>CM062806.1:81841297-82537846 GCA_031772625.1 Pinus tabuliformis | reverse complement strand
TTTTGAAGACTGCTTTGTAGAAGCATTGCTAGCAAAAATAAAAGTTCACACATTACAAATTGCAATACTCAATATATATGCATCGCCACATGCAAACCTAAACAATATCCTCAATGTCATTGCAAAAGCTTTATACCACTTAGATCTAAACAATATCATAGTTATATTAGGGGACTTCAATATTGATATGGTACATTGCAATCAAAAAACAATGCAGCTAGAAACCTACATGCAAAACTAGAATCTTCATTTCCTAGTTGACAAAACTAATAGCATGCACAAATCATTGATTGACCATGTTTGGGAAAATCTAGCTAATATAAAATATAGAATTTTCGTATTGGATACATATTGGTCTGACCATGATACAATATCTCTTGTCCTTCAGCTATGATATACACATGAAACAGTTTACAAAATTCCAAATTTTGACATTTTTGCAATACCTCATTGGTTTTACCATTTTTATTTTACTAAAGCATACTACAATATCCTTTTTGTACTAAATGGAATGATAACAGCATACATACTATGCATTCTATTGTACATCTACATATATGGCGTTCTGTATTGATCAATGCAAGTTATGCCAAAGAAAACCTTTTCAATTAACCAACACAAGTATCCTATCATAAATTTGCAGATATGACCTCATCTATTTATGGATGCAGATTCTGCTAGTAAAACCCTTTTCAATTGAACAGAACGACCAAGAAAAAAGAACAACAACATGCAACATAAACAAACAAAGTATATTCTTTTTGCCTTTCCTTTCCTATGGATCTTCTGTTCTTGTTCAACTTTTACTTTTATATGTTCTTTTGACTTGCACTAAATATGTCTTACTATTCTATAACATAACATAAATCTTGAGAAAGGAAATGAAACAATTGAAGAAATAGAATGCATAAGCCAATTAGAAAGCGCAAGCCAACCACTTTTTTTGCAAAGGTATGTCTATGAGAACTACACAAATATGCTAATTTGTATTTAGAATATTAATGTTTACTATATATGCATTCTATTTTTATTTTTACATATGTATCGTTCTATGGTTTTAATGTTCTTGTTCACTTTTTACTTCTAATTTGCACTAAATATATGTTACTATTCTATAACATAGCCTAAATCTTCAAAGACGAAAAGAAACAATTGAAGAAATAGAATGCATAACCCAATTAGAAAGGGCAAGCCAACCACTTGTTTTGCAAAGGTATGTCTATGAAAACTATACAAATATGCTAATTTGTATTTAGAATAATAATGTTCACTAAGGTATGTCTATGACAACTATACAAATATGCCAATTTGTTTTTAGAATATTAATGTTTACTATATATGCATTCTATCTTTGCATATGTATGGTTCTATGGTTTTAATGTTCCTTGTTAACTGTTTACTTCTATATGCTCTTTCAAATTGAACTAAATATATGTTGCTATTCTATAACATAGCATAAATCCTGAAAAAGGAAAACAAACAACTGAAGAAATAGAGCGCATAACTCAATTAGAAAAGGCAAACCAACCACTTGCTTTGAAAAGGTATGTATGACAACTATACAAATATGCTATTTTCTATTTAAAATATTAATGTTTACTATATATATCTTCTCTTTTTACATATCTATATTTAAATGCATATATATCAGATTAATGTTTACTATATATATCTTCTCTTTTTACATATCTATATTTAAATGTATATAAATTAGAAAATCTTGGACGAGTGAAGAAAGCACTAGTAGTAAGTCCCCCCAAACAATGCAGCAAGAAGACATGTACAGGTTACATATCACAATTTCTTTATTGATTTCTTATCACAAAATACATGTGATAATATCCACATCATATTGAACCGTGCGTTTGCGTGTGTTAGTCCAACTGAAACAATCGCAGCCAAACTTCATTCAACAAATGTACAAAATGATACATCAAAAAGGTATGCATATGAAACACAACACTCTAATCTATTTCTACTTATTCAGTCTTTAGGAGAAACATACTATTCTACAAATGTTTATAGCAATTTCTAACTAAGCAATTTTAATAGGCAAAAACAGATACTACCAATTAAAGTATCAATTGAAGATCTCAATAGTCGTAAAATTGGGCAGCTATTTGTTGGAGACATAATGGTTGTCTATACTGCATTCCTTGATAAAGCAAACAAATCACGTCAAGTATTGCGAGCTGATTTGACAGATGCTCAAGGAATGATGACTATAACGTTGAGTGTACCTGCACATTTGGTGGAGCGACATGAACAGAAAATTTTGCAAGGCAACAGCATCTCAATTACAAATTTCAGGATATTGCCTAAAACTGTTTATGATCGCGGTGACTGTGACAAAATAATTTTGCTTAATGAATCAAGTATCATAGAAACTGTACCTGAAGTTTGCAAAGAATATTGCTTCATTCCCAATACAACAATTAGGCAATTTGCAAACAAAAAAGAAATGTACCCAATTGGCATAATCGCTGCCGTAGTTACACTTGCCAAACGAGTTGGATTGCATTACATACTCCATATCAAAGATGGAGATTCTTAAAACGACAATGCAACTGTATGTATTCAGATGTTACTTATTGCTAATTTTCAGTAGATAACATGCATCACTACAATATATAGTTGTTGTAATTTGTCTATAGTTTTTGTAATTTGTCTACTGCAATTGCAATTTTTCAATGCATACAAACAATGTATTTGCATATTACTTTTTGTATTTTTCAATACATAACAATTTCTGTTTTGCAGTTGCAACTCTTTGACACATATGAACAATTTTTCCTTTCAATGGAAAAACAATTGCAAAAAGGACACTTTCCACTCATCCTTTTCAAAAATTTAACAAAAAAGGTAAACACAAAAGAAACAATATTCAGAGCATCGAAGTCAACTTTCATGACTGAACTTAACAAAGATGCACTCAACAATCTCAGAAAACTAACTACATCTACCTATGTTGTAAGTATAGCAATAATAATGTTTTTGCTGCCTTTGCATTTTCCATGTAATAATGTAAATTAACGCTTGAATCTTTTTTAAACAGGTCGAAGGTATTCTGATCGCAACAAATCCATATTCAACTCCTTTCGAACCTGTTTGTGCAATTTGTAACTCCCCAGTGAATTCATCCATAGCAATAGCCAATGCAACAATTTTTTGTTCACAATGCAATGATAATTGCCCTTTCCTCTACAAGCATTGTATAAATGTTGTAATAGAATCCATTACAAATAACTTTGTCCAGTGCATTATCAGGGAGCCCTTATTACATGACTTACTTCCTGATTTAAAATCAATGTCATATGAAACATATTTGCAACAGAAAGCTACCACTGTTTACATGTTATGTGACTTCAAAATTCAGAGCAAGTTCACACTCAATGAAGATAGTGAGCTATTACATGTCAACTAACAAATGGAAGGTACATCAACATATGCCTTAACATGTTTTCTCTCAAATATGTCCTCTCTTCAATTTACAATGTTATCATTTTGTTCTAACTAACCATTTGTTATACAGATTACAAAATCCAGGAACATGGCAGCCTTCACATCCACAACAAATGCAAAAGTAATATGAATATGTTTCTTCATATTATGCTCTTACTATAATACAAGTATTTGACTTGCAATTTTGACTCATTTACAAAAAATATGTAACGCAACGGTTGATGAAAAAAGGCTAGAAAGTCATTATGCATCTGTGTTTGTATTGTTTCTGTTTCTGTTCTCTATCTCGAATGGAACGCATTCTGCATCATGCTTCAAGCTTGACAACCAGAGATTGTCTTGCAACCTTTTTTATTTATATTTTTGCCACATCTTAAAAACTACCATGTTTGGTTTAAATTATATCATTGAATACAACAAATGCAACATCAGATCAGCAATAATTTTGTATCTACAGCTGCTAAATGCAAACACCAAAGATTCCATAGATTGATCAAACATGGCACTTATTATCTACTCAAATTAAATGACAAATTGTATATTGAATCAGCTACTCATTTCTGTTTCTTCCTATGTTATGGCTGAATGCTATGTTAGTTTTTGTTTCTTGCATAGTGTAGCTAACGATTCAGGAAAGAGGGCTAGAAAGTATTTAAACATGTCTGTTTGTATTGTTTCTGTTTCTGTCCTGTATTTGAGATCGAACGCATTCTGCAACATGCTTGAAGCTAGACTTTATAAATAACACCAAACTATATGGACTTTAAAATGAATATATGTTGTTTGAAAATGGAATTATGGCATAATGCATTTGGTATTATTAGTCCTTCCGTGGGACTATATGCAATCGATCAATTGCTGGCCGTTGGTTGACCGACATGATTTTTCATTATAATAGCATTATAACCTAAGTCGAACGAAAGTTTTGGGCTCGAAAGGTTTTGTTTTATTTTATCTATGTTTCTGTTTACTGCTACCTGTACAATTTGCTTAAATTTTTTCCATGTTCCTAAACACATCTGATTCAAAGTCAAACATAGAGTTATATTTTCGAAACGAATGCTACAGGGTAATTGCTTTGCATAAAATCTGGTAACACTACCAGGAAAGAATTTATCCCACAGACCATCTGAATATGCCATATATCTGGAGACTGCTGACATGATTTGCAATTTACAATCTGAAGAATGGTCACATAGTTTCCAATCTACAAAGCACGAAGGACACAATGGCTGATATACATTTCTGGTAGCTTCCACTCATTCCATTGGTATTCTTGCTCGGACTCAATGCTGAATTTCAAACCAGTAAGTTTATCTCAACCCATTTCATTTTTTATATGATTTGAAGTCCACTTCACACAAAGAGTAAGTTTATCTCAACCCATTTCATTTTTTATATGATTTGAAGTCCACTTCACACAGAGTGTCGTGTATCAAGAAACTACCTTTGGAGTTCTTCGGCAAGGGGACTTAAAGGTTTTTATGAAACCCGTGCCTAGAATTTCTAGTCGGGTGTTTGCATTTTCTTGCACCATTTTGCCCCTCTGTTGTATACTAAGACAATGGAAATCTCATAATTGCCTACATCCTCAGCACTGTGGAATATTTTGAGCCAATGTTTGTATTAGATCTCGTTGAAAAGCAGGCACTGCAAGCCTTATTTCAGAAGTTTATGACTTTGTAGCTTCATGGTTTTGATCTCTCCTTCTGCATTGTCATGTTTAGCTAGTTAGCGTGAATGTGAAGTTTGATGACACATACAGTTCTGTAACCAGTAATAGGATTGCATGTGATAAAGTACCTTTGAACAGCTTGATCTTATTTTGAAATTTTGTTGTCTAAATGGCAGCGGTGCTGCAGTGACTTCTAAAATGATGCACACAACAGCTGCCAATATTAGAATATTACCAAGAGAAGACCTTCCTCGGTGTGCTTTCGAAACTGATCAGTTGGTTAAGGTATATACAATACTCAGTTTCTAATAAATTGTTTTTGCAAATTAAAAGAGATCTCGTCAAGATTGGAAAGCTGGAACAAGCCATGTTAGAGATGTGTTTTACTCTTATACAGCTTTAGTCAATCAAATACTCTTTTTAATGTTAAACAAGCTTTTGACACATTGTACATGATATAAGGATTGCACAAGAAGCTTTAGTTCACATAACTCCTTAACATGTTTTCTCTCAAATATGTCCTCTCTTCAATTTACAATGTTATCATTTTATTCTATCTAACTATTTGTTATACAAATTACAAAATGCAGGAACATGGTGGCCTTCACGTCCAGAACAAATGCAAAAGTAATATGAATATGTTTCTTCATATTATGCTCTTACTCTAATACAAGTATTTGACTTGCAATTTTGACTCATTTACAAAGAACATGTAACGCAACTATTAACGAAAAAAGGCTACAAAGTCTTTATGCATCTATGTTTGTACTGTTTATGTTTCTGTTCTGTATCTCAAATGCAACGCATTCTGCATCATGCTTCAAGCTTGACAACCAGAGATTGTCTTGCCACCTTTTTTATTTATATTTTTGCTCCACCTTAAAAAGTGCCATGTTTGGTTTAAATTATATCATTGAATACAGCAAATGCAACATTAGATGAGCAATAATTTTGTATCTACAGCTGCTGAATGCAAACACCAAAGATTCCATAGATTGATTAAACATGCACTTATTATCCACTCAGTTAAATGACAAATTGTATATTGAATCGGCTACTCATTTCTGTTTCTTCCTATGTTATGGCTCAATGCTATGTTAGTTTTTGTTTCTTGCATAGTGTAGGTAACGATTCAGGAAAGAGAGCTAGAAAGTATTTATACATGTCTGTTTGTATTGTTTGTGTTTCTGTCTTGTATTTGAGATCGAATGCATTCTGCAACATGCTTGAAGCTAGACTTTATAAATAGCACCAAACTATATGGACTTTAAAATGAATATATGTTGTTTGAAAATGGAATTATGCCATAATGCATTTGGTATTATTACTACCTCCCTGCGACTATATGGGATCGATCAATTGCTGGCCGTTGCTTGACCGACATGATTTTTCATTATAATAGCATTATAACCTAAGTCGAACAAAAGTTTTGCGATGGAAAGCTTTTGTTTTATTTTACCTAAGTTTCTGTTTACTGTTACCTCTACAATTTGCTTAAATTTTTTGCATGTTCCTAAATACATCTGATTTAAAGTCAAACGTACAGTTATATTTTCGAAACGAATGCTACAGGGTAACTGCTTTGCATAAAATCTGCTAACACTACCAGGAAAGAATTTGTCCCAGAGACCATCTGAATATGCCATATATCTGAAGAGTGCTGACACGGTTTGCAATTTATAATATGAAGAATGGTCACATGGTTTCCAATCTACAAAGGATGAAGGACACAATGGCCGATATACATTTCTGGTAGCTTCCACTCATTCCATTGGTATTCTTGCTCGCACTCAATGCTGGATTTCAAAGCAGTAAGTTTACCACAACCCATTTCATTTTTTATATGATTTGAAGTCCACTTCACACACAGTGTCGTGTATGGAGAAGCTACCTTTGGAGTACTTCGGCAAGGGGACTTAAAGGTTTTTATGAAACCCGTGCCTAACATTTCTAGTCGGTTCTTTGCATTTTCTTGCACCATTTTGCCCCTTTGTTGTATACTAAGACAATGGCAATCTCATAATTGGCTACATCCTCAGCACTGTGCAATATTTTCAGCCAATGTTTGTATTAGATCTCATTGAAAAGCAGGCGCTGCAAGCCTTGTTCCAAAAGTTTATGACTTTGTAGCCTCACGGTTCTGATCTCTCCTTCTGCATTGTCATGTTCAGCTAGTTAGCGTGAATCTGAAGTTTGATGGCAGATACAGTTTTGTAACCAGTAATAGGATTGCATATGATAAAGTACCTTTCAGCAGCTTGATCTTATTTTGAAATTTTGTTGTCTAATTGGCAGGGGTGCTGCAGTGACTTCTGATATGAGGCACACAATAGCTGTCAATATTAGAATATTACAAAGAGAAGACCTTCCTCGGTGTGCTTTCGAAACTGATCAGTTGGTTCAGGTATATACAATACTCACTTTCTAATAAATTGTTTTTGCAAATCAAAAGAGATCTCGTCAACATTGCAAAGCTGCAACAAGCCATGTTAGGCATGTGTTTTAATCTTATACAGCTTTAGTCAATCAAATACTCTTTTTAATCTTAAACAAGCTTTTGGCACATTGTACGTGATATAAGGGTTGCACAAGAAGCTTTAGTTCAGATAACTTCAACACTGCCAAAAAATTTAAACCATGAAAAGTCCAGTTATTCCTTTCTCCAAACCACAATACATTCCATTAAAAAGCCAATATGCGGCACATACATACTCCAGCTTCAATTTAAATACCCATGAACCCCAATTTATTTAGATCCTCATGTGAAAAAACAGTTCAAATTACAAAAGATTGCCGCTCAATCTGTACCAAGAATCACAGTTTCACCCGAAAGGAAGAAAAAAGAAACCCTACAACAGTGTACCAATGGTTTCTTCAGCTAAAGCTGGCCAGACTTCGCTCAGGCTTCGAAGAAACAGGACAGCTTCTGTAAAAATCCTCACACTCCCTAACCCTTTTCCTGAAGGGAAAAGCAAAGTCTATACCGATAGCGTGCTTATAATGAAAACTAAGAATTCCAGACTACAAATTCCTCAAAGGGCATTTAGACTCTACGGTTCTAAACGACAGACAAACCCTTGAATTTAACAGAGGAGTACCAGGAAAACAGCGCTCCTTTCTCCAAACCATAACACATTCCATTAATAACAATACATTCCATTAATAAAAAAAAAGGCAATATGCGGCACATACATACTCCAGCTTACCCGCGGGAATGTACATCTGTCTGCGTTGGTTGACCGACGTGATTTTTCATTATATTAACAATATAACCTATGTAGCCGTGGGAATGTACATCCGTCTGCGTTGAAAAGGACTCCCATCTGTACCGCAGTAACGTCAAACACTGAGCCAAAGCCTGCCATTCACCTCGAACAATGCGAAACCTGCAATAAGACCATGGAAAATTTTAGGGGCTAATGTTCGCCCAGTGGGCTAATTTTCCATGATTTTTCCACAAAAAAGATTCGCCAATTTCCAATTTTATAAAAGACGATTCGCCCAAATTTTAGAATATAAAATTATTTTACCTTAAAAATCGCCAACATTATATAGAGAATATATATAAAATAATTATAAATTTGAATAATTTTACAAATATATCAATAAACATTTATAATTTGCATATTAGGGATTAGTGAGATTCGCCAATGTTTTAAACTTCAAGAAAATTTTCCATCCTTAAAATTTTCCTTGAATAAGACCCCAAAACCTTTCCACCCCAAAACTTTGGTTCGACTTAGGTTATAATCCCTTCGTCATCAAAGGTCAGCTTTGTTTAAACATTTTTTTTTATTTTCATCCACTGTTGTTTAAAACAAGGTTTTTTCCGTCTTTGACGACTGTTATCAACTATTCAACATTATTTCTGCTCTGCTATGCTTCAATGTATCATGTTTCAATTTCAGAATTTTAGCAAATGGCAGTTTCTGTCATTTTCAGAATTTTGTAGTGGATCAATTTTTGACAGAACCTGTTCTGTATATTTAAAACTGTTGCCACATACTGGTTCCTGTATACCTTATGAGTTTTCTATTTTGAATATTCTTTTGCCCCAATGACATAACATGGCAGCAGTATCAGATTAACGATAAATTTGGCTTCAATGCTAGAGCAAATAACAATGTGTTAAATGGCTAGTGATTGAAGCTCGATTGTTGATACCTTGCTATGAAGATCCTTTATTGATCATGTTTTCTTTGTATATTCAGATTTCTCGTGCCAAAGCTAATCTCCTTGAAGTTAGACAAGTCATGTTAGGGATGTCTCTTACTGTTATACAACTTTAGTCAATCAAATACTCTTTTTAATGTTAAACAAGCTTTTGGCACATTGTACATGATATAAGGGTTGCACGAGAACCTTTAGTTCAGATAACTTCAAGACTGCAAGAAAATTTAAACCATGACAAGTACAGTACTGCAGCTAGGGTTTCTTCGTCTTTGGCACCATCAAGTACTAGAACAAGGTTTGAATACCGCTCTCCTCGTACATCTTTCTCTTCTAGCATCCTGTTTCAAGATTCTGGCCATTCATCATCAATCTATCCGACTATGCAGTCTTCACCAGCCCCATGGTCATCAAAGGTCAGCTTTGTTTAAACATTTTTATTTATTTTCATCCACTGTTAATTAAAACAAGGTTTTTTGTCTTTGACGACTGTTATCAACTATTCGACATTATTTCTGCTCTGGTATTTGTACTGGATCAATTTTTGACAGGACCTGTTCTCTATATTTAAAATTGTTGCCACATTTCGCCGCAATGAGATAACATGGCAGCAATATGAGATTAACGATAAATTTAGCTTCAATGCTAGAGGAAATAACAATGTGTTAAATGGCTAGTGATTCAAGCTCAATTGTTGATACCTTGCTATGAAGACCCTTTATTTACTGATCATGTTTTCTTTGTATGGTCAGATTTCTCATGCCAAAGTTAATCTTCTTGAAGTTAGACCAGGAACATCTGAAGCAGTGATTGAAATTTCAGGCACTCCACAGCAAACAAGTGCACCCATTTTGTATGCAGTTCTTGATTTCCCTCCGACATTTTCCAACATTTGCCAAGAATTCCTCTACTGTCCCTCTGTTGCTACTTTTTGATT
This sequence comes from Pinus tabuliformis, assembly GCA_031772625.1. Taxonomy (NCBI): domain Eukaryota; kingdom Viridiplantae; phylum Streptophyta; class Pinopsida; order Pinales; family Pinaceae; genus Pinus; species Pinus tabuliformis. The sequence continues at coordinate 82,527,602 of CM062806.1, read as the reverse complement.
TTGATTTCTTTTTATAAAAGCAGATTCTTTGCTGCAATTAAATTTCTATTTAAGATAATTAAGCATAAATCTGTCTGCAAACACCAACCCCTCTAGTACTAACTAAACGCTTTGTTTCAAAATTCAGTCAAACCGCAATATAAACAGTATTGGCAATTTCTTTGAGTTTGAGGAGCCAATTCTTCGTCAAGGGACTTCTGCCGGATTTCGAAGGTACACAAGATTTGCAAAACTTTGTCGATTGCTGCTATCATGGGGGTTTTGCTGATCACCATTTCTGTACTAATGTCCCTGACATTGTATATCACCTTTGACAGTGTCACAACAGCGGGTGAGCTTATCACAAAAACTACAGTTGAAGTTGTAATATCTGAACGCGCAGTTGCAGCCATTCTAGGAAAGTCTGGAAATGATGTTGTTAAAATTCAGCAGCTAAGCTCGTATAAAGAAGCATAAATTTCTGCATATTCCATGGGATCCCGTTCAACTGAAATTTTTGAAACGTGGACACTTGGAATGAAGTACTGTGATTGCTGACAGAATGACATTGTACTCACAGAATGACAAAATGTTACAGCACAAAATTTGACATTGTACTGACAGAATACTTCTTTATCCAGCTTATAAAATGCCATTTCTTTGACTTGACATAAATGTATTTTGCAACAAAAATGACAGAACAATGTATTTCTTATGCTTATTACACAATGTATTAGCTTATCAGTTTAAATTATAAATTATATTTTTTAATTCGAATATTATGATATTGCAGAAAGGAAGAGTATAGAACACCAAAAGATAATGAATTTTTTCTTGGAGATCATGATCAATTTAGATTTCAACTCGTAAAGTTTAAATGTTTTTTTAATTTTAATTTGTTTATTTTAATTTTTAATTTATAAAATAAACTTATCAAAATTATTTTATTATTGTAGTTAGATAGTATATTTACTAACCCAAAACTATAAAAAAGGCCAAAAGTCATGTCCTTTTGCATGACAACAAATTATTAATTAGATGCAACAAATTAGAAATTAGAAATTAGATGCAGGGTTTATTTTCTTTGCTAATTAGTAATTGGACAAATTTAAAGTTCACACTAAAGTTGTGATAAACAATATTTTTAAATAAATATATCTTTTGTTATTTTGACCATGGAATAATTCCTCAATCATTGAGATTAACCTGAATGGTATCATTTATGTCCAAACATGTTACTAGATATGTAATCTTTCAATCACGGGTTCAGGACTCCATAACTATAATTTTTAAATTCTTAAGTTCTTCTTTGACCTTCGAGAATGATCTATATAAATATTGAACACTCTCCACCATGAATTTAATTAACAAATTTATATTCATAATAATGTTTATTTGGTCATTATCATTTTATGAATATTTCCATAATATTCAAATGTAAAAAAATAAGAAAATTCTATGTTTTGTGCACCATGGTTATTAAAATACACACCTTCCTATTATTTTAATATGTTTTTTGCACCATGGTTATTAAAATACATAACTTACTTTAACACCTTCCTATTAGTCATTCATTATGAATTTAAATATATTTTATACCCCGTGGTTATTACAATACATAACTCACTTTAACACCCTCTAATTCTTCATACATTATAATGCATTATTATTAGCTTTTATAGTTTTTTTCCCTCAAGTTTTCTATGATACACTGTTAACTTTTATTATATTTTAATTATTAATCTAAGCGTTTTTTAAATCATGGGACATTGCAAAATTATATCTAAAACTAATCTTATTTTAAGAAATACAAACTCAACATTACAAGCATTTATCAGTTCAATGACATTTATGACAATTCTTACTTAACAAAGGCAAAGTTCATTATATTTCACTCTTCGCATAAAGTCAAAAAGTTCATACAACAATTGGCCATCCAATTCATTAAATCTTAATACAAGTAAGCATGCCTACAACACACTAGTAATGGAAACCAGCTCTCATGATAACGCAAATTAAATCTCATAATAATAACTGACCAAACTGTTCTGTTAACCGGCAGGGACTAGCGCCACAACAGTGGCTCCTTGTTATTATTATTATTATTAATTAATACATTTTAGTATTAATATAATTCACATTAACAACATTAAATATGAATAAAATTTTAATATTTAGTTTTAATATTATTTACGAATATTAAGATTAATATTAATATGAAAATTCATCATAGATTATATATTATAATATATATAATATAAATTTAAGTTATCTTATTTCTAATTTATTTAATGTGGTAATTTTAAATTATTTTAATTTTGTGTTATTTTAATTTATTAATAATATTAATATTAATAAATATTGTTATTATGAATATCATTAACATTAATAACATTAAATATGTATAAAATTTTAATATAAAGTTTTAATATTATTTATTAATATTAATATTAATTTTATTTTAATATTAATATTAATTAATATGAATATGAATGTGAATATTAATATTATTTTTAGTATTACTAATATTTATAATTAATATTTATGTCAATATGGTAAATGATGGTCAACCATGTTTATTTTAGGGTTTATAATATTCATTCAAACATCACATTGTGAAAAAGATTGTCTCAATATGAAAATCAATCATGGTCAACTATGGTCCAACGTCACATTGTGACAAAGATTGTCACAATATGAAAATAAACCATTGTCACCATCGTCGACCATGTTCAACCATGGTCCAACATTTCATTATGAAAAATATTTTATCAATATGAAAATCAACTATGATCCATCATGGTCAACGATGGTCAATAATCATGGTCACATTGTAATGACAATGGACAAGGATTGTCTCACCATGAAAATAAATAATAATCCCATGGGTTTATTATTCCTTTGGGTTTATAATCATGGTCAATCATGGTCAACCATGGCCCAATGGCACATTGTGACAAAGGTTGTCTCGATATGAAAATCAACCACCACCAAGCATTTCCATTCATGGTGAACCATGGTCCAGTGTCACATTATAACAATGATTATCTCAATATGAAAATCAATCATTGCCAAACATATTCAATCATAGCCAATCATGTTCAACCATGGTCAAATTTTGCATTGTGAAAAAGATTGTCTCGAAATGACAATCAATCACGGTAAAACATGGTAAATATGAAAATCACACATGGTCAACCATGGTTAAACATCACATTGTGACAAATTGTCTCAATATTGAAATCAGCCATCGTCAACCATTATTAACCGTGCTCTAATGTCACATTGTGATAAAGATTTCCTCAATATCAAAATCAAACATGGTAAATCATGGTCAAAGATCATCAATAGGCATGCTTACAGTATGACAAAGATTGTCTGATAGTACAACGTCACATGGTCACAATCATGGTCATCCATGGCCAACTATGGTTAACCATGGTCCAACATCGCACTCTGACATAGATTGTCAATATGAAAATCAACCATGGTCAACCATGCTCCAACGTCACGTTGTGACAAGGATTCTCTTTATATGAAAATCATGGTCAACCATGGTCCAATGCCACATTCTAAAAAATATTGTCTCAATATGAACATCAATCATGGTCAACATGATCAACCATGCTTGTTTTAGGGTTATAAAATTTTAATATAAAGTTTTAATATTATTTATTAATATTAATTTTAATAATAATATTAATTAATATGAATGTGAATATTAATATTACTTTTAGTATTATTAATATTTATAATTAATATTTATGTCAATATGAAAATCAACCATGGTCAATGATGGCCAACCATGTTTATTTTAGGGTTTATAATATTCATTCAAACATCACATTGTGAAAAAGATTGTCTCAATATGAAAACCAATCATGGTCAACTATGGTCCAACGTCACATTGTGACAAAGATTGTCACAATATGAAAATAAACCATGGTCAACCATCGTCAACCATGGTCAACCATGGTCCAATGTCTCATTGTGAAAAATATTTTATCAATATGAAAATCAATTATGATCCATCATGGTCAACCATGGTCAATAATCATGGTCACATTGTAACAAAGATTGTCTCTTGATCCAACAACAATGGCCATCCATGGTCAACCATGGTCCAACGTCAATTGTGACAAATATTGTCTCAATATGAAAATCAGCCATGGTCAACCATAGTCTAACGTTGCATTATGACAAAGATTGTCTCAATATGAAAATAAATCACGAATAACCATGGTCAAACGTCGCATTATGACAAAGATTGTGTCAATATGAAAATCAACCATAGTCAATTATGGTCAACCATGTTTATTTTGTGGTTTATAATATTTATCTTAGGGTATATAATATTATGCCCTTAGATTTGATATTATTCCCTTGGGTCTATAATCCTCTTAGTTTTTAGTATTAATTTATTAGTCACTAGGGTTTATAACATTAATCTTTTGGGTTTATTAATCTAAGGGTCCATATTTCTAGGATATAATATTATTCATTTGGGTTATAATATTAATCCTAGGATTTAATATAAATCCACTGGGTTTATAATCATGGTCAATTGTGGTCAACCATGGCCCAATGGCACATTGTGACAAAGGTTGTCTCGATATGAAAATCAACCACCACCAAGCGTTGTCATTCACGGTGAACCATGGTCCAATGTCACATTATAACAATGATTGTCTCAATATGAAAATCAATAATTGCCAACCATATTCAATCATAGCCAATCATGTTCAACCATGGTCAAATGTCGCATTGTGACAAAGATTGTCTCAAAATGAAAGTCAATCATGGTAAAACATGGTCAATATGAAAATCACACATGGTCAACCATGGTTAAACGTCACATTGTGAAAAAATTATCTCAATATCGAAATCAACCATCGTCAACCATTGTCAACCATTATCAACCATGCTCTAATGTCACATTGTGATAAAGATTTCCTCAATATCTAAATCAACCATGGTAAATCATTGTCAAAGATAATCAATAGACATGCTTATAGTATGACAAAATTTTCTCATAGTACAACGTTACATTGTCACAACCATGGTCATCCAGGGCCAACTATGGTTAATCATGGTCCAACGTCGCACTCTGACACAAATTGTCAATATGAAAATCAACCATGGTAAACCATGCTCCAACGTCATGTTGTGACAAGGATTCTCTTTATATGAAAATCATAGTCAACCATGGTCCAATGACACATTCTGTAAAATATTGTCTCAATATGAACATCAATCATTATCAACCATGCTTGTTTTAGGGTTATAAATTTTTAATATAAAGTTTTATTACTATTTATTAATATTAATATTAATTTTAATTTTAATAATAATATTAATTAATATGAATGTGAATATTAATATTACTTTTATTATTATTAATATTTATGTCAATATGAAAATCAGCCATGGTCAATGATGGCCAACCATGTTTATTTTAGGGTTTATAATATTCATTTAAACATCACATTGTGAAAAATATTGTCTCAATATGAAAACCAATCATGGTTAACTATGGTCCAACATCACATTGTGACAAAGATTGTCACAATATGAAAATAAACCATGGTCAACCATCGGCGACCATGGTCAACCATGTTCAATCATGGTCACATATGGTTAATATGAAAATCACGATGGTTTCTAATATTTTTCCCTTGGCTTTATTAATTTCCAATCGTTTATAATATCAAATTATTGGTTTTCTTCATTCTTCAACTTTTTAATATTAATAATTCCTTGGGTTCATAATTCCTTGAGGTTTTAGTGTTAATCTCTTGGATTTATTATTTCTTTGGGTTTATTATATCAGTCCCTTAGGGTCTTAGCATTAATCCCTCGTTTTATTATTCCTTTGGGTTTCCCATATTAATCCCTTGGGTTTATAATATTAGTCCCTTGGGTTTATAATGTTGGGTTTATAATATTAGTCCCTTGGGTTTAATATTATTCCCTTGGGTTCATAATCCCTTGGGGTTTTAGCATTAATCCCTTGGGTTTATTATTCATTTGGGTTTATAATATCAATCCCTAGGGTTTATTATTACCTCATGTTTATAATATCAATCATGGTCAACCATGGTTGAATGTCATATTGTCACAAGGATTGTCTCACCATGAATAAATCATGTTTAGATTAGTCTTTGTAATATTTATATTTGGGTTTGCAAATGTTGGGTTTATAGTATTAGTCCCTTGGGCTTAATATTATTCCCTTGGGTTCATAATCCCTTAGGGTTTTAGTATTAATCCCTTGGGTTTATTATTCATTTGGGTTTATAATGTAAATAAGTTGGGTTTACTATTCCCTTAAGTTTATAATATCAATCATGGTCAACCATTGTCAATCATAGCTAGCCATGGTCAACCATGTTTGAATGTTTCATTGTGACAAGGATTGTTTCACCATCAAAATAAACCATGTTTATTTTAGTGTTCATAGTATTTATATTTGGGTTTATAATATTAGTCCCATGGGTTTAATATTATTCCCTTCGGTTCATAATCCCTTGGGGTTTTAGTATTAATGCCTTAGTTTTATTATTCCTTTAGGTTTATAATATCAATCCCTTGGGTTTATTATCCCCTTAAGTTTATAATATCAATTATGGTCAACCATGGTTGATTCTCGCATTCTGACAAGGATTGTCTCACCATCAAAATAAATCATGTTTATTTTGATGTTTGTAGTATTTAGATGTGGGTTTATGGTTGTTGGATCTATAGTATTAGGCCCTTTGGTTTAATATTATTCCATTGGGTTCATAATCCCTTGGGCTTTTAGTATTAATCCCTTGGGTTTATTTTTCATTGGGGTTTTAGTATTAATCCGTTGGGTTTATTGTTCATTTGGGTTTATAATATCAATCACTTGGGTTCATTATTCCCTTTGGTTTATAATATCAATTATTGTAAACCATTGTCAATCATAGCCAAACATGGTCAATCATGGTTGAATGTTACATTGTGACAAGAATTGTCTCACCATCAAAATAAACCATGTTAACTTTAGTGCTTGTAGTATTTATATTTGGGTTTACCAATGTTGGGTTTATAATATTAGTCCCATGCTTGAATGTCACATTTTGACAAAGATTGTCTCACCATGGAAATAAAACATGTTTAATTTAGTGTTTGTAATATTTATATTTGGGTTTATGTGTTATGCTCTTAACCTGCAAGACGATACCAGAATACCAAATATGCGAAGAAATATACCCAGAACATAGAACAGTGAGAAACAACACATGTATTTTATTATTCAGAAATCAATGTTCACTTGCCTCTTTGAGGGGGCAACCTCCAATAGAGCCGAGCTCGATTACAAAATAAGACATGATCCTGCTACATAAATAAGGGGGTTAGGGTGGGACCCTAACATGCCCTCCCCCATAAGAATAGTCTTGTCCTCAAGGCTGAAGCTACGGAAACTGCTGAAGAATAGTGGCTGGTTCCCAGGTTACATCTTCCAGAGACATGTATTTCCACTTGATGAGGACTTCCTTGATCATGCATCCACACAGGTGTCGTTCTCGTGTGTCCAGGACCTGTTCAGGTTGGAGCGAGATCGACCCTTCTTCATCCAGTTCAGGTAGACTGGTTTGAATTCTGCAATTGTTCCCAATCACTTTCTTGAGGCATGAGACATGGAAAACTGGATGGATTTTGCAGTGGGTGACAAAGCTAACTTGTAGGCCACTTCTCCAATGCGTTGAAGTACTTGATACGGTTCGTAGAATTTTGGAGATAGTTTATGACACCCTTTGTCTTTGAGCGATGTTTGCTTATATGGTTGCAGCCTCAAGAATACCTGATCTCCTTCTTGAAATTAGCGTTCTGAGTGATGTTGATCTACCTGTTGCTTCATGCAGTTTTGAGCTTGATGAAGATTCTCTCTAAGATGGGTGAGCATGGTTGTGCGGTTCTGTAGGAGTTGATCCACTACTTGTACCTTTGAGCACCCCTTGATATAAGAAGTAGGGGAAGGAGGGAGTTGACCATAAACTACTTCATATGGAGTCATTTTGGTGGTGGCATGATAGTTGGTGTTATACCACCATTCAGCTAGAGGTAACCATTGTACCTAGAGATGTTGCTTTTCTGAAGTGAAACACCTAAGGTAGGTTTCCAGACATTTGTTGACTGCTTCAATTTAACCATCAGTTTGTGGATGATAGGAAGTACTGAGTTTTAGTTGGGTGCCTTGTAGCCTGAAGAGTTCCTACCAAAAATTACTGGTGAAGACCGAGTCACGATCAGACACAATGGAAGTGGGCATGCCATGCAATTTGAAGATATAATCCATGAAAGATTGAGCAACCAAAGTTGGTGTAAAAGGGTGGGGTAGGGTGAAAAAATGAGCATACTTAGAAATTCTGTCGATCACCACCATGATGACTAACTTGTTTCCTAACTTTGGAAGACCTATAATGAAATCCATAGAAACCTCCGTCCATATTGATGTCGGGATGGGCAATGGTTGTAATGTGCCTGGTGCTTTGATAGTATCTCCTTTGTGGTGCTGATAGACGTCACATTCCACTACAAAAGTAAGAATGTCCTTTTTCATTCCTGTCCGAAAAAATGATCTTCGATTGCGAGCATATGTCTTCTGGAACCCTGAATTTCCTGCAGTGGGGGAAGAATGCAACTCCGCCAAAATGCGGATTTTGAGGGTGGACGTTGGTGATAGTATGACTCTGTCCTTGTAGCGCAGAATCTCATCCTGCCACGAGTAGCCCTTGGTGGATTTTGGATCTGCTTGCAATTGAGTAATGAGTTGGGAGAGTTAGGGATGTGAAAACCATTCCCTGCGAGCCTCGTCAATCCATTCTGGAATGGGAAGGGAAATTGCGAGAAAGGTACTTTCGTCCTCAAATTGGCAAGATAATGCATATACTACAATATTTTCGTGCCCTTTCTTGTAAATTATATCATAATCATATCCCAGCATTTTGGCGAGCCATTTATTTTGTTGTGGTGAGGATAGGGGTTGCTCCAAAAAATATTTAAGACTTTGATGGTCTGTGCGGATTTCAAAGTGTCACCCCAACAAGTAAGGTCGCCAGTTATCTACTGCATGTAAGATGGCCATCATTTCCTTCTCATAGGTAGATTGTACCAGATTCTTCCCACTTAGTCGTTGGCTTGTGAAGGCCAAGGGTTGACCTTCCTGTATTAAGACTGCCCCAATACCCGTACTCGAAGCATCACATTCAATGACAAAGGATTTGGTGAAGTCGAGTAGTGCTAAGACTGGAGTGGAACACATGGCATTTTTGAGAGCTGTAAAGGCATGTTGTGCTTCATCATTCCAGAGGAATGAATTTTTCTTAAGGAGTTGAGTGAGGGGCCTCGCAATGTGACCATAGTTGCAGACAAATTTGCGATAGTATCCCGTGAGACCCAAAAATCCTCTCAGGCTCTTCAAGGTCTTAGGTTGAGGCCAATCCTGCATTGCCTGGATCTTTTGGGGTCCACCCTGACACCTTCACACCCCACAATGTGGCCTAAATACTCAACTTCTTCCATGCCAAAAGAACACTTGGACATCTTAAAAAATAATTTATGCTCGCGGAGCCGATGCAAGAGCTGATCTACATGCTGAAGATGTGTGGTCCAAGTGTGATTGTAGATGAGGATGTCATTGAAGAAAACAAGGATAAATTTTCTGAGATATGGTTTGAGCAAGTGGTTCATAAGGCTCTGAAAAGTAGATGGGGCATTACAAAGACCGAATGGCATGACTAGAAACTCATAATGGCCTTCATGAGTTCGGAAAGCAGTCTTTGGAATGTTGACTTCTTTCATGCAAATTTGGTGGTAGCCTGAACGAAGATCAAGCTTAGTGAAGAATTGAGCCCCATTTAGTTCATCCAACAAATCATCAACAACCAGGATGGGAAATTTATCTTTTACTGTCAACTTATTGAGGGCCCTGAAGTCTGGACACATATGCCATTCCCCATCTTTCTTGAGCACCATGACCACCGGTGATGAATAAGGACTAATGCTGGGACGAATGACGCTTGCTTCCAAAAGTTCCTTGATTATTTTTTCTATTTCATTCTTTTCGGCGAACGGATATCTATATGGGCGCACATTTGGTGGTTGGGCCCCTGGGACAAAAGTGATGCTATGATCATGTTCCCCTCTCGAGGGTGGAATCTCATGAGGCTTCTCAAAGACTGGTAGATGTTTATTTAAGATCTGTTGCATCTCAAGATGAATTGGAAGATAATTGGGTTCAACGGCCTGGATGGCATTAAGTTGAGCTATAACTCCATGATGGCCCTTTTTTAACAATTTTTCCATCCTATATGAGTTGATGATAGAGGGAGCTTTTGTGTGGAGTCCGCGGAGGGTATGTGTGTGGTTGTTCTGCTTAAAGCTCATATATAACTCCTGTAAATCCATTGTGATTGGGCCCAGTGTGCGAAGCCATTCAACACCAAGGACAATGTCGCACCCTCCCATGTGGATGGAAAACATGTGGGTCTTTAACTGATAATCCCCCATTTGAAGTTTGAAATTTTCACAGTAGCCGTCACATTTCATTGTTCCCCCATCCACAATTTGGACTTGGAAGTTAGAAACTGCGCGTACAAAACAATGCACTGTTTCCGCGACTCTTTGATGGATAAAATTATGTGTACTTCCACTATCAATCAAGACTACCACTGGGCGATGCTTAATAAAACCTCTGATTTTGAGAGTTTGAGGCGAAGAAATCCCTGCCAAAGCATGCAACGAAATAACTGGTTCTTCAGGGACATGGTCCTTCTGGTTGTCCTCTTCTTCCTCCTTTGATTCCTCAAGTGGCGGGGCTTCCTCCAATGAGCTGTGATCAGTAGCATCAATTTGAAAGAATTCGGGCTCCTTGCATTTATGATCGGGGGAGTATTTTTCATGACAGTAGTAACATAATCCCTGCTTTCTTCTTTCTGCTATTTCTATAGGTGACACCTTTTGAACCTTAAGTGTTTGGGTAGTGCTGTGAGCCTGTGGGGGGCGACCCTTGGAGGTGAAATTTGGGCGATTCGATTGGGCCACTAATGCACGTTCAAATTTATGAGCTACCTTGCAAGCCTCCAACCATGTGGGAGGGTGGTGCGCTTGGACATGAGCTTGTATGGCCTCTTTAAGACCACTAATAAAACATTCCATGTAGAACTCATCTTGTAGACCTAAAGTGTGGAAAGCTAAGGCTTCAAAGGCTGTAATATATTCATCCACTATGCCAGTCTGTCGAAGCTTAGTGAGACAACCCAAAAAAGTAGAGTCATGGTCAAAGCGATCCATAAGAGATTTTTTGAATGTGTCCCAACTCAAGGGCCTTCCATTGCAACGTTGATGCCATTGCCACCATTGCCATATTTCATTTTCAAAGTACATGCTCCCCACCATAAGCTGAGTGTCATTATCCAAGATGTAATTCAGATTGAAATATTGCTCCATTTGTGCTATCAATGCTATCGGGTGAGAGCCATCAAATTAATGCATATCCAGCTTGGGTGGTCGCGGACGGGATTGTTGGCGGGTGCCCCAGAGGTGAAGAGAGTGGCTAGACTCACCCTCACTGTGTTCATTACCAATATATGCCTCCTCGCGGGCTTCCACCTTGCCCGTAGAGAGTGTTGTAGGTATTTTCGCCAGCTGGTCTTGGATGTCTTTCAAGGATTGTTCAAGTTTGTCGATCTTCTCATTGGCCATAGCTTGAGCTCTAGTTTCTACCATACACCAATCTGATGTACTTGAAATTGGGGACCACCCGAATTTGTTTTTGCACTAACAATTGAATGGTACCACCTTGCTCAGCTCGTCGTCTTGATTCTTATGGGCCAAGTCGTGGAATCTCCGAAATGTCAATGCTGCCAAAAGTCCTGCGAAAAGCATGCCCAAGTATAGGAACCCACACAACTACTCAGATCTGGATGGTGGATTTGATGGATCTGAGAGATCTGAATGGATGATCGAAGAGATCTAAACAGCGGAACATATTGCAGCTACAGATATGATGGATCTAATAGATCTAAATGGTTGTTCTGATAAATCTGAACGGTGGGACCGATTGCGGTTGCTGCTGTAAAGCCCCCACTTGCGAGCTCTAATCTGGTAGAGATTATGCATGATCCAGAGATAGAGAAGGGAACTATGGTCTCGAGGAGTGTCAGGTGCTACAGATCGCAATATACAAAAGGGTCTGACAGTAGTACTCGGCCCAATGTTTCAGGGCACTAACTAAGGAGGATCAACTGTACCCTTAGCCGTATAACCTGACTACCCTATCATACGGGCGAGTAATCTCTTCGAGTGTTGTTCTCGGTGTACTGTAGTAGCAAGACGACCGACGGTTTATCTATGGCAAGGTTTCAAAGGAGCTAGGGGGCTTCCGATATACCGAGAGGGAACTTGGAAGACAGTTCGTGCGCGGTTCTATCTAATGCACTACTATGCGAAGGCATACCCACAGGGGTTACAAGGGAGTCCAACAAGCGTGACCACCTCTTGTATTTCCTACATGCATGCCTCCCCAAATCCACAGGTTTATGCGCTCAATGACAGATCCCGTGGTTTAAAGATGCCGAAACACGTCTCTAGCCAAAAAAAAAATTGCTAAAAAATGGAGATCCCACTAGCCCTGGAAAGCGCTCTGATACCACTTGTTATGTTCTTAACCTGCAAGACGATACCATAATAGCAAATATGCGAAGAAATATACCCAAAACATAGAACAGTGAGAAACAACAACAAGTATTTTATTATTCAGAAAGCAATGTTCACATGCCTCTTCTAGGGGGCAACCTCCAATAGAGCTGAGCTCGATTACAAAATAAGACACGATCCTACTACATAAATAATGGGGTTAGGGTGGGACCCTAACGTTATGAATATTGAGTTTATAATATTAGTCCCTTGGTCTTAATATTGATCTCTTGGGTTCATATTCCCTTGGGGTTTCAGTATTACTCCCTTCGGTTTATTATTCATTTGGGTTTATAATTAGTGTTTGTAGTATTGATATTTTCCTTTACTCGATGTGAAGTTTATAATATTAGTCCCATGGGTTTAACATTATTCCCTTGGGTTCATAATCCCTTCGGGTTTTAGTATTAATCCCTTCGTTTTATTATTCCTTTCGATTTCTCATATTAATCCCTTTGGTTTATTATTCCCTTAGGTTTATAATATCGATCATGGTAAACCATTGTCAATCATAGCCAACCATGGTCACCCATGCTTGAATGTCCCATTGTCACAAGGATTTTCTAACCATGAAAATAAATGATGTTTATTTTGATGTTTGTAGTATTTACATTTGGGTTTACGATTGTTGGGTCTATAGTATTAGGCCGTTCGATTTAATATTATTCCATTGGGTTCATAATCCCTTGGGTTTTTAGTATTAAACCCTTGGGTTTATTGTCCATTGGGGTTTTAGTATTAATCCCTTGGGTTTATTATACATTTGGGTTTATAATATCAATCCCTTGGGTTCATTATTCCATTTGTTTTATAATATCAATCATTATAAGCCATTGTCAATCATAGCCAAACATGGTCAATCATGCTTGAATGTCGCATTGTGACAAGAATTGTCTCACCATCAAAATAAGGCATGTTAGTTTTAGTGTTTGTAGTATTTATATTTGGGTTACTAATGCTGGGTTTATAATATTATTCCCATGCTTGAATGTCACATTTTGACAAAGATTGTCTCACCATGAAAATAAAACATGTTTAATCTAGTGTTTGTAATATTTATATTTTGGTTTATGAATATTGAGTTTATAATATTAGTCCCTTGGGCTTAATATTGTTCCCTTGGGGTTTTAGTATTACTCCCTTCATTTTATTATTCATTTGGGTTTATAATTAGTGTTTATAGTATTGATATTTGCCTTTACTCGATGTGAAGTTTATAATATTAGTTCCATGGGTTTAATATTATTCCCTTGTTTTCATAATCCCTTTGGTTTTAGTAATTATCCTTTGGGTTTATAATATCAATCCCTTGGGTTTATTATTCCATTTGGTTGATAATATAAATCATAGTAAACCATTGTCAATCGTAGCCAAACATCGTCAACTATGGTTGAATGTCGCATTGTGAGAAGAATTTTCTCAACGTTAAAATAAACCATGTTTATTTTAGTATTTGTAGTATTTATATTTGGGTTTACCAATGTTGGTTTTATAATATTAGTCCCTTGGTTGAATGTCGCATTTTGAAAAAGATTAACTCACCATGAAAATAAACCATTTTTATTTTAATGTTTGTAGTGTTTATATTTGGGTTTAACAATGTTGGGTTTATAATATTAGTCCCATGGGTTTAATATTATTTCCTTGGGTTCATAAACCCTTGGAGTTTTAGTATTGATCCCTTAGTTTTATTATTCCTTTAGGTTTATAATATCAATCCCTTTGGTTTATTATTCCCTTAGGTTTATAATATTGATCATGGTCAACCATTGTCAATCATAGACAACCATGGTCAACCATGGTTGAGTGTCACATCGTGACAAGGATTGTCTCACCATGAAAGTAAACCATGTTTATTTTAGTCTTCCTAATATTTATATTAGGGTTTACCAATGTTGGGTTTATAATATTAGTGTGTTGGGTTTAATATTATTTCCTTAGGTTCATAATCCCTTGGGGTTTTAGTATTAATCCTTTGGGTTTATTATTAACTTGGGTTTATAATATCAATGATGGTCATCTTTATTGATCTCTTATATTTGTAATATCAATCACTTGCACTTCTTGATCCCTTAGGTTTTTAATATTTATCTGTTGGGTTCAATAATTCCTTGGGTTTATAATATTAAACCATAGGGTTTATTAGTTCCTCGGATTTATAATATTAATCCCTTTTGTTTATCTTAGGTTTTTGATGAAAAGCGATCTTGGGGGTTAACCAAAATCCCTTTCCTTAAAAAAATATCAATCTTGAGGCCTGTGGTTATGGCCCACTAATCCTATTGGAAGCATTTCTTTAGGCCTTGAGGCTTTCAACCGGGGACTTACATTAAATCGGAGCCATATAACTTTATTAGTTATTAATAATCCTAAATACTAATAATAATTAACCCTATGTATGCAAACCCTAAGATAAATATTAAAATTAATGAAGCCTAATAATAATAATTAATAATACTAATATTATTATGAGTTTAGATTTATTATAATATTAATATAATAAGCATAAATATATAATTAGATAAGAATATAGTTGTTATTATTTGTATCGTTATTAATTATCATAAATAATAAATAATTGGTCTTTATTGTTCTTACTATAATAATATATTATAGTCCGTGTGGTTCGCGGACACCCATGGTCAGTGGATGCCAACTACGTCCATGTAAAGACTAGAGTTGATCTCTAGGATCCTACCCCTTGGCCATCACAAACCTGACCCAAAGGGCTTTCGGGGAGAATTGACCCTGTGACCTCCCGAACAGCGAGGCACCGACTTGACGAGTTGAGCTCACCCTTAGGGCTATATTATAATAATATTGATTATATTATTATTATTATTATTATTATATTTGTATAGTATTATAATAATATAATAATAATATAATATTATTATAATATTATAATCAAATATTATTATTATTATGATGATGATGATGATGATGATGATGTCCGCTGAGACCAAACATTGGTCTATCGGACCTAAAGAAATAAATTATTTATTTTGATTTAAGATTTTATTCCTATACTCAAAAAGCTTGGAGAGAAGCTTCCTGAGCTCACTATAATTTGGACATTGTAAAAGGCTAGGAAGGTCAGTATTGTAACAAAGATTGTGAAACTGAAATCTAATGTGGTTGTATGCGGGGCACTCTAAGAGGAAGTGGTTTGCATCCTTGATGTTCCTATTCTCACATATATGGTAGATTCTTTCCATCCATGGTGTTTTAGGAACTGCCCAACGACCTGTTTCACTGTGGAGCTCGTGAGAATTCGTTCTAATCTTTGCTATATTTATTTTCTTCTTTGAGCTAATTAAAATAAAGAGATGATTTTGATCTTCTAGGGTGGGGTTGATGACCTTCTTATAATAACTTAATTTTCTTTTAGTCGCTAAATCTTTCTCACACCACATTTTTTCTTTGAACTTAGAAGTAACAATATCTTTAATGTTATTTATGTTTTGCAATGCATCATTCTCGTTGATCTCCCAATAGTTTAACGAGGCCCTTGTGTCTTTATGTGGCCCCCGATTGAGCCTTAGGTGGTTTTGGCTGGAATTTAAAGCTAGACTTCTCTATGATCGTCTATGTTATTGAGTTTGTGCTTGTACAGCAGAAACCTAATCATAGTTAGGCTCTCAATAGGGGAAAGACCTGCTTCTATAAGGAAAATAGGATATGGTGTATTACTTTTAATCTTCAGGTTATAAGTTATAAACGCTTTTGGATTTGCTCAATCTTTCTCCATAATTCTCTGGAGAAAGATTGAGCAAACAATATAATTATACAATATAGTTGTTATTATTTTTTTATAGTTTTATATTATTAGATTATTTAAATAACATAATGATAACCCAATATTATTATGAGTTATTATTATTCTTAATTAATATATATTAGGAATTTATATAAATATTATAGTATTAATACGATAATATATATAAATAGTCTAGTTGTTAATATTTATATCGTTATTAATAATCCTATATAGTTATTTATATAATTATTAATAATCTTAAATATTCATAATAATTATTAATGTGGTTGATATAAGTCTATCCGAGCATATCAATCACATTGGAATATGTGATTATATATATGCTTTAGATACCACTATGGGCGTATATCAACCATATTGATAAATATGATTATGCTAGTTTAAAAATTAAAATGAAATGATCTGCAACACTATATCATTTTTTACAAAAAAATAAAAAATAAAAATAAAAAAGAAAAAAAAGAAGAAGACTCAAGGCCCCATTCCCACTGCTTCATAATCAACAATATAATGTTTGGTCCTTTTAAAGGGCAACAACCAGATTAGGTTAAATGGTTGTTACTCAATAATCCTTTGACAGTACTCCCACCTCACTTCACTTCACTCTCGAGTTCCTTTTTATGCAAAATTGTGGGAGTTGTACTATCATCACACTCAAATCATCCCTAGATTTTTTGGTTACCGCTAACTCTACAAGCTTTTTACAGGTAGCGATGGGCCACCACATCATCCCTAGATTTTTTGGTTACCGCTAACTCTACAAGCTTTTTACAGGTAGCGATGGGCCACCTCCTAATGGTTGTCAAATTAAGTTGCTTCTGAACACAGAAAGGCCTCGTCATATCCGCTGCTTCTTGATTACTAACTTTATCCCACAATCCATTTGAAGCCAAAATTAAAAACTCGCAATCAGATGTTATTTCAATCTTTCTGGTGTCTGGTTCAGCTGTTATCCATTCTTCCATGTGTGAATCGCCTATTGCCCGAGATACTGCCAGGGATCCCTGAACGGATCCGTGGCGGAGGTCCAAAATTCCATTCAAATTCTCTATCTGTTGCCGCTCGTCCTCCCTTCCAGCTCGATGATCGCATGTAAGGGCTTCTGAAGCACCATCTCTGCTAATAACTGCTCGGCAATCTCCAACATTGGAAACCACTAAGTTACCATTTATAATTAGAGTAGTTACACAAGCTGAACCGCTACCAACCTCCTACTTCAAAAATTCTCCATCCGTTGTTAAGTACCCATCTCTAACAGCCTGTTCAAGAATGTCCTCTATTTCGTTTTTCATTTTGAGCATTGCGTCCAGAATATTCTGCCCAATATTTTCCGCAGCGAAAGCTACAGCTTTCCAACCGCTATGACCATCAAAGACGCCAAAAAAAACCCTGTTTGGAATCCCCAAGAAAATTGACAATGGCCTTGTGGGTATCTTCCATGAATTGTCACTTACCCTTTTTGCATGAAACCGCATAATGAAAACCCTCCATATTAACCTCCATCGGCTGCTCCACGGCCACGCTCGGTGCGTTGAGGCCCGGAAAATGAAGTGGAACATCTAGCATCGGTGGGCGTTGCCTCTTGTACAGAGGCTTAGGACACTTGTCCACCAAAAGCGGGATCTGCAGGAACCGAAGACCGATGGAGAATTCCCTGCTACAACGCAAACCATTTTTACAATCTGCAGAGGTTGTTGTATAAATTCGATGGAGTGTCGTTCGGAGCTTGTTAGTGCTTGTGGTTCCCATTGCGGTGTCTGCTAAGCATTTATATGGCGTTCAATGCTTCAACTCAAATCAGATATAGGAAACTTGCACCGTCAAACTCGTGTGTACGCGATCACAACCTTACATTATTATATATGTAATACAACCGACTATGAGGTGGAAGACGGTGAAACGGTCTAAACTTATGGAGGAAATCCTCACTAGTTGTCATGTTTCTCTGGTCAAAGTCCCCGTTCTTCACGAAGGAAACTCCCGAAAGGTTAAATTTCTTATAATGAAAATTGATTAAATCAATATTGTCTGTACGTGGTCGCCCATGGTTGCCCTGATGGCAAGAAATAACCACCGACACTAAAGTATGAAGGGTGACGTTAGGTTGTTTGTGTTTTGGAGTGAATAAATAGATTTAGTGTTTAAAAAAAAAAAAAAAATGGCATTTAAATTTTACAGAGTTTAGATTTATCATTAAAAAAAATTATAGCATTTTAAACAAAATTGATTAAAAAAAATATTATTTAAAAAAATAAAATAAAAATATTATTTAAAGAAAAAAGGCTTTAAACCTATAATTATTAATAAGTTTATATTTGTTTATTCAAAATACTTGTTTTTTTGTTATTGAAAGATAATTTTTTTTTTATTCAAAATACATTTTGGAAGCTTATTTTATTTCATCAAGTATTTTCAAAATATGTTTTTCTTTTAAAATCTTTAATGGTTTAATGAAGATTTTCAAAATATTCTCTTTCCAAAATCTCAATAATTTACCAAATGTTTTAAACTTTCACTTACAACTATTTTTTGCTCTCAAAAGCTCCGGTTAGGTTGTTGAAGAATGTTAAAGCATTCAAAAGAAAGCTTCTATTACAAAATCCTAATGGTGAGAAGGAAAGAAACCAAAATTTCAGTTGAGGGCAGAGTTGGATGATGAGATTAATAGGATGTGCATGCCGATAAGAAAGATGTTAAAGAGAAGGACAACCAAAAGAAGAATACACCTATCTGTGTAAGTTTACTGCAACAAGTCATATGGGGTAAAGCATAATCAAGTTTGGGATCCGGGAAGATTGAGATCAATAATGGAACAACAATAAAACTATATATGTGGATAACAACATCATTATATATGGGACCAAGGACGATTGAATGAACTGAAAACACATGACGAAGAGGTCCTGAAAATTTTCAACTTGGGGAGTCTGATGTAAAAGCATCAACACTAGCCAATCCATTTTTGTCTAGAATCAAGAGGCTCATGAAGTCCTTCAAAGAGGAAGGAATTCCATCAATTGTAAATTATATAAAATAAAATTAGGAAATTTTATGTAAATACAAGTGTCCAGGTTCTAGAAAAATTTGGGTGGTTAGATTTTTTTGGTGAGCTAGTATTTTTGCCAAATAAGACTTTAACAAAGTAACAAGTGTAGAGTCATGTGTCTATAATTTTTGGATATATGTCTAAACAATGTCAAGTTCATCAAGATATTTCCTAGATATAGGAACTATGTCTTTATGTACAATTAGAAGTTGGGGGACAATGTCTGAGAAGTAGAGCGAGAGAAAAGCGTGAGAGAGGAAGCATGAGTAAATTTTGTGTAATTTATTTATAAATATATATTATTAAAGAATATAACATGTTTTATGTTTGTACATGTCATATGTGTATTCTGATTCCGATGAAGCAGGTATAAATGGTGGTGTAGAGTGATACATTACGAGAGGAGTGGTCATAAGAGCTCAGTCGAAAGTCCATCCCCTTATTAAATAAAACATTGATGAAAAGAAGATTGTTTCATTCACAAGAGTACTATCATTGACTAAGTTTTGTTATAAAAAGTTGTGTTGTCTGTGTGGTCATATAGTGAGATAGATTGTGTCACCAGATTAATCCCATCCATCTCTTTATATTTCATGAATACATATGATGTCGATACCTATGTGATACCTATTAGTTTGATTTTTTTAGCGTATGAGTAGATCTTCGATGAACGCTTGACTTTCTTGATTTCATTCTTAGTGGGAAGTTACAGGTCAGACTTATATTTTGCAAGATGAAGATCTAAAATAGGAACTATATTGAATCTAGTTGTGGTCATTTCTTTTATCTTTAAACCATAGATACTCTTGCATAGAGGAGTTTTTACCATTTACTACAAAATCTAAGATAATGCCTGTCACCAAATTAGCATAAGTCTGTCAAATGTACATAATGCATAATGTGGGAAAATATAGAGGTCTTAACATTTTGAAACTTGTTGTGAGTGGGGCTGACCCCTTATCCTATATTATTAGCTATCCACATTTGGACCACATCTCTATCCAACTATATCTTTAGGGTGAAAGAAATATATCTAGATGCGAGCTTAAATATCGGCATTTGTCTCATTAAATAAAATAATATTCGTAAAGTCGCTGAGACTACCGAATTAAGCTAGCCATTTGGGCTAGATTGACTTATCATTGGATTCCCAGACTATCAAACCAACTTGGACTCAAATATCTTATGGAGCTTGCAACCTTCATGCACTGTATATTTAAAATCAGTAGCACCTGACTTAGGGCTACCTAACTAATGAATACTTAAATGCCAGAAGAAACGAGAAAACAAAGAGTACCTTGAGTGGGCTTATGGTTGATATATTCATAAATCAGGGATGGTAATTTAGAAGACCACAAAGGGGAAGAGAGTTCTTAGTAACTTGGAAGACCAAGGCATTAAGGTGAACACACCATTAGGGATCTTTCTTTCGGAGCACAATCATGAATATGAGCATTGATCCTGGAGAGTGAAATCAAATATCAAAGAAAAGTAGGGGCCAATGATTTAGAGAAGCCAGAACAACTGTGTCACAATATAAAAAATATTATTGAGCATCAAAATGTCACATAACCATTAATAAATGATATAATGTGACATAATAGTTGACGATTCTCACATTGCATAATAACCATTGAGGATGTCATGGTGCGCCACAATCATTGAAGAATGTTGTACTACAACATAACCATTGATAAATGTTACAATGCAACATAACCATTAGGAATATATGAAATAGACATAATCCATCTAAGTTTAATGTCTCAACATGATATAAGTATTAAGGAATGATCTTTAGGCATGTAAGAACACAACGTAACCCTTGATGAATTCATGATGCAATAGAACCATATTATCCACCTCTCAGTATCACAATATGACATAATTATATTATCAACCATGGTCAATCAAATTTAATCATAAGAAATCATGGTCAACAATAATCAAACATGGTTAAACAAATCAACCTTCTTCAACCTTGATTAGCCATAATCAAATATGTTCAACTATTTCTAGCCATAGTCAGCCATGGTCACTAAAATCCAACTTTGGTCAAACATGAGAAACCTTAGTGAAACAGTCTGAATAATAGTCAAACATGACAAAATTTGGCTAAAAATAGTGAACCATAATCAACCATGTCCAAGCTTACTATACCTTGGTCACCCATGGTCAAACCATACTCAATTATAGTTAATCGTGGTCCACGATCGTTAAAAATAATGAGAAATGGTTACAAACATTTAAACATGAAAAATACTTGATAAGTAGAGTCATCCATGGTCAACCAAAGTCAACCATAGTCAAACATGGTCAACTATAACCAATCATATTTTTCTATAGTCAAACATGGTAAACTATAATCAACCATATTTTTCTATAGTCCAACATGTTCATCTTTAGTAAAACATAGTAAACTATAGTCAAGCATGGTCAATCATGGTAAAAATACTCAACTATGGTCAAACAATAAACAATGATCAGCCATGGTAAATTATAATCAAACATTGTAAAACATAATCAACAATGATTAATCATGGTAAACAATAATCATAGTCAAATATCATAGATATTTTAATATTATTAACATTGATACTTTAATTTGGAAATCTTCTAGCCTTACCCACAAATGTCACAAATGTCAATGGTCAAGTAGCACAACCAAGGTGGTTGATATCCTTTAGATGCCATTTTCCACCTTTTTAACTTATTCATGAATATATATCAACAACTTTTAATTGAGTGATGATGCTAATTATAAAATAACATACAATAAAATATACTCTAAACACATGTGGATTGCTTAAAAATCACAAGGCATTTTATAACTTTGCATTTATTAAATTTATATTAATAGTTTGGAATTTTTCAAAATGATAATGATCTTATACTTTAGTATATTAGTATGTGGTAGGATAATCTAAATTATTTCCATTTTTTGTTTCAAATTAAGTGCATTCTTTTAATTTTCCATATAGATTATCTAATAAACAATAAACATTATGATTAGTAGGTGGTAGAATTATCTAGATTATATTTAGAAAAGTTTTTTCACAAATACAATATTTTTTCCTTAATATAATAGGTTAAATTATCATAATTTAATTATTAAACCAACAATAAAAATAACTGCTTCTATCTCTAAAAATATAACTATTATTCAAAAAAAATATGTTAGTGATAACCTTAAATTATCTATTACACAATACTCCTATAACATAAAAAATTTAAAATAAACCATATTTAAAATATGTTTTTGACAACCTTAAATTATCTATTATCTATTGCACACTACTCTTATAACAAAATATATATATATATATATATATATATAACATTTGAAAATACAACTACCTGATATCTTATAATTTTCATTCTATGAAGGTGAGGATAAGTAAATAAATTAATAGACATGGGATCGGAATCCAAGCTATGCTTTTTTTGCTGGGATTATAATCAGTACAAGTTGTCTTCATATGATATTTCCTTGAAATTACTGCTATGGTCTGTGGCAGATATATAAAAGCAACCGGAAGATGGAATTAACATGTTAAATATAAAAACCATTCGAGGATAGAAGTGACATCCACTTAGTTGTTAAACAGTGTAAGTAATTGGTTTTTCATATATATAAAATTCAATTGAGATCCACTTCAACTAAGTGGATTAAATTAGTGTAGGTAATTGCTCTCCTTATATATATGAAATTTAATTCAATTGTAGTTTTAATTTATACTTAACCATTTCTTTTATAAAAATAATCACCAAATATATATACATGTGGGGTCATTGTGATGTTTATATATATATATATATATATATATATGCGGTCATTTTGATGATTTTATTATTACAGGAATATTCATAATTTTAAAAACAAAATTTAATTAATAAATAATTAATTCTAAAATATTAATATTATATTATATAAATTTAAAAACAAAATTTAATTAATAAATAATTAATTCCAAAATATCAATATTATATTATATAAATTAATTTCATTATATCAATTAACATATTATATAATCAATTTTATTATGTGAATTAACTATATTTAGTATTGTTTTTCTTCAATTATATATATATATATATATATATATATATATATATATATATATATATATATAATATTATACTATATAAATCAAATTCATTATATCAATCAACATATTATATAATCAATTCCATTATGTGAATAAATTATATTTATCATCCCATTATATAATTATAAGCTAACTTTACCAATATATTATGTAATTATTAAATTAAAATTGAATTTTAATTTTAATTCATATATAGCAAAATCTTTTTAGAAAAATGGTCATTTTGAAATTATTATTTTTACAATATTATTCATAAATTTTAAACAAATATTCATAAATCTTAAGTTTACAATTTTATTTAATTTTTAAATAAATAAAAAAAATAATTTTATTATAATAATATATAATTAAAAAAAAAAAAACCAAAACATTTTTAAGAAGAAAATTGGATATATAAATACTCAATTCCATGATATCAATATTCTATTATCTAATCGATTTTATCGTATCAGTCAACATATTATATAATGGATTTCATTATATCTGTCAACATAGGATATATTCCATTCCATTATGTCAATTAACTAGATTCGGAAAATATTCGATCCTTTAAAATATACATGTTACAAATATTATACATTTGAAATTAAAATATATTATTTTTATAAAAATTTTAAAATAAAAAATAACTTTTTTATTTTTGTTTTTATATAAGAATTATTATTTTGCAACCAGGTTACTATTTTATAATTTTTATTAAAATAGAACTTATTTTTTTCTATATTTTTTACATTGCAATTTATCATTTTATAAATTTTTATAATGTAGAATCACTGTTTTTTAGTTTTTTTGATATAAGACTTATAGTTTTTATATTTTTCCTTTATAAGAATTTCCAATTTGCAAATGTAAATTTTTCTAATATAAGTTTCTTTTCTTTTTAATTATTTTTTCATATAGACAGAAACTTTACAAAAACTACTTTATTTTTTTAGTAGCTTACCTTTCCTTCCATTATTTCTACCAAAGTTGCCTAAATCAAAACTTATATCTTTCCAAACACTTTCCATTATTTCCACAAAGCTGCTTAATTCCAAATTTGTATATTGTCTGTGCCACAATTCATTGCTTTCAAAATTAGATTGATTCTTCTTGCACTGTATATCATGCGTTGAGTCACTAAACACAGTGGACAATGAAGATGGAAAGCTACAAGGCACTTATAAGAAATTGACATATTTGAGGGTTCAAAAACCCTAGGCCCTAAAAATGCATGCGTTATATATTGGTATTCAATGCATTCCCACCACTTCCCTAATGACTCGCATGGAAGGTGCTTGTGTGTATAATATATTACAGTGTGATCAATACCTGTTTTCTCATATTCTTTAGTGGATTCTTCATCATGATACAAATAACATGCCATTCAAACCTTCTGTCACTGCCTTATATGCTCAGGTATAGGTTATATCATATGTGCACAGAATGAAATGTACATGGGGCTGCGAGCAAGTGAACGAATAGAAAAAGCTCACAGGTGGAAACCATACCAAATTCGAATGGGGCGAATTATTTATCATATTTGTGATATACCCAAGAAATAACTTACATGTAATATTTTTTTTTTTTTTTAAACGTAAAACATACACTATTCTACCCAAACATGCTTCTCAACTCAATTGTATCAACCTTAATACTTTCTAACGTGCATGCATCAAAATGGATATAGCAATGAGTAATGTTAGCTTGTCATTTATGTGTGTAAATGTAAATATCTCCTCGGAGGACAGAGTATTATCTGCCGGATTTATTGCTGGCATTGTTGGCTCCTTATACTTGGCTTTGGCATTTACTAATTATTGGCTCTATCACGTGATGGGGTATGATCTACGTACCCTCTGCTTTTGTGCCCTCGAGCTCCTCCCCACATCAACGGTGTGTATGCAAGGAAGCCCATCCGAGGGTGGAGCTGATTCGATATGCATCGTCCAGGTTACTCGTATCGTGGAGGTTATCCAAAACACTTGTTCCGGCCTTGCCACAACTCCGTCTTCCTTCCTAGCGCCAAACGCGTTTAGAACTCCTTCTCGTCAATGAATGGTGATGTCTCTAGTGCACTGCCGAGCTCCGGATCGATTTGGACTTGGTTTTTAACAGTGGTTGTCTTGTGGTAAGGATTCACCATGATATATTTGAGTTTTTCATTTCCTCACCCCTTACAGGTTTCATATGTTCTTGTTCTACCCGAAACTCTAAAATGTTTCATGTTGATCTTTGTTTCTGTGAACAAGGGATATGGGCCGTCCTCCAGAAAGTCACGCATGGGTGCGGGTGGAGCTACCCAATTTCTAGATCCTATCCTCTCAATGCTTGGTTAACACGTGAGTTCCTACTATTTCCCGAATTCTCTTTGTTAGCTTACTCATTCTGTTGTATGAAATGAAGGGTTCTTTTTTTTCAGTTAGAAATGGCCCTCCGGCTTAGCCCCTCAAAGGATCTTCTCTTTATTTATTGTACAGGGTTATGGCAGGGTTTATACCTGGGCAAGTTTCCCCAGCTCCTTTCAGGGTTGGGAAACCTTTCCTCGAAATGGTTTTCCGAACTGTTAACCATGCATTTTGATAAGCCCTCGAGCTCTCTCATGCATTTGTTGTGTAATTATTCCACTGATGGAAGGTGTGTTCGAGTTGTTCCCCTGATTAATATTTTGTGGCTTACTACAGCTTCAAGGCTGACTGTGCACATTTATTTAAATATGCTTCAGTTTTCTTTTGTTGGTCTAGGTCCTTGCGACCTAATTTCTGTTAAGTGTTAGGGATGAACGCCCTCTCTACTGCGCGTTACAATTCTCCTTGATACACTGTGATTCATTAACCCTCGTTAGGGTTCCATGAGTTATCGAATTGTAATTATGGTCATGACAGCGCAATTTTATAAATATATGTATCGTTTTGAATCTTCCTCAGTTTGTCAGCGGGTTTTTCAATTCATGTTGTATGGTATACTACGTAGCATTTAGCCACATGAGGAAAATGGTTTATGCCTATCAGGTTTATGCGTGTTGACAGTTGCTATAGTCTAGCTCTTTTTACTACTAGTTTCTTGCTCGTATTATCTTACAAGTTCTTTACATGAATACGCTCCTCAGAGCCCAGGTTTATGCTATTATTTAACTCTCTAGTTTACTCGCTTCCGCATGGTGATTTGTTTTTCTGTCATACATGTATATTTATGTGTTTGCGTTGCTGTCATTTAAGTTCTTATCTGCATGCAAATAGGAGCAAATAGACTCTAGTTTTGAAGTCTGCATACCCTCGCGGATGCGACTTTGCTCCTCATCATTCTCTTTTAGAGTCTAAGTATTTATCATTCCACTAATGGTGTTCTGGGGTTCTAATTTTAGTTGCTAAACTTTCCTGCTTTTCTTTATATTAAGGCATGCGTAGAGAGGAAAAACTATCAGTCTTTCCGTTATTTTTTAAATGGATTCGGGTTACTATAATGACAATCTTCTTGAAACTCTGAATCTGTGGTAAGTCTCTGAGTTTCTGTTTTCTATTATTTCTATAATCTTTGGATAAGATTTTCTCAGCAGACCACTCTTGCATTTAACTCCTAAATTTTTTAAAAGAGAACAAGATACTAAACTCCTCACAAACTACTAAACTCTTGCATCATTAAAGGTTTCTTTAGGAGGACAACCATCTCTCTTCTCAGTTTTCCTCCATGGTTCCCTGTAAGAAGATCCTTCCACACCCTTTTCACAATAAAAATAAAACATTGCAAATCTCCCGCAGCAGTCCCAACCCAAGGGTTTCTTTACATACCTAGAGTTCTCTGGCTGGAAAGTTCTTCTTGAAAGTCACCCGAATTTGGGTTTGTTGTCTCTCATCCGCTCGCCATGAGATTCATCCTTCAGAACCAGAATCTCCCCCCTTGCTTCTTTCTAGACCATAGTCTTCTGCAAATTGCTCGTACAGTGAGTAGGGCTATCTGGTCATCACCAGACTTAGCCCCTTTTTTTTCTTCGGTTTTTTTCCTCTTCTTGTCCCTACAGCACATATTGTTTCCTCTCCTCCTCTCCTTTTCTTTGGAAACTTTTCCAGTTAGGGGAGGTAGTTAAGGTTTCTTTCATAGCAACTGTCTCTCCACCTCAAGATGACAACTTCCTCCTTGAGAGATTACCATCCTTTAAGGAAACACTTCTTATATCTCATAATGAAACAAATTACATTTAACTTTTAATCAAATACTAATAACAAGTTCAGTTTATATTTACCACAGTAAATCAAATATTTACATTTTTTCCCGAGGCATTACATCTCCCCCCTGAGATTGGACATCGTCCCGATGTCTTTTAGCCATGAACAGCCCTGGATAAGTCCTTTTCATAAGTTCTTCATCTTCCCAAGTGGCCTCATCAGGCCCAAAGTGCTACCACTACACTTTAACTTGGGTAATAACCCGTTTCCACAGCATTACTTCTCTCCGGTCGAGGATGTTCAGCGGTTCGACCAAGATTTCTCCTTCTGGTTCGACCTGAAACATGCAACATCCTAAATCATTTTTTTTTTAACAGAACTTATTCAGATTAATCTACCGGAGCTATTTCTTACCTGTATATCCTGCCAGCTGATTACATGCTTAGGATCATAAACATATTTTTTTAACACGGAAACATGAAAAACGTTGTGGACCCATATATGACTTGGCAGGGTGAGCTGGTATGCTACCGACCCAATCCTGGCCAAGACCTGAAAAGGTCCACAGAATCGGGGTGCCAACTTAGTGCACCCGTTCCATTGTAACGTGCTCTTTTTTGCTCGAATTCTCACATACACATGATCGCTGACTTGATACTCCTTAAACCTCCTTTTCTGGTCAACAAATTTCTTTTTCCTATCCTGGGCTACCTTTAGATTAGAACGTACATTTTTAACCATTTCCTCCATTTCCTTAAGCATTTCGGGACCTAACATCAACCTGTCTTCCAGTCCACCCCAGCTTGAAGGGGTGCGGCACTTCCACCCGTACAATACTTCAAATGGGCTCATTTGCAGTGATGCATGATAGCCATTATTGTACGCGAACTCAACCAAGTGTAGGTAGTCCTCCCACTTGGTTGGTTGCTGCATCACATATGCTCTTAGCATGTCTTCCACCACCTGGTTCACCCGTTCCGTTTGCCCGTCAGTTTGTGGGTGATAAGCCGTACTGAAATTCAACTGAGTCCCCAATTCCTCGAACAGTGTTCTCCAAAAAACCGATGTAAATTTTACATCGCGATCTGAGATTATGGTCTTTGGTAACCCATGCAGCTTAAATATATTTTGCATGAAAACATGGGCGATCTGCATAGCTCTGTAAGTAGATTGCACTGGTATAAAATGTTCTGACTTACTCAGCTTGTCAACCACCACCATGATGGAGTCGTTATTTTTCTTGACATAGGCAAGCCTATTATAATATAAATAGAGATGGTTTCCCACTTCCATTCCAAGATAGGTAAGGGTTGTAATAACCTCGCAGGGTGTTGGTGTTCTTCTTTAATTTGTTGGCATTCCAGACAACGTGCCAAGTATCCAGCCACATCTTTTTTCATGCCCTGCCAATAATATTCTTTTCGAAGTGCAGTGATCATTTTCTGATATCTTGGGTGTCCAGCATAATGACTCTTGTGATATTCATCCAAAATCAGATTTTTAATGTTGTTCTGATTGGGCACGTACAACCTTTTCTTGTAATACAACATTCCAACAGCATCCAGAGCATAATCTGGTTGTTCTTCCTTACTGGTTGGGTGCTGAACTTGTTGTTTTATTTGCTGATATGCAGTATCTTGTCCTGCTGCTCTTTTAATCATTTCTCCCAAGGGGTTCTTCCCCTCACTGCAAGAAATCTCGTATAGACATTGCAATTTCCTACTTAAAGCATCTGCCACCCGGTTCTCTTTCCCTTTCAAATGCTTGATCTCAAAATCAAAACCACTTAAGAAATCTACCCACCATGCTTGCCTGGCATTTAAAGTGGGCTGGCTAAAATAATTGGTCAGACTGTGGTGGTCTGTTAGTAATAGAAATTTTCTTCCCATAAGATAATGCCGCCACATTTTCAAGGCATGAATGACAGCTGCCAACTCTAGATCATAAGCAGAATATTTCTACTCATGCTCTTTTAATTTTCTTGATTCGTATGCTATCACCTTCCCTTCCTGCATCAACACACCTCCTACCCCTTCTTTACTTGCATCCGTGCACACCACATAATCTTTGCTGGGATCGGCTATGCTTAGAATGGGTGTGGTGGTGAGCAGATATTTAAGTTGTTCAAAACTTTTTTGACATTTAGGGGTCCACCTAAAGGTCCTTCCCTTTTTCTGTAAGGAAGTTATGGGATAAGCTACTCTCAAAAATCCTTCCACAAACCATTTGTAATAGCCTGCTAACCTGAAAGATCGGATGTTTGCCACATCTTTAGGTACCAGCCATTCCATTATGGTCCTTATCTTTTCGAGATGCACTGTGATTCCTTCCTTAGTAATTATATGCCCCAAATATTGTATTTGTTCTTTGAAAAATTCACATTTGCTAAACTTAGTGTATAATTGGTGTTCTCGGAGGGTTTGCAATACTAATCTGAGGTGCTCCTGGTGCTCCTCCATAGTCCGAGAATAAATCAGTATATCGTCAATGAAAATCAGCACGAACTTATCCAAATACTAGTGAAATATGTTGTTCATTAGACACATAAAAGTTGTGGGGGCATTGGTCAACCCAAAGGGTAACACCACAAATTCATAATGGCCATATCGTGTTCTAAAAGCTATCTTAGCTATGTCTTCCTCTTTAATCCTGATTTGGTGATACCCTGATTGCAAGTCAATCTTTGAGAAAACTGTTGCTCCCTTTACTTGATCAAACAGTTCATCGATACAGGGTAGAGGATACTTATTCTTGATCATCAATTTGTTTAGTTGATGATAATCCATACACATGCGAAGGGTCCTATCTTTCTTCTTAACGAACAACACCGAGGCTCCCTAGGGTGACACACTGGGGCGAATGTAGTTTTTGTCCAACAACTCCTGTAATTGCATTTTTAACTCCGTCAATTCTGGTATGCTCATTCTGTATGGTGCTCGGGATACCGGGGCTGCTCCTAGCACCAATTTGATGGTAAAATCTATGTCTCTTTGAGGTGGCAGTCCGGGAATCTCCTCCGTAAACACATCAACAAATTCTTGTATCACAGGACTGTTCTCCAATGTGGCTATTTTACCTTTCGAATTGGCATAGGCCACTTGGACGGCATAAATCTGACATCCTTTCCTAATGCATTTTGCTAACTGTGAGGCGGTTATGGGCCGAATCTGCGCTGGCCGCTTGATTCCCTGCATCTCTTGCTTTATTCCAAGCTCATCCTTATAACAGATAGTCTTGGTTTTACAATTAATTATGGACCAGTGTTTTTCTAACCAGTCCATACCAATCAGTATATCGTACAAACCAAGGGGAAGCACATTTAAATCTGTTGTCACTGGCTGTCCTACTATCTTTAAAGGGCAATTTTTTACCTTAGCAAGTACCCGTCTTTTTTCCCCTATTGCCAACTGTACTAGCCAAGGGTCCTTAAACTTAACAGGTTGCAACTTACAATGCTCCACAACTTTAGGACTAATATAACTTAACATAGCTCCAGGATCAATTAAAACAGTTACAACAAGGTCTAAGAGTTTACCTTCAAATTCCACCATGGTCGGCTGGTACTCCGCCTGACGATCTTCCAGAGCAGCATTAATCTTTGGTAGACTCTGTCCTACATCGCCAACCGTAGATGCTTCATAGACTTGGGAAACCTGTTCGGTTCCTTTTCGTTGAGGGTAGTTTTTAACGTAATGGGGTCCACCACAGCCCCAACATTGCACTGGAGGCCTTGCTGTCCCTTCGTTGTCTATTTTTCCAGGCTGTTCATTGGTTCTGGACTCAATGGGGGGCTTTAATCAGAGCAAGTTCTTCTGTATGTTTTTACTATTTTTCCCCTTGGGAAACTCTTTGTTACCACCACCTCGATTACCTTTAGTATTTCCAATCAGCTTGCTGCCTTTCTTGTCAACCCATTTCTTGCCCAGGATTTCTCCCTTCTGCTTGCTTTGCTGGTAGCAAATTCGGGCTTTACGTATGGCCTCGTCCATCGTCTTTGGGTTGTCGAATTCGATTCTTTCCCTCATGCTCAAAGGTAAACTACTGACGAACCTCTGTACTTTAGCCTTTTCCTCCCAAATATAAGGCACATAATGGAGCAATGAAGTAAAACGAGTGATAAATTCATCCATAGTTTGTTGTCCCAATCGCAGGTCATGGAACTCTCTTGCCTTTTTGTCATAGAAGCGTTCGGTCAGGTATCTTTCTTTAAAGTATTTTTGAAAATTTTTCCAAGTGATAGTCTGTTCACTTACTCCTCTTACCATATTAACTTCTTCCAACCATAGGGTGGATTTCCCCTATAATTGGGAAATGACCAACCTCGCCTTGAGATTGTGATCGTAATCATACCGCTGGAAGTATTTGTTCATATTAATCAACCATGCCTCAGCTGCTTCCTCCTGTTCTCTGTCAAAGTTTGGCGGTTTGATATTACAGAATTCCCCTTGCAACTCATTACCTTTGTGATGTCTGTTGTTCGAAGGCATTATCAGATCGTTCCTCCTCCCTTCCTTCCGACTCTTTAGGTTTTGTGTGTTGATTCTGTTCCTCTGACAATCTTTTCTGCTCAGCGCTGGGATTCAGTGGTTGCTGATGTTTCTTATCAGATGGGCCTTTTATAATTCTCTCATGTTCCATCGTTAACCTTGTGTTATCCTCCCGCAATCGGGCCATTTCATTTTTCAATTCCTACACTATCTCCAAAATTGCAAGGTTTGTATTGTGAGCCTCCTCTCCAAGCTGTAGCCATAATTTGGGGTTATTCTCTATAGATCCCTGACCCACTACAAATCTGTGTGATGCACTGTCTGCTCTTCTCATATTTTCAGTCTTTCTCCTGTACTTAAACATAAGAAAAGTAACAGAAGAGTAGTCATGCATCAACTATTTTTTTTTCTTTTAACTGCTCAATAGAGATGAAAATAAATTGTATTCTATCTGTCTATCAGTTCCAATTCCTAGAGGCCACAGTTTTTTATACTGGTCTCTGATACCGCTTGTGATATACCCACGAAATAACTTACATGCAATAATTTTTTTTTTACGTCAAACATACACTATTCTACCCAAACATGCTTCTCAACTCAATTGTATCAACCTTAATACTTTCTAACACGCATGAATCAAAATGGATATACCAATGAGTAATGTTATCTTGTCATTTATGTGCATAAATGTAAATATCTCCACGGAGGACAGAGTATTATCTGCCGGATTTATTGCTAGCATCACTGGCTCCTTACACCTGGCTTTGGCATTTACTAATTGCTGGCTCTATCACGTGATGGGGTATGATCTATGTACCCTCTGCTTTCACGCCCTTGGGCTCCTCCTCGCATCGACGGTGTGGATTCAAGGAAGCCCATCCAAGAGCAGAGTTGATTCGATATGCATCGTCCAAGTTACTCATATCGTGGAGGTTATACAAAACACTTGTTTCGGCCTTGCCACAACTCCATATTCCTTCCTGGCTTCGAACTCATTTAGAACTCCTTCTCGTCGATGAATGGTGATGTATCTAGTGCACTGCCAAGCTCTGGATCGATTTGGACTTGGTTTTTAACAGTGGTTGTCTTGTGGTAAGGATTCACCATGCCATCTTTGAGTTTTTCATTTCCTCACCCCTTATAGGTTTCATATGTTCTTGTTCTATCCGAAACTCTAAAATGTTTCATGCTTGTCTTTGTTTCTGTGAATGACGGATATGGTCCATCCTCCAGAAAGTCACGCATGGGTACAGGTGGAGCTGCCCAGTTTCCAGATCCTATCCTCTCAATGCTTGGTTAACTGGTGAGTTCCTACTATTTCCCAAATTCTCTTTGTTAGCTTACTTGTTCTGTTGTATGAAATGAAGGGATCTTTTTTTTTCGGTTAGAAATGGCCCTTCAGCCCAGCCCCTCACGGAATCTTCTCTTTGTTTATTGTACAAAGTTATGGCAGGGTTTATACCTGGGCAGGTTTTCCCAGCTCCTTTCAGGGTTGGGAAACCTTTCCTCAAAATGGTTTTCCGAACTGTTAACCATGCATTTTGACAATATCTTGAGCTTTCTCATGAATTTGTTGTGTAATTATTCCACTGATGGAAGGTCGATTCGGGTTGTTCCCCTGATTAATATACTGTGGCTTACTACGGCTTCATGGCTGGCTGTGCACATTTTCATTTATTTGTTTGTCTAGGTCCTTGCAACCTGACTTCTATTAAGTTTTAGGGATGAACACCCTCTCTGTTGGGCATTACGGTTCTCTTTGATACACTATGATTCATTAACCCTCGTTAGGGTTCCATGAGTTATCGAATTGTAATTATGGCTGTGACAGTGCAATTTTATAAATATATGTATCATTCTGAATTTCCTTAGTTTGTCAGCGAGTTTTCAATTCATGTTGTATGGTATACTGCGTAGCATTTCGCCACATGAGGCAAATGTTTTATGCCTATCACGTTTATGCGTGTTGACAATTGCTATAGATCTGGCTCTTTTTACTACTAGTTTCTTGCTCGTATTATCTTACAAGTTCTTTACATGAATACACTCCTCAGATCCCAAGTTTATGCTATTATTTAACTCTCTAGTTTACTCGCTTCCACATGGTGATTTGTTCTTCTGTCATTTATACATGTATATTTATGTGTTTGCGATGCTATCATTTAAGTTCTTATCTGCTTGCAAATAGGAACAAATGGATTCTAGTTTTGAAGTCGGCATACCCTAGCGGATGCGACTTTGCTCCTCAGCATTCTCTTTTAGAGTCTAAGTATTTATCATTCCACTAATGGTGTTCCGGGGTTCTAATTTTAGTTGCTAAAACTTTCCTGCATTTCTTTATATTAAGGCATGCGTAGAGAGTAAAAACCTATCAGTCTTTCCGTTATTTGTTAAATGGATTCGAGTTACTATAATGACAATCTTCTTGAAAACTCTGAATCTGTGATAAGTCTCTGAGTTTACTATTTTCTATTATTCCTATAAATCTTTGGATAAGATTTCCCTGCAAACCACTCTTGCATTTAACTCCTAATTTTTTTAAAAGAGAACAAGAAACTAAACTTGTCACAAACTACTAATCTCTTGCATCATTGAAGGTTTCTTTAGGAGGACAGCCATCTCTCTTCTCAGTTTTCCTCCATGGTTCCCTGTAAGAAGATCCTTCCACACCCTTTTCACAATAAAAATAAAACATTGCAAAGTTCCCACAGCAGTCCCAACCCAAGGGTTTCTTTACATACCTGGAGTTCTCCGGCTGGAAAGTTCTTCTTGAAAGTCACCCGAATCTGGGTCTGCTGTCTCTCATCCGCCCGACCATGAGATTCATCCTTCAGGACCAGAATCTCCCCCCTTGCTTCTTGCTAGACCACAGTCTTCCGCAAGTTGCTCGTATAGTGAGCAGGGCTATCTGGTCATCACCAGACTTAGCCCCCTTTTTTCTTTGGTTTTTTTCTTTGCTTGTCCCTACAGCGCAGAGTTTTTCCTCTCATCCTCTCCTTTTCTCTGGAAACTTTTCCAGTTAGGGGAGGTAGTTAGGGTTGCTTTCACAACAACTGTCTTTCCACCTCAAGAGGACAACTTCCTCCTTGAGAATTTACCATCCTTTAAGGAAACACTTCTTACATCTCATAATGAAACAAATTACATTTAACTTTTAATCAAATACTAATAACAAGTTCAGTTTATATTTACCACAGTAAATCAAATATTTACATTTTTTTCCGGGGCATTACAATATTCAAATAGGTGAATTCACTGAATTGGTGAATGTACTAATTTTTTTTCAATACCTTCCAATTTGGTAATTATGTTTTATTATCATTTTGATTTTGTTTATTAAGATATTATGTAATTATAAAATAACACAAAAAAATCAAAATTCAATGATCTGCAGTGAATAGAGATGTGAATGCTTATAATTTGGAATTTCAAAATAGAAATATCTATCAAATTTCAAGATTTTTACATCTCTAAAATTCATTTTCACAATTACAACAATTTTTTTAGAATTTTACAAAAATTTAAGACGAACAAATCACTTGTAACCAAAAATTTAACTAATCGCCCTGTACCCAACAATTTAACCATCAAATTTTATCATTGTTTCCCACTGCTTGATTACAAGAATATGAGATGTGGTCCTTGTCAAATTCCATGACTCGTTCCCACTGCCTGATTATAAGAATATGAGACGTGGTCCTTTTAAAGGAAAACACTCAAGTTGGGTTAGGTGGTTGTTAGTTAAGAATCCTTTGACAGTACCTCACTTCACTAACACCCAAGTTGGGTTAGATGGTTGTTAGTCAAGAATCCTTTAACGCTACCTCACTTCACTTCACTGTTTAATTCCTTTTCACGCAAAAATGTGGGAGTTGTACTATCATCACATTCATGTCATCTCTAGATTTTCTGGTTACCGCTAACTCTACAAGTTTTTACAGGCAGCGATGGGGCCATCTCCTAATGGTGTCAAATGAGGTTGCTTCTGCTCACAGAAAGGCCTGGCGATATCCACTGCTTCTTGATTACTAACTTTACCCCACAAGCCATCTGATGCCAAAATTAAAAACTCGCAATCAGATTTAATCTGAGTCTTTTTGGTGTCTGGTTCAGCCGTTACCATTCTTTCATGTGTGAATCACCTATTGCCCTAGATACTACACTTGCCAAACTCCATGGCAGATGTCCACAATTCCATTCAAATTCTCTATTTGTTTACGCTCGTCCTCCTTTCCAGCTCGATGATCACAACATATTAAAAAAACAAAAACAAAAAAAAAGAAGCTAAATTACATGTAAATTTAACCCCTCTACTATTACAATAATCTTTTATCAAATTTTGAAAAAAAATCACTATAACACATAATAATAATAAAATAACTAATTATTATACCTAACTAGCTCTAATTATTATTTCAGATTTAAAAACATATACACCACCCACGCAACAATTAAAATCATGTAATAAAATAAACTATGTACAACAATGTATACACTATTTATTATAGTGATCATCATTTTAGGTTTGAGAATTCTTATTGCTTATTAATTATACACTATTTTAGATAGTGATTAGCATTTTAGGTTAGAGAATTTTTATTACTCATTAATTATAATATATTTCTGAGAATAACTAGGACTGCATCGACATATTTAATGACCCTAAATGTTTATTGATGCATCTAATTTATACTTCAAGAGAAAATGGATAATACGAACTAGACTTTTTGATTTGGCTTATTAAAAGGAGATGGACAACATGCATGTGAATTTGAACATATTAAGAGTAGGTTTCGAAGACTATTAAACTCTCCTATAAAGAGTAGGTTTTGAAGACTACTGAAACGTGAAATTTAAGTATTTATTTAAGTATTTCCATTATGTTTGAGGAAAAATTATTATGTTGCTATTATATTTTAATTAAAAAAAAAAAATAGTATAAATAAATAATTTATTTACATGGATAATTTTATATTTGATATAAGTATTAGATGTAATATTTAGTTTTAAAAATTGTCATGCGATTTCAATTCGAGTTGATGTTCAGGTGGATTGAGTTGTCTGCAATGAAGGAAGCACGGGTTAGGGTTTGAAGGCCTAGGGTTTTCAGAGCCTGAGACGGATGGAAGTGGGAGTCTGGGGAACAACTGAGGGGCTAATCGGGAGCAGGAAGGATTCACCGCGAGGGTAAAATACGAAGGAAGGGAGAAAGAAAAGAAGGTCGGGACTGAAGGAACCTATGGAAGGAAAACAGGGGAGGGGAGAGATCCCCTCCTTCAGGAATGTAATAGCAGGAGAAGCAAGCGGGAGTGGACTGCAAGGGATGCAGAAGGAGAATAGCAGAGAGGCGCCAGTACTGGGGAATCGATGGCAAGCAAGAACTGGAAGCAGATGCTTACCTAGGGCATAGAAGAGACCAAGGTATGTAATCCCAAATAACAAACTCAAAGATTATAGATGCTATATGAGAGATCATGCTTTGATTTGTAAGTTTGTCGGGTTTTGGCCATCTGAAAAGGATTTAACAAGATGGATACAACAAAGATGGAAGCCAAAGGGGCATATAGATTTAAAACTAGGAGCAAAAGGTTTTTTCACAGCCATTTTTGCAAACCTAGAAGATAAGGAAAGAACCTTTGAAGAAGGGCCATACTTTATGAACAATGTCGGCTTATTCATGAGGCACTGGGAGGATAGATATAACCCAGATAATGAGAAATTGCTAGCAGCTCCCATCTGGGTCAGATTATTCGGATTACCGATGGAGTTCTGGGACCCTGATATTCTGGAAGGGATTGGCAACTCAATCGGAAATTTTGTTAAGGTTGCTGAGTCAACCAAGAGGGGAAAGTACACTTCTTATGCAAGGATATGCGTTTACATGAATATAGCAGAGCCATTGCCGGAGTATATAGAGTTAGAATACCATGACGAAATATGGCAGCAGCCAATAGACTATGAGCACATCCCCTTTAGGTGTAGAAGATGCCATGAGTATGGACATCTATACAGGCAATGCCCACTAAATAAAGAGGTGGAAATAACAAGGACACAGGATGAAGAACAGAGGAGAACAGAAGGACTGGATACTGGGGATGAGGGATTTAAGGAGATCCAAAAGAGGAAAAAACCAAGCAGGGAGGGAATGAAGATTCAACAAAAAGGGAAATCTGTAGTAGACGAAAACCAAAACAAGTTTCAGGTCCTGCAGGTGGAGGAAGACGAAAACGAGGGAGAAAGGAAAGAACAGGAGGATAACGAGAATGAACCAATGGAAATTATAAAAGAGACAAAAGAACAAAGCATAACTCAGAACAGGGAGCTGGAAGAAGAGATGGGAGAAAGTCAGGGGAACATAATAGGACAAACGCTGACGGGAAAAAACTCTCAAAAGGATAACGGGAACGAAGAAGAAAGAATTATGAAGAAACTGCTTCAGGAATGGAAAAATTTAGATGAAAGATTTATTCCGAAAACACAGAAACAATTATATAAAGAAACATTCCAGAAATATAAGGAGAAGAAAGGTAGCACCTCAGGGATTCAAATGGATCAAACAGGGACGCAAGGGAACCAAGACCTGGGAGTGGACGGTACTGGCAAGGGGGGTAGAAAGAGAGGAAGGCGAACTTTAAATGAAACTATACAAGCGGTTGGAGAAATATTGGTAAATTCAGGAAGGGTTATACCTCTATCAGAGGTATTTCAACAACCATCAAAGAAGTTATAAATGATAGTCACGAGCTGGAATATCAGGGGGCTTAACAGTAAAGGTAAGCAGAGGTATTTAAAGGAAAGACTGAAGAAGGATAAGCCGAGCATAATGATAATCCAGGAAACGAAAATGGGGCATCAACAGCTGGTAGAAATTATGAAAAGAACTAAGCTACAATACGAGGTAATGGCTCAAGATGCGGATGGAACAGCAGGGGGTCTGGAAATCATCTGGAACCCTGAGGAGGTACTATTTGAAAATTGGATTAGCTTTCCCAGAATCCTTTCAGGCATGTTCAGATTGATAGGATCAGAGGAGCGAATTCTTATTTCAGGGGTCTATGGACCGCATATTCCTAGGGAACGTAAGAACTTTCTCCAAAATATGCAAGCTATTAGGAGAATTCTCCCCGGAACACTATGGATAATAGGAGGCGACTTTAACATGATTAGAACGATAGGAGAAAAGAAAGGTGGCTTAAGGAGACCGGATCAGAACATGGAGGAGTTTAACAAGATGATCACAGAACAGAGGCTGGTAGATATTCCTACAACTAACGGTGTTCATACATGGAACAATAGGAGGGGAGGAAGAAACCAAATTGCTTCTAGATTAGATAGGTTCCTTCTATCCGAACAAATTTTGAATCGGGATGTGTTTATAGAAGCTAAAATTCTGCCAGCTTTAGGTTCGGACCACTGGCCGATCAGACTGGAAATCGATATCAAGAAAAACAACCATTCAGATTCGAGGCCTTTTGGCTCAGAAACCCTCAATTCTTACACAAAGTAGAAGAATGGTGGACCCAGTGTAAAGTAAAAGGGAAGGGGAAGATGCATACTCTCTAGTTGAAACTCAAAGAACTCAAAGGGAAAATCAAAAAATGGAATAAGGAAGAGTTTGGGAACATCATGGAGGAAAAACAAAAATTAGAAAAAGAAATGGAGGAAATACAGCAAAAAATAATTCTAGAAGGGAGGGATGAGGAGAGAAGCAACGAGGAAGGAAGAATAATAGGCCAACTTGAAGAAAGAAGGAAACAGGAAGAGATTCTGTGGAGACAAAAGTCAAGAATAAATTGGCTACGCGAAGGAGAAATAAACACCAGGTTTTTTCATCAAGCTATGATTCAGCACAGACAAAGGAACATGATCTTTTCTATTAAAAATGCAGAGGGGGAAAGGATAGTAGAACAAGGAGCCATGGAGAAAGTATTGGTGGAACACCACAAAGAGATTCTTACAGAACCACAAAGAGACCGGGGAGTAGCCATAGAGGGTATCTGTAAGGAAATCCCAAGAGTAATAACAAATGAGCAAAATAAGGCTCTGATGAGGGCAGTAACTTTAGAAGAGGTGGAAGAAATTGTGATGAATATGAGTAAGAACAAAGCACCAGGACCTGATGGATATACTGTGGAGTTTTATCAAGCAGGGTGGCATTTTCTGGGCAAAGAAGTCTTGGAGGCAGTAGAGGAATCCCGAATGAAGCAAAAGGTATGGCCAGGTATCAACTCGACCTTTTTAACCCTGATCCCTAAGAGCGGTAGCTCTGATAATGCTCAAGGATTTCGTCCAATAGCCCTGTGCAATGTCATATATAAGATCTTAGCGACTCTGATAGCAAAAAGATTAAAGCCTTTACTTCCGAATATAATTTCTCCAGAGCAAACCAGATTTGTGGAGGGGCGACAAATTCTTGATGGATTAGTAGTGTCACAGGAAATGATACACTCTCTAAATCAGAAAAAGCAGAAAGGAATGATGATAAAGTTAGACCTGTCAAAAGCCTACGACCGTTTAAGTTGGAAATACCTCAGAGCGGTTCTTGGAGCCTATGGATTTGACAGCAGATGGATAGAATGGGTATATAGCATGATATCAACCCCGAACTTCTCAATACTATTAAACGGGGTTCCGACGGCAACCTTCAGTGCTACTAGAGGAATTAGGCAAGGGGATCCTATTTCTCCATTCCTATTCATAATGGCAGCAGAAGGTTTAGGAAGATATTTCAAAAAAGAGCTGAGGGAAAAGAAAATCAAAGGCTTAAAGCTATGGGGAAACAATTTTCCTATCACGCACCAGCAGTTTGTAGATGATATTATGCTATTCTATGAGGTCTCAGTAAAAGAGGTGAGGAACGTTAAAAGAATATTGGAATTGTTCATGGAAGCATCTGGTATGGAAATTAACAAAGAAAAATCATGCACCTTCATATTTAATACTCCAGACTCAATCAAGGCTCATCTAACCAGAACTTTAGGATTCAGGCAGGGGGAACTTCCTACAAAGTACCTGGGGAATCAGTTAGATATAAACCCCACTCGGATGAAAAATTGGCAGAATACTATAGAAAAAATAAAGAACAAATTGGCAAGCTGGTCGTTCAGATCCCTGAACATTGCTAGCAGAATAGTCCTTCTGAAATCTGTCCTGCAATCGATACCTATTTACCCATTATCCATTATGGCGGCCCCCAAAGGGGTATGCACAAAAATGAAAGAAATATTTGGGAAATTTATCTGGGGTGGACCAAATCAACAAAGGAAATGGGCTCTGGTTTCGTGGAAAAGTATAATGAAAAGAAAAGAGGAAGGGGGTCTAGGTCTGAGAGACCCAGAGATGCTAAATAAGGTGCTGGGAGCAAAATTATGGTGGTGGTGGATGCAAGGAGGAAATGATCTATGGAAGAGAATCTGGACTCAGAAATACAATATGCCTGCAACAACAGCGGAAAGATTGAGAGCTGATGGAATCCCAAAAGGATCTTCAATCTGGGAATTGGCTAGCCAGAATAGGCATATAGTAAACAATTATGCTTTCTGGGAAATACGCGAAGGAAGTAGTGCTAGATTCTGGGAGGAGGGATGGCAGCAGCGAGACAAATTGACTAAGATACAAACTCTGCAAGAAGTACAACAGAAAGCGATCAGGGCAGGATGGGAATATGTAAGGGACTATTGGGAAGAAGGAGAGACCAATGAAATATGGAGAGTCTGGAGAAAGCCAGAAGAATGGTACGAAAATATAAACCAAGAGCTGGGGCAAATATACACCAAGGAGTTAGAATCGAGGAAGATAAAAGCGAGATCAGGGATGGACATTCTCAGATGGGGTAAAGCAATGAAAGGAACCTTTACAGTAAAAGAAGCCTACTATTTGACAATGCATCAAGAGAGAGAGGAAGAAACTACAGACTGGAGAA
This sequence comes from Pinus tabuliformis, assembly GCA_031772625.1. NCBI lineage: Eukaryota > Viridiplantae > Streptophyta > Pinopsida > Pinales > Pinaceae > Pinus > Pinus tabuliformis. The sequence goes on along the minus strand of CM062806.1, from coordinate 82,485,416 downwards.
TTATATGGGATAACAAGTGGTGGCCGAAGATAACAATATTCGCATGGTTGGTGGGCAAAGAACGAATTCTAACATGGGATAAAATCCAGAAGAGGGGTTTCTATGGACCTTCGAGATGTAGTCTATGTAACAAAGGAATAGAAACCCAGGAGCACATACTGAATAATTGTCCTTTTGCCCGATATCTATGGGAAGAGATTAGAACACTCTTTGGAAAGTCAAATAGAGACCCCAACAGTATTAAAAATACCATTATGCAATGGGGCAAAGGACAATTCTCTTGTAGAGTGGTGAGAAGAATATGGAATTTGTCAGTAGGTTTCGTAATATGGTCTCTGTGGAAAGAACGAAATAGAAGGATCTTTCGGGAGAAAAGCAACCAACCTGCAAGAATCTGGGAGGAAATATGCAAATCTATGAAAGAAACAGTTTTGTCTGAAGCCTGGGAAGAGGAGGATTGGAAAACGAATCAGGAGGAAAGGAGAATAGTATCTAAATTAAATATGGATTTTGACATGATCTACCCCAGAAAAGAGAATCGGATGAGAACTCAAATTCAGAGTCCTAATCAGTTCAGATATCCCGGAGAAAATTTCATCAAGTTGAACTTTGATGGGGCTTCCAAAGGAAACCCAGGGCCGGCAGGCTTTGGGGGTATCTTTAGGGACAGCGAGGAAAATACAAGGTGGGTGTATGCGGAATGGGGGGGAGAAATGACGAATAATGAAGCAGAGCTATGGGCGGTGCATCAAGGATTAAGAATAGCAGTGAGGAACAGATACATGAATTTGGAGATAGAAGGCGACTCGCAGGTAACAATAGAGATGCTCCGTAAACTAAATGATGGAAAGAGCTGGGAGCAGGTTGCTAAAAGCTGGAGGACAGCGGGGATTATCCAAGATGTAGCGGAGTTACTAAGGAGAATTGAATATAAAATTATTAATCATGTTAGGCGAAAAGGAAATAAGGCCGCAGACCTCTTGGCGAACTGGGGGAGTAATGAATCGGATAGAAGAATGGACAACAGCTGGTCTACAATAGAGAATAACCCGAGATGGGCAGAGCTTAAAAACATAATCACCCAAGATCATAATGAATCTACTACCAGATAAAGAGAAGATCAAACGACTCCCGATCGGGATGAGAACGACGACGTATAGATTAATAAATGCACAACAGGTAAGAAAGCATGACCGAGCAGGAGGAGTTCAGGTTATGATGAACAAGGACAAGTGGATCACCGCGAGGGATATCATCTCAAGACAAGCGGATGATAGAATTGCGATGGAGGAGATGGGATCTGTCAGGGTGTCAGAGATAAGACAGGAGCATGACAGTATGGAGAAAACGCGAAGAAAGGTGAACAAGGAGGCAGACAACAAGCGGTGAAAGAGGAGGGCAAGTAAAATAGAGAAGAGGTGGTGGAAACGGAGGAATAAGAAAGGTTCATGCAGCCGGACGAGGAGAATTAGTAAGGAAGCGACGAACACAGTGCGAAGAAGCAGGGCGATCAGGGCTCTGGAAGAGAGAACAACAATACAGAGGAGGGCGACAAAGCGTAAGGAAAACTCGGTAGAGGGGATCAGAATGGCTTCGAGAAGATGGATGAGGAGTAATGAAGAGGGAGGAAACCGAGGTCGAGGGGGCCGAGAGGAAAAGGGAAAAGGAATAATAGAGGATGCCACAGAGAAGGAAATTCTCACGGTTCAGGATGATTCAGAGGAGGATGTTGAGATGTTTGACTCAGACGGGGAGGAAGGAGGACCAGGGAGTGAATGGACAAGCAGGGCGGTAAAGACGGGGAGGTCTAAGGTTCAGGAAAGCGGGAAAGAAGATGCAAGGGGTAGCCAGGAACGAGAAGGAGGGGAATGCAGAAATCCATCAGGGGTAAAGAGAAGGCGAGGCAGGGGGAGTTATAGGAGAAGGGGAGGTGCAGGAGGGAGACGCGGACAGGACAGAAGAGGGGGCAGAGGAACGGCTGGAAACAGGGAAGATCGCGCAACAGGGTCTGTTCGGAGGATAAGGAAATCCATAGGTAAAAAAGTTCAGTATGCTGAAAGGGCCTACTGCGAAAATACTAATCAAAACATCAGAAGGATTATTCAGCAGCTAGAAGAGGAGGCAATTCAGGGACAGTCAGACTCAGAATTGGAAGACTGGGAATATCTCCTCCCGGATCCAGGCAACACACGCGGACGCATGACATTATATAAACAGACCCTTCATGTCTATTGGGTAATGAAGAGACTACTAGCTAAGGCTATGGAACAAGTAGCCATGGAAATGGCAGAATTATCTCAGGGTATTCCAAACCTGAAGATGGAACTTCAGAACATTCAAATCACCTTGATCATGCAGGACAAGAAGATGGACGAAATACAGCAGCAGTTAAAAGCCAGTGGTTCGGGTATCAAGAAGGAGATGGAGCAGCAGGCAGGCACAGCGGATCAGTAGAAGAAGACATGATAAATAGAGGTTTTTATAAAAAACTTTTTGAATTACAGCTAGTTAACTGTAGTCTCTTTTTGTAATCTAGAATGCAGACAAGAAACCGTTATAATTTCTATAAGTGTGTAGCGTATAAAGCATGGAAAGACAGAATGAGAACCTTTTATTTTTGGATGGCTATCAAAAACTTGAGGTGGCCAATAAACCCGGTTTCCCCTCGGGGCGGGTTGAGGCCACCACGACTATGTAGTGGTTTCAATTCAAGATAATAGAAAAAGAAGGTCTCTCCTTAGCTTACAAAAAAAAATATTTAGTTTTAAAAAGTTTATGGGTGGTAAGATAATTAGAAAAAAAATTGTTGAGAGGTTTTTGTGTATTTAAATAATAGGAAGTTTAATCTTTCTAGACATGTCTCTTTTCTAGGCTTTTTTTTCTAAGTCAAATGTCGATGTCTCTTCTCAAGGCACATGCTTAGTAGTCGAGTGAGGTTTGAACACAAGTTGTCTTACTAACGAAACCCTTTTTCTAGGGATTATGCTACTGGAACAACATATTGTGCTACTGACATCCCACCAACTTAATTCAAAAAAAAAAAATTAAAAAGGAAAAAATTGGAATGTGTAATTATTATTATCTTAAAAATATAGATTATCCTTGATTTCTAGACTTTAACAATATATTTTTTTTCTCATAATAAAGGAACTTGCATATGTTGGATGCTCTTATTATTAGTTTAAAATCAATCAAATTTGTCATATCTTGTTAACATGTTGGGTTTAAGGGGTGTCATTTTGTATGACAATTTAGATTCAAAACTCAAAAGTAAATAAGAGAAAACTAAAATCCAAACATATTAAAAGTTGATGTGCCCTAGACCAAATGTCATGCCCACTAATATTGAGAATTATAATACTTTTAAATCACATTTTTTTGAACCTCAAAATAATTCCCTAAATCATAAATATATTAACAAAAAGACTAACAAATATCATTATTTTAAGAATAATATAAAATATACAAAAAAACAACAACAACAACAACAACTTTAATTTATGATGTTTAAGCACTCCTTACTATGTCATCAAAGCCAACTTTAATTTATGATGTTTAAGCCCTCCTTACTATGTCATCAAAGCCATAACACATATCTAGATCCAAATATCACCCCCTTTATTTAGTTCTTAATTTAAATAAATCATTTTGTTATAAATTAGTTCTTTAGTTGAATAAATCATTTTTTTTATAAATTCAACATAGCATCAAAGCTTCCCATGATTAAACATCATCTTTTATTTCTACAACGAAGCATAAATTATATTCCTAGGGTAAACTATAAACCTATGCTTTGAAAAAACTTTCTCACTTCTACCATGGAAACCTCATCATGATTCTTGTAATTAGTTTTAACCAATGAATGTATGTGCTCATTAAATCTATATAGTTTGAGTGGGTCTAATGGTTAAGAGCATGTGTTTCCTCCTAAGAAATCACAAGTTTAAAACTAGAAGGGGTAGAGAATGCATGCCGTCCTAAAACTTAGCAGTGAAATTGTTACCTTAAAATTAAATAATAATAATAATAATAATATATTCCTTACATATATGCATTTTTTTAGTAAAATTTTCTAATTTCAATATCACTTTTTATGTAAAAAAATAAATATAATAAATGAACTTTAATTTAATAAATAAAAAAATATTATTATTATTATACATTGTCATCATGATTTTGAAAGAATGTTTCTCCATTTCCTTAAAGACATATTGCACCATATAAATTAAATAAAAAATGAAATAATAATAATAAATTATTAGTATTATTATTATACATTGTCATCATGCTTTTGAAATAATGTTTCTTGATTTCTTTAAAGACATTGCATCATATAGTTAACTCTAGTAACATAGGGATATAATTATATGGATGACGTAGAAAAAAATAAAAAAAGGAGGTAGGTTGTTACTTTAACTTTGCAAAATGTTAATGTCAGATAAAGTGCTTTGGAATGAAATTTCAACAATGTTGTGATAAACAAATAAATAACAAGTTGATTTTAAAATTATTATTTTTATTTCAAATTACCTCAATTACTTTATCAAGTCACTCTATAGCTTTGATTTACAATGAAATGTGATTAATTAATAAGCATGTTGAACTTGTAACATGATTAATTACTAATCATGTTGAACTTATAAGCCATTATAATATATCTTATTAATAAAAAAGAACTTAAAAGTTATTCGGAGGCGATGAGAATTTAAAATTTAATGTAAAAAGAGAGATGATGAGTTTTGAAAACCATACTTTCTAAACCTAACCTTGATAACTATATACAAATTATATTTTCCTTTTTGAATTGTGTAGTTTAGAAGCTTTTCAAAATCATTGCATGGATTGATCATAAATTAGATAGTGAATGGAATTTAATGTAATGCTAAGAACACAAATCATATATTTTTCATTATTTCTATGTCACCCTATCACACTAGCTCATTTTGTTATCATAACATGCTTATAGAACATACATAATTTTTATTGTTTTATCTTTTACTTTAAATATTAATTAGTCTTTTACCAATTTGTAAGTAAGAATTACCAAGAACATAAGCTATAATTATGATAAGAGCTTTGAACTAATTATAAATAAATAAAAAATATTTTTATATCAATGATAAAGTGATAAAAAAAACAACAATGATAATTAAAATAAAAATTTAAATAAATGAATATTTAAATTCTTTATATATATATATATATATGATTTTTTCATATATTTCAATATATATTTTTATTTGAACATAAGGAAACTTCCTAAGTTACAGATTTTGAAATTTAAAAAAACAACTAATCCTTCTCACTTTTGTAATTTTCAATAATTGTGTATTTAGAGAAGAGAATATAATAACAATAATATTTTAGATTTCTCATTCTTTCAGAATAATTCATGGTTTTAATCTCTTGGATTAGAATTATTTGTCTAAGACTAAAATTTCATGGAGTCGTTCAAATTAAACTTAACAATAATGAATATACATTAACCAGGTCATTCTCCACTTTTTTTTTTTAAATTAATGGTATTCATGCATGTTTATCAACAACTTTTTAATTTAATAATCATACTCATATAAAATAATATATCATAAATATACTTTGAACACTATTCGACAACTTTTAATTTAATAATCATACTAATATAAAATAATATACCATAAAATATACTCTAAACACTATTCGACGAGAATATTATTACACTAAATATATTGTTTAAAGGTCAAAGGCATTTTATTAATTTATATTTTATATTTATTATAACAGCAATTTGTAGTTTTCCAAAATGACATTGCGCATATATTTTAACGAATGGTAAAGAGTAGAACTTATCTAAATCGTATTAAAAAAATCTTCTAAAACATATAGGGCAGTAGTCAAGTAAATAGTTAATAGTTAATTTTAACTGTATATATACATGCAATTATAGGCATAGGTATAAGAGTAGTCATAGAGTGTATGCTACGTCTTCATTACTTATTATAATTAATATAAAGAACAAATTATCTTATTGGATGAAAGTAAAACTGTTCAAGTGGCTGGTTCAATAGGGCAAGATTTTGACATGGGATAACCTAAGAAAAAGAGGTTTTGTTGGCCCCTCAAGATGTTACTTATGCAGGCAACAGGAAGAAACTACAAATCATCTCCTGAATAGATGCACTTTCACCACAACTCTTTGGAATTGGGTTGGAGAAGTATTTGAGAAAACAAATAGAGATGCTAATGATATCATCACCACTTTGAAGAACTGGAGGAAATTTTTTTCGGATAATGAGATCATAAACTCTGCCTGGATGCTGACCCCAGGATTCCTAATCTGGAATGTCTAGAAGGAGCGTAACAATAGGATTTTCAAGGAGAAATTTATTCTAATGAGTAACATCCTCAAATTGGTCCTTAAACAACTCAAAGAAGTTGTACATATAGTGGGAGGAGAAGCTACAGGTAAACCTATAAAACAAAGAGAGGCAAGAATATTGAAGAAATCAGAGCTCAAGGTTAATCCCCCTCGGGGTTCTATGCAGACTATCAAGAAAACCTCAACAAAAAAGTCTTCTTAGCAACACCCTTCTCATGGTTTTTTAAAATTCAACATAGATGAAGCTTCAAAAGGGAATCCCGGAGAAGCAGGTTATGGAGGGGTCCAGAGGGATGAGGAAGGAAACATACAGGTCATCTTCCACAGTTATCTTGGCAAAGCTACTAACAATATGGCTGAGCTCATGGCGATGGAATCATGCCTGGAAATATTGCTCAAGTACAACATTCAAAATGTCATCATTGAGGCTGATTCAGAACTTGTCATTAACTCAATAAAAAGGATAAATGTTGGAGCTGCTCCTGAGAAAATCTCAGAACATTGGTAGCTTCTGCAAGTCTACCAAAGAATCCAAGCACACCTAAGAATGCTGAGAACCCTCGGGTTGGTGCATGTTCGTAGGGAATCCAACAAAGTGGCGAACTGACTTGCCAATGACGGGGTACGAAACAAGCATATTGATCTCTGATGGTGGTGGGAGGAGACAACAGATGACAGGTTGAAGGAGGGATGTTCATCCAGAGCCCTGAGCGACCAACAATAGCATCAGGAAAATCAAGAGACCGTTTTTGATGACACAGAGCCACAGTAACGGGGTACAGTTATTCTGGTTTCATCATGAAGTGTTTTGACATAAGTGTGATCCCTTTTAGGTGGTAGGTCTATGGCAGTCGCATTAATGTGGGTAATGGCAATCCAGACGTCTCAGGGATCTTCATCTCCCTGTGGCCCATGAGCCGTAACCCAGATTTTCTCGGTAACCGCAAAACCCCAACTTTTATTTCGGTGAACAGCTTTACTGCCCTTACAAGCAGGAAGCAGTTTTTCTCATTTAGGAGTGATTCCACTCACCACGCGACACGTGGCTAGGGGTGGGGTGGAATTACCGCCTTCATCACGCGCTAACTATCGGTACTCTTAGCCCGTGCAATATGATCTGTAACCGTTGGATCAAGCGAGGATAATCTACGGGCAAGATTTTGTGTTCAAGTTGGTGGGTCCACTTCAGGGGTTATGTTTCAAGCGGTTCATAAGACCTCTCCGGGATCGCACACATATGGTGGATTTCAAAGGGTTGAAGTGCTCGAAGGTTAAGCCAAAAACGGACCCGATAAGACTATAGATTATGGTCTATTGGCTTTATCAGGTCTGATTCTTTTGTTAAAAGGTGTGCTTGTTGGCCACTCGATATCTTTCTTATCCGCTGGATCATTAGTTCAAGATCCAACAGTTAGTTTTGGACTGTAGGTTTGTTTTGGTGGGCCCGCGTCCTTGGATATGTTTTGTCGTTTTGTGACCTTGTTCTGGGGTTGGCCTGTCGTATTGGCGGGCCTCACAACCGCGGTTCCCTTTGTACAATATTTCTCTTTTTAATTGAATAGAAGGATCTGCCTTAGCAAAAAAAATATATTTTTTTATTTGAATAGAGGAAAACTTCTTAAATTACACATTTTTAGATTTAAAAAAACAACTAATCCTTCTTACTTTTGAAATTTTCAATAATGGTGTATTTAGAGAAGAGAAAATAATAATAATAATATTTTAGATTTCTTATTCTTTCAAAATAATTCATGGTTCCCCGGATGCGGGTGGTAGATGAGCATTCAAGGCGAATACGACGCCGGCCTAGCAGGTGGGCGCTTCACATGGTAATACGTTCCTTCCCCTATGGGAATTTAAGGCATTACTCTGCCCCTCGGCCGCCACAATTATTCCACTGCGCGGATCGAGACTTCCCTTGCAAGCATAAAATCATGGAGCCAAGCCCTCTTCACTCATCCATTCTGCCTATGAACTGCTCTTGCCACCCCGACATTACAAAGCTAAGCTCAATAGGAAGGCATTGCATACTGCTCTGCTGCGTCGACCTGGGAAAAGGTTATCACTTCTCCTAGTCTACACACTGCTCCCTGCAAATTGAGGCCTCGGCCCCTGCTTGTGTCCCGGACTTGACATCCCATGTTCTTTTCAGTATCACCTCAGTTGCTCTCGCCCCACTTCCTGCCACTTTGGCTCCCTTCTCGCTGCAGCAACCCACTCAGAGCAATATGCATCGTCGTCATCGTATGAGATGCAAGCGTGGTGGTAGCCGTGGTAGTGCCATCTGCCCCTCTTCGCTGCCCCCCACCGCTTCGTCTTCCCCGTCAGCCTCCCCGCCCTCCAGTCCTTCCTCTTCCCGCTTCCATGGTAGATATCCGGATATGCATAGTGGAAGAGGACGAGCTCGCCCCTGTGAGGTTCGTCAGACTGAAGGAGCCTCCCAGTCAACCAATCTTACTGCTACAACCTAGTACACTCAATTCCGTTTTTCTTGCTCCATGGACTAACCGGTTGTCATTGCCACCATTTGAGTGGATTTTAGGAAGGAAGCTGGCTCATGCATTGCTCCAACCTATAGCCCTGCTAAGAACCAGGTTCCTCAGCCGCACGAAAAAGTTCCGAGGGAGCCGAGCTCAAGCCATCCGCATAAAGCTAAGGATTATCCGTCCATAAGTGGCTTAAAGACGTTGGGTGGCAATGCCACCAGGAAAGACAAAGGCGTTCAGGTTGATGACAAAGAGCCACAGGACACCACGAGTGGCAAGCAGGTAGAGGATACAGATTCCGAAGACTATGGGCGTCCGATCATGGAAGAGAAGCCACCGTCCTAAGACACCTAGCATTTGCATGCCACAGGTCACATGTCAATCTCAGTCTTCTGAGTTTTTTTGCTTTTTTCTGATCTTTTACAGTGGTTAATTTTGGCAGTCCATTTTGAATTTTACCATGACAGTGAATTTTGATTTATGGAATTGTAGTCCCTGCGTGGGCAAAAGGTACCTATCTTTCTCTCATTTTCAGACTGGTTTGCCCTCCGGGGGCAGTCTCAATTTTAAGTTTTGTTGTTTAAAATGGTCATATCACTGACCTAGCCCCGCAGATGCCAAGGCCTCACTATACATTATGTTTGCATTAATAAATTTAATTTTACATAGGAAAAAAATAAAAAACAAAAATAAAATAAAAAATAAAAAATAAAAAAAATCATAATTTTAATCTCTTGGATTTGAATTATTTGTGTAGGCCTAAAAAGTTCATGGAGTCGTTCAAATTAAACTTAACTATGATTAATAGTCATTCTCCATTTTTTTTTAATTAATGATATTCATGCATGTGTATCAACAACTTTTTAATTTAATAATTATACTCATATAAAATAATATACCATAAAATATACTTTGAACACTATTCGGCAACTTTTAATTTAATAATCATACTAATATAAAATAATATTCCATAAAATATACTCTAAACACTATTGGACGAGAATATTATTACACTAAATATATTGTTTAAAAGTTCAAAGGCATTTTATTAATTTATATTTTATATTTATTGTAACAGCAATTTGTAGTTTTCCAAAATGACATTGCGCACATATTTTAACAAATGGTAAAAAGTAGAATTTATCTAAATCGTATTAAAAAAAATATCTTCTAAAACATATAGGGCAGTAGTCAAGTAAATAGTTAATAGTTAATTTTAAGTGTATATATACATGATAGGTATAAGAGTAGTCATAGAGTGTATGCTACGTCTTTATTACTTGATTATAATTAACATAAAGAACATATTATCTTCATATGATATTATGAGACATCGCGGTTATGATGAGCTCTGTTGACTTCACTTGAGACATGAGATTGTCATCCGCTAAGTGGTTATTAATATAAGTAATTTCACTTTTCATTGACCTTTAATATCAATTTTTTTTGCACATGAAATTTCCTTCCTAAATGACGATCATTTTGACGATTGTATTATTACAAAAGTTTTTATAATTTATAATTTTTTATTTTTATTTAATCAAATAACAAATTAATTTAAAAAATCACCTTAATTAAAAAGGAATATATAATTTTAAAAATATTAAAAATATATAGTAAATTCCAACATATCAATAAAAAGTTAGTTCATCAATTTCATTATATCAATTAACTTTATATAATCAATTCAATTCATCAATTGACTTTGTTCATCAAACTTCTTTTTCCCATTATAACAATCATTTTATTATATAATTATGGGATTACGCAAAAGATATTTAAAAATTTAAAATTGGATGATCTGCAGTCCTGTACGGAAGCGAATGTCGGTGTATCATTATTTACAGAAAAGGACGAAAGACTCAAAGCCCCGTTCCCACTGCTTCATCATCAACAATATAATGTGGTCCTTTTAAAGGGTAACAACCAGGTTGGGTTAAATGGTTGTTACTCAAGAATCCTTTGACAATACTCCCACCTCACCTCACTTCACTCTGGAATTCTTTTTTATGCAAAAATGTGGGAGTTGTACTATCATCACACTCACATCATCCCTGGATTTTCTGGTTACTGCTAACTCTACAAGCTTTTTACAGGCAGCTATAGGGCCGCCTCCTAATGGTGTCAAATTAGGCTGCTTCTCAACACAGAAAGGCCTGGCAATATCCACTGCTTCTTGATTACTAACTTTATCCCACAACCCATCTGATGCCAAAATTAAAAACTCGCAATCAGATGTTATTTCAATCTTTCTGGTGTCTGGTTCAGCTGTTATCCACTCTTTCATGTGTGAATCGCCTATTGCCCTAGATACAGCCAGGGATCCCTGAACTCGCCAAACTCCGTGGCGGAGGTCCACAATTCCATTCAAATTCTCTATCCGTTGCCGCTCGTCCTCCCTTCCAGCTCGATGATCGCATGTAAGGGCTTCTGAAGCACCGTCTCTGCTAATAACTGCTCGGCAATCCCCAGCATTGGAATCCACTAAGTTACCATTTACAATGAGAGCAGTTACACAAGCTGTACCGCTACCAACCTCCTGCTTCAAAAATTCTGCATCTGTTGTTAAGTACCCATCTCTAACAGCCTGTTCAAGAATGTCATTCCATTCTGAGCATTGCGTCCAGAATATTCTGCCCAATATTTTCGGCAGCGAAAGCTGCAGCGTTTCGACCGCTATGACCATCAAAGACGCCGAAGAAGGCCTGTTTGGAATCGCCAAGAACATTCACAATGGCCTTGTGGGTGTCTTCCATGAATTCTCGCTTACCCTTTTTGCACGAAACCGCATAATGAAAACCCTCCACATTAACCTCCATCGGCTGCTCCACGGCCACGCTCGGCGCATTGAGGCCCGGCAACTGGAGCGGAACATCTAGCATCGGCGAGCGTTGCCTCTTGTGCAGAGCCTTAGGGCACTTGTCCGCCAAAAAGGGGGATCTGCAGGAGCCGAAGACCGAGGGAGAATTCCCTGCTACAACGCAAGCCATTTTTACAATCTGCGGAGGCTGCTGTATAAACTCAATTGAGTGTATCGTTCGGAGCCTGTTAGTCCTTGTGGTACCAATTGGGGTGTCTGCTAAGCATTTATATGGCTTCAATTGTTCAACTCAAATCACATATAGGAAATTTGCACCGTCAAACTCCTGTGTACGCGATTACAACCGTGCATTATTATATATGTAATACAACCGACTATGAGCTGGAAATGTGTGAAACGGTCTAAAATTATCACGTTTCTCTGGTCAAAGTCCCCGCTCGTCATGAAGGAAACTTCCAGAGGGTTAAATTTCTTATAATGAAAATTGATTAAATCAATATTGTCGGTACGTGGGCGGTCATGCCTGCGCTGATGGCGACGAATAACCATCGGCACTCAAGTACGAAGGGTGACGTTAAGTTGTTTGTGTTTTGGAGTGAATAAATAGATTTAGAGTTTTTAATAATAAAAACATTGGGCGTTTAGATTTTATAGAATGTAGATTTATCATTAAAAAAATTATAATATTTTAAACAAAATTGGTAAAAAACAAATGATTAAAAGTATTATTTAAAAGAATTGGCTTTAAACCTATAATTATTAATAAGTTTAGTTTTTTATTCAAAATAATTTTTTTTTGGAAAAAAAAAAAAATTTCGAAAAAATATATATATATATTTTATTCAAAACTCATTTTGGAAACTTATTTTATTTAATCAAGTACATTCAAAATATGTTAAAAAACATTCAAAATATGTTTTTCTTTTAAAATCTTTAATGATTCAATGAAGGCTTTCAAAATATTCTCTTTCCAAAATCCCAATAATTTACGAAATGTTTTAAACTTTCACTTACAACTATTTTTTGTTTTCAAAAGCTCTAGTTAGGTTGTTGAAAAATGTTAAAGCATTCAAAGGAAACTTCTATCAGAAAATCCTAATGGTGAGAGGGAAAACAACCACAATTCCAGTTGTGGGCACACTTGGATGATCAAATTAATAAGACGTACATGTCAATAAGAAAGTTGTTAAACAGAAGGACAACCAATAGAAGAATACAACTATCTGTTCAAGTTTACCGCAACAAGTCATATCGGGTAAAGTATAATTAAGTTTGGGATCCAGGAAGATTGAGATCAATAATAACAACAATACAACTATATATGTGGATAACAACATCATTATATATGGGACCTAGGAGGATTGAATGAACTGAAAACATGTGACGAAGAGGTCATGAAAACTTTCAACCCGGGGAGTCTGATGCAGAAGCATCAACCCTAGCCAATACATTTTTGTCTAGAATCAAGAGGGTCATGAAGTCCTTCAAAGAGGAAGGAATTCCATCAATTGTAAACTATATAAAATAAAATTAGGAAATTTTGTGTAAATACAAGTGTCCGGGTTCTAGAAAAATTTGGGTGGTCATTTTTTTTTGGTGACCTAGTATTTTTTCCAAATAAGACTTTAACCAAGTAACAAGTGTCGAGATATGTGTCTATAGTTTTTGGATATATGTCTAAACAATGTTGAGTTCATTAACATATTTCCTAGCTATAGGAACTATGTTCCTATGTCATTATGTACAATTAGAAGTTGGGGACAATGTCTCAGAACTAGAGCTTAAGGTTAATCCCCCTCAGGGTTCTATGCAGACTATCAAGAAGACCTCAACAGAAAAGTCTTCTTGGCAACCCCCTTCTCATGGTTTTTAAAATTCAACATAGACGGAGCTTCAAAAGGGAATCCGGGAGAAGCAGGTTATGGAGGGGTCCTGAGGGATGAGGAAGGAAACATACAAGTCATCTTCCACAGTTATCTTGGCAAAGCTACTAACAATATGGCTGAGCTCATGGCGATGGAATCATGCCTGGAAACACTGCTCAAGTATAGCATTCCAAATGTCATCATTGAGGCTAATTCAGAACTTGTCATTAACTCAGTAAAAAGGATAAATGCTGGAGTTGCTCCTGAGAAAAACTCAGAACATTGGCGGCTTCTACCAGTCTACCAAAGAATCCAAGTGCACCTAAGAATGCTGAGAACCCTCAGGTTGGTGCATGTTCGTAGGGAAGCCAACAAAGTGGCAAACTGGCTTGCCAATGAGACGGTACGAAACAAGAATATTGATCTTTGTTGTTGGTGGGAGGAGATAAAAGATGACAGGTTGAAGGAGGGATGTTCATCCAGAGCCCTGAGTGACCGACAGTAGCATCAGGAAAATCAAGAGACCGTTTTTGCTGACATAGAGCCACAGTAAAGGGGTACATTTATTCTGGTTTCATCATGAAGTATTTTAACATAAGTGTGATCCCTTTTAGGTGGTAGGTCTATGAAAGCCCCATTAACGTGGGTAATGGCAATCTAGACGTCTCAGGGATCTTCATCTCCCTGTGGTCCATGAGCCGTAACCCAGATTTTCTCGATCACCGCAAAACCCCAAATTTTATTCCGATGAACAACGTTACTGCCGTGGTTTCTGGTATTTCGCAAGCTCATCAAGCAAGAAGCGTTTTTTCTCATTTGGTAGCAATTCCACTCCCCACGCGACATGTGGCTAGGGGTGGGGTGGAATTACCGCCTTCATCGCACGCTAACTATCGGTACTCTTAGCCCATGCGATATGATCTGTAACCGTTGGATCAAGCAACGATAATCTACGACCAGGATTTTGCGTGCAAGTTGGCGGGTCCACTTCAGGGATTATGTTTCGAGCGGTTCATAAGACCTCTCCGGGATCACGCGCATATGGTGGATTTCAAAGGGTTAAAGTGTTCGATGGTTAAGCAAAAAACAGACCCAATAAGATTATAGATTATGTTCTATTGGCTTTATCGGGTTTGATTCTTTTGTTGAAAGGTGCGATTGTTGGCCAAACTAATATCTTTCTTATCCGCTGGATCATCAGTTCAAGATCCAACGGTTAGTTTTGAACTGTAGGTTTTTTTTGGCGGGCCCGCGTCCTTTGATATGATTTGTTGTTTTGTGACCTTGTTTTGGGGTTGGCCTGTCATATTGGCGGGCCTCACAGCCGCGTTCGCCTTTGTACAATATTTCTCTTTTTAATAGAATAGAAGGATCCACTCTTGCCTTAGCAAAAAAATATATATATTTTTTATTTGAACAGAGGAAAACTTCTTAAATTACACATTTTGAAATTTAAAAAAACAACTAATCCTTCTTACTTTTGCAATTTTCAATAATGGTGTATTTAGAGAAGAGAAAATAATAACAATAATATTTTAGATTTCTTGTTCTTTCAAAATAATTCTTGGTTCCCCAGATGTGGGTGGTAGATGAGCATTCAAGGCGGATACGACGTCGGCCTGGCGGGTGGCCACGTCACATGGTAATCGGTTCCTTCCCCTATGGGAATTTAAGGCAGTACTCTGCCCCTCGGCCACCACAATTATTCCACTGCGCGGATCGAGACTTCCCCTGCAAGCATAAAATCATGGAGCCAAGCCCTCTTCACTCATCCATTCTGCCTCTGCACTGCTCTTGCCACCCCGCCATTGCAAAGCCAAGCTCTCAAACTGCAACAAGAAGGCATTGAAGACTGATTTGTTGCGTTGACCTGGGCAATGGTTATCACTTCTCCCAGTCTATACACTACTCCCTACAAATTAAGGCCTTGGCCCCTGTCTCTGTCCCGGACTTGACATCCCCTGTTCTTTTCAGTATCACCTCAGCTGCTCTCACCCCGCTTCCTGCCACATTGGCTCCCTTCTCATTGCAACAACCCACTTAGAGAAATATGTGTCGTCGTCATCGTATGAGATACAGGCGTGGTGGTAGCCATGGTACTGCCATCTGCCCCTCTTCGCTGCCCCCCACCGCTTCATCTTCCCCGTCAGCCTCCCCGCCCTCCAGTCCTTCCTATTCCCGCTTCCATGGCAGATATCTGGATATGCGTAGTGGAAGAGGACGAGCTCGCCCCTGTGAGGCTCATTGGACTAACGAAGCCTCCCAGTCAACCAATCTTACTGCTACAACCCAGTACACTCAATTCCATTTTTCTTGCTCCATGGACCGACCGGTTGTCATTGCCACCGTCTGAGTGGATTTTAAGGAGGAAGTTGGCTCATGCATTGCTCCAACCTACAACCTTGCTAAGAACCAGGTTCTTCAGCTGCACGAAAAAGTTCAGAGGTAGCCGAGCTCAAGCCATCCACAGAAAGCTAAGGATTATTCGTCCATAAGCAGCTCAAAGACGTTGGGTGGCAATGCCACCAGCAAAGGCAAAGGTGTTCGGGTTGATGAAAGAGAGCCACACGACACAAAGGGTGGCAAGCAGGCAGAGGATACAGATTCCGAAGACTATGGGTGTCCGATCGTGGAAGAGAAGCCACCATCCTAAGACACACATGCCACAGGTCACGTGTCAAGCTCGGTCTTCTGAGTTTTTTGCTTTTTTTGATCTTTTATAGTGGTTAATTTTGGTAGTCCATTTTGAATTTTACCATGACAGTAAATTTTGATTTCTAGAATTGTAGCCCCTATGTAAGGTACCTATCTTTCTCTCATTTTCGCACTGGTTTCCCCTCCGGGGATAGTCTCGATTTTAAGTCTTGTTGTTTAAAATGGTCATATGGCTAACCTAGACCCATAGAAGCCAAGGCCTTACTGTACATTATGTTTCCATTAATAAATTTAATTTTACATAAAATAAAATAAAAAATAAAAAAATAAAATCATGATTTTAATCTCTTGGATTAAAATTATTTGTCTGAGCCTAAAAGTTCATGGAGTCGTTCCAATTAAACTTAACTATAATTAATATACATTAACCAAAGTCATTCTCCACCTTTCTTTAATTAATGGTGTTCATGCATGTTTATCAACAACTTTTTAATTTAATAATCATACTCATATAAAATAATATACCATAAAATATACTTTGAAGTTCATGGAGTCGTTCAAATTAAACTTAACTATAATTAATATACATTAACCAAGTCATTCTCCACTTTTTTTAAATTAATGGTGTTCATGCATGTTTATCAACAACTTTTTAATTTAATAATCACTCATATAAAATAATATACCATAAAATATACTTTGAACACTATTCGACAACTTTTAATTTAATAATCATACTAATATAAAATAATATACCATAAAATATACTCTAAACATTATTCGACAACTTTTAATTTAATAATCATACTAATATAAAATAATATACCATAAAATATACTCTAAACACTATTCGATGAGAATATTATTACACTAAATATATTGTTTAAAAGTCCAGAGGCATTTTATTAATTTATATTTTATATTTATTATAACAGCAATTTGCAGTTTTCCAAAATGACATTGCGCACATATTTTAACGAATGGTAAAGAGTAGAATTTATCTAAATCGTATTAAAACAAATCTGCTAAAACATATAGGGCATTAGTCAAGTAAATAGTTAATAGTTAATTTTAAGTGTATATATACATGATAGGTATAAGAGTAGTCATAGAGTGTATGCTACGTCTTTATTCGTTGATTATAATTAACATAAAGAACATATTATCTTCATATGATATTATGAGACATCGCGGTTATGATGAGCGCCGTTGACTTCACTTGAGACATGAAATTGTCATCCGCTAAGTACATCTTTAGGCTGAAAGAAATATATCTAGATGCGATCTTAAATATCGGCATGTGTTTCATTAAATAAAATAATATTCGTAAAGTCACTGAGACTACTGGATTAAGCTAGCTATTTGGGCTGGTTTGACTTCTCATTGGATTCCCAGACTATCAAACCAACTTGGACTCAAATATCTTATGGAGCTTGCAACCTTCCTGCACTATATATTTAAAATCAGTAACACCTGACTTAGGGCTACCTAACTAACGAATGCTTAAATGCCAGAAGAAACGAGAAAACAAAGAGTACCTTGAGTGGGCTTATGGTTGATATATTCATTAATCAGGGATGGTAATTTAGAAGACCACAAAGGGGAAGAGAGTGCCTACTAACTTGCAAGACCAAGGCATTAAGGTGAACACGCCATTAGGGATCTTTCATGAAAATGAGCATTGATCCTGGAGAGTGAAATCAAATATCAAAGAAAAGTAAGGACAAATGATTTAGAGCAGCCAGAACAACTGTGTCACAATATAAAAAATATTATTGAGCATCAAAATGTCACATAATCATTAATAAATGATATAATGTGACATAATAGTTGATGATTCTCACATTGCAAAATAACCATTGAGGATGTCATGGTGCACCATAATCATTGAAGAATGTTGTAGTACAACATAACCATTGATAAATGTTACAATGCAACATAATCATTAGGAATATCTGAAATAGACATAATCCATCTAAGTTTAATGTCTCAACATGATATAAATATTAAGGAATGATAAAATCTAACATAACCCTTTAAGCATGTAAGAACACAACGTAACCCTTAATGAAGTCATGATGCAATAGAACCATATTATTCAGCTCTCAATATCACAATATGACATAATTATATTATCAACCATGGTCAATCAAATTCAATCATAAGAAATCATGGTCAACAATAATCAAACATGGTTAAACAAATCAACCATCTTCAGCCTTGATTAGCCATAATCAAATATGTTCAACTATTGCTAGTCATAGTCAGCCATGGTCACTAAAATCAAACTTTGGTCAAACATGAGAAACCTTAGTGAAACAGTCTTAATAATAGTCAAACATGACAAAATTTGGCTAAACATAGTGAACCATAATCAACCATGGCCAAGCATACTATACCTTGGTCACCCATGGTCAAACCATACTCAATTATAGTTATTCGTGGTCCAAGATCATTAAAAATAATGAGAAATAGTTACACACATTTAAACATGAAAAATCATGGTTAACTAGAGTCATCCATGGTCAACCAAAGTCAACCATAGTCAAACACGGTCAACTATAACCAATCATATTTTTCTATAGTCAAACATGGTAAACTATAATCAACCATATTTTTCTATAGTCCAACATGTTCATCCTTGATAAAACATAGTAAACCATAGTCAAGCATGGTCAATCATGATAAAAATTCTCAACTATGGTCAAACAATAAACAATGGTCAACCATGGTAAATTGTAATCAAACATTGTAAAACATGATCAACAATGAGTAATCATGGTAAACAATAATCATAGTCAAATATCATAGATATTTTAATATTATTAGCATTGATACTTTAATTTGGAAATCTTCTAGCCTTACCCACAAATGTCACAAATATCAATGGTCAAGTAGCACAACCAAGGTGGTTGATATGCCTTAGATGCCATTTTCCACCTTTTTATCTTATTCATGAACATATATCAACAACTTTTAATTGAGTGATGATGCTAATTATAAAATAACATACAATAAGATATACTCTAAACACTATTGTGGATTGCCTAAAAATCACAAGACATTTTATAACTTTGTATTTATTAAATTTATATTAATAATTTGGAATTTTTCAAAATGATAATGCTCACATACTTTAGTATATTGGTATGTGGTAGGATAATCTAAATTATTTCCCATTTTTTTTGCTTCCAAATAAGTGCATTCTTTTAATTTTCAATATAGATTATCTAATAAACAATAAACATTATGATTGGTAGGTAGTAGAATTATCTAGATTATATTTAGAAAAGTTTTTTCACAAATAAAATATATTTTTTCTTAATATAATAAGTTAACTTATCATAATTTAATTGTTAAACCAACAATAAAAATAACTACTTTTATCTCTAAAAAATATAACTATTATTACACACTACTCTTATAAAATAAAAATAAAAAATTAAACAATATTTCAAATTCAATGATCTGCCGTGAATAGAGATGCGAATTCTTGTAATTTGGAATTTCAAAACAGAACTATCTATCAAATTTCACGATTTTTACATCTCTAAAACTTTTTTTCACAATTACAACAAATTTTTTTACAATTTTACAAAAATTTAAGATCAACAAGTCACCCTGTAACAACAATTTAACTAATCACCCTCTACCCAACAATTTAACCGTCAAATTCCATCACTGTTTCCCACTGCTTGATTATAAGAATATGAGATGTGGTCCTTGTCAAATTCCATCACTCGTTCCGACTGCCTGATCATAAGAATATGAGAGGTGGTCCTTTTAAAGGGCAACGCTCAGGTTGGGTTAGGTGGTTGTTAGTCAAGAATCCTTTGACGGTACCTCACTACATTAACACCCAGGCTGGGTTAGATGGTTGTTAGTCAAGAATCCTTTAACGGTACCTCACTTCACTTCACTGTCTAATTCCTTTAACAGAGGAAATCCTTATCACGTTTCTCTGGTCAAAGTTGCCCCTCGTCATGAAGGAAACTCGCAAAAGGTTAAATTTCTTATTATGAAAATTTGATTAAATCAATATTGTCGGTACTTGGGCGCTCATGGCTGCGCTGATGGCCAGAAATAACCACCGTGGGTGACGTTAAGTTGTTTGTGTTTCGGAGCGAATAAATGGATTTAGTGTTTTTAATAAAAAAAAAATTGGTATTTAGAAGTTCTGTATTATAGAATTTAGATCTACTATTTTAATTTTAATTTTTTTTTAGGATTTTAAACAAAATCTAATAGAAAATATTATAATAATGTTTTATAATTGGAATAGATAATTTTCCCCTTTTAATTTGAAGATAATAAAGTATAATTATTAATCAAATTATTTTTTCTTATTATTTAAAATATATTTTTAAATGTGTAAAAAATTGTTGTTTATGAAAAGTCTCCCAAAAATTATGTTTTGTAAATTTAAAGTGTAATTTAATTATTTTATATATTTTATTTTTTTGGAATATGATAATATAAAATTTTAAAATATTGTGATTTTGAATGGTTTGAAATGTGATTTTGAATGTTTAGTTAGATTTAATATTTTTGAAAAAAAATTAAAGCACTCAAATTATGTAGATTACACAATTCAAATTTGTAAATCCAACAAATCTATATGAGATGATTAGCAAATATGTTCATAAAAGAGTCAAAATATAGAAGAATTAGATTACACATAAATTTAACCTCTCTACCATTACAATAATCTTTTATAGAATTTCTAGAAAAAATTACTCTAACATATAAAAAACAAAAACAACATAAAAAAGCTAGATTACATGTAAATTTAAGCCTCTGCTATTACAATAATATTTTATCAAAATTTAAAAAAAACTCACTATAACACATAATAATAATAAAATAAATAATTTTAAAAACATATACACCACCCATGCCAAAATTAAAATTATGTAATAAAATAAACTATGTACAACAATGTATACACTATTTCATATAGTGATTAACATTTTAAGTTAGAGAATTTTTATTACCTGTAATTATAATATGTTTTTGTAAATAACGAGAACTGCATCCACATATTTAATGACCCTAAATGTTTATTGAAGCATCTGATTTATAGTTCAAGAGAAAATGGATAGTGTAACTCTCTTAAGGATCCAAAGAGGTCAAAAGAGAAATGCGAACTAGACTTTTTGCTTTGGCTTATTAAAAGGAGATGCGCAACATGCATGTGAATTCGAGCATATAAAGAGTAGGTTTCGAAGACTATTAAACTCCCATATAAAGAGTAGGTTTTGAAGACTACGTGAAATTTAAGTATTTTGATTATGTTTAAGGAAAAATTATTATGTTGCTATTATATTTTAATTAAAAAATAAAAAATAGTATATTAAATAATATCATATAAAAATAATTTTATATTTAATATAAGTATTAGATGTAATATTTCATTTTAAAAAGTTTATGGGTGGTAAGATAATTAGAAAAAAAAAATTGTTGAGAGATTTTTGTGTTTTAAATAATAGTAAGTTTAATCTCTTTAGACATGTCTTATTAGTGTAACTTCACTTTTTTTTTAAGTCAGATGTCTCCTCTCAGGGTACATGCTTAGTAGTAGAGTGAGGTTTGAACACAAGTTATTTTACTAATGAAACTATTTCTCCATTGATTGTGCTACTGGAACAACATATTATGCTACTCACATCCCACCAACTTAATCAATAAAAATAAAAATAAAAATTAATAACTTAAAAAGGAAAAAATTGGAATGTATAATTATTATTATCTTAAAAATATAGATTATTCTTGATTTCTAGACTTTAACAATAATTTTATTTTTCGTAATAAAGGAACTTGCATATTTTGGATGCTCTTATTATTAGTTTAAAGTCAATCAAATTTGTCATATCTTGTTAACATGGTTGGCTTTAAAGGGTGTCATTTTGTATGACAATTTAAATTCAAAACTCAAAAGTAAATGAGAGAAAACTAAAATCCAAACATATTAAAAGTTGATGTGTCCTAGACCAAATGTCATGCCCACTAATATTGAGAATCATAATACTTTTAAATCACATTTTTTTGAACCTCAAAATAATTCCCTAAATCATAAATATATTAACAAAAAGACTAAAAAATATCATTATTTTAAGAATTATCTATAAAAAAAAAAACAAAAACAAAACAAAACAAAAAACAACTTTAATTTATGATGTTTAATCCCTCCTTACTATGTCATCAAAGCCATAACACATATCTAGATCCAAATATCATCCCCTTTATTTAGTTCTTAAGTTGAATAAATCATTTTGTTATAAATTCAACATATCATCTTTTCTTTCTACAACGAAGCATAAATTATATTCCCATGGTAAATTATAAACCCATGCTTTGAAAAAAACTTTCTCACTTTTACCATAGAAATCTTGTCATGATTCTTGTAATTAGTTTTGAGCCAATGAATCTATGTGCTCATTAATTCTATATAGTTTGAGTGGGCATAATGGTTAAGAGCATGTGTTTCCTCCTAAGAAATCACAAGTTTAAAACCAAAAGAGGTAGAGAATGTATGCCTTCCTAAAACTTAGCAGTGAAATTGCTACCTTAAAATTAATTAATAATAATAATAATATATTCCTTACATATATGCATTTTTTAGTAAAATTTTCTAATTTCAATATCACTTTTTATGTAAAAAAATAAATATAATCAATGAACTTTAATTTAATAAATAAAAAACAGAATAATAATAATAATAAATTATTATTATTATTAGTATTATACATTATCATCCCGCTTTTGAAGGAATGTTTCTCCATTTCCAAAGACATATTGCACCATATAAATTAAATAAAAAATGGAATAATAATAATAATAAATTATTATTATTATAATACATTGTCATCGTGCTTTTGAAAGAATGTTTCTCCATTTCTTTAAAGACATATTGCATCATATATTTAACTCTAGTAACATAGGGATATAATTATATGGATTACATTAAAAAAAAATAAGAAAAAGAGGTAGGTTGTTACTTTAATTTTGCAAAATGTTAATGTCGGATGAAGTGCTTTGGAATGAAATTGCAACAATTTTGTGATAAACAAATAAATAACAAGTTAATTTTAAAATTATTATTTTTTCTTCAAATTACTTCAATTATTTATCAAGTCACTCTATAGCTTTGATTTATAATGAAACGTGATTAATTAATAAACATGTTGAACTTATAAGCCATGACAATATATCTTATTCATAAAAAAGAACTTATAAGTTATTCAGAGGTTATGAAAATTTAAAATTTAATGTAAAAAGAGAGATGATGAGTGTTGAAAACCATACCTTCTAAACCTAACATTGATAATTATATACAAATTATATTTTCCTTTTTGAATTGTGTAGTTTAGAAGCTTCTCAAAATCATTGCATGGATTGATCATAAATTAGATAGTGAATGGAATTTAATGTAATGCTAAGAACACAAATCATATCTTTTTTTCATGATTTCTTAATCACCCTATCACACTTGCTCATTTTGTTATCATAATATGCTTATACAAAATCATTTTTATTGCTTACTTTAAATGTTAATTGCTCTTTTACCAATTTTTAAGTAAGAGTTACCAATAACATAAGCTATAATTATGACAAGAGCTTTGAACTAACTACAAATAAAAAACATTTTTATATCAATGTTAAAGTGATAAAAAAAGACAACAACAAAGTGATAATTGAAGTAGAAATTTAGATAGATTGATAGTTAAACTCTTTTCCTTCATATATATATAATTTGATTTTTTCATATATATCAATATATATTTTTATTTGGTTGAAGTCTCGAAAAACTGAGGTTGCGACGGTGATGAGCTCTGGCTCTAGGGTTTAACGAAACTAGTGGCAGAGAGTACCAAACATCCATGGAGACACAGGGAAGAGGGAGCTCCACTCCCTCCTATAGTTATATGGTAGCAAATAGAGAAAGAGGAGGGAAAAAGAACAAACCTCCAAAGCCCTGGGAGGTCAAGACAAAAAACACAGAAACTTAGAAGGCGGAAGGTAGTAAAACCAATGCATATCAAGGGGCCCATGAAGAAGACTGTCGGGAGGAAAAAGCGGAAGATAGAGGTCAAGGGTCAGAGGAAAAAGCTAAGATGGGGCCCTGTAAACCCAAGACCACAACTAAACCTCGGTTTATTCTAAACGATCCAGCTCTGCAAGCACACAGAGACCACATGGCTAACTATCCCATCATATGTAAATCTATGGGAATCTGGCCATCAGAGAAAGCTTTGTACACCTGGATAAAATACAACTGGAAACCAAAGGGGGAGTTAAATATTCATCTTGGATCCAAAGGTTTTTTAACTGTGGTGTTTACGAACATGGAAGACAAAGACAGAATCTTTGAAGGAGGGCCATACTTCTTAGCAGCTGTTGGGCTCTATATGAGGCCATGGACGATGAACTTTGTGCCTGAATGAGAAACCTTCTCTTTAGTACCGGTATGGATTCGACTATACTCCTTACCTTTAGATTACTGGATGCCAGAGTCTTTAAAATCTATAGGCAATAAATTAGGTCATTTCTTAAATATTTCAGAGGCAACTCTAAGGGGAAAATATACATGCTATGCCCACATTTGTGTGGAGATGGACCTATGAGGAGCCCTTCCAGATGAGGACATTCTAGAAGTTTATGATGAGAAATGGGTTCAAGCAATTGACTATGAACATATCCCATTCAGATGTCACAAATGTCATGAGCATGGGCATCTATCTAGAGATTGCCCACTCAATCGAAGGGAGGAAAACCTAAATCCCAACAAAGGAAAAGACCAGACAGGTTTCGCCAAGGTGGGAGGGAAAGGAAAAGGGGGAGGAAGGAAGACACAAAAGAGCCCTAGTGTGAATAATAAAACAAAAAGTTACAACAGCTTTGAGATCTTAGGAGAAAAAGAAGTTGAGGAAGGGGATAAAGAGAGTACAGAGAATCAGACAGCAAGGGGGAAAGAAAAAGAGACCAGCGTGGAGTACATTCAAAAATAGAATGAACACATGATGGACTCTTTGAATACCATGGTTGTAGAAAAAGACCAGGAAATGACTCAAAATGAAAGTGGTACGAAGGATCAAGATTTGCAAGAGGTCTTGGAAAGGGAGAACCTAGAGCTGGAAAAGTTTCTAGAACAAGGTGGAAACCTGGTAATAAACTCCATCCCTCAAGAGGATGTGGATAAAGTCCAACAAATATTCCTTAGAAAGACACTTCAAACAGCTGCAGGAGTCAAAAGAGGACATGACAACCAGGAAAACAAAGGAACCTCCTCAATAGGATTAATAACCAGAAAATTAACAAAGAATCTAGGCAAAAGGAGGGGTAGAAAAAGACAGAAGGAATTACTACTGGAGTGTGGAAAGCTCATGATTGATTTAGGAAGGATGAAAGACATTTCTAGTTACTCATTTATAACCCCAACTCAATGAAAATCACAACCTGGAATATTAGAGGACTAGGGAGCAGAAGAAAACAGAGGAATCTTGGTAAAAGGATTAGAGAGGAAAAACCTGACATAGTATTCATACAGGAAACAAAATGCTCAGTGGAGAAGATCCATGAAAAACATAGCAAATGGGTAAATAGATATGAATACCATGAAGTTAAGGCAAACAAATCTACTGGTGGTATTCTCACTCTCTGGGATCCACAGAAATTTGGTGTGATTGATGCGGAGGCATCCAGACATCACCTTTCTCTGATTTTCCAACCGGTGGGAGATAGGCAATGTTACATGATCACCAATGTCTATGGTCCACAACCAATGGAGGACAAACTTCAACTCCTCACAACACTGGAGGATATGAAGAAGAGATACCCAGCTCTACCATGGATTCTTGGAGGTGATTTTAACATAATAAAATCACTCATGGAGAATAAAGGAGGAACTAGAATACTTTGGAGAGATTCAATTGCCTTCTAGAACTTTATCACCAATATGAAGTTGGTTGATATGGAAACAAGCAATGGAATCTTCACTTGGAACAACAAAAGAGGAGGCCCTACCCAAGTGGCCTCAAAATTGGACAGATTTATGGTTTCAGAGGAACTTCTTCTCAGGGGAAGCAACATTACTGCACTCATTTTACCTTTTGGGGGTTCAGATCATTGGCCTATGCAATTTGAAGCCTTCCTTTTTGGCAAACCAAGGAACACCCCCTTCAGGTTTGAGAATGCTTGGCTCACACATTTAGATTTCCTCACAAACATTGAACAATGGTGGAAGGAAGATCTGAACCTTCAAGGAACAAAGATGTTCCTGCTTCACTGTAGGCTCAAACATATTAAAGGCAGACTCAAAGAGTGGAACAAAAAGGAATTTGGTAACATCTTCAAAGCTAAAGGAGAGGTGGAAAAGAATCTAAAGGAAATAAACTAGATTCTTATCACAGAAGGATACACTGATGAAAGGAAAGAGATGGCAGAGTCACTCCAGCAAGAGTGGGACAATAGATGCCTTCAAGAGGAAATTCTCTGGAGACAGAAATCCAGAGTTCAATGGATCAAAGAAGGGGAGAGAAACACCAAATTCTTTCATAGATCCACCATAGCTCACCGAAACAACAATAGAATTGTGAAACTTACAGATCAGCATGGTATAGAGAAAAACACTCATGAAGAGATGGAGAAAGTTCTACAACAGAATTTTCAGAAAATTGTTGAGGAAACCTCGGAAGATAGATACCAGTTTACAGAAAAATTCACTCACTACATCCCTAAATTGGTCACCAGAGAAGATAATTTCAATCTCAATAGACCCGTAACAGTGGAAGAAATTGAGGAAGTAGTGAAAGAGATGCAAAATGGGAAAGCACCACGCCCGGATGGCTTCAATGTGGACTTTTTCAAGGCTTGTTGGAAGATATTGAAACATGACATCCTGGAGGTAGTGGAAGACTCGTGCAGATTTAAGAAAGTCTTAAAGGCGCTCAATGAGTCTTTCATAGCCTTAATCCCCAAACAGGAGAAGGCCACCTCTCCAGACAGATTTTGACCTATAGCATTATGCAATGTGATCTACAAAATTATATCCAAAGTCATTTCCAATCGTCTCAAACCTCTCCTCCCAACCCTAGTGTCAGAGGAACAAACAGGTTATGTGGAAGGAAGACAAATTCTAGATAATATAATACAAGCTCATGAAACGGTTCATTCACTCATTACCAACAAACAGGTTGGAATGATAATGCAGCTGGACATAGCAAAGGCCTATGACAAACTTAGTTGGTCATATATAATAGCAATTTTAAAATCCTATGGCTTTGATCACGATTGGATAAAACGGGTTACGACGCTAGTTACCACAGCGAGCTGTTCAATTCTTCTCAATGGCGCTCCTTCCAAAACCTTCAAGCCTTCTAGAGGTCTAAGGCAAGGAGATCCTCTTTCTCCTTTCCTCTTCATTCTAATGATGGAAGGGTTAGGAAGAGCTATCAGAGCTGCTAAGGAGGAAGGGAGAATTCAGGGTCTGAGACTCACTCATGGTGGGAACACGGTGACACATCAACAATTTGTAGATGACACTATGCTTCAAAGCACTCCCACTGTTAAGGAAGCCAAAGCATTCAAATAGATTCTGAGTGAGTTTTCTAGGGCAGCAGGCACTGAGGTAAGTCTCACTAAATAAAAAATCTTCTTTTCAATACAGATATCTCAATTCAAAGAAATATTTCCAGAATTTTGGGCTTTCAAAGGGGGACACTGCCTGTGAAGTACCTGGGAGTTCCTCTCACTGACAAACCGCTTCACAAGGACATCTGGGAGCTTGTTCTTAATAAGCTAAAAGATAATATTAAAAAATGGACAAACAGAGCACTAAATCTAGCAGGGGTTCTCACTAAGGTTGTCCTACAAAGCATCCCTATCTATATGCTATCTACCATTCCAACACCAACCAGTGTAATGACCAATATAAGAAACATTCAGAGAGACTTTCTATGGGGGAAAGGTGAAGAAAAGAAGAAATGGGCCCTTGTGGCATGGGACAAAGTATGCAAACCTAAGTCCCATGGTGGCTTGGGTCTTCATGACCCAGGAATTATAAATAGAGTTCTTGGTGCCAAAATCTGGTGGAGATGGCTAAAATAAATTCAAGCCCCTTGGGCAAAACTCTGGAAGCACAAATATGCTAGCGAATGGCAGGAGGAAAATCTAATCAGACTCATAGGACAGGTGAAAGGTTCTGCAATTTGGAATAGGGCATGGGAGAACAGAGCCCTAGTCCAAAACCATAGTTTCTAGGAGATCAGAAATGGGAACTTGGCTTGGTTTTGGGAGGACAATTGGCAGTAGGAGGACAATCTCCAAAGTGAACAATTAGAAGACATTCACACTTATACCATCAACAAAGGACTAAAGTGGGTAAGTGACTATTGGGACCAAACAAGGAATGATAAGAAATGGAGAACTTGGAAACTTCTAGATTATAGTGGAATGGGCATGTTGCATACTCAAGCCACAACCCTTCAAGGTCTTTTAGACAAGAGACAAATCTTGAACTCAAACTTGAATGATCAACTAAGACGGGGAAACAACAAGACAGGTCTCTTCAACCTTAGGGAAGCCAAAATAATAGAGGCAAGGCTAAACCATCCCAACACTGATAAAACATGGAAAGAAGTCTACGAAAATCCTCATTGGATGAAAGTAAAACTATTCAATTGGCTGGTTCAATGGGGCAAGATTCTGACATGGGATAACCTAAGAAAAAGAGGTTTTGTTGGCCATTCAAGATGTCACTTATGTAGACAACAGGAAGAAACTACAAATCATCTCCTGAATAGATGCCCTTTCACCACAACCCTTTGGAATTGGGTTGGAGAAGTCTTTGAGCAAACAGATAGAGATGCTAATGATATCATCACCACTTTGAGGAACTGGAGGAAATATTTCTCAGATAATGAGATCATAAACTCTTCCTAGATGCTGACCCCAGGATTCTTAATCTGGAATGTTTAGAAGGAGCGTAACAATAGGATTTTCAAGGAGAAAGTGAGTCTAGTGAGTAACATCCTCAAACTGGTCCTTAAACAACTCAAATAAACTGTACATATCTTGGGAGGAGAAGCTACAGGTAAACATATTGAATAAAGAGAGGCAAGAATATTGAATAAATTATAGCTCAAGGTTAATCCCCCTCAGGGTTCTATGTAGACTATCAAGAAAACCTCAACAGAAAAGTCTTCTTGGCAGCGCCCTTCTCATGGTTTTTTAAAATTCAACATAGATGGAGCTTCAAAAGGGAATCCGGGAGAAGCAGGTTATGGAGGGGTCCTGAGAGATGAGGAAGGAAACATACAGGTCATCTTCCACAGTTATCTTCGCAAAGCTACTAACAATATGGCTGAGCTCATGGCGATGGAATCATGCCTGGAAATACTGCTCAAGTACAACATTCAAAATGTCATCATTGAGGTTGATTCAGAACTTGTCATTAACTCAATAAAAAGGATAAATGTTGGAGCTGCTCCTAAGAAAATCTCAGAACATTGGCAGCTTCTGCAAGTCTACCAAAGAATCCAAGCGCACCTAAGAATGCTGAGAACCCTTGGGTTGGTGCATGTTCTTAGGGAAGCCAACAAAGTGGCGGACTGGCCTGCCAATGAGGGGTTACGAAACAAGCATATTGATCTCTGCTACTAGTGGGAGGAGATAACAGATGACAGGTTGAAAGAGGGATGTTCATCCAGAGCCTTGATCGATCGACAACAGCATCAGGAAAATCAAGAGACCGTTTTTGCTGACACAGAGCCACAGTAAAGGGGTACAGTTATTCTGGTTTCATCATGAAGTGTTTTGACATAAGTGTGATCCCTTTTAGGTGGAAGGTCTATGGTAGCCCCATTAATGTGGGTAATGGCAATCCAGACGTCTCAAGGATCTTCATCTCCCTGTGGCCCATGAGCCGTAACCCGGATTTTCTTGGTCACCGCAAAATCCCAACTTTTATTCCGGTGAACAACTTTACTAACCTTGTAAGCAGGAAGCGGTTTTTCTCATTTGGGAGCGATTCCACTCACCACGAAACACGTGGCTAGGGGTGGGGTGGAATTACTGCCTTCATTGCGCGCTAACTATCGGTACTTTTAGCCCACGCAATATGATTTGTAACCGTTGGATCAAGCGAGGATAATCTACGGCCAGGATTTTGCGTGCAAGTTGGTGGGTCCACTTCAGGGGTTATGTTTCGAGTGGTTCATAAGACCTCTCCGGGATCGCGTGCATATGGTGGATTTCGGAGGGTTAAAGTGCTCGAAGGTTAAGCCAGAACAGACCCGATAAAATTATAGATTATTGTCTATTGGCTTTATCAGGTTTGATTCTTTTGTTAAAAGGTGTCTTTGTTGGCCACCCGGTATCTTTCTTATCTGCTGGATCATCAGTTCAAGATGCAACGGTTAGTTCTGGACTGTAGGTTTGTTTTGGCGGGCCCGCGTCCTTGGATATGCTTTGTCATTTTGTGACCTTGTTCTGGGGTTGGCCTGTCGTATTAGCGGGCCTCACAGCCGCGGTCCCCGTTGTACAATATTTCTCTTTTTAATTGAATAGAAGGATCCACTCTTACCTTAGCAAAATATATATATATATATATATATATATATATATATATATATATATATATATATATATATATTTATTTATTTGAATAGAGGAAAACTTCTTAAATTACACATTTTGAAATTTAAAAAAACAACTAATCCTTCTTACTTTTGCAATTTTCAATAATGGTGTATTTAGAGAAGAGAAAATAATAATAATAATATTTTAGATTTCTTATTCTTTCAAAATAATTCATGGTTCCCAGGATGCGGGTGGTAGATGAGCATTCAAGGCGGATACGACGCCGGCTTGGCAGGTGGCTGCATCACATGGTAATCCGTTCCTTCCCCTATGGGAATTTAAGGCAGTACTCTACCCCTCGGCCGCCACAATTATTCCACTATGTGGATCAAGACTTCCCTTACAAGCATAAAATCATTGAGCCAAGCCCTCTTCACTCATCCATTCTTCCTCTGAACTACTCTTGCCACCCCACCGTTACAAAGCCAAGCTCTCGAATTGCAACAGGAAGGCATTGCAGACTACTTTGCTGCGTCAACCTGGGCAAAGGTTATAACTTCTCCCAGTCTACACACTGCTATCTGCAAATTGAGGCATCGGCCCCTACCTCTATCCTGGACTTGACATCCCCTGTTCTTTTTAGTATCACCTCAGTTGTTATCCACTCTTTCATGTGTGAATCGCCTATTGCCCTAGATACTGCCAGGGATCCCTGAACTCGCCAAACTCCGTGGCGGAGGTCAACGATTCCACCCAAATTCTCTATCCGTTGCCGCTCGTCCTCCCTTCCAGCTCGATGATCACATGTAAGGGCTTCTGAAGCACCGTCTCTGCTAATAACTGCTCGGCAATCCCCAGCATTGGAAACCACTAAGTTACCATTTATAATGAGAGCAGTTACACAAGCTGTACCGCTACCAACCTCCTGCTTAAAAAATTCGGCATCTGTTGTTAAGTACCCATCTCTAACGGCCTGTTCAAGAATGTCCTCTCTTTCATTTTCCATTCTGAGCACTGCGTCCAGAATATTATGCCCAATATTTTCGGCAGCGAAAGCTGCAGCGTTCCGACCGCTATGACCATCAAAGACGCCAAAGAAGGCCTATTTGGAATCGCCAAGAACATTGACAATGGCCTTGTGGGTATCTTCCATGAATTCTCGCTTACCCTTTTTGCACGAAACCGCATAATGAAAACCCTCCACATTAACCTCCATCGGCTGCTCCACGGCCACGCTCGGCTCATTGAGGCCCGCCAACTGGAGCGGAACATCTAGCATCGGCGGGCGTTCCCTCTTGTCGGCCAAAAAGGGGATCTGCAGGAGCCGAAGACCGAGGGAGAATTCCCTGCTACAACGCAAGCCATTTTTACAATCTGCGGAGGCTGCTGTATAAATTCAATAGAGTGTATCGTTCGGAGCCTGTTAGTCCTTGTGGTTCCAATGGGGAGTCTGCTAAGCATTTATATGGCTTCAATTGTTCAACTCAAATCAGATATAGGAAATGTGCACCGTCAAACTCCTGTGTACGCGATTACAACCGACTATGAGCTGGAACACTGTGAAACGGTCTAAAATTATAGAGGAAATCCTGATCAGTTATCACGTTTCTCTGGTCAAAGTCCCCGCTCGTCATGAAGGAAACTTCCAGAGCGTTAAATTTCTTATAACGAAAATTGATTAAATCAATATTGTTGGTACGTGGGCGCTCATGCCTGCGCTGATGGCGACAAATAACCATCGGCACTAAAGTATGAAGGGTGACGTGAAGTTCTTTGTGTTTTGGAGTGAATAAATAGATTTAGAGTTTTTAATAAAAAAAAATTGGGTGTTTAGATTTTATAGAATGTAGATTTATCATTCAAAAAATTATAATATTTTAAACAAAATTGATTAAAAATAAAAAATAAAAAATATTATTTTAAAAAAATGACTTTAAACCTATAATTATTAATATTTTTTTTTTATTCAAAATACATTTTTTAAAAAAAAGTTCAATAATTTTTTCTTTTATTTGAAATATATTTTGGAAACTTATTTTATTTAATCAAGTACATTTAAAATATGTTTTTATTTTAACATCTTTAATGGTTTAACGAACGGTTCCAAAATATTCTCTTTCCAAAATCTCAATAATTTACAAAATGTTTTAAACTTTCACTTACAACTATTTTTTATTTTCGAAAGCTCTGGTTAGGTTGTTGAAAAATGTTAAAGCATTCAAAGAAAACTTCTATTAGAAAATCCTAATGGTGAGAGGGAAAACAACCAAAATTCCAGTTGAGGGCACACTTGGATGATCAGATTAATAGGACGTGCATGCTGATAAGAAAGTTGTTAAATAGAAGGACAACCAATAGAAGAATACAACTATCTATGCAAGTTTACCGCAACAAGTCATATGCGGTAAAGCATAATCAAGTTTGGGATCCGGGAAGATTGAGATCAATAATAACAACAATACAACTATATATGTGGATAACAACATCATTGTATATGGGGCCCAGGAGGATTGAACGAACTGAAAACATGTGACGAAGAAGTCATGAAAATTTTCAATCCGGGGAGTCTGATCAACCCTAGCCAATCCATTATTGTCTAGAATCAAGAGGGTCATGAAGTCCTTCAAAGAGGAAGGAATTCCATCACTTGTAAATTATATAAAATAAAATTAGGAAATTTTATGTAAATACAAGTGTCCGGGTTCTAGAAAAATTTGGGTGGTTAGGTTTTTTTTGGTGACCTAGTATTTTTTCCAAATAAGACTTTAACAAAGTAACAAGTGTAGAGATATGTATCTATAGTTTTTGGATATATGTCTAAACAATGTTGAGTTCATTAACCTATTTCCTAGCTATAGGAACTATGTTCTATGCCATTATGTACAATTACAAGTTGGGGACAATGTCTCAGAAGTAGAGTGAGACAAAGCTTAAGAGAGGAAGCATGAGTAAATTTTGTTTAATTTCTTTGTAAATATATATTATTCAAGAATATAACATGTTTTATGTCTGTACATGCTATATTTGTATTCTGATTCCAATGAAGCAAGTATAAATGGTAGTGTAGAGGGAGCCGTTAGGAGAGAAGCACTCATAAGAGCTCAGTCGAAAGTCCATCCCCTTATTAAATAAAAAATTGATGAAAAGAAAATTGTGAGTGGGCCTGACCCCTTATCCTATATTATTAGCTATCGACATCTGGACCACATCTCTATCTAGCTATATCGAGGCTGAAAGAAATATATCTGGATGAAAGCTTAAATATCGACATTTGTCTCGTTAAATAAAATAATATTCGTAAAGTCGTTGAGACTACTGGATTAAGCTAGATATTTGGGCTAGTTTGACTTGTCATTGGATTCCCGGACTATCAAACCAAATTGGACTCAAATATATTATGGAGCTTGCAACCTTCCTGCACTATATATTCAAACCAACTTGGACTCAAATATCTTATCGAGCTTGCAACTTTCCTGCACTGTATATTTAAAATCAGTAGCACCTGACTTAGGACTACCTAACTAACGGATGCTTAAATGCCAGAAGAAACAAGAAAACAAAGAGTACCTTGAGTGGGCTTATGGTTGATCTATTCATAGATCAAGGATGGTAATTTAGAAGACCACAAAGGGGAAGAGAGTGCCTAGTAACTTGTAATTTATTAAAATTAATATAAGTAATTTCTCTTTTCATTAGCGTAATATATATATATATATATATATATATATATATATATATATATATATATATATATATATATATATATATATATATAGATATTTGTATATATTTGGGTTAATTTACACATGAAATTTCCTTCCTAAATGACGCATGTTTTTTTTTCTAAGTAAGATTAGTCTATTAACAAAAAGGAGATAAAATTACAGCGAGACCGAAGTCAGATACAATGCCCTCAAGAGAGGCAAAGGTGTCAAGATAGACATGGAATGAGTCTGCTCCAGTACAGGGAGCTTAGTCTTGAACCTTTTTCTGAGTTTACAAAAT
This sequence comes from Pinus tabuliformis, assembly GCA_031772625.1. Lineage (NCBI taxonomy): Eukaryota > Viridiplantae > Streptophyta > Pinopsida > Pinales > Pinaceae > Pinus > Pinus tabuliformis. Next base: position 82,450,649 of record CM062806.1, on the reverse strand, counting down.
ACAAAAAAGAGTTGAAATTCCATTTCACTATCTGAACAAAAACATGCCCAATAGTATGGGCCGTCTGTCGAGCTATCATGACATCAAAAAACCAGCTAAACATCAAGAGGTTCTTCAATAATTCAGCACCAACCTGTATCATACATGTTCCCTTCAGAAGCTACTGCTGTGTTGGATGGACTAGGGTCGTCCGGCGCCATGGCCACGTTCGGCGCACTGCTCGCTGGTGCCCCAGGAACCTGCAAAGGCTCTCTGCCAATATCCAACTGGATACTCAATGTCGGAACAGAAACAGGTCCCGAGCCCTCCTGATGAGCACTCGGTTTGCCCTCTTGGGCTTCCTCCTGGAAAACCACTGAAATATGTGTCGTGATTCTTGGACGATTCAGCGCGCTGCAGAAGGTGAAGAGCGCAGAGCCATATGAGGGATGCCCTCTTCCACTTCGAGTGCGAGGGTAGTGCCCAACAGAGAAGTCACTAGAAGGGGAGGTCGACTCAGTGGACGGGCTGGAAGGCACCTGCCTAAGCTGACCTCGACGAGACCTCATTCGATGGCAACGATGAGGCATCGGGATGACCAATGCAGTGGTAAGAGAGCGAGGTGGTGCAGCGACGAAGACAAAGCCAGCGGAGCGCGTGACCACAAAGACCAGGCTAGCAGATAACAAGAAAACTAGAATTCGCAGGCCTGGTGCCCGAGATAAAAACCAACAAGAGGACATAGGCAACTCTGCCATGAGACCAGAGCTTAGATACAGAGTCGCCTCTTCGTTTATGCCACCATATTCATCAGTGAGGATGAGACTTGCATAAATAATGCCAAACTCGGAGCTCCAACTAGACTTTGGAGAATTCTGCGAATGAATCACCAGGATTTTCTCCCCCGCCTGCTTATAATTGAGCTTTAAAACATCAATCTCCTTCAGGTCTTGAGAATCATCCAACATAACTACCGCAGTAAATGAAGCCAAGGTTTGAATCGAGCCAGCGTGTGCAAGCGCATGAACCATGGTGCCGGACAGGGATGGAGGATCAGAGTCAATGAACAATGAGCAAGTGAACTCTGCATATACCAAATTCCCATACCCTTCATTTATTAGCCGGTTGATTATGCTGTACTGTGTGGGCAAGTGTCGTGCCTCCTGGCACCACCTCTGTCCCATCGAGAGTGTTAGTTGTTTAAACACCCGCATCTAGGGTAAATGACACATGTTATTATTATAAAAGTTTTTATAATTTTATTTTTATCTAATTAAATAATAAATTAATTAAAAAAATCACCTTCATTAAAATAACTATATAATTTCAAAAATATTAAATTAATAAAAATATTAAAAAAATATAGCCAATTCCAACATATCAATAATATCAATAAAATGTTAGGTCATCAATTTCAATTATTTCATTATATCAATAAAAAGTAATAACATATTATACCATCAATTTCATTATATCAATTAACCTTATATAATCAATTGAATTCATCAATTGACTTTGTTTATCAAATTTTTTATCCCATTATAACAATGAATTTATTTTATAATTATTGGATTATGCAAAAGATATTTACACCGATAGGCATCCCCCCTATCGAAATTGGCAACTTAATCGATTTCTTAATTAATCTTTTTGATCGAATGGCCTGAATTGAAAGATGCCAGTATATTCTCGTAGTCGTCACTAAATTAATGAATGAAATTCGCAACAGTAACTTTCTTGCATGTCTACATTACATGTTTAAACCATACTTAAATTAATTTTTTACAAAGCATGATTAAAAATTTACCGTGCCTCTTGTTGATAACCAAGTATGCTGATTAGTGAGAAATGTATTTAAAAAATTATAAAATATTAACATAAGAGATGTGGATCGAAGAGGAACAACCCACTGACAGTTTTCCTCAAGCTTGTGAAACGATTAAAAGTTGAGACATGCACCTTATACCTCTTCATATTTTGAAACATATGTCTCTTCAACTGATTCCCAAGTGTTTTGTCCATTAATTTAATGATTACCTTATGTAGGTGGGTGGTTTAAACGTATCCGTGTTCAACCATACCTTTTCACATTCTAGTTTCAAACGTGCGCATGCTCAACGATACCTTTTCACATTCTCAAATGTACCCGTGTTCAACCATTTTCCAAGTGTTTTCCGACACCTATAAGGATTACCTGAGTGATTTCCTATGCGTTACTAATTCTCAAGTGATTTGAAGGTGGTTGCATTACTAATTCAACAATGCAGTTTTTACTATTGATAGTCATGATGATGTAGGTCTCTGTGGGCACTGCAAACTATGATTTTTTGATGTAGCTTGTATTTATGTTTGTACAAAGAATTGATTTGAGTGTGGAACGGTGTAATCGATGCATCCCTTTCAGACAGAGGGTTTTTCTATGTGATCATGCCTAAGGCTGGGACTCTGTGATGTGTTTATGGTGAATAAATCAATGGTGTGTGTATTATTATATAAAAGGCCTATGGAGGCCTAAAATGCTTGTTTTCTCTTTGTATTCGGCTAAATTTGGTGTTGGCCCTGTATTTTCATATTTTACAGTGGAAATCCCTGTGGGTAAGGAAAATTTGTTGTAATCTAGGTTCACATTTAGAAAACCAAAAATATACTAAGTATCAGTGCAAACTGCGTTTAAACTGACAATCCTGACCTCAAAGCTTTTAAATGGGGTTTTTGAATGATATCAGGTCCATAGAACCCCAAACCGGATCAATCCTGTGTATTTCCTTGTCGCATCGCTGAAAGCCGTTTACAAAGGAAAATCACGCTAACACTTAGCGGATTCAAGAAAGTGGACGTGAAAATCTATGCACAGAAGTTTTGGACCTTATCAGGTCCGACACTTATGTCGCATCGCGCAGTTGGATCGCCGACTCGTCGCATCGGCATATTGGAGCGGAGGTGGTGAATTGATAGTCGGTGGGATTGCCGATAGCGATTAGCAATAATCGCATTGGACCCTGCCAAAGGATAGCGCTGATATTATAGACCATTGAGATTGTCGATCGTCGATATAGCGATTGAATCTGAGCCATTCGATCAGTCAGATCTCGATTCGCGGAAATAACACATATGATTGTGTAAAAAGGTGGAAAAGCATTGTTTCGGCATTTTGGAGAGTATTTGGTCCCGAGAGGGGAAAACATATTTTTTAAACATTTTCAAAGATGTTTCACTCCTGATAGGACAAGGCATGGTTTTTAAAGGAAAAGGGGTGTTTAGCGGGTTGACTGCTTGGGTCATTTTTGATCCATTTGGGGTTTTTAAGGCCGAATGCATATAAAACGCTTCTGATACATATATATGTGGACATGGGGGTATAAAGTTTAATAAGTGCCATTAAGAGGAAATTAAGCCGTGATAAGGTGTTTAGCATGTGGCATCCTTAGGGTTGCACCATTTATGATGAATTGACTGTAATTTCTATCTAACTATACATTTAACTGTCCTTTAATTTACGGTTCTCTGCCACAATTCGTAGTTTCTTTGATGAGATTTGAAAATAGTTTTACAAAATTTTCACTTTAAATGCAAGTACCTCCAAAACTACATTGTGACATTGCTTTCAAAATGAACGGTTCAATTCTGCCTATTTAATAAATCTATTCATGGTTTGAAGTGATATTGAAGGGTTTTGTCCACGATCTTTACCTCAAATTTGAATCTTTGGTCACAGACAGAGGCTTCTTTCTTGTTCTCGAATGACTTTTACCTCAAATTAACCACTATGGCTCAATTTTGCCTCTTTTACAAAGCTTTCATGGTTTTAAGTGATATTTTCTAAAATCCTTATATTCTAATCGACAGGAATGCTCAGCTCAGAAGAAATATGCGGTATTGAGTCTATTTGTTACTAGGGCCGTTGATAATTTACTCTATTAACGATATTTTCGTGCGTTTACTCCGTTAACGATTTAAGGGTGCAACTGTTTTTTTGTTGATGGGGTCGAGAGTTATGAGGAAGCATGCATGGAGCCAGGGGATCGGATCCTTGAGTGGTGGAACACCGAGCAAGTGGAGTATTAAAATGGCGGAACCTGGAGGTGGTTTTCAAAATCTGGAAAAGTCCTTTTCGCACCGCTTCCATGGCCTGGGTGGTAATTTATTTTTTGACCCGATAAAATGTGGAGATGCCACGTTGATATTAAAAATACTATTAATACTGTTTAATTTTCAATATTCTTCATTATTATTATTATTATTATTATTATTAATTAATACATTTTAGCATTAATATAATTCACATTAACAACATTAAAGATGAATAAAATTTTAATATTTAGTTTTAATATTATTTACGAATATTAATATTAATATTAATATGAAAATTCATTATAGGTTATAGATTATAATATATAATATAAATTTAAGTTATTTTATTTTTAATTTATTTAATGTGGTAATTTTAAATTATTTTAATTTTGTGTTATTTTAATTTATTAATAATATTAATATTAATACTAATAAATAATGTTATTACGAATATCATTAACATTAATAACATTAAATATGTATAAAATTTTAATATAAAGCTTTAATATTATTTATTAATATTAATTTTATTTTTATTTTAATAATAATATTAATTAATATGAATGTGAATATTAATATTATTTTTAGTATTTTTAATATTTATAATTAATATTTATGTCAATATGAAAATCAACCATGGTAAATAATGGCCAACCATGTTTATTTTATGGTTTATAATATTCATTCAAACATCACATTGTGAAAAAGATTGTCTCAACATGAAAATCAATCATGGTCAACTATGGTCCAATGTCATATTGTGACAAAGATTGTCACAATATGAAAATAAACCATCGTCAACCATCCTCGACCATGTTCAACCATGGTCCAACGTTTCATTATGAAAACTATTTTATCAATATGAAAATCAACTCTGATCCATCATGGTCAACCATGGTCAATAATCATGGTCACATTGTAACAAAGATTGTCTCTTGGTCCAACAATAATGGACAAGGATTGTCTCACCATGAAAATAAATAATAATCCCATGGGTTTATTATTCCTTTGGGTTTATAATCATGGTCAATCATGGTCAACCATAGCCCAATGGCACATTGTGACAAAGGTTGTCTCGATATGAAAATCAACCACCGCCAACCATTGTCATTCACGGTGAACCATGGTCCAATGTCACATTATAACAACGATTGTCTCAATATGAAAATCAATCATTGCCAACCATATTCAATCATAGCCAATCATGTTCAACCATGGTCAAATGTCGCATTGTGACAAAGATTGTCTCAAAATGACAACCAATCATGGTAAAACATGGTAAATATGAAAATCATGCATGGTTAACCATGGTTAAATGTCACATTGTGACAAAACTAGTCTCAATATTGAAATCAGCCATCGTCAACCATTATCAACCATGCTCTAATGTCACATTGTGATAAAGATTTCCTCAATATCAAAATCAACCATGGTAAATCATGGTCAAAGATCATCAATAGGCATGCTTACAGTATGACAACGATTGTCTCATAGTACGTCACATTGTCACAACCATGGTCGTCCATGACCAACTATCGTTAACAATGGTCCAATGTCGCACTCTGACACAGATTGTCAATATGAAAATCAACCATGGTCAACCATGCTCCAATGTCACGTTCTGACAAGGATTATCTTTATATGAAAATCATGGTCAACCATTGTCTAATGCCACATTCTAAAAAATATTGTCTCAATATGAACATCAATCATGGTCAACATGATCAACCATGCTTGTTTTAGGGTTATAAAATTTTAATATAAAGTTTTAATATTAATTTTAATAATAACATTAATTAATATGAATGTGAATATTAATATTACTTTTAGTATTATTAATATTTATAATTAATATTTATGTCAACATGAAAATCAACCATGGTCAATGATGGCCAACCATGTTTATCTTAGGGTTTATAATATTCATTCGTTGTGAAAAAGATTGTCTCAATATGAAAACCAATCATGGTCAAGTAGGGTCCAACGTCACATTGTGACAAAGCTTGTCAGAATATGAAAATAAACCATGGTCAACCATGGTCCAACGTCTCATTATGAAAAATATTTTATCAATATGAAAATAAACTATGATCCATCATGGTCAACCATGGTCAATAATCATGGTCACATTGTAATGAAGATTGTCTCTTGGTCCAACAACAATGGCCATCCATGGTCAACCATGGTCCAATGTCAGTTGTGACAAATATTGTCTCAATATGAAAATCAACCATGGTCAACCATAGTCTAACGTTGCATTGTGACAAAGATTGTATCAATATGAAAATAAATCATGGATAACCATGGTCGAACATCGCATTGTGACAAAGATTGTGTCAATATGAAAATCAACCATCGTCAACAATGGTCAACCATGTTTATTTTATGGTTTATAATATTTATCTTAGGGTTTATATACCTAGGGTATATAATATTATGCCCTTAGATTTGATATTATTCCCTTGGGTCTATAATCCTCTTAGTTTTTAGTATTAATTCATTTTGTTTATTAGTCACTAGGGTTTATAATATTAATCCCTTGTGTTTATTAATCTAAGTGTCCATATTCCTAAGATATAATATTATTCATTTGGTTTATAATATTAATCCTAGGATTTAATATAAATCCACTGGGTTTATAATCATGGTCAATTGTGGTCAACCATGGCCCAATGGCACATTGTGACAAAGGTTGTCTCGATATGAAAATCAACCACCACCAAGCATTTTCATTCACGGTGAACCATGGTCCAATGTCACATTATAACAATGACTGTCTCAATATGAAAATTAATCATTGCCAACCATATTCAATCATAGCCAATCATATTCAACCATGGTCAAATGTTGCATTGTGACAAAGATTGTCTCAAAATGAAAGTCAATCATGGTAAAACAAGGTAAATATGGAAATCACGAATGGTCAACCATGGTTAAGCGTCACATTGTGACAAAAATTGTCTCAATATCAAAATCAGCCATCATTAACCATTATCAACCATGCTCTAATGTCACATTGTGATAAAGATTTCCTCAATATCAAAATCAACCATGGTAAATCATGGTCAAAGATCATCAATAGGCATGCTTATAGTATGACAAAGATTGTCTCATAGTACAACATCACATTGTCACAACCATGGTCATCCATGGCCAACTATGGTTAATCATGGTCCAACGTCGCACTCTGACACAGATTGTCAATATGAAAATCAACCATGGTCAACCATGCTCCAACGTCATGTTATGACAAGGATTCTCTTTATATGAAAATCATAGTCCACCATGGTCCAATGACACATTCTAAAAAATATTGTCTCAATATGAACATCAATCATGATCAACCATGCTTGTTTTAGGGTTATAAATTTTTAATATAAAGTTTTAATATTATTTATTAATATTAATATTAATTTTAATTTTAATAATAATATTAATTAATATGAATGTGAATATATATATATTTTTTTTTTCTTTCTTAGTAAATGATAATTCTATTAAAAAAGAAAAAGATTATGTACAAGGAGGTCGAGACCTCAGAGGGGGCAGAGGCCAGCCCTCAGCCACAGATTCTGGAATTTACTACAAAACTTGGAGGTTATACAATGACCCACTGAAGAACCACTTTTGATCAGACTATAACCACTGCTATCTAAAGCCTGCGAGGCGATAATGGTAAACAAAATGAAAATTCATCTTGGATACAAAGACAACCCATAGCTGGCCAGATTCGTAGTATATATTGCAGAATGGGTAAATGATGGCTAGCCTTGACACTGAGCAAAACTTGAGACCAGACTCGTAACCAGATGCACAAAAAGACTTATACTTAAAACCAGAGACACAGGGAACATTAAAGATTAAAGACTGAGGAACCATTCTTCGATGAGGAAGCCGCCTTACACGTCCTGAGTCGGAGAGTCGGTGTCATTCTTATCCATTCTGCTAGACGAGGCTATCCAGGTTACAAGCCCATCATCTTCAATTCCATCAGTTCCACCTTCTGTAGGAGTGACCAAGTGGAGGACGCCGCAGTCATGATGAACAGGTTCGTAGCCAAGAACATCGTGCTGATTTGAGTCATTTTGATGCGTAGAGACCTCAGGAACCGGGCAATCCTCCTGCATATTATCCGCATTGAACATCGCCCCCACCGTTTCTCCCTGAAGGGTACTATCTTCCTGGGTCTGCGAGGAGGAGGAATGGGCTGAGTGTTGGAATTATGATACATATATTGTACTTGATGGCAACCCACTCATCTCAGATAATAAATTATAATGTAGAGAAAAGTTCACGCACTTTTATGCAGAGAAAAGTTTATTTCATGTAGAGAAAAAGTTCACGCACTTTCATGCAAGGAAAAGCGCGTATATGTTGGAGAACTTACCTTTGGTCCATGGTAGTTAGTCCTTGGTATTTGAACCTATGAGGAAAAGCGCGTATATGTTGGAGAACTTACCTTTGGTCCATGATAGTTAGTCCTTGGTATTTGAACCTATGAGGAAAAGTGCGTATATGTTGGAGAACTTACCTTTGGTCCATGGTAGTTAGTCCTTGGTATTTGAACCTATGGTTTTGGACCATGGTACTTCGTCAAAAGTGTTGATTTTACGTACGTTCATGGTATTAGTCCAATAGTTTTTTGATCCTATCGTTTTGGCCCGTGGTATTGTGAAAGGCCTAAGCCTATATATAGCAAAGGAGATCACTTGGCTAATTCATTCTTGAAAATCGAATATCTTAAGATCTGAAATATTGGGTTATTGTTTTAAAAGTTTGATCAATGAAAGTGAAGTTGAAAGCGAATCTGTGAAGGGTGATCTCTCGAGTGCTGCAGCTATGGAAGTGCGGAGGCGCCACAGAAGGCGCAGTGCGGAGACGCCACAGAAGGCGCAGTGCGGAGATGCCATAGAGGTGCCACAGAAGGCGCAGTGTGGAGGTGCCACAGAAGGCGCAATGTGGAGGCGCCTGTTGGCATTATGATTCAGGTGTTGTCCTTGATGGCAAACCCATTCAGGTGATAAATCAAGAAGGACGCAGGAAATATGTTCAGCAAGTGCGTCCCCGCAGGTATACCATACAGAACCCGCGTCCAGGGACGCAGGCCAGCCGTTCAGGAGGTGCGTCCGCCCAGTGCACACATTTCAAGGCAGAGAAAAGCACGTGGGGGTTTCTTGTGTGGTATATAGCCGACGGTTTTGTGTTTCTATGGTGTCGGCTCGTGGTATTGTTCCATGTTTTGGGGAGAAGCTTGCCTATATAAAGCAAAGGAGTTCATTTGGATTATGAATCATCTTGGTTGAATATCTTTTGGTGAGATCTAGTCCAGATCTATGAGGGCGAATCTTCTAATGGACTGTGATCTCTATGGCGCATGATCAGATCTGTGGATCTGAGTGTTTGGGTTGGTTCTAAAGTCCTCATATCTTTTATATCTGAAGGGACGCAGGTTCAGTGAAGGGCAAGTGCGCCGGGACGCAGTACAGTAAAGGCTCAGGTGCGTCTCTGAGGCAAAGGACGCGGCGCGACTGTGTTATTGGGTGCGTCTCTGAAGCAAAAGACGCGGCGCGATAGTGTTTCTGGGTGCGCCGGTCGCAGCAAAGCATAGAGGAACAGTGCGTCTGCACGCAGAACAGTGGAAGGTAGACTGCGTCCAGTCGCAGGCCACAGAAAGAAAATATGCGTCCCTGTCTTAAGATGATCTGTTGACTGTATATTTCTGTTCATAAGGTGTTCTGGGTTATTTCTGTAATTACTGATCTGATATCTGTAGTGGACTGTATCTGTTGTATACTTGTTGATCATTTGATTCTTCATGAAAAGAAGTAGGGTGTTGTAGCTCCCTTCCAGGAGAGACTGGAAAACGAGAGAGAGTTGTAGCTCTCTGCAGGTTGCAGCCTGCGTGCTGGTAAAGGACTGCACCAGTACAAAATCATTGTAAAAAGAATTTCTTGAAAGAAGATAGAGACATATTGCAGCAGGTGGTTTTCTCCCGCATTGGGTTTCCACCTTACATCTTGTGTTCTTTGGTGTGACTGTCTATTTTCTTTATTCATGCTCATTATTTTATGGTACTGATATGCAAGAATAATTCAAAAGATCAAATAAGGAAGATTTGGTAAATTGCTTGATAATACTGATTCACCCCCCCTCTCAGTATTATTTCCAACAATTGGTATCAGAGCAGGTCCTTCAGAAAAGCTTGATCGCTTGAAGGTAGATCGTTCATCATGAGCAACTACGAGAGAGAAGCATCAATCAGGCCACCAATTTTTGATGGGACAAACTTCAATTATTGGAAGGTAAGAGTTACTGCATATCTTCAATCTCTTGGTACTGAAGTTTGGGACATTGTAGAAACAGGCTATGCTTTTCCTTCAGCTACTCCTACAGATCCAGCTGAGAAAAAGAAGTATGAAACAAATGCAAAAGCAGTCAGTACTCTATTAGGAAGTATATCCCAAACAGAATTCATGAAGGTAATGCACTTCAAATCAGCAAAAGAAATATGGGACAAAATGATCACAAACTATGAAGGAGATGAACAGGTAAAACAAGCTAAACTTCAAACTCTCAGGATTCAATATGAGACTCTCAAGATGTATAATGATGAAAGTGTGGCTAATTATTTTCTTCGGGTAGATGAGATTGTAAATTGTATGAAAAATTTGGGTGAAGAAGTAAAGGAGTCTATAGTAGTTCAAAAGATTCTAAGATCATTATCCCCCAAGTTTGAATCCAAAGTATCTGCAATAGAAGAAAAAGAAAATCTCTGTGTTCTTACTATGTCTCAGCTACATGGAATTCTAATTGCTTATGAAATGAGAAAGGGAGGACCATCAGACAGAAGGGAGGCTGCTTTTAAAGCATCAGGCAAAGAAGATTACTATGAAGCAAGCCATGATCCAGAAGAAGAGGAAGAAGAATCAAATTTTGTCAGAAATCTTCAAAGAGATTCTGGAAGGTTCAGAGGTAAGCTACCTTTCAAATGCTTTGCTTGTGGAAGAGTAGGTCATTATGCTGCAAAATGCTCTTATAAGGATAAAGGAAAGGAACCAGTTAGATGGAACAAGAAACAAAGCGCAAATAAGAAAAGCTACTACACCCATGAAGATAGTGATGGCTTATCAAACAGTGATGAAGATGAACAAGGTAATAAATATAGGTTGTTAATGGCATTTGAAGATGATGATTATGAGGATGCTGTAGATGTGGATAACCTTTATGATGAAATTACTAGACTCAAGAGATGCATAGAAGAAAAGAACATGATTATTGATACTCTACAATTCCAAATTGATGAAAAGGAAAAACATCTTGAAAAATTAGAAGGTGAAATTGTTGGTCTTAGAAAAGAAATTGAGAAAACAAAAACTATTAATCTCAAGTTTGTCAAAGGATCTGAAACTTTGGATGAGATTATCAGTGTGCAGCGGTCTCCACTAAATAAGACAGGTTTGGGCTATAATGGAGAAACTTCTCAAGCATCCACTTCAAAAAGTTATCTTGATGCAGCAAGAAGAAATGAGCAATAGCACAAGGAAGATCATCAGGTAAAGCAGGGACAAATGTCAAACAGAAACTATCAGGGGCAATCCAGCTTAAGGGTGAACAAAAGCCACAACCAGCCACAGGTAAAATCTTCTCAATTTGGTTCAAGAATAGATGAAAATAGAAATTACAATCAGTTGGCTGGTAGATCCAATAATCGCAGAAGCTTCTTCAATGGACAATGCTTTTCTTGCCATAACTTTGGTCACAAAGCAGCTCAATGTGTTGCATATAAAACAATCATGACTAGGGAAGCTCAAAAACAAAGAAGTATGACAGGGATTACAAAAAGGACCTATAACAACTTTTCAGCTCTTGAAAATGAAGTTGAATGTTCTATTTGCAATAATTTTGGACATAAAGACTTTGAATGCAAAAGCAGGTTTCCGGAAAGAAAGGTACAAGAGCAGAAAAAGGAACAAGCCTCAGGCACCAAAACATGGAAAATAAAGGAACCTCAAACAGAAAGATGTGGGATAGCATTTTATGCAGAAGGACAAGAAAATCTATGGTACATTGACAGTGGATGTTCGAAGCATATGACAGGTGATAAAGAAAAACTTGAGTCTTATTCTAATTTAGAAAAGGGAAAGAAAGTCTCTTTTGGAAATGATACTCCTGCAACTATAAAAGGAAAAGGTATTGCTCCTTTAAAAGAAGATGTTAAGGCTGGAAATGTTTTGTTTGTTGATGGATTGAAGCATAATCTACTAAGTGTCAGCCAGATGTGTGATCAAAGAACCGAGGTAATATTCAGATCAAATGGATGCCTTGTTCGTGATCTTGATACAGGTAAAACAGTTCTCAAAGGAAAGAGAACTCCAAATAATCTATACATATTTGATGAAGGACAACAACAATGCTATCTAAGCAAGGATGAAGAGCACTGGTTATGGCATCGAAGGTTGGGACATCTAAGCTTCTCACAAATAAGGAAAGCTTGCAAATATCAGGCAGTTCGCGATCTTCCAGATATCAAAATTCCTGACAACACCATATGCAGATCATGTCAGTTTGGAAAACAAACCAGAACCAACTTTCTAGAGAAATAAGGATCAGCCAGCATGCCTCTTGAGCTAGTACATACAGATGTATGTGGACCATTCAGAAAAAGAACACCTAGAGGAGAGGAATACTTGATATTATTTATTGACGATTTCTCCAGGTTTGTTTGGTTAGGACTTATGAAGCACAAAGATGAAGCATTCGAAAAATTCAAATCCTTCAAAGCCTTGGTTGAAAATGAATCAGGTCACAAAATTAAGTGCCTCAGATCCGATAGAGGTGGGGAATTTACTTCAAATGAATTTTTCGATTTCTGTGATGAACATGGGATAAGGAGAGAATTTTCTACAGCTAGAACTCCTCAGCAAAATGGAGTAGTTGAAAGAATGAACAGAACAATCCAGCAAATGGCTCGTGCTATGCTTGATGAATCAGGAACTCCTGCAACCTTCTGGGGTGAAGCTGCACATGCGGCGGTTATTATTCTCAACAAGACAAATGTCCGAGTGAACAGCACTCAAACTCCTCATGAGCTCTGGAGTGGTAAAACTCCTTCGGTAAAGCACTTCAAAATCTTTGGGAGCAAATGCTATATCAAAAATACTGAGGACCAGCTTGGTAAACTTGATCCTAGAGCAGATGAAGGTATTCTTCTTGGCTACTCTCCACATAGCAAAGCATACAAATGCTACAATAAAAGACTTGGCAGAATTGTTGACAGCATTGATGTAGTGGTTGATGAGAAGGGATACATTCCTAGGCAAATACATCGTGAAGACATCGAAGAAGATGAAAGCTACCCTCAAAGACAGAATGATGAAGAAGAAGAACCGCAAGAAGAATCTCAAGAAGAACCTCACGAAGAAGCAGAAGAACAAACAAGAATAGAAGAAAAGACTCCATCCAGATATGTTCAAAAGAACCATCCAGAATCTCAGATCATGGGACAGAAAGAAGCAGGTATACAAACTAGAAGAACAGTTGCAGAAGCTTCAAGTTATTTGGCATTACTCTCCTCTACTGAACCACAAAATGTGAAAGAGGCATGCAAAGATGAATGTTGGGTGAAAGCAATGGATGAAGAACTTGAGCAAATCGAAAAGAACAACACTTGGGAGCTGGTTCCTAGACCAAAGGATAAGAATGTTATCGGAACAAAATGGGTCTTCAAAAATAAATTGAATGAAAATGGAGAAGTAATTAGAAACAAAGCCAGACTTGTTTGTAAAGGGTATGCACAGCAAGAAGGAATAGACTTTGAAGAAACTTTTGCTCCTGTTGCAAGACTTGAGGCTATCCGAATGTTCCTTGCTCTCTCAAGTTCTCAGAATTTCAAAGTATTTCAAATGGACGTAAAATCAGCCTTTCTGAATGGAGACTTGGAAGAAGAAGTGTACATTGAACAGCCAGATGGGTTCATTCTTGGAAATGATCCAAATCTTGTATGCCGATTGAAAAAGGCTCTCTATGGTCTCAAACAAGCCCCAAGGGCTTGGTACTACTGGTTGGACAAATATCTTCATCAACAAGGTTTTTCAAAAGGTTCAGCAGATAGCAATCTATATATAAAAATTGAAAATGACAAATTTCTAATACTTGTTGTGTATGTAGATGACATTATTTTTGGCAGCAATGAAGAAGTTATGAGTCAAAGCTTTGCCTCAGTCATGCAGAAAGAATTTGAAATGTCCTTGCTAGGAGAACTGACATACTTTCTTGGTTTGCAAATCCAACAAAAGGAAGGAGGAATCCTTTTATCTCAAACCAAGTATCTCAAGCAGATTTTGAAGAAATATGGCATGGAAGATGCAAAACCAGTATGTACTCCCATGGTCACAGGATGCAGTCTCAGTGCAAATGATGAATCTGCAGCAGTACATCAACCAACCTACAGATCTATGATTGGAAGTTTACTATATTTGATAGGTACCCGACTAGACATCATGCATGCAGTTGGAATAGTTGGAAGATTTCAGGCAAATCCGAAGGAGACTCATCTTCAAGCAGTGAAGAGAATTTTCAAATATCTTCAAGGGACTCAAAATTATGGCTTATGGTATCCTAGAGATACAGATCTTACTCTTCATGCCTATACAGATGCAGATTGGGCCGGAAGCGTGGATGACAGGAAAAGCACAAGTGGTGGTGCGTTCTTTATGGGTCCCAGACTGGTCTCTTGGTTCAGCAAGAAACAGAGTTCAATTGCCTTGTCTACAGCTGAAGCAGAATATGTTGCTGCTGCATCTTGTTGCACCCAACTCCTTTGGATGATGCAGACTTTGCAAGATTATCAAATCACTTGTACACCTCCAATCCCTATCTTATGTGACAACACAAGTGCAATCAGCATCTCAAAGAATCCGGTTATGCATTCAAAAACCAAGCACATACCAATCAAGTACCATTTTCTCCGGGAACAAGTACTTGAACAGAAGGTCAAGTTGGAATATGTTCCTTCTAAGGAACAAGTTGCTGATATTTTCACCAAACCGTTGCCCAGGGACACTTTTGAATACCTCAGGCAAAAGCTGGGGGTTGTTGATGCATCATCTTACTGTTGATCATCTTCCTATTGGTGGTATAGGCTCAGGGGGAGCACATAATGCATTGTTGGCATTATGGAGAAGGAGATCTTGGAAATAGCTGCAATATGTCTCTATCTCCTTCATGATGGATTTCTGGTTACAGATCTGGAGATGCATGAGCATAGGGGGAGCATACCCTTTGCCCTTGATGTCAAAGGGGGAGAATGAAGCTGAAGATTATGTGGTTGCCATCAAGTCCAAAGGGGGAGATTGTTGGTATTATGATTCAGGTGTTGTCCTTGATGGCAAACCCATTCAGGTGATAAATCAAGAAGGACGCAGGAAATATGTTCAGCAAGTGCGTCCCCGCAGGTATACCATACAGAACCCGCGTCCAGGGATGCAGGCCAGCCGTTCAGGAGGTGCGTCCGCCCAGTGCACACATTTCAAGGCAGAGAAAAGCACGTGGGGGTTTCTTGTGTGGTATCTAGCCGACGGTTTTGTGTTTCTATGGTGTCGGCTCGTGGTATTGTTCCATGTTTTGGGGAGAAGCTTGCCTATATAAAGCAAAGGAGTTCATTTGGATTATGAATCATCTTGGTTGAATATCTTTTGGTGAGATCTAGTCCAGATCTATGAGGGCGAATCTTCTAATGGACTGTGATCTCTATGGCCCATGATCAGATCTGTGGATCTGAGTGTTTGGGTTGGTTCTGAAGTCCTCATATCTTTTATATCTGAAGGGACGCAGGTTCAGTGAAGGGCAAGTGCGCCGGGACGCAGTACAGTAAAGGCTCAGGTGCGTCTCTGAGGCAAAGGACGCGGCGCGACTGTGTTATTGGGTGCGTCTCTGAAGCAAAAGACGCGGCGCGATAGTGTTTCTGGGTGCGCCGGTCGCAGCAAAGCATAGAGGAACAGTGCGTCTGCACGCAGAACAGTGGAAGGTAGACTGCGTCCAGTCGCAGGCCACAGAAAGAAAATATGCGTCCCTGTCTTAAGATGATCTGTTGACTGTATATTTCTGTTCATAAGGTGTTCTGGGTTATTTCTGTAATTACTGATCTGATATCTGTAGTGGACTGTATCTGTTGTATACTTGTTGATCATTTGATTCTTCATGAAAAGAAGTAGGGGGTTGTAGCTCCCTTCCAGGAGAGACTGGAAAATGAGAGAGAGTTGTAGCTCTCTGCAGGTTGCAGCCTGCGTGCTGGTAAAGGACTGCACCAGTACAAAATCATTGTAAAAAGAATTTCTTGAAAGAAGATAGAGACATATTGCAGCAGGTGGTTTTCTCCCGCATTGGGTTTCCACCTTACATCTTGTGTTCTTTGGTGTGACTGTCTATTTTCTTTATTCATGCTCATTATTTTATGGTACTGATATGCAAGAATAATTCAAAAGATCAAATAAGGAAGATTTGGTAAATTTCTTGATAATACTGATTCACCCCCCCTCTCAGTATTATTTCCAACAGCGCCATAGAAGGTGCAGTGCAGAGACGCCACAGAAGGCGCAGTGCGGAGGCGCCACAGAAGGCACAGTGTAGAGGCGCCACAGAAGACGCAATGCGGAGGCGCCACAGAATGCGCAGGTGCAGTGGTCGCGGCGCCACAGAAGGTGCAGTTTGAAAATTTATGAAAAGTGGTCCTTGAAAGAAAAGAAGTAGGGGGTTGTAGCTCCCTTCCAGGAGAGACTGGAAAACGAGAGAGAGTTGTAGCTCTTTGCAGGTTGCAGCCTGCGTACTGGTAAAGGACTGCACCAGTACAAAACCATTGTAAAAGGAGTTTCTAATTTGAAAGAAGATAGAGACATATTGCAGCAGGTGGTTTTCACCCACATTGGGTTTCCACCTTACATCTTGTGTTCTTTGGTGTGACTATTTGTTTTCTTTGTTCATGCTCATTATTTTATGGTACTCATGAGCTTTGCTATGGTGAGACTCCTTCGGTAAAGCACTTCAAAATCTTTGGGAGCAAATGCTATATTAAAAATACTGATGAGCAACTCGGCAAACTTGAACCTAGAGAAGATGAAGGCATCCTTCTTGGTTATTCTCCACACAGCAAAGCATACAAGTGCTATAATAAAATACTTGGAAGAATTGTTGACAACCTTGATGTAGTGGTTGATGAGAAGGGATACATTCCTAGGCAAGTAAATCATGAAGATATCGAACAAGATGAAGGCCATCCTCAAAGACAGAATGATGAAGAAGAAGAACCAGAGGAGTAGATAAGGATAGAAGAGAAGACTCCATCCATATATGTTCAGAAGAATCATCCAGAATCTCAGATTTTGTGACAGAAAGAAGCAGGTGTACAAACAAGAAGAACAATTGCAGAAGCTTCAAGCTATATGGCATTACTCTCTTCCACTGAACCAAAAAATGTGAAAGAGGCATGCAAAGATGAATGTTAGGTCAAAGCAATGGATGAAGAACTTGAGCAGATCGAAAAGAACAACACTTGGGAGCTGGTTTCTAGACCAAAGGGTAAGAATGTTATAGGAACAAAATGGGTCTTCAAAAATAAATTGAATGAAAATGGAGAAGTAATTAGAAACAAGGCCAGACTTGTTTGTAAAGGGTATGCGCAGCAAGAAGGAATAGATTTTGAAGAAACTTTTGCTCCTGTTGCAAGACTTGAGGCCATCCGAATGTTCCTTGCTCTCTCAAGCTTTCAAAACTTCAAAGTATTTCAAATGGACGTGAAATCAGCCTTTCTGAATGGAGACTTGGAAGAAGAAGTATACATTGAGCAGCCAGATGGTTTCATTCTTGGAAATTATCCAAATCTTGTATGCAGATTGAAAAAGGCTCTCTATGGCCTCAAACAAGCTCCAAGGGCTTGGTACTATCGTTTGGACAAATATCTTCATCAACAAGGTTTTTCAAAAGGATCAGCAGACAACAATCTTTATATAAAAGTTGAAAATGACAAATTGTTGATACTTGTTGTGTATGTAGATGAAATTATCTTTGGCAGCAATGAAGAAGCTATGAGTCAAAGCTTTGCCTTGGTGATGCAGAAAGAATTCGAAATTTCCTTGTTGGGAGAACTGACATATTTTCTTGGTTTGCAAATCCAACAAAATGAAGGAGGGATCTTCTTGTCTCAAACCAAGTATCTCAAGCAGATTTTGAAGAAATATGGTATGGAAGAAGCAAAACCAATATGTACACCCATGGTCACAGGGTGTAACCTCAGTGCAAATGATGAATCAGTAGCAGTGCACCAACCAAATTACAGATCTATGATTGGAAGTCTAATTTATTTGACAAGTACCCGACCAGACATCATGCATGCAGTGGGAATAGTTGGAAGATTTCAGGAAAATCCAAAGGAAACTCATCTTCAGGCAGTAAAGAGAATCTTCAAATATCTTCAAGGGACTCAAAACTATGGCTTATCGTATCCTAGAGATACAAATCTCACACTTCATGCTTATACAGATGCAGATTGGGCCGAAAGCGTGGATGACAGGAAAATCACAAGTGGTGGTGCATTCTTTATGGGTTCCAGATTAGTATCTTGGTTCAGCAAGAAACAAAGTTCGATTGCCTTGTCTACAGCTGAAGCAGAATATGTTGCTGCTGCATCTTGCTGCACTCAACTCCTTTCGATGATGCAGACCTTGCAGGATTTTCAAATCACTTGTACACCACCCATCTCCATCTTATGTGATAATACAAGTGCAATCAGCATTTCAAAGAACCCAGTCATGCATTCAAAAACCAAGAACATACCAATTAAGTATCACTTTCTCCGGGAACAAGTGCTTGAACAAAAGGTCAAGTTGGAGTATGTTCCTTCTAAGGAACAGGTTGCTGATATACTCACCAAACCATTGCCTAGGGAGACCTTTGAATACCTAAGGCAAAAGCTGGGGGTTGTTGATGCATCATCTTGTTATTGAATCTCTTCTGATTGTTGGTTGTACGCAAGGTTCATCTGAAGTATATGCGTACATGTGCTGGGTTGCGGATTGGTCAAAGATCGAATGGCACAGGTTCAGGGGGAGCATATCATGCATTGTTGGCATTATGGAGGAAGTACAGAATGAGATCATGGATGCTGGTCTGAATATTGCTGCAATACGTCTCTATCTCTTTCATGGTCATGGATTATGGTTCTTCTTTGCAGATCTGGTTTATAGTCAGGGGGAGCATGTTCTTAGGGGGAGCATAACCCTTTGCCCTT
This sequence comes from Pinus tabuliformis, assembly GCA_031772625.1. Classification (NCBI taxonomy): domain Eukaryota; kingdom Viridiplantae; phylum Streptophyta; class Pinopsida; order Pinales; family Pinaceae; genus Pinus; species Pinus tabuliformis. The sequence continues at coordinate 82,431,319 of CM062806.1, read as the reverse complement.
GATGTCAAAGGGGGAGAGTGATTGGTTGTTGTTGCCATCAAGTCCAAAGGGGGAGATTGCTGGCATTATGATACATATGTTGTACTTGATGGCAACCCACTCATCTAAGATAATAAATTATAATGTAGAGAAAAGTTCACGCACTTTTATGCAGAGAAAAGTTTAGTTCATGTAGAGAAAAAGTTCACGCACTTTCATGCAAGGAAAAGCGCGTATATGTTGGAGAACTTACCTTTGGTCCTGTTGTGGTAAAAACACAACCCCCCCATTTTTGACTTGTTCACTTCAAATAATGGGGACCCTTTCTATAAAAATTTTGGCTAAACACCTTTTTGGATTTTTATTTAGTTAATTGCCCTACGCTTTTGTTAATTTTTCATTTTCCTTGGATTCTTGTTTTGATTGCTTTGTTAAAATCGATTTTTTATAAGCTTCCCATTGACGCTTGTTTCACCTCATTTGGTCAACTGGTTTGAAAATGGCACTCCTTTGAAAGTCTGATTATTTATGTAGCCTGGGTTAAAAATGCGTAAAATGTACAATATTGCATTTTGTAGATAAATTAGTTCAATAATGCATTCATTTTAAATATTAACCCGTAGTGAGTTTTTATTAACATTTTTCCATTTAGTCAAATCATGAAGCAACCGGATTTTAGTAATTTACTCCAATAAATTATTAATTTCGAAAAATCATAATTTCAAAGTGGCTATAATTTATTTTTCATTTTATTAAAAATAGTTGTAATTTATAAATAAACCAAAATAAAAAATTAATCTTTAATATTAAATCTTAAATTAATTAAATTAATTATTATTTAAAAATATAATTAATTAAATTAAATTAAAATTTAATATATGAAAAATATAAAAAATAGATTTTAATCGCATCGGGAGCTTTCAAATGACATGTTTTAAAAAAAACCCCGATGGACTCATACCCCCGACGCCGATTGCCGATATCGCATCGGGGACTTTGACATTGTAACATGTTTGACAAACCATGCACTCCCCCGACTCTCCGATTGCGAAAAGTCAAGTCTCCCGATCGCTCATCGCATCGGAGCTTTCATACAAGGCAAGTTTAACCATCCTCCCAAGTCTCCCGATTGCCGATGGCCTCTTATCCCCGATCGCCGAAATTTTGAAAACCCCGAAAGGCATATGGGCATGATGCATTAATTCAAAGTTTTATTAAAAAACTTGGTATTTATTTCAAGCCTTGACCTTCACGTATGGCTCACGTATTAATTCATATTTTTAGGAATGATTTATGTGAGTATCTTACCATAGGAGTAAGTAAGAAGTAGTGTAGGTTAATATATATTAATATTAGTTTATATATTAATATGTAATATGTAATATATTATATTAATTAAATTAATTAATACTATTTAATATTTAATTAATTTAATTAAAATTTAAATATCATTTAGATTAATATTGATTAGTTTTTAATTAGATTAAATTTGTTTATAAATCGCTAATTAGATATCAGTTAGTTAGATTAATAAATAGGTTATTAATAATTAGTTTAGTTTATAATTAACAATTAATTTAGAATTAATTAGAATTCTAATTTAGGATTTAATTTTAATAAGAATTTTGATATTTTTTTAGTCCAACAACAGAATTTCCAGATTCATGCCAGATTTGACTCATCAACTTTGGAGGCTCATAAATTGAGTTATACTAGGCCAAATGAGGCCCAGGACGGCTCATTGGAAAGAGAAAATCAAGGAGAATATTTCTGCGGAGGTTTCACTAACAGATTTAATCATTTATTAGGTCAAAAATCAGGCAGAAGATCAAGCTCCGCATTTTGAAAACAAAATCAATTTTCTGAGTTATTTTCTTCATTTTCATTTGTCCAAAGCCTCTTCTAATTCCAGATCCATTGGTTAATAATATCCTTGGCCAATCAAAATATCCCAAGCATCAATACAGAGCTTATATTTTATTTTCAATTATTTATTTGAATAGAATTTGATTGAATTTGATTTAAAGGCCAGCAATGCTATTTTGATTTTAGGGTTGCATTTTAATTTATTTTGATTTCTTTTTGCAGGAAAACAGTGGAAGAAATATGGAGAAAAAGATCTCAGTCAATGAGAATGCTCCAGCAATTGAAGATCAGATTTTTGAGAAAGTAAAATTGGATTTAGCAGATTTCTCTTGAACAAACTCTCCTCTCCAAAATTCCTACACAAATATTATAAATAACAGATTGTAGAATGGAATAAGGGTTGCTCTCCTCTGCAAGGATAGACTTCTAAAAGCACTACTGTAATAGGAATTTAGAGTTGTAGGAGAAAGGAGAGAAAATCTCAGATCTCGGGATTATTGAGGATTTTTCTTTTGTATCTTAAATTATGTATGAAGGTTGTATCTTAAATTATGTATGAAGGGCAGAGTTTTCACTATTGTGGCTTTAGCTTTGAAGGCAGAAGTTCAAGCAATGTAAAGGACTGTTGGAGACCAAGATCAGAGAAATGGATGCAATAAATTGGTATTTTTAATACTACTGTTTTAAATATCAGTTTCATTTTTATGGTAACAGGACTGTGTCATTTTATTCATGTTTGTGCATTATTGTCAATATGGGTGGTTTTTCTCAATGTTGTTATCATGTATCTCTGTTCTTATGGATTAATTTCTGATTTCTGAGTAACTATTTACTCAGAAATTTGCCTTATTAAAACTGATTTATTGAGTGGTAATATGTTGTGAATTATTTCCACATATTATTGTTTGGTTATCGGATTTGCTGATTTGATACTCAATATCATTTATATGAACTACTTCCTGAGTGTTGTTGGTTTATTATTTCAGTTAAAAGGTCTCAATAGGATGTGTTTTGATATCCATAATATCAGTTAATTGAACTATTTCATTAACTTGATATTCATTATAAACAAGACATATCTAAATCCCAATACTTTAATTATCTTGCTCTTAGTTGGGTTAGATCTATATCTGCCTAATTAAGATAGGATTTAGATTAGTTTATTTTTCTTGCATCATAGAATAAGCTTGCATTTAGAGTAAATTCTACATTCTTTTAAGTCCTCTCCTCAAAGAGGCAAAACTTTAGTTGTGGCTTGGCTGAACCCAAATCAGCTTAAGGGTCATTCTCTTGCCTGATCAGCAAGAAAAAGTGATCTGATGTCCCTGTCTATTGGTAGTTAAAGATACATTATAAACCAATAGCAATAGGGAGAAGGTAACTGGACCTAGTTGAACAGTTGGAGCCACCACACCAAACGGAAAAGGAGCTGCTTTAAGGTCCGGACCGGGTGGTTATCCCCCAATGTTGTTGCAACGATTTTCGAGGCATCAACATTTCTGGCGCTAGAAGGAGGGCCTGAGATTTTTTTGTCCATTGGAGTCTTTTCAATTTTAATATTTTATTTATTGTGATGACTCCTCTTAAACTTCCAATTTGGAGTTGTATTCATGGACGTGCATCTTCCAATACTCCACCCGAAGTGGTAAGACTCTTATCTCAGGCAAAATTTAATGGTAAGAGAAATTATTCTGCTTTTAATCATGTCTTTCAATTTATTCAAAATGTTTCAAAATATGATTTTCAAGGAATTGATGAATGCATTTTATGCATAATTTTTACTCTTACATTTGCGGCAAAAGCCAGAAGCTGGTGTAGAACTCTTCCAGTTGCTTCAATCCACAGCTGGGATCAATTTGTTACAATTTTCATTTGTAAATTCGACAGCTATGATTATGAACAGGTATGTGAAGAAATTGAATATCTACGTAGGTTTAAAAATGAGTCTGTCAATGATTTTAATGTGCGATTTCATTTGAATTGCTTAACATTTAAAGACGAAGATAAACCTATGAAAAAAGAATCATTAGATTGGTTTGAATATATTTGTTCCCTTCCAACCATTCCCAATCCATATGAAATTAATTCGAGCTTTGTTCCATCCCCTTCTAATATAAATGAGAATTTCAATATGGATGTGCAAATAAATGGTGATGAAGTGGTTTCACAAAGCTTGGAAAATATTTCCATTCAAATGCAAGAAGACAACAATAGCAATTTTGGAGAAAAAGCCGCCTTGAAATCTGAAAGCTACTTTGAAGTAAATTCAGAAAATCTAATCGCAAATCAGCAAGTACAAGCAGCAATCAAACTAAACAAAATGCAAACTGCTGTACAAATTTCTGAATTTCTCCATGATGAGCAAATGCCGAAATCACAGCAGCAAAGCAGCATTCTTCAAGAAAGCATACGCATGCAAAGAATGATCTGCAATCTGAAATTTACAATGAGCATAATGCACAAGAGTTCTCAAACAGAGACAATTTTAAATGGATTGTTTTAGGTTCACATTTTTCCCTTTATCCTGATATTTTTAACGATGGTAATATTTCTCATCTTGGTATTAATGATATTTCAGAAATTAAAGAGGATGATTTAAATGAATTACCATTAAATTTTTATCAAGATAAAGAAACAATAATTGATCATTCTTTTGCCACTAATGAACATGAGAGTTTTGTTCCTCCTTGTTTTGGTATATTGGATGAAATCGAAGGGAATTCCAGACAATCTTGTGAGGTCATTTATGATGATTACTTTGACATTGAAGATGTTGATTTCTATTATTCTCAAGAGAATCCTCATGATAAAATTCAAATAACATCTGAGGATGAGGAACGCTTCAATTTAGGAATTATCCCAACTAATCCTCATTTTAGAGCAGCAAATTATCTTCATGATTTCACCATTCAAGAAATCATTCCAATTTATGATTCATATGAGGATCAAACTCCCATTCCTATTCATAATCATAATTCGTTTTCTATTTCACAAGTTGGAATTCGAAATTACCCAAATTCCATAATTCTGGCCATTCCTTGTGAAAATGAAATCATTTCAAAACGATCCCAAATGTGCTGTAACATTAGTTGTAAAAATAGTAATTTCATTTTATTTTTATTTTCCCACTTATTTTGTATAAAATCAGATTTAATTTTTCAAATTTTCTACACTTTTCGCTGGTATATTGAATACCTTACTATCAAACACTCAATTGATGCATTGCCCAATTGAGAAATTCAAGTTTCATATTATAATCATCAGCATCGAAAGATATTAATATTCCAATTTATATCAATGCTAATGTTTCATCAAAAGCTTCTATCTTTTCAAAGGCAATGTCAACAAGAGAATGTATTTTTGCAATCTGGCCAGCAATTCAATTCAATTAATAAATTGCCATTTTATTTGAAAGGCTTCCATCCATTTTTCATTGACTCATTTGAAAATTGTTTGGAAATTTTTTCTTCAAGGAAAATTGTCAATGATTTAACATTTGTACATAACGCTAACAAATTTTTTCAGGTCAAAGAATCTAAAAATTCATCTTCACAATCTAGCCTGTTATATCTTCCTTTGAACATTTCCCAATTTTTAATAAAGATCCATCCAGATTTCTATGATCCAATTGGTATTCAATTGGAAAGGAAAATTCAAGAGAAAGAGATTTTAAATAAATTACTAACAATAACACTAACTGTACATTCTGATTTCATATTTAATTCTCTTAGTTTAGTTAGATTTGTATTTCTATTACTAACATTTGAACTGTACATAAACGCGGGAATAAAAATGAGAGAATGGTTACACTGGAAATATGACTATACCTAGTCATTTTCATGTATATGGTTAGAATAGGAGTAGAATTAAATTAGTTAGTTTGTTTTGTATAGTTAATTTGTTTTTAACAGTTTTGTAGATTTAAAAAAATAAAACAAAGCAATCAGCCTTCTCATACATGTTCAGCGAAAACATTCTTCCCTATCAGAAAATTTTAATTTTTGCTTCTTTTTAAAATTCCTTACAGCAATACCTCTACTCTGCCTATTTTGAATAATGTCTTGATTAGATTCAATTAAGGTTGCACTTGGCATCGATCGCCTCAAAGCCACTTTTCTTTATTTCAAGATTTCCTTCTAAGATTTTCTTTTGAAATTTATATGGTAAGGATTTAAGGATATAAAAGCTTCATGATCCCATTATCCCATGAAATGTAGGACTGTCTATCATAAGCTTAATTCTAATTCAATCATTATTAGTCAGTCTAACCTTTCACGGTAATCATATGAAGTTCATATTATCTTCCTCGAAATTTGTTAAGGATGTCCATTTTGCCAAGTGCACACATTCAAATCTGTTTTGATACTTTTTCACAATTAGTGGCTTTATCCCATTCTGATCTTTAGTTTATTATTTGATGCTACAAAACGCATCATATTCATTTACTAAAGGTATTATTGAACAGTCGCTATAACAATACAGATTTTTCTCAAGATTAATTCACAATGAGCAGAGGTAATAAATTGTTGTTTCAATTCAAAAGGGGAGCCTATTTTTATATTTATTTCTGGTAAATTTTATATTTCCTGAACATGAATAAACAGATTTTATTTAGGCTGATTGCACACTTAGATTTAGAATAAATGATGAGATGATTTTGAACAAAGTCGAAATTTTGATAAATCAAAGGAAGAATTTGAAGATTCGTAAGGTAAAATTTGCAAACAATTTCCTTCCAGGTACGCATTTGCAAGTTCGTTCTCATCTCTTATTAGTTTCTCTTTTCCTTAGTTTATTTTTGATTCGTGTTCTATTTTATTTACAGGTTTTCATTTGTTTTCAAAACTTGAAGTAAGCAACAAACCCAATTCAAATTTGCAATAGGCTCAGGGAAATTTTATTTGTGATGCATTAGAATTTAAGCATTTTTTATTTTTCTTTTATTCACGTAGAAAACACAATTGAAATTTCAAGGAATATCATAAGACCATTCGCATCATAAGATTTCATCGGAAGTAGTTCTTAGCATTTCTTTTGATAACAAATTGTTCATAAAATACCTCCGATGTATTATCTTAATCATATGCCATATCGCATTTCGCATATCGGAGCTTCCCAAGTGAAGTATACTTCCATGAACATGAATCGCCGATCTCCGATAATTGACTTTACCGATATTGCGATAAACACATAATTTCAGACCCGATATGAAATTCAAATCAAATTCATAAAATATCGCATCCGCTCAATCGCAATAATGGTAGGAGCGCAACTTTAAAAGGGCCTATGTCTCGGATCCGATATGTTATTAAAATTCCATTGTAAAAGTTATCAGATCCGCTCTTCATCGCATATCGGCATCACAAGAAATATATTGTGTTACATCGGGTGCTTAAGATTGCCGATCGCCGATATCGCAATCGCTTCGTCGCATTGTTATTTATGCTTACATCAAATCTCTGATTCTGCGATGTGCGATGCACGATGTGGGAAGCACAGTGTCAATATTCCCCAATCCCCGATATAATATTTCTTTAAAGATGCAATCACTCCATCTCATAGCACAACTTCTCATCGCATATTTTCATATCGGCGATTCGCCATTGCAACATTTGATGCGAGAACTTCCAATGCATGCCTCTAAGCCGTTAACATTTAATCAATATATGGCATAGCAATAAAATTGAAGTCTTGCAAATTAAACTTCAAGCATGGTGAAGAAACATGTTGTGTGGATCATCCGATGAGGCGATGTGTTAAAGCGAGCTTGGGTAACCACTATGGGAAAAAGGCAATTGATGACAAATTTGCAGGATACAAAAAATCATTTCAATTTCTCATACATTTTAGTTTTAAATATATAATTCCATAATTAAAAATGGAATTCAAGACCTCTATCTTCATATTTAAATTTTATTATCTTGGATTTGGTCTTGATTCTGAACAATTTATCAAATCATGGAGTTTATATGAAACGTATAATATTCTGAAGAATAGTCATTACTGCAAATTCTCATTCTCATTTCTGATGCATTTGTTTTAATTTCAATTCCCCTGAGCACTAAGCATTCTATTTTGACATTTTACTGCTTGCTTTAGTTTAAATAAAATAAATAATGATTTTGGGTTATAGGATTTTGGTTAGTGTGACTTCTTCAAGTTTTTAATGTTAATTAAAATAAGGAGTCAGCTAGTTTGGAGAAATTGATACTTTTCAGGTAAGATCAAAAGCAATTATCCAATGGTAAGATTCATGCACCCACTTTCATTAATTTCCATTTCATCACTCTAGTTTCATTTTTGTTTTTAAATTATGTTGATATAAAACTCTGTTTTGCAGCTCTCCATTTGAAGTTTCCAATCCTCCGCCAGATCATATTTTCAAAGTCCGTACTTTTCTCCAAGTTTTATTTCAATAAGCAGCAATAATCTTCATCGAAACAGCTGCACCAGGAAGTTTTTGAACCTTTAGTTTGTTTCTTTAAGCATTCCTTTTTAGAAAACGATTAAGATGATGCTTGGAAACAAGAAGATTCATATCAGACAAAAAGTATTCATTGTGGCTGAATTTTACAATCACTGTTATCTAAAATCCTAAAGCATTCACAACTCTGCAAGGTATGTTTTTCTAAATCTCAACATAAGAAGGAATGATTACATGCGTATTTTAATTTTCTTCATATTGTTGAGGCATTGGTATAAACATTCTTGTTTGATTTTATCTTGCGAAACTTGGATTTTCCTTTCCATTTTTAGAGATTTCTTTGTTTTTTTAATTTTTGTTCGCTGATTTCTTTTCCCATTTGAGCATAAGAATTCTTTTCCTTTGGATTTCAGTTTTGATTTTGGTGTCTTTGCCATTATTTATATGGAAGGCCTATTTGTTACCTAACAATGGTCAGAATACGTGGAAAAAACTTGTTAATAGTCACCTATTAGCTTTTTCTTAAATCTCTTAGTAAAGTTTGATTTTCTTATTATAAAGGTAAACATATTTAAGGAAGAGATTACCAGTCACGAGAAGTTGGCAAAGTATCATAAAAACTGAAAATTTCTTTTTCATCAAATTGTAATCATTTTGAGATTTCAAAATTTTATTAAGATTTTTCAAAGTTTTATTATCAGTCAAGGAAAGTTATTTATAACCAAGTAAAGACACTTTACAGCAAAGCACCTTTAACTCTGAAATTGTCATTCTTAACTCTGAAGGCGTCAATGATTCTCCCTGTCCCAAAGAGTCTTATTTTTCTAGAGTATAATCCTGAAATATATTTAAACTTAGAAGATAAGAGGTCTCATCGTGAGCCTGCTTACCATGATCATAGGGGAAAAATAGGCTGACATTACCAACACTGCTAAACAAACTAGGGTAATGACTTATGATTGCAAACAATTATAAGACAAGGGGTCTCATCATGAGCCCGCTTGTTCAGTCCGATTATAGCCAGTGAGTGGCATTGTCAACTATCTGGCCACCAAACTAGGACAATGGCTTTTAAGATTTAAATAAATAAATAAATAAATGGATTTATCTCTAGATCAATAATTCTTAAACAGATGGGATTCTGAATCATTTATGATTAAAAGGTAACCCTGTCGAAACTATAGATGTTTGCTGGCAGCAGTGGCTCTACCTATGACAAAGGAGTATATTTTACAAGCTAAGTTGTAAAGTGACCCCTGCTTTATCTCTACAACTAATTAAGGACTGATATAGAGTTTTGAAATATTTTAATTTATGAGAAATTTTGAGGAAAATTACAGTTAGATGATTCTTGTTTTTACTAAGATTAATAAACCTAGTCAAGCATTCCAAAAAATAATTCTCTCTTCTTTAATTATTTTTTACTTTAATTTTAGGAAAATCTCATTCATATCAAAGAGAGATAACTGGTTCTTCTCCCGTGTGTCGTCATTGTTGTGGTAAAAACACAACCCCCCCCCCCCCACTTTTGACTTGTTCACTTCAAATAATGGGGACACTTTCTATAAAAATTTTGGCTAAACACCTTTTTGGATTTTTATTTAGTTAATTGCCCTACGCTTTTGTTAATTATTCATTTTCTTTGGATTCTTGTTTTGATTGCTTTGTTAAAATCAATTTTTTATAAGCTTCCCATTGACGCTTGTTTCACCTCATTTGGTCAACTGGTTTGAAAATGGCACTCCTTTGAAAGTCTGATTATTTATGTAGCCTGGGTTAAAAATGCGTAAAATGTACAATATTGCATTTTGTAGATAAATTAGTTCAATAATGCATTCATTTTAAATATTAACCCGTAGTGAGTTTTTACTAACATTTTTCCATATAGCCAAATCATGAAGCAACCGGATTTTAGTAATTTACTCCAATAAATTATTAATCTCGAAAAATCATAATTTCAAAGTGGCTATAATTTATTTTTCATTTTATTAAAAATAGTTGTAATTTATAAAATAAACCAAAATAAAAAATTAATCTTTAATATTAAATCTTAAAATAATTAAATTAATTATTATTTAAAAATATAATTAATTAAATTAAATTAAAATTTAATATATGAAAAATATAAAAAATAGATTTTAATCGCATCGGGAGCTTTCAAATGACATGTTTTTAAAAAAAACCCCGATGGACTCATACCCCCGACGCCGATTGCCGATATTGCATCGGGGACTTTGACGTTGTAACATGTTTGACAAACCATGCACTCCCCCGACTCTCCAATTGCGAAAAGTCAAGTCTCCCGATCGCTCATCGCATCGGAGCTTTCATACAAGACAAGTTTAACCAGCCTCCCAAGTCTCCCGATTGCCGATGGCCTCTTATCCCCGATCACCGAAACTTTGAAAACCCCGAAAGGCATATGGGCATGATGCATTAATTCAAAGTTTTATTAAAAAAATTGGTATTTATTTCAAGCCTTGACCTTCACGTATGGCACACGTATTAATTCATATTTTTAGGAATGATTTATGTGAGTATCTTACCATAGGAGTAAGTAAGAAGTAGTGTAGGTTAATATATATTAATATTAGTTTATATATTAATATGTAATATGTAAAATATTATATTAATTAATACTATTTAATATTTAATTAATTTAATTAAAATTTAAATATCATTTAGATTAATATTGATTAGTTTTTAATTAGATTAAATTTGTTTATAAATCGCTAATTAGATATCAGTTAGTTAGATTAATAAATAGGTTTTTAATAATTAGTTTAGTTTATAATTAACAATTAATTTAGAATTAATTAGAATTCTAATTTAGGATTTAATTTTAATAAGAATTTTGATATTTTTTTAGCCCAACAACAGAATTTCCACATTCATGCCAGATTTGACTCATCAACTTTGGAGGCTCATAAATTGAGTTATACTTGGCCAAATGAGGCCCAGGACGGCTCATTGGAAAGAGAAAATCAAGGAGAATATTTCTGAGGAGGTTTCACTAACAGATTTAATTATTTATTAGGTCAAAAATCAGGCAGAAGATCAAGCTCCGCATTTTGAAAACAAAATCAATTTCTGAGTTATTTTCTTCATTTTCATTTGTCCAAAGCCTCTTCTAATTGCAGATCCATTGGTTAATAATATCCTTGGCCAATCAAAATATCCCAAGCATCAATACAGAGCTTATATTTTATTTTCAATTATTTATTTGAATAGAATTTGATTGAATTTGATTTAAAGGCTAGCAATGCTATTTTGATTTTATGGTTGCATTTTAATTTATTTTGATTTCTTTTTGCAGGAAAACAGTGGAAGAAATATGGAGAAAAAGATCTCAGTCAATGAGAATGCTCCAGCAATTGAAGATCAGAATTTTGAGAAAGTAAAATTGGATTTAGCAGATTTCTCTTGAACAAACTCTCCTCTCCAAAATTCCTACACAAATATTATAAATAACAGATTGTAGAATGGAATAAGGGCTGCTCTCCTCTGCAATGCTAGACTTCTAAAAGCACTACTGTAATAGGAATTTAGAGTTGTAGGAGAAAGGAGAGAAAATATCAGATCTAGGGATTATTGAGGATTTTTCCTTTGTATCTTGAATTATCTATGAAGGACAGAGTTTTCACTATTGTGGCTTTAGCTTTGAAGGCAGAAGTTCAAGCAATGTAAAGGACTGTTGGAGACCAAGATCAGAGAAATGGATGCAATAAATTGGTATTTTTAATACTACTATTTTAAATATCAGTTTCATTTTTATGGTAACAGGAATGTGTCATTTTATTCATGTTTGTGCATTATTGTCAATATGGGCGGTTTGTCTCAATGTTGTTATCATGTATCTCTGTTCTTATGGATTAATTTCTGATTTCTGAGTAACTATTTACTCAGAAATCTGCCTTATTAAAATTGATTTATTGAGTGGTAATATGTTGTGAACTATTTCCACATATTATTGTTTGGTTATTGGATTTGCTGATTTGATACTCAATATCATTTATGTGAACTACTTCCTGAGTGTTGTTGGTTTATTATTTCAGTTAAAAGGTCTCAATAGGATGTGTTTTGATATCCATAATATCAGTTAATTGAACTATTTCATTAACTTGATATTCATTATAAACAAGACATATCTAAATCCCAATACTTTAATTATCTTGCTCTTAGTTGGGTTAGATCTATATCTGCCTAATTAAGATAGGATTTAGATTAGTTTATTTTGCTTGCATCATAGAATAAGCTTGCATTTAGAGTAAATTCTACATTCTTTTAAGTCCTCTCCTCAAAGAGGCAAAACATTAGTTGTGGCTTGGCTGAACCCAAATCAGCTTAAGGGTCATTCTCTTGCCTGATCAGCAAGAAGAAGTGATCTGATGTCCTTGTCTATTGGTAGTTAAAGATACATTATAAACCAATAGCAATAGGGAGAAGGTAACTGGACCTAGTTGAACAGTCGGAGCCACCACACCAAACGGAAAAGGAGCTGCTTTAAGGTCCGGACCGGGTTGTTATCCCCCAATGTTGTTGCAGCGATTTTCGAGGCATCAACAGGTCCATGGTAGTTAGTCCTTGGTATTTGAACCTATGAGGAAAAGCGCGTATATGTTGGAGAACTTACCTTTGGTCCATGGTAGTTAGTCCTTGGTATTTGAACCTATGAGGAAAAGCACGTATATGCTGGAGAACTTACCTTTGGTCCATGGTAGTTAGTCCTTGGTATTTGAACCTATGAGGAAAAATGCGTATATGTTGGAGAACTTACCTTTGGTCCATGGTAGTTAGTCCTTGGTATTTGAACCTATGGTTTTGGACCATGGTACTTCGTCAAAAGTGTTGATCTCACGTACTTTCATGGTTGGTTCATGGTATTAGTCCAACAATTTTTTGATCCTATGGTTTTGGCCCGTGGTATTTTGAAAGGCCTAAGCCTATATAAAGCAAAGGAGATCACTTGGCTAATTCATTCTTGAAAATCAAATATCTTAAGATCTGAAATATTGGGTTATTGTTTTAAAAGTTTGATCTATGAAAGGGAAGTTGAAAGCGAATCTGTGAAGGGTGATCTCTCGAGCGCTGCAGCTGCGGAAGTGCGGAGGCGCCACAGAAGGCGCAGCGCAGAGACGCCACAGAAGGCGCAGTGCGGAGACGCCACAGAAGGCACATTGCAGAGGTGCCATAGAAGGCGCAGTGCGGAGGCGCCACAGAAGGCGCAGTGCGGAGATGCCACAGAGGCGCCACAGAAGGCGTAGTGCGGAGGCGCCACAAAAGGCGCAGTGCAGAGGTGCCACAGAAGACGCAGTGTGGAGGCGCCACAGAAGGCGCAGGTGCGGTGGTCGCGGCGCCACAGAAGGCGCAATTTGAAAATTTATGAAAAGTGGTCCTTGAAAGAAAAGAAGTAGGGGGTTGTAGCTCCCTTCTAGGAGAGACTGGAAAACGAGAGAGAGTTGTAGCTCTCTGCAGGTTGCAGTCTGCGTACTGGTAAAGGACTGCACCAGTACAAAACCATTGTAAAAGGAGTTTCTAATTTGAAAGAAGATAGAGACATATTGCAGCAGGTGGTTTTCACCCACATTGGGTTTCCACCTTACATCTTTTGTTCTTTGGTGTGACTATCTGTTTTCTTTGTTCATGCTCATTATTTTATGGTACTGACATGCAAAAATAATTCAAAGAATAAATAAGGAAGATTTATTAAAAGAACTTGATAATACTGATTCACCCCCCCTCTCAGTATTATTTTCAACACTGAGTCTTTGGGGTGATCCTCTTCTTCTGCAAGACTGATAGTGATGCTGGCGGTCAAGATAGGCCGGTTGAGCCTGCTATGAAAAGTAAACCTGGTCGTTTGAGACGAATTGTGCGGGAGAAGGTGAGCTTGGCCTGACGGAGGTGAAGACGGAGAGGCAGAGGCAATGGGAATAACATTCTGGGGCGTGGAATGAGAAGCTCTGCCTCTGGATGCAGAGGAGCCTCCTCGGCGAGAAATTCCTCTGCGGCGAGGCATCTTCAGATTAACCCAGCAGCTAGGACAAAGGAAATGGCGGAACTGAAGGGAGAGGGGTAGCGAGCAAAGGAGTCCAACAGAGCAAAAAATGCGGGCGCGCTCCCAAGCAAACTCGGTGAGGCGGGGATGCGGAGGGAGCAGAGGGAGGGGGTAAAACACATCAGGAGCAGAGGGAATGATCCTCATCCTATCCAGGTTTAAAGGCCTGAGTCTGAACTCTCGTACCCAGCGCCCATTAATGACATACCGGGCGAACATCATTCCATTCCCTGTCTGATTTATTTCACCTGCCATGAAATCTGTTTGCTTGATCACCGGACAAGTGCGAGGCCAGGTACCTTGATGAGCCTTAACTCAAGCATGTGTCATGCTGTCACCAGCATCCAGGTAATGTGAATATTAATATTACTTTTAGTATTATTAATATTATTTTTAGAATTATTAATATTTATAATTAATATCTATGTCAATATGAAAATCAACCACGGTCAATGATGGCCAACCATGTTTATTTTAGGGTTTATAATATTCATTCAAACATCACATTACGAAAAATATTGTCTCAATATGAAAACCAATCATGATCAACTATGGTCCAACATCACATTTTGACAAAGGTTGTCACAATATGAAAATAAACCATGGTCAACCATCGTCGACCATGGTCAACCATGGTCAATCATGGTCAACCATGGTTAATATGAAAATCGCGATGGTTTCTAATATTTTTCCCTTCGCTTTATTAATTTTCAATGGTTTATAATATCAAATTATTGGTTTTCTTCATTCTTCAACTTTTTAATATTAATAATTCCTTGGATTCATAATCCCTTGAGGTTTTAGTGTTAATCCCTTGGGTTTATTATTCCTTTGGGTTTATTATATCAATCCCTTGGGGTCTTGGTATTAATCCCTTGTTTTATTATTCCTTTGGGTTTCCCATATTAATCCCTTGGGTTTATTATTCCCTTTGGTTTATAATATCGATCACGGTAAACCATTGTCAATCATAGCCAACCATGCTTGAATGTCACATTGTGACAAGGATTGTCTCACCATGAAAATAAATAATAATCCCTTGGGTTTATCATTCCTTTGGGTTTATTATATCAATCCCTTGGGTTTATTATTCCCTTGGGTTTATAATATTAGTCCCTTTTGTTTAATAGTATTCATTTTGGTACATAATCCCTTGGGGTTTTCGTATTAATCCTTTAGGTTTATAATATCAATCACTTGGATTTATTATTCCTTTGGGTTTCTCACATTAATCCCTTGGGTTTATTATTCCCTTAGGTTTATAATATTGATCATGGTAAACCATTGTCAAACATAGCCAACCATGCTTGAATGTCACATTGTGACAAAGGTTGTCTCACCATGAAAATAAATAATAATCCCTTGGGTTTACTATTCCTTTTAGTTTATTATATCAATCCCTTGGGTTTATAATATTAGTCCCTTTTTTTAATAGTATTCCCTTTGGTTCATAATCCCTTGGGGTTTTAATATTAATCCCTTGGGTTTATAATATCAATTGCTTGGGTTTATTATTCCTCAGTCAAACATGGCTTATTATGATGTCGAGCATGGTCCAACATGGAATTGTCGTAAGGATTGTCTCAATATGAAAATCAATGATGGTCCATCATTTTTATTTCAATGTTTATAATATTTGCCTTACAGTTTATATACGTTGGGTTTATAATATTGGTCCCTTGGGTTTAATATTATTCCCTTGGGATTTTAGTACTAATCCCTTCGTTTTATTATTCCTTTCGGTTTCTAATATTAATCCCTTGGGTTTATTATTCCCTTATGTTTATAATATAGATCATTGTAAACCATTGTCAATCATAGCCAACCATTGTCAACCATGCTTCAATGTCACATTGTCACAAGGATTTTCTAATCATGAAAATAAATGATGTTTATTTTAGTGTTTGTAATATTTATATTTGGGTTTATGAATGTTGGGTTTATAACATTAGTCCCTTGGGTTTAATATTATTCCCTTGGGTTCATAATCCCTTGGGGTTTTAGCATTAATCCCTTGGGATTATAATATCAATCCCTTGGGTTTATTATTACCTCATCTTTATAATATCAATCATGATCAACCATGGTTGAATGTCATATTGTCACAAGGATTGTCTCACCATGAATAAACCATGTTTAGATTAGTCTTTGTAATATTTATATTTGGGTTTAAAAATGTTGGGTTTATAGTATTAGTCCTTTGGGCTTAATATTATTCCCTTGGGTTTTTAGTATTAATCCCTTGGGCTTAATATTATTCCCTTAGGTTCATAATCCCTTGGGGTTTTAGTATTAATCCCTTCGGTTTATTATTCATTTGGGTTTATAATGTAAATAAGTTGGGTTTACTATTCCCTTAGGTTTATAATATCAATCATGGTCAACCATTGTCAATCATAGCCAACCATGGTCAACCATGTTTGAATGTTGCATTGTGACAAGGATTGTCTCACCATCAAAATAAACCATGTTTATTTTAGTGTTTGTAGTATTTATATTTGGGTTTATCAATATTGGGTTTATAATATTAGTCCCATGGGTTTAATATTATTCCCTTCGGTTCATAATCCCTTGGGGTTTTAGTATTAATGCATTAGTTTTATTATTCCTTTGGGTTTATAATATCAATCCTTGGGTTTATTATCCCCTTAAGTTCATAATATCAATCATGGTCAGCTATGGGTGATTCTCGCATTCTGACAAGGATTGTCTCACCATCAAAATAAATCATGTTTATTTTGACGTTTGTAGTATTTACACTTGGGTTTACGATTGTTGGTTCTACGGTTTCTTCCAAACGGTGGCTAGGTTTGCGGTTTCTTCCAAACAGTGCCCAGCTATACCTCTTCCAAACGCATGGGCTATATACCTGCAGTGTGAGCTATATATCTGCGGTTTCTTCCAAAAGGTGGCCAGCTTCTTTTCATAAATTCTCTTTCTATTGCGGTTTCTTCCCAATCTGCTCTATGGTTTCTTCCATATCTGCTCCAAGTCTGCGGTTTCTTCCAAACGTGTGGGCTATATACCTGCGGTGTGAGCTATATATCTGCAGTGTGATAGTTGTGGTTTCTTTGAAATGGTGGCCAGCTTCTTTTCATAAATTCTCTTTTTATTGCGATTTCTTCCCGATCTGCTCTGCGGTTTCTTCCAGATCTCCTCCAGGGCCGTGGTTTCTTCCAAACGGTGGCCAGCTATACCTCTTTCAAACGTGTGGGATATATACCTGCAGTGTGAGCTATATATCTGCGTTTCTTCCAAACGGTGGACAACTTATTTTATGGGAGATCACCGTAGATTTGGCTAGATACGCATAAGAAGAACCTAGATCTGTGAGCTATTAGTTATTGGAGGTGTTTTCTACTCTTTCTTCTGTTTTTGCATGAGTAGATCTGCGGCTCTTGCTGCGGTGTACAATTTAGTTATTGAATAGATCTCCAGTATATATGTTAGATCACCATAGATTTGGTTAGCTATTTTGGCCTTCCCTTCAGCAATCTTTTATACGCGGCGCGAGAGCATTCTCCAGATGGCTCCCAGCTTCGCAAAAATAACTGCTAGCTCAATTCCGTCCACCTCTGGGGGGCAAGCTCCAGCCCATATCGTGAGTGAAGCCCTAGCTCCCACTGTCCAGGTGGTCCAGGCCTCACTCGATGAGGCTTTGAAGTTCTCTGAAAGTTCTCTAATTTGTCGATTCAATGGTTTTTGGCCGTGGCTAATAGCTCTACACAATTGGATCTCAGAGGTATGGAAGCCTCTAATCCCTGATGCAATTAATATCTATCCCTGTGCTAAGGGTTTCTTTATAGTAGATTTTGAAAACCCTGAAAGCAGACAATGTATTCTAGATTCCGGCCCTTGGTTTTGGGAAAAATCAGGCCTATTCATGAGGCCATGGAACCCATATTTCGATCCCTCAACAACAGTCATAACCACAGCACCAGTTTGGGTGAGACTGCCAAACCTACCCTTGCATCTCTGGAATTTCTCTTCGCTAAAAGCCATTGGAAATGCAATTGGACAATTTTACTGCAGGTGCCCAGAAACAGAGGAATATGCTAGAACCACCTATGCACGCATCTGTGTGGAAATGGACTTCAGTGCCGGATTCCCAGCTGAAATACATCTAAC
The DNA here is from genome assembly GCA_031772625.1 of Pinus tabuliformis. Taxonomy (NCBI): domain Eukaryota; kingdom Viridiplantae; phylum Streptophyta; class Pinopsida; order Pinales; family Pinaceae; genus Pinus; species Pinus tabuliformis. The sequence continues at coordinate 82,412,864 of CM062806.1, read as the reverse complement.
AAGTAAATACTATGTGTGGAATCAGAAACTCGATTATGAAAGTGTCCTCTTCAGGTGTCGATCCTACTTTGATACAGGCCACCTAGCCAAAAATTGCCCAAAAGCCTCCTAGAAAAATTATGCTAGAAAAAAAAATCACCACAGATGTACATGGTGGGAAGGAGCACATAGAGAATACCACACTGTCCTCAAAGAGGAATACTCTCGAGAAAACTATGAATCACAAGAAATCAGGCAAGATAGAAACATCTTTCAAGACAAGCAGGGGGAAAGCCCTGCCCAACAACAAAAGAGTGAACTCGACAACTCCTCAAGCATCAACAGTTATGAGGACTCGAATACCGCACAAAATAAATCTTCATTTAACAGCGATGCAGATCTCCTAGACCAAACTTCTTCTCTGACTATCTTCAAAAAGACGAACACAGTGGATCACGAAGCTAAGACACCAATGTCCCAAGAATCAGAAGAGATGAAAGAGATGCAAGATAAAGAAAGTTGGAAGACCGTAGAGAAAAAAAAAGAAAGCTACAACACCAATCTCGCCAAGAAAGACGAGGAGCCAGAGAATTAGAAACTAAGAAAATTATAAGTCCGATAGACCAATTTGGTCTCAGTGGACATTAACCATCACCATCATCATCATCATCACTATTAGGCCCTTTGGTTTAATATTATTCCATTGGGTTCATAATCCCTTGGGCTTTTAGTATTAATCCCTTGGGTTTATTATTCATTAGGGTTTTAGTCTTAATCCCTTGGGCTTTTAGTATTAATCCCTTGGGTTTATTATTCATTAGGGTTTTAGTCTTAATCCCTTGGGTTTATTGTTCATTTGGGTTTATAATATCAATCCCTTGGGTTCATTATTCCCTTTGGTTTATAATATCAATCATTGTAAACCATTGTCAATCATAGCCAAACATGGTCAATCATGGTTGAATGTCGCATTATGACAAGAATTGTCTCACCATCAAAATAAACCATGTTAACTTTAGTGTTTGTAGTATTTATATTCGGGTTTACCAATGTTGGGTTTATAATATTAGTCCCATGCTTGAATGTCACATTTTGACAAAGATTGTCTCACCATGAAAATAAAACATGTTTAATTTAGTGTTTGTAATATTTATATTTGGGTTTATGAATATTGGGTTTATAATATTAGTCCCTTGGGCTTAATATTGTTCCCTTGGGTTCATATTCCCTTGGGGTTTTAGTATTACTCCCTTCGGTTTATTATTCATTTGGGTTTATAATTAGTGTTTGTAGTATTGATATTTGCCTTTACTCGATGTGAAGTTTATAATATTAGTCCCATGGGTTTAATATTATTCCCTTGGGTTCATAACCCCTTGGGGTTTTAGTACTAATCCCTTTGTTTTATTATTCCTTTCGGTTTCTCATATTAATCCCTTGGGTTTATTATTCCCTTAGGTTTATAATATCGATCATGGTAAACCATTGTCAATCATAGCCAACCATGGTAAACCATGCTTGAATGTCACATTGTCACAAAGAATTTCTAACCATGAAAATAAATGATGTTTATTTTGATGTTTGTAGTATTTACATTTGGGTTTACGATTGTTGGGTCTATAGTATTAGGCCCTCCGGTTTAATATTATTCCATTGGGTTCATAATCCCTTGGGATTTTAGTATTAAACCCTTGGGTTTATTGTCCATTGGGGTTTTAGTATTAATCCCTTGGGTTTATTGTTCATTTGGGTTTATAATATCAATCCCTTGGGTTCATTATTGCCTTTGGTTTATAATATCAATCATTGTAAACCATTGTCAATCATAGCCAAACATGGTCAATCATGGTTGAATGTCGCATTGTGACAAGAATTGTCTCACCATCAAAATAAGCCGTGTTAATTTTAGTGTTTGTAGTATTTATATTTGGGTTTACCAATTTTGGGTTTATAATATTAGTCCCATGCTTGAATGTCACATTTTTACAAAGATTGTCTCACCATGGAAATAAAACATGTTTAATTTAGTGTTTGTAATATTTATATTTGATATAAGAAGAGCTTCGGCGTAAATCACATATAGAAAGACCTTTGTCTTTCAACTTGTCCTTGCGATGAACCACAGTAGTTGGTTCAAAACGCGTCGACAAAGGTCTTTCTATATGTGATTTACACCGAAGCTCTTCTTATAGCTGTTATGGATCATAGAAGTCTCAATTCAACAATTTATATTTGTGTTTATGAATATTGAGTTTATAATATTAGTCCCTTGGGCTTAATATTGTTCCCTTGGGTTCATATTCCCTTGGGGTTTTAGTATTACTCCCTTCGGTTTATTATTCATTTGGGTTTATAATTAGTGTTTGTAGTATTGATATTTGCCTTTACTCGATGTGAAGTTTATAATATTAGTCCCATGGGTTTAATATTATTCCCTTGCCTTCATAATCCCTTGGGTTTATTATTCCCTTTGGTTGATAATATAAATCATGGTAAACCATTGTCAATCATAGCCAAACATCGTCAACCATGGTTGAATGTCGCATTGTGACAAGAATTTTCTCAGCATCAAAATAAACCATGTTTATTTTAGTATTTGTAGTATTTATATTTGGGTTTACCAATGTTGGTTTTATAATATTAGTCCCTTGGTTGAATGTTGCATTTTGACAAATATTGACTCACCATGAAAATAAACCATGTTTGTTTTAATGTTTGTAGTGTTTATATTTGGGTTTAACAATGTTGGGTTTATAATATTAGTCCCATGGGTTTAATATTATTTCCTTGGGTTCATAAACCCTTGGGGTTTTAGTATTGATCCCTTAGTTTTATTATTCCTTTAGGTTTATAATATCAATCCCTTGGGTTTATTATTCCCTTAGGTTTATAATATTGATCATGGTCAACCATTGTTAATCATATACAACCATGGTCAACCATGGTTGAATGTCACATCGTGACAAGGATTGTCTCACCATGGAAATAAACCATGTTTATTTTAGTCTTTCTAATATTTATATTAGGGTTTACCAATGTTGGGTTTATAATATTAGTCTATTGGGTTTAATATTATTTCCTTAGGTTCATAATCCCTTGGGGTTTTAGTATTAATCCTTTGGGTTTATTATTAACTTGGGTTTATAATATCAATCGTGGTCATCTTTATTAATCTCTTGTATTTGTAATATCAATCCCTTGCACTTCTTGATCCCTTAGGTTTTTAATATTTATCCGTTGGGTTCAATAATTCCTTGGTTTTATAATATTACACCATAGGGTTTATTATTTCTTCGAGTTTATAATATTAGTCCCTTTTGTTTATCTTAGGTTTTTGATGAAAAGAGATCTTGGGGGTTAACCAAAATCCATTTCCTTAAAAGAATATCGATCTTGAGGCCTGTGGTTATGGCCCACTAATCCTATCGGCAGCATTTCTTTAGGCCTTGAGCCTTTCAACCGGGGACTTACATTAAATCGGAGCCATATAACTTTATTAGTTATTAATAATCCTAAATCTGTTTGATAATATTTATATAGTTATTAATAATCCTAGATACTAATAATAATTAACCCTATTTATACAAACCCTAAGATAAATATGAAAATTAATCAAGCCTAATAATAATAATAATAATAATAATTAATAATACTAATATTATTATGAGTTTAGGTTTATAATAATATTAATATAATAATTATATAAGAATATAGTTGCTATTATTTATATAGTTATTAATTATCATAAATAATAAATAATTGGTCTTTATTGTTCTTATATATATATATATATATATATATATATATATATATATATATATATATATTAGTCTGTGTGGTTCGCGGACACCTGTGGTCAGTGCATGTCGGCTACGTCCATGTAAAGACTAGAGCTGATCTCTAGGATCCTGCCCCTCGACCATCATAGACGTGACCCCAAGGTTATTCGGGGAGAATTGACCTTGTGACCTCTCGAATGGTGAGGCACTAACTTGACCAGTTGGGCTAACCCTTGGGGCTATATTATAATAATATTGATTATATTATTCTTATAATAATAGTTATATTTGTATATTATAATAATAATATAACATTATAATTGAATATTATTAATAACTATATAAATATTATAATAATAATAATATAAACTCCTAATAATATTATAATAATAGTGATTATATTATTATGATAATATAGTAATTATATTTCTATATTATAATAATAATATAATATTATAATCAAATATTATTATTATTATTGATGATGATGATGGTGGTGGTGGTGGTTAACATCCGCTGAGACCAAACATTGGTCTAACAGACCTAAAGAAACAAATTATTTATTTTGATTCAAGATTTTATTCCTATGCTCAAAAAGCTTGGAGAGAAGCCTCCTGAGCTCACTATAATTTTGACATTGTAAAAGGCTAGGAAGGTTAGTATTGTAACAAAGATTGTGAAACTGAGATCTAATGTGGATATACGCGAGGCACTCTAAGAGAAAGTGGTTTTCATCCTCGATGTTCCTATTCTCACATATATGGCAGATCCTTTCCATCTATGGCATTTTAGGAACTTCCCAACGACCTGTTTCACTATGGAGCTCATGAGAATTCGTTCTAATCTTTACTATATTTATTAATTAATTTATTTATTTATTTATTTATTTATGTTATTTATTTTATTTTTTTTCTGTGAGCTAGTTAAAATAGAGAGATACTTTTGATCTTCTAGGGTGGGGTTGATGACCTTCTTATAATAACTTAGTTTTCTTTTAGCTGCTAAATCTTTTTCACACCACATTTTTTCTTTGAACTTAGAAGTAACAATATCTTTAATGTTATTTATGTTTTGCAATGCATCATTCTCGTTGATCTCCCAATAGTTTAACCAGGCCCTTGTGTCTTTATTCAACCCCTGATTGAGCCTTAGGTGGTTTTGGCTGGAATTTAAAGCTAGACTTCTCTATGATCGTTTATGTTATTGAGTTTGTGCTTGTATAGCAGAAACCTAATCATAGCTAGGCTCTCAATAGGAGAAAGACCTGCTTCTATAAGGAGAATAGGGTAGAGTGTATTACTTTTAATTTTCAGGTTATAAGTTATAAACCGCTTCTGGATTTGCTCAATCTTTCTCCATGATTCTCTGGAGAAAGATTGAGCAAACAATATAATTATACAATATACTTGTTATTACTTTTTTTTTATAGTTTTATATTATTAGATTATTTAAATAACATAAGGATAATATAACATTATTATGAGATATTCTTATTATTAATTAATATATATTAGGAATTTATATAATTATTATAATATTTATACAGTAATATATATAAATAATCTGGTTGTTAAAATTTATATAGTTATTAATAATCCTATATAGTTATTTATATAATTATTAATAATCTTACATATCCATAATAATTATTAATGTGGTTGATATAATTCTATTCCAGTATATCAATTACATTGAAATATGTGATTATATATATGCTTTATATACCCCTATCGGCATATATCAACCATATTGGTAGATATGATTATGCTAGTTTAAAAATTAAAATGGAATGATCTGCAGTGCTGTATTGAAGCGTGAATGTCGATGTATCATTTTTTACAGAAAAAAGACGAAAGACTCAAGGCCCCGTTCCCACTGCTTGATAATCAACAATATAATGTGTGGTCTTTTTAAAGGGCAACAACCAGGTTAGGTTAAATGGTTGTTACTCAAGAATCCTTTGACAATACTGCCACTTCACTTCACTATGGAATTCCTTTTTATGCAAAAATGTGGGAGTTGTACTATCATCACACTCACATCGTCCCTAGATTTTCTGGTTATCGCTAACTCTACAAGCTTTTTACAAGTAGCGATGGGGCCGCCTCCTAATGGTTGTCAAATTAAGTTGCTTCTGAACACAGAAAGGCCTGACGATATCCACTGCTTCTTGATTACTAACTTTATCCCACAACCCATCTGATGCCAAAAATAAAAACTCGCAATCAGATGTTATTTCCATCTTTCTAGTGTCTGCTTCAGTTGTTATCCATTCTTTCATGTGTGAATCGCCTATTACCCCAGATACTACCAGGGATCCCTGAAACTCGCCAAACTCCGTGGCAAAGGTCCACAATTCCATTCAAATTCTCTATCCATTGTCACTCGTCCCCCTTCCAGCTCGAAGATCACATGTAAGGGCTTCTGAAGCACCATCTCTGCTAATAACTGCTCGGCAATCCCCAACATTGGAAAATACTAAGTTACCATTTATAATTAGAGTAGTTACACAAGTTGTACCGCTACCAACCTCTTGCTTCAAAAATTCTCCATCTATTGTTAAGTACCCATCTCTAACAACCTGTTCAATAATGTCCTCTGTTTCATTTTTCATTCTGAGCATTTCTTTCAGAATATTCTGCCCAATATTTTCGGCAGCGAAAGCTGCAACTTTCTGACCGCTATGACCATCAAAGACGCCAAAAAGGCCCTGTTTGGAATTGCCAAGAACACTGACAATGGCCTTGTGGGTATCTTCCATGAATTCTTGCTTACCCTTTTTGCACAAAACCACATAATGAAAACCCTCCATATTAACCTCCATCGACTGCTCCACAGCCAAGCTCGGCGCGTTGAGGGTCGGAAAATGGAGTTGAACATCTAGCATCAGTGAGCGTTGCCTCTTGTGCAGAGGCTTGTGGAGGTTTGTCGTTACACCAAAACCCACAGGTATTGGTAAACGTAACAAATAGTAACTAGGATCGCCAGGGTGGAAATTATGGATTCTATAGAGGTGCAGTGATTCTTCCGACACCCCCCCCCCCCCAAATGCAACTCAGGGGAATCGAACCTGGGTCCAAGCTCTGATACCATGTGGAGGTTTGCCATTACACCAAATCCCACAGGTGTTGGAAAACACTATAACCCAGTAACTAGGATCCCTAGAGTGGAAATTACAGATTTTATAGAGGTGCGGTGATTCTTCCAACACCCCCCCTCAAATGCAACTCGGGGGAATCGAACCTGGGTCCAAGCTCTAATACCATGTGGAGGTTTTTCGTTACACCAAAACCCGCAGGTATTGGTAAACGTAACAAACAATAACTAAGATCCCTAGGGTGGAAATTATGGATTCTATAGAGGTGCGGTGATTCTTCCAACAAGGCTTAGGGCACTTGTCCACCAAAAAGTGGGATCTGCAGAAGACGAAGACCGAGGGAGAATTCCCTGCTACAATGCAAGCCATTTTTACAATTTGCAGAGGTTGCTGTATAAATTCGATGGAGTGTCGTTCGGAGCCTGTTAGTGCTTGTGGTTCCAATTACAGTGTCTGCTAAGCATTTATATGACGTTCAATGCTTCAACTCAAATAAGGTATAGGAAACGTGCACCGTCAAACTCGTGTGTACGCGATCACAACCTTGCATTATTATATATGTAATACAACTGAGTATGGGCTGCAAGACGGTGAAACAGTGTAAAATTATAGAGGAAATCCTTATTAGTTATCATGTTTCTCTAGTCAAAGTCCCCGCTCATCATGAAGGAAACTCCCAAAAGGTTAAATTTCTTATAATGAAAATTGATTAAATCAATATTGTTTGTATGTGGTCATGCATGGCTGCCTTGATGGCGAGAAATAACCACCGGCACTAAAGTATGAAGGGTGACGTTAAGTTGTTTGTGTTTTGGAGTGAATAAATAGATTTAGTGTTTTTAATTTAAAAAAAATGGCATTTAGATTTTACAGAATTTAGATTTATCATGAAAAAAAATTATAGCATTTTAAACCAAATTGATAAAAAAAATATTATTTAAAAAAATAAAATAAAAATATTATTAAAAGAAAAGGCTTTAAACCTATAATTATTAATAACTTTATATTTGTTTATTCAAAATACATATATATTTTTTTAATTCTCTTTTTATTGAAAGATAATTTTTTTTTATTCAAAATACATTTTGGAAGCTTATTTTATTTCATCAAGTACATTCAAAATATGTTTTTATTTTAAAATCTTTAATGGTTTAATGAAGATTTTCAAAATATTCTCTTTCCAAAATCTCAATAATTTACCAAATGTTTTAAACTTTCACTTACAACTATTTTTTGCTTTCAAAAGCTCCGGTTAGCTTGTTGAAGAATGTTAAAGCATTCAAAAGAAAGCTTCTATTAGAAAATCCTAATGGTGAGAGGGAAAGCAAACAAAATTTCAATTGAGGGCAGAGTTGGATGATGAGATTAATAGGATGTGCATGCCGATAAGAAAGATGTTAAAGAGAAGGACAACCAATAGAAGAATACAACTATCTGTGTATGTTTACCACAACAAGTCATATGGGGTAAAGCATAATCAAGTTTGGGATCTGGGAAGATTGAGATAAATAATGGAACAACAATACAACTATATATGCGGATAACAACATCATTATATATGTGATCGAGGATGATTGAACAAACTGAAAACACATGACGAAGAGGTCATGAAAATTTTCAACTTGGGGAGTCTGATGTAGAAGCATCAACACTAGCCAATCCATTTTTATCTAGAACCAAGAGGGTCGTGAAGTCCTTCAAAGAGGAAGGAATTCCATCAATTGTAAATTACATAAAATAAAATTAGGAAATTTTATGTCAATACAAGTGTCCGGGTTCTAGAAAAATTTGGGTGGTTAGATTTTTTTGGTGAGCTAGTATTTTTGCCAAATAAGACTTTAACAAAGTAACAAGTGTATAGTTATGTGTCTATACTTTTTGGATATATGTCTAAACAATGTCGAGTTTGTTAAGATATTTCCTAGATATAGGAACTATGTCTTTATGTACAATTAGAAGTTGGGGTTCAATGTCTCAGAAGTAGAGCGAGACAAAGCTTGAGAGAGGAAGCATGAGTAAATTTTGTGTAATTTATTTGTAAATATATATTATTAAAGAATATAACATGCTTTATGTTTGTACATGTCATATGTGTATTCTGATTCCGATGAAGCAGGGTATAAATGGTGGTGTAGAGTGAGATATTACGACAGAAGCACTCATAATAGCTCAACTGAAAGTCCATCCCCTTATTAAATAAAACATTGATGAAAAGAAGATTGTTTCATTCACAAGAGTCATATCATTGACTTAGTTTTGTTATAAAAATTTGTGTTGTCTGTGTGGTCATATAGTGAGAGAGATTGTGTCACCAAATTAATCCCATCCATCTCTTGATATTTCATGAATACATATTATGTAGTTACCTATGTGATACCTATTAGTTTGATTTTTTTAGCGTATGAGTAGATCTTCGATGAATGCTTGACTTTCTTGATTTCATTCTTAGTGGGAAGTTATAGGTCAAACTTATATTTTTCAAGATGAAGATCTTCTACAAGAACTCTATTGAATCTAGTTGTGGCCATTTCTTTTATCTTTAAACCATAGATACTCTTGCATAGAGGAGTTTTTACCATTTACTACAAAATCCGAGATAATTCTTATCATCAAATTAGTGTAAGTCTGTCGAATGTACATAATGCACAATGTGGGAAAATATAGAGGTCTTAACATTTTGAAACTTGCTGTGAGTGAGCCTGACCCCTTATCCTATATTATTAGCTATCCACATTTGGACCACACCTCTATCCAGCTATATCTTTAGGCTGAAAGAAATATATCTAGATGCGAGCTTAAATATCGTCATTTCTCTCATTAAATAAAATAATATTCGTAAAGTCACTGAGACTACTGGATTAAGCTAGCTATTTGGGCTGGTTTGACTTCTCATTGGATTCCCAGACTATCAAACCAACTTGGACTCAAATATCTTATGGAGCTTGCAACCTTCCTGCACTGTATATTTAAAATCAGTAGCACCTCACTTAGGGCTACCTAATTAATGAATGCTTAAATGCCAGAAGAAACGAGAAAACAAAGAGTACCTTGAGTGGGCTTATGGTTGATATATTTATAAATCGGGGATGGTAATTTAGAAGACCACAAAGGGGAAGAGACTGCTTAGTAACTTGCAAGACCAAGGCATTAAGGTGAACACACCATTAGGGATCTTTCTTTCGGGGCACAATCATGAATATGAGCATTGATCCTGGAGAGTGAAATCAAATATCAAAGAAAAGTATGGACCAATGATTTAGAGAAGCCAGAAAAACTGTGTCATAATATAAAAAATATTATCGAGCATCAAAATGTCACATAACCATTAATAAATGATATAATGTGACATAATAGTTGACGATTCTCACATTGTAAAATAACCATTGAGGATGTCATGGTGCGTCATAATCAATGAAGAATGTTGTAGTACAACATAACCATTGATAAAAGTTACAATGCAACATAACCATTAGGAATATCTGAAATAGACATAATCCATCTAAGTTTAATGTCTCGACATGATATAAGTATTAAGGAATGATAAAATCTAACATAACCCTTTAAGCATGTAAGAACACAACGTAACCCTTGATGAAGTCATGATGCAATAGAACCATATTATCAACCTCTCAGTATCACAATATGACATAATTATATTATCAACCATGGTCAATCAAATTCAATAATAAGAAATCATGGTCAACAATAATCAAACATGGTTAAACAAATCAACCATCTTCAACCTTGATTAGCCATAATCAAATATGTTCAACTATTTCTAGCCATAGTAAGCCATGGTCATTAAAATCCAACTTTGGTCAAACATGAGAAACCTTAGTGAAACAGTCTTAATAATAGTCAAACATGACAAAATTTGGCTAAACATAGTGAACCATAATCAACCATGTCCAAGAATACTATACCTTGGTCACCCATGGTCAAACTATACTCAATTATAGTTAATCGTGGTCCAAGATCGTTAAAAATAATGAGAAATGGTTACACACATTTAAACATGAAAAATAATTGTTAACTAGAGTCATCCATGGTCAACCAAAGTCAACCATAGTCAAACATGGTCAACTATAACCAATCATATTTTTCTATAGTTAAACATGGTAAACTATAATCAACCATTTTTTTTCTATAGTCCAACATGTTCATCTTTAGTAAAACATAGTAAACTATATTCAAGCATGGTCAACCATGGTAAAAATACTCAACTATGATCAAACAATAAACAATTATCAACCATGGTAAATTATAATCAAACATTGTAAAATATAATCAACAATGAGTAATCATTGTAAACAATAATCATAGTCAAATATCATAGATATTTTAATATTATTAGCATTGATACTTTAATTTGGAAATCTTCTAGCCTTACCCACAAATGTCACAAATGTCAATGGTCAAGTAGCACAACCAAGGTGGTTGATATCCCTTAGATGCCATTTTCCACCTTTTTAACTTATTCATGAACACAATTTGTCTTACCAACGAAACCCTTTCTCCAAGGATTATGCTACTGGAACAACATATTGTGCTACTGACATCCCACCAACTTAATTTAAAAAAAAAAAAAAAAGAATTAAAAAGGAAAAAATTGGAATGTATAATTATTATTATCTTAAAAATATAGATTATCCTTGATTTCTAGACTTTAGCAATAATTTTATTTCTCATAATAAAGGGACTTGCACATTTTGGATGCTTATTATTAGTTCAAAATCAATCAAATTTGTCATATCCTGTTAACATGGTTGGGTTTAAAGGGTGTCATTTTGTATGACAATTTAGATTCAAAACTCAAAAGTAAATGAGAGAAAACTAAAATCCAAACATATTAAAAGTTGATGTGCCCTAGACCAAATGTCATGCCCACTAATATTGAGAATTATAATACTTTTAAATCACATTTTTTTGAACCTCAAAATAATTCGCTAAATCATAAATATATTAACGAAAAGACTAAAAAAATATCATTATTTTAAGAATAATATAAAATATACAAAAAAACAAAAACAAACAAAAAAAAACTACTTTAATTTATGATGTTTAAGCCCTCCTTACTATGTCATCAAAGCCATAACACATATCTGGATCCAAATATCACCCTCTTTATTTATTTCTTAATTTAAATAAATCATTTTGTTATAAATTAGTTCTTCGGTTGAATAAATAATTTTGTTATAAATTCAACATAGCATCAAAGCTTCCCATGATTAAACATAATATTTTCTTTCTACAACAAAGCATAAATTATATTCCTAGGGTAAACTATAAACCTATGCTTTGAAAAAACTTTCTCACTTCTACCATGGAAATCTTGTCATGATTGTTGTAATTAGTTTTAAGCGGATGAATGTATGTTCTCATTAAATCTATATATTTTGAGTGGGCCTAATGGGCCTAATGGTTAAGAGCATGTGTTTCCTCCTAAGAAATCACAAGTTTAAAACCAGAAAGGGTAGAGAATGTATGCCTTCCTAAAACTTAGCAGTGAAATTGATACCTTAGAATTAAATAATAATAATAATAATAATATATTCCTTACATATATGCATTTTTTTAGTAAAATTTTCTAATTTCAATATCACTTCTTATGTAAAAAAATAAATATAATAAATGAACTTTAATTTAATAAATTAAAAATAGAATAATAATAATAATAATAATAAATTATTAATATTTTAATATTTTAAAATGGGAGAAGCGCGAGCTAGTGAAAACGAGGGTTTACAGCATACAAATTCTTCAGATCTAGGGTTCGAAACTAGAAAAGAACAGGGTCAGAGTGGCAGAGCTATTCAGAAGAGGATAGATCTTGACTTGACAGATGGAAAATGAGGGGTCCATAGGGACCCCATCATATAAGCATGTAATGATGCACAGACAGACAGCACAGGAAGGTGTGCAAATAATTGGATATGAAAGCTCACAGAAAGAGGATGAAACCAACAAGGGAAGGAAGAGATATGAGGGTAAGGAGGAACACCATAATCAAAAGCTGAAAGGAAAGGAGGATGGTGGCCAAACAGAAAACACAGGCAGGGAGAAGGCCACGCAAGCGCATCCTGACCAGGAAAACAAACAAAGAAAGAAGCAAACAGAAGAAGAAGAAGGGGTCCTAAATAAAGAGAACAAGGAACAAGAAGATAAAGTGGAAGCATTCAATGGCTAAAAGACTCAAGGCCCATGTAAACCTAAGGCGGTAGAAACCCTAAGAGTGGTAGTAACAGATCCAGAGATTCAAGCCTACCGAGATCACATGACCGAACATGCAATAATCTGCAAGTTCATGGGACTCTGGCCAACAGAAAGAGCGTTGTGCCAATGGATAAAGCCGCAATGGAAACCCAAAGGTGATGTAAAACTGCAGTTAGGAGCCAAAGGTTTTTTCACTATTGTTTTTTCAAATCTAGAGGATAAGGATAGAATATTTGATGGCAGACCTTACTTCTTCGCTTCAACGGGCCTATACATTCGGCCGTGGAAGCCCACTTTTGTGCCAAAAAAAGAGACCTTCAAGCAAGTGCTAGTCTGGATACGCCTTTTCTCCCTGCCAATAGACTACTGGGGATATGCTGCTCTGAAACAGATAGGTGACAAATTAGGAACCTTCGTCAAAGCTTCAAAAGATACTCTGCGGAGAAGATACACCTCATGTGCCCGAATCTCTGTGGAAATGGATGTGTCAGGAGCATTGCATGAGGGACTGTGGCTAGAATACAGGGATGAGGACTATTTCCAAGCCATAGATTATGAGCAAATCCCATTCCGCTGTAGAAAATGTCATGAGCATGGACATTTAATCAGAGAGTGTCCATTAAATATACCAGCAGAAAACCTTAACGTAGATAGAGCAAAAAAGAACAGGGAGATCTTTACTCGACCAAGAGCGAGACAAAGAGCAAATAGGAAACGTCAAACCAAAGTAGGAATCACAAGGTAATACTAGTAATGCTTTCGAAGTATTGGAAACTGAGACAGAATCAGAGGACAATAACAAGGAACAAAATACCGCTGAAGCAAACAAAACTACAACAGAGATTGAAACCAAAACAATGGAGGAAAATCCTCTAAATATCACACTACAGAATCAAGAGACTACAGAAGGGGTAGATGAAGACTCAGAAATTCTCATAAGTGACATCGGAAGTGATGAGATGGAGCTTAATGACATACTAGAGTAAGAAGGAGTTAATTTACCAGACATGGTGGAACACTGGAAAAAGAAGGGGATGGAGCACATACCAAAAGAGGAAGTGAGGAGAATCAATGAGATACTAATAGCAAGACAGAGAGCAGAAATCGAGAGGCAAAGCAAGAACCTGAGCGTAGCAAAAGGAATGGGACACCGAACAAAAGGTCTACTTCAAACCTCCACAAGCTCCAAACAAAGGAAAAAGAGAGGGCGCAGAACAAATAATGAGGCACTGCAGGAATTGGGACAAATTCTCTCAAACTCTGGTAAGATGAAAGTGCTAGAAGCTTTTTCTCTTAACTACTAAAAATTGTTTTAAAATGAAAGTTATCTCTTGGAATGCTAGAGGGCTTAATAGCCAATTAGAACAATGAATTTTAAAGAAGAAGGTCCAAAAGGAAAATCCAGACATTATATTTGTGCAAGAAACCAAATGTACATGTAGCACTATTCAGAATGTAAGCAAAAAATTAGGTACACATATGCAATACATGGAAATCGCTAGCCATGGATGGGAGGGAGGTTTAATTACCATGTGGGATTTGCGAGTTATCAAAATACTCTCCTCTAAAGCTACCACATCCTTCATAGCCATAGAAGCTCAGATGATAGGAAATTCAGAAACCTATCTATGTACTAATGTCTACAAGCATCAGAAGCTAGAAGAGAAGTTTCTCTTTCTGAGAACTCTACTAAATCTGAAGCTAAGATATCCCAGAGCGAAGGTAGTCATAGGAGGAGATTTCAATATGATAACTACATTAATGGAAAAAAAAGGAGGGATAAGGAAACTCAACAAATATTCTGAAGCCTTCTCAGAGTTCATCAATTCTGCTAACCTTGTGGATGTTCACCCCAAGAGTGGAACTTACACTTGGAATAACAGAAGGGGAGGGGAAAGACAAATTTCTTCTCAACTAGACAGATTTCTAATCTCCGAAAGCATTCTCATGGAGGGAGTTATAGTAGAATCAGAAATGCTCCCAAGTGGAGGATCAACCCATTGGCCCATTTCTCTGAATGCGGCTATCCATGGAACTCCAAGAAACAAGCCATTTAGATTTGAGAAATTATGGCTCACTCATCCAGATTTCATTCAACTTATTGAAAAATGGTGGTATGAACCGGTGGACATCAGAGGCACCGAAATGTACAGATTACAAGGAAAACTGAGATATATCAAGAACAAAATCAACATATGGAATGAAACAGTTTTTGGGAACATATTCAAAGAAAAAGCCAAATTACAGGAGCAATTGGTGCAGATACACAAAGGTTGGATCACTGGAGACATTAACCCAGAAACAAAAAACAAAGAAAAAATGCTAATGCAACAATGGTAGCTTCGTTGCCAACAAGAGGAGACCCTTTGGAAACAAAAGTCTCGGATTCAGTGGCTCAAGGAAGGGGAGCATAATACAAAATTCTTCCATAGATCAGCAATGGACCACAGGGGAGGAGACAAAATCCTCAATCTTAAAAATGAACAGGGAGCCATTCTTCTGACACATCAAGAAGTTTCGACCCTGCTAACTACACATTTCAGCAGCATAGCTAAAGAGCCAGAGGTGGACAGGACAGAAGCAATTGAGGAACTTATCCAATCCATTCCCAAGACAATCACCAATGAGAAAAACCTAGCACTAACTCGAGAAATTTCTTTGGAATAGGTGGAAGAAGCGGTGAAGGGCATGCTAAATGATAAAGCTCCTGGGCCTGCTGGGTTTACCATCAACTTCTACAAGGCTTGATGGGACATTGTTAAAACAGAGGTCTGGGAAGTGGTGGAAGACTCTCGGCATTCTACCTCAATCCTCAAGTCCCTAAATTCTACTTTCCTCACCCTGATACCAAAAGAAGAGGAGGTCAATACCCCGGCCAAATTTCGGCCTATTGCTTTGTGCAATGTTATATATAAAATTATCTCTAAAGTCATAGCTAATAGGATGAAACCTATTCTTCCGGGCCTCATCTCTGAAGAACAATCGGGATATGTTTAAGGGAGACAAATTTTGGACAACATTTTACTAGCTCAAGAAATGATTCATACACTTCACTCCAGGAAAATTGCGGGTATGATGATGCAACTTGACTTATCAAAGGCGTATGATAAAGTCAGTTGGAATTACCTTGAAGCAATTTTAAAGTCTTTCGGTTTTTCCAGTCAATGGATAATGTGGATTCTAGCCCTGATCAAATCTACTAAATTTTCTATTCTGGTAAATGGTGCCCCTGCCGATCAATTTTCTCCCTCACGAGGACTCAGGCAAGGTGACCCATTATCACCCTTCCTTTTTTTCATCCTGATGGAAGGATTAAGTAGACTCATTCGTAGCGCCAAAGAGAAAGGTAGTATCAAAGGATTGCAGCCCCTCCCTTCCATCCCAGCGACCACTCACCAACAATTTGTGGATGACACAATGTTACATGGTACTCCAACAGTCAAAGAAGCCTTGGGCTATAAAAGGATCCTCAATCTTTTCAGCAAAGCTTCAGGTATGGAAGTTAACCTATCTAAATCCACCATATTTTTTTCAATACTCATTTAGCAGTGCAAAAAAATCTCTCTACCATTCTAGGCTTCCGGAGAAGCAACCTGCCCTCTAGGTACCTAGGAGCTCCTCTATCAGATAAACCCTGGCAAAAAATTCATTGGGAGAAGATCTTAGCTAGCATGGAGAAAAGATGCCAACATTGGACCCACAGGGCCCTCAATTTTGTTGGTAGACTAGTCTTAACCAAAGTAGTCTTGCAAGCTATTCCGCAATACTTGCTCTCTATAATTCTTGCTCCCAAAGGAGTCCTGCAGCAAATGAGGGTAATTCAGAGAACTTTCTTATGGTCGGGAAACGCAGAGAAGAAAAAGTGGGCACTAGTGGCATGGAACAAATTATGTAAACCCAAACAATTGGGAGGGTTAAATCTGTTAGACCCCTCTACCATCAATAGGGCCTGCGGTGCCAAGCTGTGGTGGAAATGGCTGAAGGAACTCAATCTTCCGTGGGCTAGACATTGGAAGGAAAAATATGCTCCAATGCATAGTATTCAACACCTAATCAGAATGCAAGAGAATCCAGAAGGCTCTCCTGTAATATCCCTCCCCTTAATAATAAATAACAAATAATAAAAATAATAAATAATAATACAATAATAAATAATAAAAATAATTAATAATTAATAATAGAAATAATAAATAAATCACTTAATAATAAATAATAAAAATAATAAATCATAAATGTTAAATAATAAATGATATTAAAAATATACAAAGAAAATAAATAAAAATAATAAAAATAAAAATAGTAATAACCATCCTAAAACTCTAAATAAGAATAAATAGAAATAAAACAAGAAAACTATCAAAAAGAAGGAAATAAAACAAGAAAAGCTAAAAATCAAAAGAAAAGTAAAGAAATAAAACAAGAAAGCTAAAAATCAAAAGAAAGTTGCATGTAGACACATGGAGTGTGTGCATGTGGTTCCCCTTCCAATGTTGTTCTATTTAATAGATGGTGAGGAAGATGAGAGACATTCTTGCATTCCATCTTTCCGGGATTCTATCTTTCATTCTCTTGGGAGAATGGTGTTTTAAGACATAGAGTCACTGGTAGTAGTACGTTGATTGAGGGCTCGGGTGTGGCCAGTTGTAGCGAATTCTTGCACAATTGAGCCTATGGTTGGGTGGAGAGTCGTCCCCAAAACCTTGTTGTCATCTGGCAGACATTGATTAAAGATAATATAGGTATGTACTTATTTGTTGATTCTGATTTTAATTAGGAAATTAATTTTATATTTATTAAAGGTATATAGTTTTGTTATGACTCATTGATTCATTGGAAAAAATCTTGTAATCTTGGATGGTGATAATCTACCCATAATTAACGATGTCTAATTGCTGGCATGTTCTTTGTAACAAATCTCTAATGCTGGTGTAACCACTCACCACAAGTTCATTTTAAAACATAGTTTTTGAAGTATTTGGATAATTGAAGTTAAAATTTGTCACCAATTAAAGTGCTCTAAAATAGTGAAATCTGTTCCAATTGACAATGGATAAACTCTGATATCTTATTACCTTTAGATGATCATTGTTCACTAGCATCTGTTCATTATTTCATTGTTCAATCTGATCTAAAAACACAGAGATAACATTCCTTGAATGTTGATCATACTATTCACTAATTATTTGGGTTGGATTGTTTTTCTCATTGTCCTTTAGCAATAGCAGTTGCTTGGCATTTCTATGGTCTATTATTGCAAGGACACAACTCTCTCAATATGATCTTCTAATAAATTTAATTTTACACTGCCATTGCCATTCAGATTACATGTATCTGCTCATTTACTACTATATTCTCAATGGCAAATCGTACAAACTTGGATTTCAGTTTAGATGTTGAGTATAATGTTACATGAGGTTTCGTGATTCAAGTTTAATTGCATACAATGAATAAAGATGTCTAAAGAGAAATGGAAAGGAGAAACTTGCTAATGATAGTTCATGTGATTATGGCCAACTTGGATCGTAGAGAAGAAGTATCACAACAGGGGTAAGAAATCAATAAGAAGAAACAACCGATTTTAGAACATAATGGAAGAGTTGGTATAATCATGACTTGGTACTCTAAAGGTATCACTATAAGGTCTATCTAAGGATGATGCACATAAAGAAGAAAATATTGGCAATCAACTAATGAACTTGAAAAATCAGGGTAATAATGAAGGTTATTTTAAGGAACCTGTAAGGTATGATAAATAGAATGGTTGGAGAAGATAAGTTGTGTGCATAACATCTATAACAATGGGAGAGCCACATTGTAAAGTTTTTCATAGGTGACTAACTATATGAATGAATTATGGATAACAAGACGTATGATAAGGATATTTTATTATGTTGATGTCTTAAAACAAGAAAAGATAAGCAGATTACACTTGGTAGCTATCTTAATGAATTTATTTATCAGGTATTACCCAAGTTGGAAATAGTAACAACATTTCCAAGGTATATCAGTGTTATAGGAGAGGAGGAAAAACCACAATGATTGGAGGTGAGAAATTCAAGTCAAATTAATAAAATAGAATGAAGTGAAGAAACTTCCATTTTTGAAGCCAATAGACATGGAATAGTAGGAAATCAAGACAGGGAGAAAAAGAAAAATATATCTATGAATATCAGGTAGGAGGAAATGAAGGGATGTTCTATCAAGAAGAGAATTCTTTTAAAGGTATGAGTAGAGCTAGAAACATGATCGGTAATGGTCATAATGATGATCTACATATTTTAAAATGTGAAGGTGTGAAGTTTCATGATGACCAAATGATAATAAACGAGGAAGATATAGGAAGGAATGTTGCTATAAATTTTATATGGATACCTTGAGAAGGATTGTGTACATAGTGACAAAAGAAGTGAAAGTCAACTAATAGAGATTGTACTTGTCTCATTATTTCATGAGTAGGACTTTCCATAACGTTAAAAGAGGTCGTTTCCAAGTTTCTCATGGGCAATGATGGTAGTAGTGCTTCCAACTGTTTCAAAATCTAAAATAATGATACTATACGAAAGAGTATTTTTCCCAACTTGATGAAACTGAATTTATGATAAAGCAATCAAGTGGTATTGAGATACGAGCTTTACGAACTCGACGAGATCAGAAAATATTTCTGTGGATGAAGTGTTGATTGTTAAATAAGTCAACATGGATTAACAAATCCTTGCAAGTAAATTAAGCATGATATAAAATTAAATCATGATGAAAAATGTTTATATGCAATTGCATATAGTGGTATTGGAATCAGTAAGCCAAAGGGTAAATGGATGTAAAATCAAAGGATTTAATTTTGAGATAGATGAGTTAAATAATGATGCTATCACTAGGAAGAATATATGATGAGAGATTAAGACTCAAGATGATGAGGCTCATGTGAAATTTAATGATGTACTTAGATGATTATACCATTGGTGTAAATAATCAACTACCTAGTAGAAAGAAGTCGAACTGATTATTGAAAAGTAATTGACAACTTGATGAAAACATATTTACAATGTTTCATGGTAGGAAGATAATGCTTTACATATGGTTCTTATAGCGATAATGTATCCATACGATAGTAGCGATATGCAGAGGTATTATGATGTTATGTCAAGATATATTGACATATTCATTTACTAAGTGATGATAGGTATTTAATGTTCAATACTCATGATGGATATGATATGCATAACGTGGCACAGGAATTATGATGCTATAATATGAGGATTATTGACATGTGGTTCATTTATGAGAAGTCATGATCTGTCTTTAATATAATTATGTTGATGGTATAACTGAAGCATGCGATAGTTCCGTACAAATCTATGACATGCATGAGCATGCAATTCCTTATTATTCATAATGTTGCAATTAACAAAGATGAACGTTCTTATGATGACATGCAAGAGTTGGCACGTGGATTATTTCCTATGATACTATGATGGTATTGTTAATGCATTAGATGCATATGATTCACAGGACTCCACAAATGGGCCGAGAGGGCCAGTTTATTTGATGATCTTGTGCGAGCCCATACGCACGAGGGAGAATAAGTAACACCATATGGGTTGGGGACAAAACTCAATCAACACTACATATGCCAGTGGTCCCTTTGTCTTGTGTATAGCTCTTGATGGATAGCTCTGAAGAGCTATGGCACCATCTTGAGGAGGCCAAGTGCCTGATGTTCTAGGCTTGGTGCCTGTTATTGGATTGGGATGCCGAAGTCTCGAAGGGATGTAAAGGACTTCGATGCCTGGGGTTGTGCCCCTTAGTAGTTGTGGAAGGAGTGGGCCAGCCTTGCCAGATGCCCGGGGTCATTGAGTAGCGGACCGGATGCCTGCCTTGGCGCAGATGAGGTCTGAGTCAGGCGCGAGCCTTGGGGCCAGCCTTGGACTAGGATACAGATTGGGTCAGGCTTATGCCTGGTGCCGAAAGTGGGAAAAAGGACAAAGACTCCTCGAGATTTCCCGGGGTGTTGGGGACTTTCGATGCCTGCTGGTTATACTAGTTCAGGAGAGGGTGTTGGCAACATGAAGTAAATTAAATAATAAAAATAATAAATAATACATAATTCAACATAACTTTGGGACGAAGTGGCAGGGTTCGATCCTGAAACCCTAGGCTACGGGCCTAGGTGACGCAGACAGGCTACCCTACGTCAAGCAGGTACGGACAGGACTGATGGCAGACCCTCCGTGGTTTCGCGTTTACGAGGTACCCTAGCAGATGACATATGGGCGGACTTCCCTTTGGTCTCCCTCGGTTAGGTCTTTGGGGGTTTAGCGCTGGCGGTTTTGTGTTGACAGTTTTCCTTTGAGGGTTCACCTCTGTAAAATCGTTCCGAGGCGGGTTTGGAACAGCGTTTACCATAAACAAATCGGTGTATTAACCCCTGACGGTTCTAGGAGCGTTTTTTCAGGTAACGGGTTTCTGTGAGGTGTCAGTTTTTACCACAGTTTAGTTACCATGGTTTTTCACAATGAGGCGGTGGATTTAGACCCAGCCCCAGAAGACATTCTCTCGGTCTGGGGTAAGGAGGTCACCGATCAAAACCTGGACAAGTTCTTCGGACAGGTGGGAAACTCCGCATCCGCCACCTTTCCAGCGGGAGGTCCATGGAGCAGTAAACCGCCAAAAGTTTCGTTGGAGGAGAGTTTGGTTTTGGCTGGTGCGTTTGGCAAAACCGGTGGTCGCATAGGAGCTTCAGGAGCACGAGAGGAGGAATACACACTGAAAGAGAAAGGTCTCCCAGATGGTAAGGTTCTTTCTCCTTCGAAGACTTTCAGCCCGTCGGGTGGTCTAGAAGACATTATAAACTTCAATTCCAGACAGGGGTTATGGAGATCAATAGGGGGTTTCCAAGGCTCGGACAGAGAAGCCAGGGATAGAAGCGGATCCTTGGCTGTAAATAGACCCCTTTCCTCAAAAGATTTGTCTACAGGCGGCCCGGTTAAAAAGGGGGTCTTTTCCGAGCTTGGCAAGGTTTCTATTCAGGGGAAAGATGACCAAAACCCTGTCACTGAAAGGACGGAAGAGAAGGGAAGCCAGTCTACTGGCAAGGAAGGAACCCCAGCAGGAGTATCGAGCCATATCCCCCCAGGAAAGGAAGGTAACCCCTCTGCGAGTAATGTGCATGGAGCACTAAGGGTACCAGATTTTTTAGGCATAGACAGAGAGGCGGACTTGGAACGAGAAAGGGTTGGGGAAAAGCGTAAGAAGGCGAAATCCCTAAAAAAGAGAAGGATAGCAGGAAACTTGTTATTGGGAATGGATGTTCAAGTAGAGGACGCGTTGGATGTGGCAGAGTGTATGCTTGTGGGTCATGTAAGGGGGCGTTTTGTCTCTGGCAAGTTTCTACAGAAATGGGCGGAGAGCCAATGGAAGGAGACTCCGGAAAAATCCTTCAAAACGACCAGTCTGGTTAAAGGGTGGTTCATGATCAGGTTTGACAGCAAAGAAGCCATGGAATGCGTTGAAGGAAGAAATTGGGCTTTTAGGAAACGCCCAGTCTTCTTCAAATGGTCTCCTCTCTTCGATGCGCCCAAGGAAATGGTGGAGGAATTCCCCGTCTGGGTAAGGGCACCTGGTCTTCCACCGTTCCTTTGGGTGGATTTCGTCTTCTCTTCTATCGGGAATCTCCTGGGTACATTCTTGGAAGCGGATAAGTCTTTTCTAGACACACACGAAAGGGCAGTGGCAAGGATTTTAGTGCGTCTGAACCCAAATGAAGGGCTAGTGGACTCGATAAATTTGCAATACAGAGAGTATGTCTTTGAACAGTTGTTGGATTATGAACTTTTACCATTTAGGTGTCACAGATGCCATGAGCACGGACATCTAGCAAGGGATTGCCCCTTGGGGAGGCGCAGAAGGAGGATTCAAAAACCTGTTGAGCAGTGGGAGAGGAGCATGAGGGAAGAAACAAAATTGGCAGAGAAGGAAATCTCAGAGGCCAAGCCCATGGAAGGGGTACAATCCCAGGAGGATGAAGCTCTGCCCCAGACTGAAGGGGACCCGATCAAAGCAGCCGAAGATCAGAGCGGTGCCGAAAAGACTCCTGTGGGAAATACTGATGCCGTTGCTAATGAACCATCCGGTAAGCAATCAGACCCTTTAAACTCTGTTTGTTTTCCTGATTCAAAAATTGTCCACTCTTCTATGGAGTCTCCTCTGACTACTAATTGCAAAGATGACTGTACAAACATTGAACAATTAACTGCCGCTATTCCCTCCATCGATCTGAACTGTGAAGTCGTTTCCCTAGAAAACCCGGTCTCAGGTGGCTCCACCCCTGCTCGCACTTATAACCTTAGATCCCTCAGCAAAAAGTCTGATCTCTTCCCTGATTTGGGGGAGCCAGTGGGTGGTTTGGGTCCTTCATCGTCTAGAAACTCTCATAAAAGGGGCAGAGGAAGGAAGTCAGATCTGTCCAAAGCCCAAGTCAAAGCAAAACTTGATGTGGCTGACGGCAAGCAAATGTTGATTCCTGGGGCGCTTAGAGCAGCAAAACCCCCTGAGGCGGTTATAAAATGATCTGTTTATCATGGAATTGCAGGGGTTTAACCAGTAAACCCAAAAAACTGGCATTGAAGGAATTAATCTCTCGCTATAACCCGGATCTGGTCTTTCTTCAAGAAACTCTGGGAAGGGGTGTAGATATTGAAATAGTTCTCAGATCTTTCCTCCCGGGCTGGACTTTTGTAGCCCTTGATGCAGAGGGCCACTTGGGCGGTCTTGCCATCTATTGCAGGGATGGCAGACTGAAAATTTTGAGCCATTGGGGTATGCCCAATGTGCTGGGTATGGAGGTTAAATACCCAGATTTCGATTTCTCTTTCTTGATAGTAAATGTTTATGGGCCTTGTCAGGCAAGGGTTGCTTTCTGGAACGCGTTCATGTCTAAAGAATTGATGAAAGGGAAAAATCTGATAATAGGAGGTGATTTAAATTTCTCATTAGGGAATGCAGAGGCTTGGGGACCCTCGGCCAGAATTGACCCCCTATCAGATTATTTTGCTCAATTACTCCTATCCCACAAGCTGATAGATGTAAATATTATAAAGGCCAAGCCTACTTGGAGGAATAGGAGAACTGGGGAGGAGAGGATAGCAAAAAGGCTGGACCGCTTCCTTATCAGTGACTTGATGGCTTCCAATATTCCAATGTTCAGGCAATGGGTGGGTGAAGGGGGAAATTCTGATCACTTCCCCATTCTCTTAGAACTTTCCAAACCTCCCCCAAAACCTGCAGCTCCTTTCAAATTCAATGCTTCATGGCTGCAAGAAGAGTCTTTTAACCAGCTGTTCAGGAATACTTGGAGACACACGGGCAGAGACTCTTCTGGAAATAAAGGAGCTCTCTTCATGGAAAATCTAAAAAGACTAAAGAAAGCAACTGTAGAATGGGCATCAGAAAGAAGGAAAAAGCAAAATGAGGTCTTGGATAAAATAGATGATGAACTCCGAGCTCTAGAAGATCCTGAGGCGGATGCATATGCTACACAGGAGTCAAAAGAAAGGATTGTGACTCTTGAGAAATCGAGAGCAAAGATCTTATTGGACAAAGAGGAAGAATGGAGACTTAAGAGCAGGGCAATCTGGTTGAGAGCAGGGGATGAGAACACAAAATTTTTCCACAACTATGCAAAAGGCCGAAAAAATGCAAATACAATCTGGAAGCTAAAGGACCCTGAGGGCAGAGAAGCCTCGTCCTTTGAGGCTTTGTCAAATATGGGGAAGAATCATTTTAAATCTTTGTTCTCAGACCCAGGAGGGGTTTCTTTAGCTGAAATTATCAGAACAGCTCAAGCTTTTCCTCGTTTTGTGGAGGGGGAGGAGGCTGAAGATCTTTTCCGAGAGGTGACAAAAGAGGAAGTAGAAAGTATTGTTAAATCTATGGCAAAAGACAAAAGTCCGGGGCCGGATGGCTGGACAGTTGAACTCTTCACTCATTTTTTCGAGCTGATCGGGGAAGAGCTAACGGAAGTGGTGGAGGAATCAAGGAGAAAAGGTGAGGTTTATACCCCTTTCAATGCTACTTTCATTTCTCTTATTCCTAAAAAGGAGGCCCCGGAAACTTTCGAGGACTTCAGGCCAATTTCACTGTGCAATTGCATCTACAAAATTATTGCAAAAACCATTGCGGTTCGCCTGAAACCGATCCTTTCCAATTGCATCTCATCGGAACAATTTGGTTTTTTAGACGGTCGTCAAATCCACGAAGCTATAGGGGTGGCACAGGAAACCATTCATAGCATCAGAAAATCAAACTCGAAAGGGGTTGTGCTAAAAATTGACCTGTCAAAAGCTTATGACAGAATCAGCTAGACTTATCTCAGGATGCTGCTGACTCATCTGGGTTTCAAGGTGGAATTCATAAGCTGGATCATGGGGTGCATCAAGTGCAAGTTTCGCAGTGTTAATAAATGGGGCTGCCTCCCAATTCTTCAGAGGTCAAAGGGGGTTGAGGTAAGGATGTCCCCTTTCTCCTCTGCTCTTTCTCCTAGCTGCTGAGGGTCTCAGCAGATTGATATCCAATGCCAAAAGATCAGGTTTGGTAAAAGGTTTGGAAGTTGCTGTAAATTTGTTCATTACCCATCTCCTTTTTGTAGATGATATTTTATTGTTTACAAATGGGAGTCTAAATGAAATTAAAGAACTTAAAAGTATTCTTGACTTGTTCTTGAAAGCTACAGGCCTTCAAATAAACTCTAGAAATTCCCTGCTAATTCTGGAGGGTTTCAACAGACAGGAGGAACTCCTGATCACATCTTACTTACCCTTCGAGGCCTGTAAAATGGAGAATCCTTTCAAATATCTTGGTTTTTGGTTGAAACCACAATCGTATAGAAAGCAGGACTGGAACTGGCTGGTGGCAAAAATTGAACAAAGAATTTCCCATTGGAGCTACAAGTGGCTATCTCGAGCAGGCAGACTGACTCTGGTGAATTCAGTCCTTCAGGCCATGCCTGTGTTCTGGGCAGCCCTGACATGGATCCCAAAAGGCATCCTCCACAAGATTAAACAACTATGCAGCAGATTCCTTTGGTCAGGGTCAAAGGAGGACTCAGTGCTTCCTTGGGTGGCATGGGACAAAATCGCAAGGCCAAAAGACTGGGGTGGATGGGGCATAAAAAATCTCTATGATTTCAGCACCTCCTTAGCAGCAAAATCCGGTTGGCGCTTAATCATTTCCGAGAACCTATGGACCAGAGTAGTAAAACGAAAATATATTGATCCCATGCCCCTAGAAGATTGGATAAGGAACCCAAACAAAAAAGGCAGGAATTTCTCTGTGATTTGGAAAGCTACAGTAGAGGCTTTCAAGGTTATTGAACAGGGTCTGGCTTGGCAGGTAGGAAACGGTGAAAATGTAAGGATTGGAAGAGACCCTTGGGTGGGCTGCAACGAATCTTTCGCTCTTTCTCCTGAACTGAATGCTCATCTAGATTCGAAGGGGATTCATGGTCTAAACCAGATTGCTAACTTGGGTCAGTCAACCATTTGGGGCCAAGCATGGAAATCAGATGAAGAGTTAGGAATCGACCCCAGGTGGAGGAATGAGTGGCGGAGTTTTCTTCAGGAGCTAAAGAGATCAAATGTTAGAATTCAGGATAGACCGGACCAATTGGTGTGGGCACATGCTGAATCTGGAGCCTACTCCCCAAAGGCGGGGTATTCTTTCTTAATGAAGAAGAAAGGGTGGGTTAATCCAGAATGGTGGGTTAAACCTCTGCTAAAATTGAAGTGCCCCAAGAAAGCAAGATTATTCTCTTGGTGTGTTTTAAGAAAGAAAATTCCTACCTGGGATATTCTACAATCCAGATTCAAACAGGGCCCAGGTAGGTGCCCCTTATGTTTCTCAGACTCTGAATCCATTCCTCACCTGTTCATTGCTTGTCCTTTTGCAAGGAAAGTTTGGGAAGAAATGCAAAATTTATTAGGGAAAAATGTTAGATGGGAAGGGGATACTTTTCTTTCAGCTTGGGAATATTGGTGGAACCACTACCCAGAGAGGAACTTAAGGAATCTCCCCCCCATTATTTGTTGGGGTATCTGGATTGCTAGAAATAGAAGCATCTTCAGAGAAAAACTTACTCCAGCGGAGGTGATTGCTATACAAAGCTCAGCCATTCTGTCTAGTATCCCGGAACCTGAAGAATCACGGAACTCAGCCCCCAGAAAGGAAGAGCGAATCAGGGAAGGAATTCCATGGGCCTACTTCGACGGGGCAGCTCAAAACAACAATACGGGTGCTGGAATCTCCATTCATATAAGCCCCTCTCACTCTCTAAAAGCCGCTGTGGGATTAGGACCCGGAACAAACAACTTTGCTGAACTATCCGCCCTCAAACTACTTTTATGCTGGCTCATAAACAGAAATATCTTCACAGTACAGATCTTTGGTGATTCTTTGAATGTAATAAACTGGGTCAATGGGAAATATAGATGTCAAAATTATATGCTGAGGCCGCTTCTGGAAGAGATTCAAAACTTAAAACTCCATTTTAATGTTTTCTCCATTGATCATATTTACAGGGACAGGAATGAAGAGGCAGATAGGCTTTCTAAAGAGGGTTTGCAGCTCGCTGTGGATTCGTGGAGGATAACTGAACAGATGCATGATCAGATCTGTGTGTCAGATCTCCCTCCTCACACTTAATTTTTTCTTAAATATCAGATGTTTCAGTTTTTTGGGTTTATAGACAGTCTACTTATATCCGTTTTTGTTCGGTCAAATGTAAACATTGTTGGTTTCTATTTCCTGTTTCGGGACTGCTTTTCTGGAAACAAACATTTGCAAAACAGGGAGATCAGTGGGTTGTTTTCCTTTTTAAAAAGGAGGCCCACGATTTATTTTGTCATGTTCCAAAATTTTTGACAGAGTTGTCTATAAAAGGCAACGTCACAGCGCTGTAAGTAAGCGAGAAAGAGTTTATTTCTTTTTGGTTTGGCTTGGTGATTCTAAGGGGAGTATGTCTCTCTCCTTGAGGACTGATGATGGTCTCAAGATCACAGAAGTTTCTGGAATGTTAACTCATGTGCTTGTAACTTTTTTATTCCTTATAAAAAAGTTCGTTTTTTTCCTCGGAAAAAAACTTCGGGACGAAGTTCCTTAAAGTGGGAGAGTATGTAATATCTCTCCCCTTAATAATAAATAATAAATAATAATAATAATAATATAATAATAAATAATAAATAATAAATAATAAAAATAATGAATAATTAATAATTAATAATAGAAATAATAAATAATAATAAATAAATCACTTAATAATAAATAATAAATCATAAATGTTAAATAATAAATGATATTAAAAATATACAAAGAAAATAAATAAAAATAATAAAAATAAAAATAGTAATAAGCATGCTAAAACTCTAAAAAAGAATAAATAGAAATAAAACAAGAAAACTATCAAAAAGAAGGAAATAAAACAAGAAAAGTTAAAAATCAAAAGAAAAAGTAAAGAAATAAAACAAGAAAGATAAAAATCAAAAGAAAGTTGCATGTAGACACATGGAGTGTGTGCATGTGGTTCCCCTTCCAATGTTGTTCTATTTAATAGATGGTGAGGAAGATGAAAGACATTCTTGCATTCCATCTTTCCGAGATTCTATCTTTCATTCTCTTGGGAGAATGGTGTTTTAAGACATAGGAGTCACTGGCAGTAGTACTTTGATTGAGGGCTTGGGGGTGCCCAGTTGTAGCAAATTCTTGCACAATTGAGCCTATGGTTGGGTGGAGAGTCGTCCCCAAAACCTTGTTGTGGTAAGCCTACTTCTACCACAGGTAAGCATTATTCATTTAGTTTATTAATTTCATGTTTATCTGGCTAGATAAGTGCCACTCTGATTTAAATTAAATGTTGATTAGTAAAGTTAATTAGATATTTATTTTTGGACTGTTACATCTCCGATCTGGAACCATGCAAGGAATAATGGAAACATTATACAGGAGAATAGCTTCTGGGAAATTTGCAATGGATAAATGACCCTTTTCTGGGAGGATGCCTGGCAACAACTCCCCAAGCTAGAAAGGCCTGAATTTGCAGGGTTGCAGCGAAATTACCAGGAGCTTGGGAAAATAATGGTGAATCACTATTGGATTCCTAACAATAGGGACCTGGAATGGAGATATTGGGCATTCAATGAAATAGAGAACTTGGCCGAAGCAAACAATGACATAAGAGATCTGCAAACACTGCTAAAAAAAAGAAGAATTAGAATGGCAGAAGACAACGACCAACTGAGATGGGGTAAGCAAGGAGGGGGCAATTTCACGCTCAAAGAATCCAGAAAAGGTATCGAAGATTCGGAGCAAGAAGACAAGGTTAAATGGAGCAATAAGGTTTGGGATTCTCAATTCTGGCCGAAAAATAAAACATTCCTCTGGCTCCTAATGCACAGGAAAACTCTCACTTGGGAGAATCTCTGAAAGAAAGGGTTCTGTGGTCCTTCTAGATGCCCAATGTGTGAAAAGGAAGAAGAAACAATGAATTATCTCTTCAACACTTGTGAGGTTGCAAACCGCCTGTGGAATTGGGCGGAAACCATTTTGCAGCAAACGGACAGAATAAGAGAGTCCATTCAAGCAACTATCGAAAATTGGTGAGGCAATTTCTCCAGCAATCAATTGGTCAACCTCATTTGGAAAACTATGCCAGGGTTTATCACATGGACAATCTGGAAGGAAAGGAATAGGAGAGTATTTTTAAACGAAACCAGAAACATAAATCACTCTATAGAAATAATCATTCAAAATACCAGGCAATTGATTCTTGTCAAAGGAAAACCTGACAAAGATACTAAAACATCAACTGGGGACTTACAAATCTTGAAAGCCTTTAACCTAGATAAAGGAACCTTTGCAGCTACCGTATATCGCCAACAGGAGATAAGTTCCACTTTAAGCATCTGGAAACGACCACCTTCAGGCTCCCTCGAGCTAAATTTGGATGGTGCCTCTCGGGGAAATCCGGGTCTAGCCGGCATCAGAGGCATTATTAGGAATAGCGAAGGAGAAATTTAGTACATCTACAGCAGAGCCTTAGGGGAAGGAACCAACAATGAGATGGAGTTCGCAGCAATGGAACAGGGACTGAGAATTCTCGGGAAATTACAGGCGGGCGCAGCGGTGATAGAAGCGGACTCCCAGCTCGCAATCACAACAACGAGAAGGATGTTTGCGGGAGCTAAAGCAAACAAAGTTGCACAGCATTGGCGACTAGCCAAAGTAACAAAGGGTATTGCCGATCATCTTGGGCATTTGAAAGGGTTAATATTTCAATCTGTTCACCGCAAAGCTAATACAGTTGCGGAGCATCTGGCAAATTATGGTATAGAGAACCCAAATGACATCATGGATAGCTGTTGGCAGGACGTCACCTGCCCGGAAGTTAGAAAGAAATGTACCCTGCTCTCGAGGCAGGATATGGTAAATGAAAGATAATGACAATGGGATAGCGCTTTTACAAGCATTGGGATATGATTAAGATCAATTATACTGCAGGGAGAATTAAAGGTCGACAGAGGAATGAAGGACAGGAAGGAAATGGGCATTCAATGCACAAGCAGGTGAGAGTCACGCCCATCAACTCCATAAGCGAAAAGTATGAGCGACGCCGATGCCCATAAAGAAATAAGGACACTTGGCATGCTTTGGGGAAGCCAAAGAGAGGCAAACTTAAGAGTAAAAATCCGAGACATCATCGAAAGGATATACCATGATATAGAAATAATCATGAAGGAATTTGCAGCCAGCAGGTGAAAATATGGAAAGCTGCAAGTGGCTCACCCGATCTCTCCTATATATCTTCAACACCCAGTGTCGGCAGCGCCACTGTGCACTCAGTTAGTCTGCAAAAATTCTTTTCCTCGGTCCTCAGAATACAGGGTAGTCGGGTGTGTGAGTTCAAGATAATGGTGGGTGAAAGTAGTAGAAATGCATCTACAAACCAGGATCTCAGGCACGCCCAGGAGGCCTATGAAACAAGGACATCGCAGAGGGAGACGTAAGATCGAGGAGCTGGAGGCCATTGTTACTAAGGAAGAGGAAAATTTGGAGGAGCAGGATCTGGAAAAAGACATGGAATGGGTCCACGACCCTGGAACGTCTACAACCTGAGCCACCCAATATGTCCGCACACAAGAGGAAATGTGGAGAATGAAAACGCGACTGGCAAAGGCCATAAGTATGCAGGGTGACTACATCAGCCAAGCTCGACAGGCCCAACATGTTATTGTTGTTACTTCTGCTGAGCATGCGGCTATCCTAGAACACTTGGATTTCAAAATTAGCGGCCTGGAGCAACAATTCGACAGCATATCTAAAAAACTGAATGTCCTGATCAGTTTTCTACGACACTCCATATGTCAGGAAGCTGTCAATGTTGGGGAAAGGGTAGAGGGGATCACGAGCAACAGTAAGAGTACACTTTCAGCACCTCCTCAGGTGGGTAGAGCCAAAGCTCCGATTGGGCAGGATTCCCCCAAGAGTTATGTGGTTCTCGAGATGTAACTGGTCTTTGCTGCAAGCTTTGGATGAGTTCTTGGGACATGGATCTGCATATGCGATCGTTGGCCTGGGAATTTATCCGTCTTATAAGCTTTTTTTGTTTTCTGCTTTTACTGTCCATGGCTCCATGTGGGTCTCTGTTTGCTCACTGTCTGTTTTTGGTCAACCCCTGACTGTCTATGCCGCCCTGCGTGGTGTGCCTTGGGGTTCTGCAGGAGCTTTTTTTGGTCAAGATGATATGTATGTGTATTAGGAAAGCAGTCTTCTGTTTGCACGAGCAGATATTTTGTAAATATGTATTTCTACCTTAATATAAAATGTTGATTGATGCAGAAGCATCCAGCTCCGAGGAGACAAATGACAGTTGACTGACTCACGAAAGGAGAACAGAACAGGACAAAGATTACGAACTTGGGTGGACAGGTCATTAAGTTGGTTGTTGTTTTCTTTTTCTTTTAATTATTGTTTACTTCATTTTATTTCAGAGCATTTTAATTGTAAGTTGTTTTAGCTTAGGAGATGAATAGTATTTAGTTAACTCTTTGTTAAAAGAAACTAGATGGCAGTTATAAAATTCGGGTTGAACAGTTAAACTGAAATAGGGGAAGCAGTTATGCTCTCCATGTATTTAAAAACAGGAAAAAAAACAAAGGGAGGGGAGACCCCTTCAGCACAAGAATAACAGACAGCAAGACAAAACCTCTGTAACACAATTATATTATTTTGCCAATGAAATAATCTATTGCTGATATTTTCATATGTATGTATAGAATCTTTTTTGTGTATTCTAAGAATGAGATAGGAACGAATAGGCACTAACTGCAACAGGAAGTGAAATAACGGAAGGACACCTACAGACATCCATTTGAAATCAAGTCTACAACAAGAAACATTCTACAGACACCCATTGTATCGAAACAACGAAAGAAGCGTTGCGGACATACATCTACAGCAAGCAAGAGCACAGAACTTTACGGTTGTTACAAAGGCAAACAGGTACCAAGAAATACAACCACTGTTTCATTTTTTCCTTTACAAAAATAACACAAGTATTGTATGCAGAAAGGGAGGTTAACTTAATAAAATTCGCCACATGACTGTGGATTGTTACCAAGTCACACAGATTACAAACCCCTGAATATTATCAAAATACAAAACGCCATTTCAAAGCCGCAACTCTAAATATTGTTACATGAGAACAGAGATACAAAAGTCACGAAACGCCGGAAGAGGCACGGCCGACTCAACACAACCCTCACAGAGCTAACACCTAAACTACCAAACCCTCCGTAATCTACAGCTACATCAAAGAAGGAGCAAACCCTACCAGTTTGCGAGGATAGTCAGGTTCGAGTGGATCCGAAGGTTGAATGTGCCCAAAACCCTCGACAGCTAGCCACCAGGTCAACCTGCATACAAAGCAGAGCGAGGTTAGAACAGAGTTTGACAACCCAGGGGTAGATTGAAACCAGAGAGCAAAGAAAAGGAGATGTGCAGCGAAAGAAAAGCATAATACTTACAGACAAGTTGACAAGGAGACCGACGAGACCGAACCCGATAACCCTAGCTGAACAAGGCACAAGAGCCGTGAGAAATTGTAACAGGAACAGGAACAGAGTAAATCAGAGAACCATATGTTACCTTCGGAGGCGAAGATGAACTCAGCAAACCAGGAGCGCCGAAGTTGCAGTCAATCTGTACAGTAAACACAGCTAAGTAACGAAAGCAGAAGAAACCAGGTGACAGAGAGCGCATATAAAACCAAAAACTTACCATTACACACAGGCGAAGACCAGCAAGGTCACGCGCGCCCAAGCAACTCATTAACACAACAAAGAAAGCCCGAAGGCACAGCAAACCACCAGGAACCGCAACAGAGTAAGACCCAGGACATGGGCAGAGTGTAATGTCCATAGAAAACACCGTGGAGCAGAACCAGGTTCGAGTCCGGAGAACCATCACCAAAACCCACCGAGCAGAACTTAACTGAGCCAACAGGAAGTAAAATGACCCGAAACACAAAGAGTAGGGTTTAACAAAGGCCGGAGGCGTATAGACCTGGTGAACTGGCAGGTGGCCATCCCTAACCGGGAAGAAGGTTGGTAATAAATATTTGCAGATTGAAAGCAGGTCGAATCTACGGAGATTTGACTTTAACCCATAAAAAGTGACAGTTCACCTACCGAGGGCCTGTAGAGTGACCACGTGGTTAAGTTATCCACGTCACCCGTAGGGCTGGGCTATCACTGATTTACACAAAAAAATAATAAGAATAAGTTATTATTATTATTATGGTACGTTGTCATCATGCTTTTGAAAGAATGTTTCTCCATTTCCTTAAAGACATTTGCACCATATAAATTAAATAAAAAATGAACTACTAATAATAATAAATTATTATTATTATTATAATACATTGTCATCATGCTTTTGAAAAAATGTTTCTCATCTTGCATCATATATTTAACTCAATGTAAAAGTGAAAGAAAAGACAACAATAAAATGATAATTGAAATAAATAGATAGTTAAACTCTTTTCTTTATATATATATATATTTGATTTTTTCATATATCAATATATATTTTTATGTGAACCGCAAAAAACTTCCTAAGTTACACATTTTGAAATTTAAAAAAACAACTAATTCTTCTCACTTTTGCAATTTTCAATAATTGTGTATTTAGAGGAGAAAATAATAACAATAATATTTTTTTTTCTCATTCTTTCAAAATAATTCATGGTTTTAATCTCTTGGATTAGAATTATTTGTCTAACCCTAAAAGTTCATGGAGTCGATCAAATTAAACTTAACTATAATTAATATACATTAACCAGGTCATTCTCCACTTTTTTTTTAAATTAATAGTATTCATGCATGTTTATCAACAACTTTTTAATTTAATAATCATACTCATATAAAATAATATACCATAAAATATACTTTGAGACAACTTTTAATTTAATAATCATAGTAATATAAAATAATATACCATAAAATATACTCTAAACACTACTGGACGAGAATATTATTACACTAAATATATTGTTTAGAAGTCCAAAGGCATTTTATTAATTTATATTTTATATTTATTGTAACAGCAATTTGTAGTTTTCCAAAAGGACATTGCGCACATTTTTTAACGAATGGTACTACTAGAATTTATCTAAATCGTTTTAAAAAAATCTAGGGCAGTAGTCAAGTAAATAGTTAATAGTTATTTTTAAGTGTATATATACAAGATAGGTATAAGAGTAGTCACAGAGTGTATGCTACGTCTTCATTAAGAGAGTGTAATTAACATAAAGAACATATTATCTTCATATGATATTATGAGACATCGCGGTTATGATGAGCTCCGTTGACTTCACTTGAGACATGAAATTGTCATCCGCAAGTGGTTATTAATATAAGTAATTTTGGCTATTAATATAAGTAATTTCGCTTTTCATTGACGTATAATATCATTTTTTTTTTTAATTTACACATGAAATTTCCTTTCTAAATGACGGTCATTTTGACGTTACAAAAGTTCTTATAATTTATAATTTTTTATTTTTATCTAATCAAATAATAAATTAATTCAAAAAATCACCATCATTAAAATGAATATATAATTTTAAAAATATTAAATTAATAAAAATATAGTAAATTCCAACATATCAATAAAATGTTAAGTCATCAATTTCATTTATTTCATTATATCAATAAAAAGTAATAACATATTATACCATCAATTTCATTATATCAATTAACTTTATGTAATCAATTCAATTCATCAATTGACTTTGTTCATCAAACTTATTTTCCCATTACAACAATCAACTTATTATATAATTATTGGATTACGCAAAGGGACGAAAGACTCAAGGCCCCGTTCCCACTGCTTCATCACCAACAATATAATGTGTGGTCCTTTTAAAGGGTAGCAACCAATTGGGTTAAATGGTTGTTAGTCAAGAATCCTTTGACAATAGTCCCGTCCCACCTCACTTCACTCTGGAATTCTTTTTTATGCAAAAATGTGGGAGTTGTACTATCATCACACTCACATCATCCCTGGATTTTCTGGTTACTGCTAACTCTACAAGCTTTTTACAGGCAACGATGGGGCCGCCTCCTAATGGTGTCAAATTAGGTTGCTTCTGAACACAGAAAGGCCTGGCGATATCCACTGCTTCTTGATTACTAACTTTATCCCACAACCCATCTGATGCCAAAATTAAGAACTCGCAATCAGATGTTATTTCAATCTTTCTGGTGTCTGGTGCAGCGGTTATCCACTCTTTCATGTGTGAATCGCCTATTGCCCTAGATACTGCCAGGGATCCCTGAACTCGCCAAACTCCGTGGCGGAGGTCAACCATTCCACCCAAATTCTCTATCCGTTGCCGCTCGTCCTCCCTTGCAGCTCGATGATCGCATGTAAGGGTTTCTGAAGCACCGTCTCTGCTAATAACTGCCCGGCAATCCCCAGCATTGGAAACCACTAAGTTACCATTTATAATGAGAGCAGTTACACAAGCTGTACCGCTACCAACCTCCTGCTTCAAAAATTCTGCATCTGTTGTTAAGTACCCATCTCTAACGGCCTGTTCAAGAATGTCCTCTGTTTCATTTTCCATTCTGAGCACTGCGTCCAGAATATTCTGCCCAATATTTTCGGCAGCGAAAGCTGCAGCGTTCCGACCGCTATGACCATCAAAGACGCCAAAGAAGGCCTGTTTGGAATCGCCAAGAACATTGACAATGGCCTTGTGGGTATCTTCCATGAATTCTCGCTTACCCTTTTTGCACGAAACCGCATAATGAAAATCCTCCACATTAACCTCCATCGGCTGCTCCACAGCCACGCTCGGCTCATTGAGGCCCGGCAACTGGAGCGGAACATCTAGCATCGGCGGGCGTTGCCTCTTGTGCAGAGGCTTAGGGCACTTGTCGGCCAAAAAGGGGGATCTGCAGGAGCCGAAGACCGAGGGAGAATTCCCTGCTACAACGCAAGCCATTTTTACAATCTGCGGAGGCTGCTGTATAAATTCAATTGAGTGTATCGTTCGGAGCCTGTTAGTCCTTGTGGTTCCAATTGGGGTGTCTGCTAAGCATTTATATGGCTTTAATTGTTCAACTCAAATCAGATATAGGAAATGTGCACCGTCAAACTCCTGTGTACGCGATTACAACCGACTATGAGCTGGAACACTGTGAAACGGTCTAAAATTATAGAGGAAATCCTGATCAGTTATCACGTTTCTCGGGTCAAAGTCCCCGCTCGTCATGAAGGAAACTTCCAGAGGGTTAAATTTCTTATAATGAAAATTGATTAAATCAATATTGTCGGTACGTGGGCGCTCATGCCTGCGCTGATGGCGACAAATAACCATCGGCACTAAAGTATGAAGGGTGACGTGAAGTTGTTTGTGTTTTTGAGTGAATAAATACATTTAGAGTTTTTAATAAAAAAAAAAATTGGGTGTTTAGATTTTATAGAATGTAGATTGATCATTCAAGAAATTATAATATTTTAAACAAAATTGATAAAAAAAAATAATTAAAAATATTAGTTTAAAAAAATGGCTTTAAACCTATAATTATTAATAAGTTTATTTTTTTATTCAAAATACATTTTTTGAAAAAAAAAATTCAATAATTTTTTTTTTATTATTCAAAATACATTTTGGAAACTTATTTTATTTAATCAAGCACATTCAAAATATGTTTTTATTTTAAAATCTTTAATGGTTTAACGAAGGCTTCCAAAATATTCTCTTTCCAAAATCCCAATAATTTACAAAATGTTTTAAACTTTCACTTACAACTATTTTTTGTTTTCGAAAGCTCTGGTTAGGTTGTTGAAAAATGTTAAAGCATTCAAAGGAAACTTCTATTAGAAAATCCTAATGGTGAGAGGGAAAACAACCAAAATTTCAATTGAGGGCACACTTGGATGATCATATTAATAGGACGTGCATGCTGATAAGAAAGTTGTTAAATAGAAGGACAACCAATAGAAGAATACAACTATCTGTGCAAGTTTACCACAACAAGTCATATGGGGTAAAGCATAATCAAGTTTGGGATCCGGGAAGATTGAGATCAATAATAACAACAATACAACTATATATGTGGATAACAACATCATTATATATGGGGCCCAGGAGGATTGAACGAACTGAAAACATGTGATGAAGAGGTCATGAAAATTTTCAACCCAGGGAGTCTGATGCAGAAGCATCAACCCTAGCCAATCCATTTTTGTCTAGAATCAAGAGGGTCATGAAGTCCTTCAAAGAGGAAGGAATTCCATCAATTGTAAATTATATAAAATAAAATTAGGAAATTTTATGTAAATACAAGTGTTCGGGTTCTAGAAAAAATTGGGTGGTTAGTTTTTATTGGTGACCTAGTATTTTTTCCAAATAAGACTTTAACAAAGTAACAAGTGTAGAGATATGTGTCTATAGTTTTTGGATATATGTCTAAACAATGTCGAGTTCATTAACCTATTTCCTAACTATAGGAACTATGTTCCTATGTCATTATGTACAATTAGAAGTTGGGGACAATGTCTCAGAAGTAGAGCGAGACAAAGCTTAAGAGAGGAAGCATGATTAAATTTTGTTTAATTTCTTTGTAAATATATATTATTCAAGAATATAACATGTTTTATGTCTGTACATGCTATATGTGTATTCTGATTCCAATGAAGCAAGTATAAATGGTAGTGTAGAGGGAGCCATTAGGAGAGAAGCACTCATAAGAGCTCAGCCAAAAGTCCATCCCCTTATTAAATAAAAAATTGATGAAAAGAAAATTGTGAGTGGGCCTGACCCCTTATCCTATATTATTAGCTATCGACATCTGGACCACATCTCTTTCTAGCTATATCGAGGCTGAAAGAAATATATCTGGATGAAAGCTTAAATATCGACATTTGTCTCGTTAAATAAAATAATATTCGTAAAGTCGCTGAGACTACTGGATTAAGCTAGATATTTGGGCTCGTTTGACTTGTCATTGGATTCCTGGACTATCAAACCAAATTGGACTCAAATATCTTATGGAGCTTGCAAATTTCCTGCACTGTATATTTAAAATCAGTAGCACCTGACTTAGGGCTACCTAACTAACGAATGCTTAAATGCCAGAAGAAATAAGAAAACAAAGAGTACCTTGAGTGGGCTTATGGTTGATCTATTCATAGATCAAGGATGGTAATTTAGAAGACCACAAAGTAGAAGAGAGTTCCTAGTAACTTGCAATCTATTAAAATTAATATAAGTAATTTCGCTTTTCATTAACATATATATATATATATATATATATATATATATATATATATATATGATTTTCTTTTGGGTTAATTTACACATGAAATTTCCTTCCTAAATGGCGCATGTTTTTTTTTCTAAGTAAGATTAGTCTATTAACAAAAAGGAGATAAAATTACAGCGAGACCGCAGTCAGATACAATGCCCTCAAGAGAGGCAAAGGTGTCAAGATAGACATGGAATGAGACTTCTCCAGTACAGGGAGCTTAGTCTTGAACCTTTTTCTGAGTTTACAAAATACAAAAAAGAGCTGAAATTCCATTTCACCATCTGAACAAAAACATGCCCAATAGTATGGGCCGCCTGTCGAGCTATCATGACATGAAAAAACAAGCTAAACATCAGGAGGTTCTTCAATAATCCGGCACCAACCTGTATCATACATGTTCCCTTCAGGATCTGCTGCTGTGTTGGATGGACCAGGGTTGTCCGGCGCCATAGCCACGTTCGGAGCACTGCTGGCTGGTGCCCCAGGAACCTGAAAAGGCTCTCTGCCAATCTCCAATTGGATACTCGATGTCGGAACAGAAACAGGTCCCGAGCCCTCTTGATGAGCACTCAGTTCGCCCTCTTGGGCTTCCTCCTGGAAAACCACTGAAATATGTGCCGTGATTCTTGGACGATTCAGCGCGCTGCAAAAGGTGAAGAGCGCATAGCCATGTTATAGACATTTTTGGACCCTGCAACCCCAAACACGAAATGTCCATAAAACAAGGGCTCCTAAGTCCCTAAAAGTGTTGTTATAACCCCTAAAGGAACAAGGTCAACAGATTACAGCTTCTCCCAGAAGTTCTCCATGAGAAACTGCTCAGAATTGGTCAAAACAGGATCATTGCAGCTGATCCACTGGATAAGTGCGTTGCATCTCACCTAAATACACTGTGAGGGTGCGTTGCATTTCAAAAGTCCCTTCTGTGGGGTGCGATGGGCGACAAATGACAAATGGCAGTGTCATTCCGCGAGGTGGAGAGGCAATGGAAGCTTCCAGAATCTTCTCCTGTGACACTTGCCTCACTGAATTCAACTAAGGATGAGTAAGAGGCCTTCAGTCTCTAAGTGGAAGCAAGAACTATCAGAGGGAAGACACTAATCAAATCACAAGCTGACTCATCCCCCTTACAAACATCTGTATATGGATCCCTCATCCCAGAGATCCAGAGGCTGGAATTTTGCATATTGTAAGGAATTGTTGTTGGTTTCTAGAGACAAACATCAGATTGTTGGGTGATCTAAGCTTTGTTTGAGGTGAAGAGGGGCTTCTTTGCTAGGAGGTTGATGCTGGGTCGGAACAACTGGTTGTAACTCCTCCTGGATCTTTTCTTGTTTATCAATAAAAGCTATTTGAGTTTTCCTCCATGCTTTTGTATCATTGATGCTTGTTACATTTGTATGGTCAATTTACATCCGATCCTAGATTGTTTATGAATATAGATCCATGTCTTTGTATAGTGATATGCTTCTGTGATCTTACAGGTACTTTGTGAAGCTGGACGTGCAAGGGAGTGGGTAGCTGGGGACTATCAAAGAAGAGAGGGATCGAATCAAAGGATTAGCGCAAGACAGAGGTTGGTCTTTCTATTCCTCTCTATCTATAATTCATAAAGGAAAAACATAAGTAGCTTTTCTCTGTTTGTTTCTAAGGCAGCTGTCACACCTTAGTGGGATAGAGCAGTTCTAAGTAGACACTTTTCCCTGTAACAAAATGGTGACTCCGCTGGGGAGCTAATTAGTTTTTTTGTTTATCATTCTTTGTTGTTTGTTTCATAAACTTATAAGTAGCATTCGAACTGCATTTGCCATAACAAATGCAAAGTAGATAACTGCTGCTTCAATCCATACACTGGATCTGTTTATGATTTAAACAACTGATTCACAAACTATCTGATTGCCCTTGTGATAGCTCTTAGATCCTCCTTAGATCTACCACTGATTGTTGTGTTACTGATTGCTTTTTACTCGGCCAAAAACCAAGAACTGAACTGTAAACTATGACCTGGAACCCGAACAGAGTCTCGTTTTTGGCCTAACGCAGGTAATGTTCAGAGATTCTGAATTTTAGCGCACTTCCCTTGTGGACAACCTGTGCTGCATTTCAGATTCCCTGTGTTACAGGTGCACTAATCAGACTAGCTCTGTGCAGTTGTGGCTTCTGTGATTCATTCTTTCCAGTTCTATTCCTGAATTTTGCTGCCTGTGATCAATATATGTCTGTTTGAAACCCCTTTTCCTTGCTGTTATTCTGCCTCCTTTGTACAAAAGAACTGTAGATGTTTTTGTGTGTTTGTTGAGTCATTTACAGTTCTCCTTTCCAAAAGTAGCATAGTCGTACTATCATCCTTTGATTTGAATCTGTCGCAAGTGTCGATTTCGATCATAGGAGAAAGTTTGATTGACGTTGATGGTCGATTATCCTGTTGCTATTGCTTTTGGTCTGAATTTGTAATTTTCTAGTGTCAAAAACATGTATTCATTTCAAAATCATAAGGTGTCATAATCGTCTCTACTTTTGATTTCGAAAAGAAGCTTGTTTATATTTGTCGCTTGAAAAGAAATTCAGATTTGTACATCAACTTTCTTTTTAGCATCCATATACTAAGAAAATCGAAAACAAATACATGTTTGTGCATTTGCATATAGACAGTCTG
Source organism: Pinus tabuliformis (assembly GCA_031772625.1). NCBI lineage: Eukaryota > Viridiplantae > Streptophyta > Pinopsida > Pinales > Pinaceae > Pinus > Pinus tabuliformis. The sequence continues at coordinate 82,371,275 of CM062806.1, read as the reverse complement.
TTTGGTTTGATTTAGGAAAGTGCATTTACAGTGTGCTCTTTGATCTTTGTGAAAAGATTTTGTCTTTCTTTTCCCTAGTATCTAGGATTTTCATTGCATAAAAGAGATAAAAAGTTTGTTTATCATCTTTAGATTGCATTTTAGGAATTACATCTACATCTCGTGGTGAACCCGAAAGGAAAACTTCATAAACAAGATCAACTTAAAATAAATTCAATGAATCTAACAACGCTTTGGAACTTAACGCACAACATTTAGAGGTCTAGGCTAGAGACGTATTCCGGCGTCGTAAAACCTGGTAACTGTTGTTCTCACTGATGGTTGGGTGATTCCTCCACTTTGAGACGATAAGTGACAGTACGGACTTGTGCTCCCACGTACCGTCGAGTATATTTTGGGAGACCCCTATAGGCTTAAATCCTTTATCCATAGGAAGCCGTGTCTGCCGCCCTATCGATCGCAATGCACTGAACACAGCATTCGGGAAGATTGACTGCCGTACGGTAAAAAGTATTCTATAGTTTTGCGATTGGTTTGGTACTCCCTCTACCTAGATTTCCAGAGCAGTCCCTTTCGTTCCTTTTCATACTCCTTAATGGAAAAGGTCCATTTGAGCACTTGTCACGTTAGGCTCATTAAAAATCGAAGGAGACTAGAGTCATCTTTTGTTTTTTCTCGACTCTTAAAAACTGAAAAAACAAGTTGTGTCAAAAGCGTCTAAAATTTATTTTAAACGGAATATTCATTACCCATTTCCTACGTTGATCTTGGGTTGAGAAAATGGAGTCCACCAACCAAGGAATTCCCCTTGGAGGAAATCCTAGTCCCTTCTCCTCTTGGGGAGATGTTGGTGCACCCCATATGGCCAAATTGTCGCTTCCAGGACTGACAATTGGTTTGCCTGTATGGCTCTTCTTAACCTCTGTCGTTCAGAACACCACAATTCCTAAACAATCGAATCAGCAAATAGACGAGTCCAGAGTTACCCACCAACCTTCTACTTCCTCTAATTCTTCCTCTCTTCCTTCCTCTTCACTTGATGGGGTTGGTAAAGCCAAGAGTCAAGTACCTAAGGAGAAGAAGGAAAAGGAGAAGAAAGAGAAGAAGAAGAAGGAGCCAAAAGCGAAAGGGGGCAAACGAGTGTCGTCTAGCGAAAATCCACACACTGCACCGACCAGGCCTAAATCACCATGTGTCATTTGCAAAGGAGACCACTATCACAGAGATTGTCCTTGCATCCCTCGGATCTTAAGGGACTGGTCTCCCCATTTGCACAACCCGGTGTCGTCAACCTCTGATGATCATGTTGAAAACGCACCGTCAACTAGTTAAAGTGAAGCCCAAGGACAAAAAGGAAAATATATATTTCCTTGTAAACTGTGCGAAGGCAATCACGCCATCCACCGTTGTCCCTTCTTAGACGAAGCTAAAAGAGTTTTGGATGATCGTCCAGTTTCACCGTTAAGACTTCCTCCTGGATATAAAAAAAACTCTTGCCGAATCCGTCACTAGTTGAAAATCCGGCTGGCCCGCTCAGGTGGTCGGCCGAAGCATCTATCATTGAAGATAAACCATCTGAACCCATACCAGACGAAAGTCAAAAGGTCGAGGCGGCAGTTGACCCGGTCTTGCCTTCGGAGGTTCCATCTTCAGATGATACAGTCACTGAAGAGAATAAGGATGACACCGTCCAAATTATTTTCATAAGCACAGACTCCAACGAACATGGGGGAAATTTACCCGTTCCTTTACCGCAGGAAGGAAGTTCGTCAGAGTCGTACCCGGTCGTCTATTCGGTCCCACCTCCAAGCAACCTAGTTGTCTCCTTTGACTGAAATCAACTAGGTAGACCCCGTTTACCAGCTAGTATACCATTCCGAATTATTGTTCAAATATATAGAATGGTTATAGCTGCTACCATCATAGATGAAGGGGCTTCTGTGAGTATCCTTTCCTCAACTGCTTGGAAAGTGCTCGGTTCGCCATCGCTTTTGCTTGAGATGAGAAATCTGACAGGGTTTGATAAAGGAACCAGTCGACCGTTAGGGATCCTTCCCGATGTGCCCATAACATTGAGAGGGAAAACCGTTCACATGAACGTAATGGTAGTTCAAGGACCCCTGGATTACAATCTACTCCTTGGACGAGACTATATTTATTGCATGGGAGCAATTGTCTCCTCACTCTTTAGAGTAATGTGTTTTCTGCACGAAGGAAGAGTGGTCAAGCTCGTAGACCAGCTTTCATTTCCCGGATCACGCATAGAAAATAGTCATATACCATCCCTAAATGGTCTTTTCACACAAGAAATATCTTAATCCCCAGTCCGTCCACCCGATGAGCGCGAGTGATTCGGGGGGACATGACTGAATCCCAGGGGGCATGCACCCTGGTTTTCTTCGGCAGGAAAACTTCGGGTATAGGTTAGGTTTCCGCGAGAGAATATGACCTCCATACTCCCGTCCGTGATTGGAAGAGGGAGTTGGACTGGAACAAGATTCTCTTGTCAAAGTTATGTAAGTTGGCGAGCATCGCCGCTCACCTTTGTTTATCTCAGTAGACATCGCCGGAGAAGTGTTTTGTTTGCACTGTGAATAGAACAATCTTTGGGTAACCTGTAAGAGGTAGGCCTCTCTCGGTAAAACAAATGTTTTAATGGACTAAAGAAGAGGTAACCTTGAAATTCTGTTTTATACCTGGGGGCATGCAAACCTTTTGGAGTGCAAGCAAAGAGCGATCATTTATCTGTTTTTTGGATTGGTCGTTTCCTAACTTACATAAAGAAAGGATGTGGGACGAAAATCTAAAAATTGCCGTTTTATATGAGACATTCTTATCACACGACTGGATTAATCGAGCAGTTTTAGCACATAGTTCAAGCTCGTTAAAAAATAAACATAAGACATGAGCAAATGTTTCCACCCGCGTTTAAGCTCGTTAAAAAATGAACTATTCCTTGGTAAATAACCATCGTGAATGTAGTACTTCAGCCATTAAAGCCTTGGTCGTGTTTGCACTGTCACCTCCACTTTTTCATTGGCCGATCATTCACCTCCATTTGATTTTTTACCCATTTTGAGGAACAGCTACGAAGAATGATTTCACTAGCCATCCTTGTGACATTGCCGTGATTGGAAAATTCCAAACCTTACCTGGAATCAACTGCTACCCGTTTTATCACTCGTTCCTCAAAAGACGAGTCTCCTTTAAGCTCTTTTCAACTGACTCGTAAAATATGAAAAGATTGTCGAGCCATTGGCCTCTCCAGCTCGTTAAAGGGACAGGAAGTGCTATCCCTCCTCTAAATTTTAATCTTTTTGGACCTGAGGGATTATTACACAAAAAGATCAAGCACTTGTTTTTTTCGGCTCGTTAAAAGTATCGAAAATTCATCCCTTCTATATTGTTTTATACTTTTTCGGACTTAAGGGATTAGATGACGAAAAGGGAATTTTGGAGTTACCTTTACGTTCCTTTTCAGACTCTAAAATTGAAAAGGACCAAGTTATTTTTGTCGTTGAACTCATTAAAAAGAATTAATAGCAACAAACTTGTCTATAGACGAGAACGAGTTTCACTATCGCTAGGCTCGTTAAAACATAGCGATGGGTTTGCCCGAAGGGAAAATTATAGAACAAGCATATGTTATCCTCCTCAAGCTTGACAAAAATAAAGAGGTACTGGTCAGCAATGATTGGGGAAAATTGGGAAGAAAACTCAAAGAAACTTTATCGGTAGCAAGTCGCTCTTGAACATGACACTTCCACTCCGTGTCCGAGTCAGGTTGGGTTGTTTCATTCACCGGTCACATCACCATGGTTGCACCATACCATCCACATTTGGGGTTAATGCTACCAATCCATCACATCAGTGTCGCCGATATGTTCAAGAGAATTCATTCAGTGAATTCACCTGTGTCTCACCCACTACCAAACATTATACTCCATTCTTTCATGACCGCCACCCTGAACCTTATATCACCAGATTGTTTTCACCTCCATTGAAATCATTTGCTCTGTTCCTTGTCATTGATGTGGGATTCATTAAGGCCCTCCTGTGACGGATCACTTCTTGTCGACATCAGCTCATTATCCAAGAAGTTGATCTAGGAACACCCCATTCAGTACTTTGAAGCTTGCATGCCTCAATGGCAAGTTTCTCACTTCCGGTGATGGGTTTACATCAATGGCCTTCGATCGAAAGATTTTGCGTGGTGTTCGACGCCAAGTCCTTTATTCACACCACGTGAATTGTACTGCAGTACCTTGAGGGTCATTATCATTATCGGTGATTCCTCTCGCACTTGTTAATATTTTACATCATTGACTGGTAATCAAGCGATGTATTTCCATGTTCGACTTCAGTACATTTCTCACATGGATCGACTTGTACTTCGAGTGAAGATCGAACGAGATTGAAGACCCCGGATCTAGTTTCATCCATCCGGACTGCGATATATATTCAGGGAAAATAAAGACATTAAATGTACATCATTGCTACACAGATAATCATCCACTCAAAAGGATGATGGCTCTACCAGAATCATCAGTCTACACTCAGACGATTGTCTGTCCTATGTACATGAAAATGAATTTATAAAGTTGAGCATGCGAATGCCCGCCTCAGCTAGATCATGAAAATAGTATGAAGATAATGTATTGTATTGTATCTTATTACAGGTCTCCTCCCAACATTGAAAGAACTTCGGATCCTCATAATAAATCATTTCACCCGACACCAAAAGGTTAACGGCCTCATACTTTAGGGGGCAACTGTTATAGACATTTTTGGACCCTGCAACCCCAAACATGAAATGTACATAAAACAAGGGTTCCTAAGTCCCTAAAAGTGTTGTTCTAACCCCTAAAGGAACAAGGTCAACAGATTACAGCTTCTCCCAGAAGTTCTCCATGAGAAACTGCTCAGAATTGGTCAAAACAGGATCATTGCAGCTACTCCACTGGCTAAGTGCGTTGCATCTCACCTAAATACACTGTGAGGGTGCGTTGCATTTCAAAAGTCCCTTCTGTGGGGTGCGATGGGCGAGAAATGACAAATGGCAGTGTCATTCCGCGAGGTGGAGAGGCAATGGAAGCTTCCAAAATCTTCTCCTGTGACACTTGCCTCACTGAATTCGACCAAGGATGAGTAAGAGGCCTTCAGTCTCCAAGTGGAAGCAAGAACTATCAGAGGGAAGACACTAATCAAATCACAAGCTAACTCATTCCCCTTACAGATATCTATATATGGATCCCTCATCCCAGAGATCCAAAGGCCGGAATTTTGCATATTGTAAGGAATTGTTGTTGGTTTCTAGAGACGAACATCAGATTGTTGGGTGATCTAAGCTTTGTTTGAGGTGAAGAGGGGCTTCTTTGCTAGGAGGTTGATGCTGGGTCGGAACAACTGGTTGTAACTCCTCCTGGATGTTTTCTTGTTTATCAATAAAAGCTATTTGAGTTTTCCTCCATGCTTTTGTATCATTGATGCTTGTTACATTTGTATGGTCAATTTACATCTGATCCTAGATTGTTTATGAATATAGATCCATGTCTTTGTATAGTGCTATGCTTCTGTGATCTTACAGATACTTTGTGAAGCTGAGCGTGCAAGGGAGCAGGTAGCTGGGGGCTATCAAAGAAGAGAGGGATCGAATCAAAGGATTAGCGCAAGACAGAGGTTGGCCTTCTATTCCTCTCTATCTATAATTCATAAAGGAAAAACATAAGTAGCTTTTCTCTGTTTGTTTCTAAGGCAGCTGTCACACCTTAGTGGGATAGAGCAGTTCTAAGTAGACACTTTTCCTTGTAACAAGCCATATGAGGGATGCCCTCTTCCACTTCGAGTGCGAGGGTAGTGCCCAACATAGAAGTTGCTAGAAGGGGAGGTCGACTCAGTGGACGGGCTGGAAGGCACCCGCCTAAGCTGACCTCGACGAGACCTCATTCGATGGCAACGACGAGGCATCGGGACAACCAATGTAGTGGTAAGCGAGCGAGGTGGTGCAGCGATGAAGACAAAGCCAGCGGAGCACGTGACCACAAAGACCAGGCTAGCGGATAACAAGAAAACTACAATTCTCAGGCCTGGTGCCCGAGATAAAATCCAACAGGAGGATGGAGGCAGCTCTGCCGTGAGACCAGAGTTGGATATAGAGTTGCCTCTCCGTTTATGCCACCATATTCATCAGTGAGGATGAGACTTGCATAAATAATGCCAAACTCGGAGCTCCAACTAGACTTTGGAGAATTCTGCGAATGAATCACCAGGATTTGCTCCCCCGCCGGCTCATAATTGAGCTTTAAAACATCAATCTCCTTCAGGTCTTGAGAATCATCCAACATAACTACCGCAGTAAATGAAGCCAAGGTTTGAATCAAGCCAGTGTGTGCAAGCGCATGAACCATGGTGTCGGACAGCGATGGAGGATCAGAGCTGATGAACAGCGAGCAAGTGAACTCTGCATATACCAAATTCCCAGACCCTTCATTTATTAGTCGGTTTATTATGCTGTACTGTGTGGGCAGGTGTCGTACCTCCTGGCACCACCTCTGTCCCATTGAGAGTGTTAGTTGTTTAAACACCCGCATCTAGGGTAAATGAAGCATGTTATTATTATAAAAGTTTTTATAATTTTTATTTTTATTTATTTAAATAATAAATTAATTAAAAAAATCACCTTCATTAAAATAAATATATAATTTCAAAAATATTAAATTAATAAAAACTTTAAAAAAATATAGCCAATTCCAACATATCAATAAAATGTTAGGTCATCAATTTCAATTATTTCATTATATCAATAAAAAGTAATAACATATTATACCATCAATTTCATCATATCAATTAACTTTATATAATCAATTGAATTCATCAATTGACTTTGTTTATCAATTTTTTTATCCCATTATAACAATGAATTTATTTTATAATTATTGGATTACACAAAAGATATTTACACCGATAGGCGTCCCCCCTATCGGAATTGACAACTTAATCATTTTCTTAATTAATCTTTTTGATCGAATGACCTGAATTGAAAGATGCTAGTATATTCTCGTAGTCGTCACTAAATCAATGAACGAAATTTGCAACAGTAACTTTCTTGCATGTCTACATTACATGTTTAAACCATACTTAAATTAATTTTTTACAAAGCATCATTAAAAATTTACCGTGCCTCTTGTTGATAACCACGTATGCTGATTAGTGAGAAATGTATTTAAAAAATTATAAAATATTAACCTAAGAGACGTGGATCAAAGAGGAACAACCCGCTGACAGTTTTCCTCAAGCTTGTGAAACGATTAAAAGTTGAGACATGCACCTTATACCTCTTCATATTCTGAAAAATATGTCTATTCAACTGCTTCCCAAGTGTTTTGTCCATTAATTTAATGATTACCTTACGTGGGTGGTTTAAACGTATCCGTGTTCAACCATACCTTTTCACATTCTGGTTTCAAACGTGCGCATGCTCAATGATACCTTTTCACATTCTCAAATTTACCTGTGTTCAACCATTTTCCAAGTGTTTTCCGACACCTATAAGGATTACCAGAGTGATTTCCTATGCATTACTAATTCTCAAGCGATTTGAAGGTGGTTGCATTACTAATTCAACAATGCAGTTTTTACTATTGATAGTCCTGATGATGTAGGTCTCTGTGGGCACTGCAAACTATGATTTTTTGATGTAGCTTGTATTTATGTTTGTACAAAGAATTGATTTGAGTGTGGAACGGTGTAATCGATGCATCCCTTTCAGACAGAGGGTTTTTCTATGTGATCACGCCTAAGGCTGGGACTTTGTGATGTGTTTATGGTGAATAAATCAATGGTGTGTGTATTATTATATAAAAGGCCTATGGAGGCCTCAAATGCTTGTTTTCTCTTTGTATTCGGCTGAATTTGGTGTTGGCCCTGTATTCTCATATTTTACAGTGGAAATCCCAGTGGGTAAGGGAAATTTGGTGTAATCTAGGTTCACATTTAGAAAACCAAAGATATACTAAGTATCAGCTCAAACTGCGTTTAAACTGAGAATCCTGACCTCAAAGCTTTTAAATGGGGTTTTTGAATGATATCAGGTCCATAGAGCCCCAAACCGCATCAATCCTGTGTATTTCCTTGTCGCATCGCTGAAAGCCATTTACAAAGGAAAATTGTGCTAACACTTAGTATATTCAAGAAAGCGGACGTGAAAATCTATGCACAGAAGTTTTGGACCTTATCGGGTCTGACACTTATGTCGCATCGCGCAGTTGGATCGGTGATATATGATTGCCGACTCGTCGCATCAGCATATTGGAGCGGAGGTGGTGAATTGATAGTCGGTGGGATTGCCGATAGCGATTAGCAATAATCGCATTGGACCCCGCCAAAGGATAGCGCCGATATTATAGACCATTGAGATTGTCGATCGTTGATATAGTGATTGAATCTGAGCCATTCGATCAATCAGATCTCGATTCGCAGAAATAACACATATGACTGTGTAAAAAGGCAGAAAAGCATTGTTTCGTCATTTTGGAGAGTATTTGGTCCCGAGAGGGGAAAATATACTTTTTAAATGTTTTCAAAGGCTTTTCACTCTTGATAGGACAAGGCATGGTTTTTAAAGGAAAAGGGGTGTTTGGCGGGTTGACTGCTTGGGTCATTTTTTATCCATTTGGGGTTTTTAAGGCCGAATGCGTATAAAACGCTTCTGATACATATATATGTGGGCATGGGGGTATAAAGTTTAATAAGTTCCATTAAGAGGAAATTAAGCCCCGATAAGGTGTTTAGCATGTGGCATCCTTAGGGTTGCACCATTTATGATGAATTGACTGTAATTTCTGTCTAACTATACATTTAACTGTCCTTTAATTTAAGGTTCTCTGCCACAATTCGTAGTTCCTTTGATGAGATTTGGAAATAGTTTTACAAAATTTTCACTTTAAATGCAAGTACCTCCAAAACTACATTGTGACATTGCTTTCAAAATGAACGGTTCAATTTTGCCTATTTAATAAATCTATTCATGGTTTGAAGTGATATTGAAGGGTTTTGTCCACGATCTTTACCTCAAATTTGAATCTTTGGTCATGGATAGAGGCTTCTTTCTTGTTCTAGAATGACTTTTACCTCAAATTAACCACTATGGCTCAATTTTGCCTATTTTACAAAGCTTTCATGGTTTTAAGTGATATCGAAGTGTTTTCTAAAATCCATATATGCTAATTGCCAGGAATGCTCAGCTCAGAAGAAATATGAGGTATTGAGTCTGTTTGTTATTAGGGCCGTTGATAATTTACTCTATTAACGATAGTTTCGTGTGTTTACTCCATTAACGATTTAAGGGTGCAACTGTTTTTTTGTTGATGGGGTCGAGAGTTATGAGGAAGCATGCATGGAGCCAGGGGATCAGATCCTTGAGTGGTGGAACACCGAGCAAGTGGAGTATTAAACTGGCGGAACCTGTAGGTGGTTTTCAAAATCTGGAAAAGTCCTTTTCGCACCGCTTCCACGGCCTGGGTGGTAATTTATTTTTTGACCCGATAAAACGTGGAGATACCACGTTGATATTAAAAATACTATTAATACTGTTTAATTTCAATATTCCTCATGGAAATGGTCATACGTTTGAATGACTTACTTAACGCAGTTGAATCCCAAAAATGATATCTAATATAATGCACTGCGTAAATCCCCCATACTTAAATTCAAAAAGAGTCAAGGGATCTCTACTTGAATGGTTCATGAGGCACAATACTTGCTAAGGTTTTGCAAATGGGGTAGCAAGCTAAGTGGGCTTGATTGTGGGAAAAACTCCACAGTTAAGCGCGCTTGAGCCAGAGGAGTTATGGGATGGGTGACCTCCTGGGAAGTCCTGGTTACCGGGTGCAAGCCCCGGAAGTGATGATTGATGCTATGTGATTCGTTCTCCACATTTCACTAGTTTCAATCCCACTTCTTCACCCCTGTGAGCATCACCCGATGCAATGAGTGCTAAGTGAACTATTCAAAAATCATGAGAAATTAGTCAGTTACGACTACCTCTCATGGAAATGGTCATACGTTTGAATGACTTACTTAACGCAGTTGAATCCCAAAAATGATATCTAATATAATGCACTGCATAAATCCCCCATACTTAAATTCAAAAAGAGTCAAGGGATCTCTACTTGAATGGTTCATGAGGCACAATACTTGCTAAGGTTTTGCAAATGGGGTAGCAAGCTAAGTGGGCTTGATTGTGGGAAAAACTCCACAGTTAAGCGCGCTTGAGCCAGAGGAGTTCTGGGATGGGTGACCTCCTGGGAAGTCCTGGTTACCGGGTGCAAGCCCCGGAAGTGATGATTGATGCTATGTGATTCGTTCTCCACATTTCACTAGTTTCAATCCCACTTCTTCACCCCTGTGAGCATCACCCGATGCAATGAGTGCTAAGTGAACTATTCAAAAATCATGAGAAATTAGTCAGTTACGACTACCTCTCATGGAAATGGTCATACGTTTAAATGACTTACTTAACGCAATTGAATCCCAAAAATGATATCTAATATAATGCACTGCGTAAATCCCCCATACTTAAATTCAAAAAGAGTCAAGGGATCTCTACTTGAATGGTTCATGAGGCACAATACTTGCTAAGGTTTTGCAAATGGGGTAGCAAGCTAAGTGGGCTTGATTGTGGGAAAAACTCCACAGTTAAGCGCGCTTGAGCCAGAGGAGTTCTGGGATGGGTGACCTCCTGGGAAGTCCTGGTTACCGGGTGCAAGCCCCGGAAGTGATGATTGATGCTATTTGATTCGTTCTCCACATTTCACTTGTTTCAATCCCACTTCTTCACCCCTGTGAGCATCACCCGATGCAATGAGTGCTAAGTGAACTATTCAAAAATCATGATAAATTAGTCAGTTACGACTACCTCTCATGGAAATGGTCATACTTAACGCAGTTGAATCCCAAAAATGATATCTAATATTCTTCATTATTATTATTAATATTAATTAATACATTTTAGTATTAATATAATTCACATTAACAACATTAAAGATGAATAAAATTTTAATATTTAGTTTTAATATTATTTACGAATATTAATATTAATATTAATATGAAAATTCATTATAGATTATAATATATAATATAAATTTAAGTTATTTTATTTTTAATTTATTTAATGTGGTAATTTTAAATTATTTTAATTTTGTGTTATTTTAATTTATTAATAATATTAATATTAATACTAATAAATAATGTTATTATGAATATCATTAACATTAATAACATTAAATATGTATAAAATTTTAATATAAAGCTTTAATATTATTTATTAATATTAATTTTATTTTTATTTTAATAATAATATTTATTAATATTAATTTTATTTTTATTTTAATAATAATATTAATTAATATGAATGTGAATATTAATATTATTTTTAGTATTATTAATATCTATAATTAATATTTATGTCAATATGAAAATCAACCATGGTAAATGATGGCCAACCATGTTTATTTTATGGTTTATAATATTCATTCAAACATCACATTGTGAAAAAGATTGTCTCAACATGAAAATCAATCATGGTCAACTATGGTCCAATGTCATATTGTGACAAAGATTGTCACAATATGAAAATAAACCATCGTCAACCATCGTCGACGATGTTCAACCATGGTCCAATGTTTCATTATGAAAACTATTTTATCAATATGAAAATCAACTCTGATCCATCATGGTCAACGATGGTCAATAATCATGGTCACATTGTAACGAAGATTGTCTCTTGGTCCAACAACAATGGACAAGGATTGTCTCACCATGAAAATAAATAATAATCCCATGGGTTTATTATTCCTTTGGGTTTATAATCATGGTCAATCGTGGTCAACCATGGCCCAATGGCACATTGTGACAAAGGTTGTCTCGATATGAAAATCAATCACCGCCAACCATTGTCATTCACGGTGAACCATGGTCCAATGTCACATTATAACAACGATTGTCTCAATATGAAAATTAATCATTGCCAACCATATTCAATCATAGCCAACCATGTTCAACCATTGTCAAATGTCGCATTGTGACAAAGATTGTCTCAAAATGACAACCAATCATGGTAAAACATGGTAAATATGAAAATCACGCATGGTTAACCATGGTTAAACATCACATTGTGACAAAACTTGTCTCAATATTGAAATAATCCATTGTCAACCATTATGAACCATGCTCTAATGTCACATTGTGATAAAGATTTCCTCAATATCAAAATCAACCATGGTAAATCATGGTCAAAGATCATCAATAGGCATGCTTACAGTATGACAAAGATTGTCTCATAGTACGTCACATTGTCACACCATGGTCGTCCATGGCCAACTTTGGTTAACCATGGTCCAACGTCGCACTTTGACATAGATTGTCAATATGAAAATCAACCATCGTAAACCATGCTCCAATGTCATGTTGTGACAAGGATTATCTTTATATGAAAATCATGGTCAACCATGGTCTAATGCCACATTCTAAAAAATATTGTCTCAATATGAACATCAATCATGGTCAACATGATCAACCATGCTTGTTTTAGGGTTATAAAATTTTAATATAAAGTTTTAATATTAATTTTAATAATAATATTAATTAATATGAATGTGAATATTAATATTACTTTTAGTATTATTAATATTTATAATTAATATTTATGTCAACATGAAAATCAACCATGGTCAATGATGGCCAACCATGTTTATCTTAGGGTTTATAATATTCATTCAAACATCACATTGTGAAAAATATTGTCTCAATATGAAAACCAATCATGGTCAAGTAGGGTCCAACGTCACATTGTGACAAAGCTTGTCAAAATATGAAAATAAACCATGGTCAACCATGGTCCAATGTCTCATTATGAAAAATATTTTATCAATATGAAAATCAACTCTGATCCATCATGGTCAACCATGGTCAATAATCATGGTCACATTGTAACGAAGATTGTCTCTTGGTCCAACAACAATGGCCATCCATGGTCAACCATGGTCTAATGTCAATTGTGACAAATATTGTCTCAATATGAAAATCAACCATGGTCAACCATAGTCTAACGTTGCATTGTGACAAAGATTGTCTCAATATGAAAATAAATCATGGATAACCATGGTCGAACATCGCATTGTGACAAAGATTGTGTCAATATGAAAATCAACCATAGTCAACAATGGTCAAACATGTTTATTTGTGGTTTATAATATTTATCTTAGGGTTTATATACCTAGGGTATATAATATTATGCCCTTAGATTTGATATTATTCGTTTGGGTCTATAATACTCTTAGTTTTTAGTATTAATTCCTTTTGTTTATTAGTCACTAAGGTTTATAATATTAATCCCTTGTGTTTATTAATCTAAGTGTCCATTTCCTAAGATATAATATTATTCATTTGGTTTATAATATTAATCCTAGGATTTAATATAAATCCACTGGGTTTATAATCATGGTCAATTGTGGTCAACCATGCCCCAATGGCACATTGTGACAAAGGTTGTCTCGATATGAAAATCAACGACCACCAAGCATTGTCATTCACAGTGAACCATGGTCCAATGTCACATTATAACAATGATTGTCTCAATATGAAAATTAATCATTGCCAACCATATTCAATCATAGCCAATCATATTCAACCATGGTCAAATGTTGCATTGTGACAAAGATTGTCTCAAAATGAAAGTCAATCATGGCAAAACATGGTAAATATGGAAATCACGAATGGTCAACCATGGTTAAACATCACATTGTGAAAAAAATAGTCTCAATATCAAAATCAACCATCATTAACCATTATCAACCATGCTCTAATGTCACATTGTGATAAAGATTTCCTCAATATCAAAATCAACCATGGTAAATCATGGTCAAAGATCATCAATAGGCATGCTTATAGTATGACAAAGATTGTCTCATAGTACAACATCACATTGTCACAACCATGGTCATCCATGGCCAACTATGGTTAATCATGGTCCAACGTCGCACTCTCACACAGATTGTCAATATGAAAATCAGCCATGGTCAACCATGCTCCAACGTCATGTTATGACAAGGATTCTCTTTATATGAAAATCATAGTCAACCATGGTCCAATGACACATTCTAAATAATATTGTCTCAATATGAACATCAATCATGATCAACATGATCAACCATGCTTGTTTTAGGGTTATAAATTTTTAATACAAAGTTTTAATATTATTTATTAATATTAATATTAATTTTAATTTTAATAATAATATTAATTTATATGAATGTGAATATTAATATTACTTTTAATATTATTAATATTTATAATTAATATTACTTTTACAATTATTAATATTTATAATTAATATTTATGTCAATATGAAAATCAACCACGGTCAATGATGACCAACCATGTTTATTTTAGGGTTTATAATATTCATTCAAACATCACATTATGAAAAATATTGTCTCAATATGAAAACCAATCATGGTCAACTATGGTCCAACATCACATTTTGACAAAGGTTGTCACAATATGAAAATAAACCATGGTCAATCATGGTCAACCATGGTTAATATGAAAATCACGATGGTTTCTAATATTTTTCCCTTCGCTTTATTAATTTCCAATGGTTTATAATATCAAATTATTGGTTTTCTTCATTCTTCAACTTTTTAATATTAATAATTCCTTGGATTCATAATCCCTTGAGGTTTTAGTGTTAATCCCTTGGGTTTATTATTCCTTTGGGTTTGTTATATCAATCCCTTGGGGTCTTGGTATGTTTTATTATTCCTTTGGGTTTCCCATATTAATCCCTTGGGTTTATTATTCCCTTAGGTTTATAATATCGATCATGGTAAACCATTGTCAATCATAGGCAACCATGCTTGAATGTCACATTGTGACAAGGATTGTCTCACCATGAAAATAAATAATAATCCCTTGGGTTTATCATTCATTTGGGTTTATTATATCAATCCCTTGGATTTATTATTCCTTTGGGTTTATTATATCAATCCCTTGGGTTTATTATTCCCTTGGGTTTATAATATTAGTCTCTTTTGTTTAATAGTATTCGTTTTGGTACATAATCCCTTGGGGTTTTAGTATTAATCCTTTGGGTTTATAATATCAATCGCTTGGATTTATTATTCCTTTGGGTTTCTCACATTAATCCCTTGGGTTTATTATTCCCTTAGGTTTATAATATTGATCATGGTAAACCATTTTCAAACATAGCCAACCATGCTTGAATGTCACATTGTGACAAGGATTGTGTCACCATGAAAATAAATAATAATCCCTTGGGTTTACTATTCCTTTCAGTTTATTATATCAATCCCTTGGGTTTATTATTCCCTTGGGTTTATAATATTAGTCCCTTTTGTTTAATAGTATTCCCTTTGGTTCATAATCCCTTGGGGTTTTAATATTAATCCCTTGGGTTTATAATATCAATTGCTTGGGTTAATTATTCCTCAGTCAAACATGGCTTATTATGATGTCGAGCATGGTCCAACATGGAATTGTCGTAAGGATTGTCTCAATATGAAAATCAATGATGGTCCATCATTTTTATTTCAATGTTTATAATATTTGCCTTACAGTTTATATACGTTGGGTTTATAATATTGGTCCCTTGGGTTTAATATTATTCCCTTGGGATTTTAGTACTAATCCCTTCGTTTTATTATTCCTTTCGGTTTCTCATATTAATCCCTTGGGTTTATTATTCCCTTATGTTTATAATATAGATCATGGTAAACCATTGTCAATCATAGCCAACCATTGTCAACCATGCTTGAATGTCACATTGTCACAAGGATTTTCTAATCATGAAAATAAATGATGTTTATTTTAGTGTTTGTAATATTTATATTTGGGTTTACGAATGTTGGGTTTATAATATTAGTCCCTTGGGTTTAATATTATTCCCTTGGGTTCATAATCCCTTGGGGTTTTAGCATTAATCCCTTGGGTTTATAATATCAATCCCTTGGGTTTATTATTACCTCATCTTTATAATATCAATCATGATCAACCATGTGTAGGTTTTAACCCTGTACAGAAATTACCTGCATACGAATTCTTAAACAAAGAAAATAAACAATGCGAGAGCATAACCCATAAAACACATATGCACAGAGATTTTTCCCTGGATCCCAAAACCGGGACTACCAGCTTGATTTTTCATTATATTCCTTTCAATGTTACAATACATATTTATACACGTCGAAGCATCCAATACCATGAACCGAAAAACCATCACGTCCAATACCATGTGCAAAAATCATGCACAAAACCATAGTCGTGGAAAGAATATAACACAACCCAACAATCTCCCACTTGTTGTTTTCTTTCCACAAGGGGCCACAGGAGAGCTTAGTCATTTTTCCAGCCCTGAAACACCCATTGTTTCTCTACACCAAGAGAACTTCTCAGAGCTCACAAATTTTGTCAATGCATCTGCAGTATTCTTCAAAGTGTCCACCTTTACCAGCAACACCTTTTTGTCTTCTATCATATCCCTCACAAAGTGATACTGAACATCAATGTGCTTTGTCTTTGAATGATAAGCAGGGTTCTTTGCCAAGAAAATTTCACTTTGGCTGACACAGTCTATTCTTATAGCTCCCTGTACTAACCCCATACTTGAACACAATCTCTGCAACCAAACTGCTTCCTTGCTTGCATGAGTGGTTGCCATGTATTCTGCCTCTGTAGTTGATAGTGCCACTGCAGATTGTTTCTTACTCATCCAACTGACTGCACCTCCAAATAGGTTAAACACATACCCACTTGTAGATCTTCTCTGATCCAGATCTCCAGCCCAGTCCGCATCAACAAAACCATGAATATCCAACACTCTGTCCAATCCTGGTCTTCCTTGGTAGCACAAACCATAATCACTAGTGCCACGCAAATACCTGAAAACCCGCTTCACTGTTGTCCAGTGCTCCTTCCCAGGTTTTGACATAAACCTGCTCAATACTCCCACTGCATGTGCAATGTCTGGTCTAGTACAGACCATTGCATACATCAGGCTACCGACTGCACTTGCATATGGAACACGGGACATGTCCTCTTCCTCTTATTGTGTCTTGGGACACTGTTCAGCAGATAACCTCACACCTACAGGAATAGGAACCTTCACCGGTTTACTATCCTGCATATTAAACCTCTGCAGTATTGTCTCGACATACTTCCTCTGGTTTAACCAGATCTTCCTCTTTGCCCGATCTCTTTTAATTTCCATGCCCAAAATATAGTTTGCAGCACCAAGATATTTCATGTCAAATTTGGAGGACAATTGGGTCTTCAAATCCTGGATAATTTCTTTGTCATTTCCAACCAGCAACATATCATCCACATACAAGACCAGATAAATAACACGGTCACCAATTAATTTAAAATACACACAATGATCTGCTTTGCTTCTGGTGAAGCCAAGTCCCCGTATAAATGTATCAAATTTCTGATACCACATCCTTGGTGACTTTTTTAACCCATACAGAGACTTCTTTAACTTGCATACCAGTTCTTTCTTACCCTTCACTGCAAAGCCTTCAGGTTGCCTCATGTAGATTTCCTCTTCCAAATCCCCATGAAGAAATGTTGTCTTCACATCCATCTGTTCTACCTCAAAATCAAAAGCAGCAGCAACAGATAAAAGTAATCTAATAGAAGCTACCTTGGCAACAGGAGAAAAAATATCACCAAAATCAATTCCCGGCACCTGGGAATAACCTTTTGCTACCAACCGAGCTTTGTATTTCTCCACCTTTCCTTCTGCATTAGTCTTCTTCTTGAACACCCATTTGCTGCCAATGGGTTTCCTTCCAGCCGGCAACTCTACCAGATCCCAAGCCTCATTTTTGTGCAAAGATGCCATTTC
This sequence comes from Pinus tabuliformis, assembly GCA_031772625.1. NCBI lineage: Eukaryota > Viridiplantae > Streptophyta > Pinopsida > Pinales > Pinaceae > Pinus > Pinus tabuliformis. Next base: position 82,353,352 of record CM062806.1, on the reverse strand, counting down.
ATCAACCATGGCCTCTTTCCAGAGTTTTCCATCCTCTGAATCCAATGCTTCCTTCACAGTTCTGGGATCATCATCAGTAACAGACAAAGCAAAATTTGAACTGAAAGCAGATGGACTATACCTTTCTAGCTGCCTTCTTTCTCGACCTGATCTTCTCACAGCCGGAGTTTGTGGCTCTTCATCTTCTGATTCCTCCTCTGCTGCAGAGTCTGATTCTTCCTCCTTTGGCTCAAACTCTATCTTCTCAGGTTCCTTTGGTTGGACTTCAGATTGAATAACATATTTTACCTCTCTGAACACCACATCTCGGCTGTACACAACCTTCCGTGTGACTGGGTTCCAAAGCTTATAACCCTTTAAACCATCCTTATACCCAATAAAGATGCACTTTTCAGATTTACTATCCAACTTGGTTCGTTTCTCCTTTGGAACATGTACATATGCATCACATCCAAATACCCTCAGATGTGAAAGAGAGGGTTTCTTACCAGTCCATACTTCTTGTGGAGTCTTATCCTCCAACGCTGATGAGGGTGATCTGTTGATCAGGTAATGTGCAGTATCCACCGCCTCTGCCCAGAATTCCTGTCCTAACCCGGCACCACTGAGCATGCTTCTTGCCCTTTCCATCAACGTCTTGTTCATTCTTTCTGCGACTCCATTTTGCTGAGGTGTATATGGAGTAGTCTTCTGCCGTGCTATACCACACTTCTTACAAAATTCTTCAAATTCCTTGCTGCAAAATTCTCCACCATTATCTGTCCTCAGCACCTTTATCTTCTTCTCTGTCTGATTTTCCACCAGAGCCTTAAATTCTTTAAACCTGTCAAAGACTTCAGATTTCTTCTTAAGGAAATATATCCATGTATTCCTTGAGAAGTCATCTATGAATGATACATAGTACACAGACTTACCCAGTGATGGAACCTTCACAGGTCCAAACACATCACTGTGCACAAGCTCTAATATTTGTTTCGTCCTCTTACCACCAGAGGGGAAACTCACTCGATTCTTTTTCCCATACACACAATTTTCACAGAAATCAAAATCCAGAGAGCTATCATTCATACCTTCTACCATACCTTTACCATGAAGTATTCGAAGGCCCTTCTCTCCAATATGTCCAAGCCTTTGATGCCACAACATGGTCTTCTCTCCAGAGACCACTAGATTTTCTACTCCATTTTCAGGAACCATAGAACTATTGCACCCATCAACAACAGTGCTACCTTGCAATTTGTACAGAGTTCCAGTCCGAACTCCCCGCATCAATATCAGTGCTCCTCGAACCATCTTGCAGGTATCTTTCTCAAACACCGTCTTTACACCTGCATCATCCAACTTGCTTACAGAAATCAGATTTCTGGCCAATGCAGGAATATGTAGAACACCCGGAAGTGTTCTAACCCTTCCACCTTGCAACTTCAACTTTACTTTTCCCTGACCAATGATTCTAGCCTTCCTATCATCTCCTAAGAAGACATCACCACCATCGTATTTCTCATACTCGCAGAACCACTCTCTATGGGGAGTGAAGTGAAAGGATGCACCTGAGTCAATCAACCATGCCTCATGATCTACATGTGTACTTGAAGAAGCCATGTACACATCCCCACCTTCATATGAGGTGGTTTTCGCCTCTGCAGAAGGAGCATCATCAGATCCCTTTCCTTTATCAGGAGCTTTAGATTTACAATCCCTTCTGAAGTGCCCTTCCTTTCCACATTTCCAGCACACCACCTTTGTAGGTTTTCCTGGAGATTTAGATCTCCCTCTAGATTTAGATCTCCCACTCGATGACTTATTTTTGTTTCTGTTCTGGGACCGTCCTCGTACAGACAAGGCATCACCATTCTGGTTGTCCATATTCTTCCGTCTCATCTCCTCCGTCAGCAAGGCTGAGACTATTTCATCAAACTGCAAAGCAGTTGCATTGCTACCTATTGCAATAACCAGACTATCCCACGAATCTGGTAGAGAACACAATAGACTGATGCACTTATCTTCATCTGAAATTTTAATATCAACAGATAATAATTGACTTACCACAGTATTAAACGCATTCAGATGCTCTGTCACCGAGTCTCCATCTTTCATCCTCAGGTTATACAACTTTTTCCGCAGGAACAGTTTATTCACCAGAGACTTAGATTGGTACAAAGTCCCTAACTTGACCCACAAAGCCTTTGTCGTAGCTTCCCCTGATACATTCAGCAATACTGAATCTGAGACACACAATCGTATTGTGCTCTTTGCCTTCCGATCCAATTTCTTCCATTCTTCATCGGTCACTCCCGATGGTTTAGTACCCGGATCTACCGCGATCCACTGATCTTTATCGACCAACAGATCCTCCATCTTGAGTTTCCACAACTCAAAACTCTGACCATTGAACTTCTCAATCTCGATCTTTCCACTACTCGCCATCTTCTTTCACCACCAGAATCGATCTCACAGATCTCCCACTGAACAGGGTCTACCACAGGCCCGAGCGAAACCCCTCAGCAACAAAGGCGTCCCCTTGAAGCCAAAACAGCTCTGATACCAAATGTAGGTTTTAACCCTGTACAGAAATTACCTGCATATGAATTCTTAAACAAAGAAAATAAACAATGCGAGAACATAACCCATAAAACACATATGCACAGAGATTTTTCCCTGGATCCCAAAACCGGGACTACCAGCTTGATTTTTCATTATATTCCTTTCAATGTTACAATACATATTTATACATGTCGAAGCATCCAATACCATGAACCGAAAAACCATCGCGTCCAATACCATGTGCGAAAATCATGCACAAAACCATAGGTAGGTTCGCCCAACACCATGGTTGAATGTCATATTGTCACAAGGATTGTCTCACCATGAATAAACCATGTTTAGATTAGTCTTTGTAATATTTATATTTGGGTTTACAAATGTTGGGTTTATAGTATTAGTCCTTTGGGCTTAATATTATTCCCTTGGGTTCATAATCCCTTGGGGTTTTAGTATTAATCCCTTGGGCTTAATATTATTCCCTTAGGTTCATAATCCCTTGGGGTTTTAGTATTAATCCCTTCGGTTTATTATTCATTTGGGTTTATAATGTAAGTAAGTTGGGTTTACTATTCCCTTAGGTTTATAATATCAATCATGGTCAACCATTTTCAATCATAGCCAACCATGGTCAACCATGTTTGAATGTTGCATTTTGACAAGAATTGTCTCACCATCAAAATAAACCATGTTTATTAGTGTTCATAGTATTTATATTTGCGTTTATCAATATTGGGTTTATAATATTAGTCCCATGGGTTTAATATTATTCCCTTCGGTTCATAATCCCTTGGGGTTTTAGTATTAATGCCTTAGTTTTATTATTCCTTTGGGTTTATAATATCAATCCTTGGGTTTATTATCCCCTTAAGTTTATAATATCAATCATGGTCAACTATGGTTGATTCTTGCATTCTTACAAGGATTGTCTCACCATCAAAATAAATCATGTTTATTTTGACGTTTGTAATATTTACACTTGGGTTTACGATTGTTGGGTCTACGGTTTCTTCCAAACGATGGCCAGGTCTGCGGTTTCTTCCAAACGGTGGCCAACTATACCTCTTCCAAACGCGTGGGCTATATACCTGCGGTGTGAGCTATATATCTACGGTTTCTTCCAAACGGTGGCCAGCTTCTTTTCATAAATTCTCTTTCTATTGCGGTTTCTTCCCGATCTGCTCTGCGGTTTCTTCCAGATCTGCTCCAGGTCTGCGGTTTCTTCCAAATGCGTGGGCTATATACCTGCGGTGTGAGCTATATATCTGCAGTGTGATAGCTGCGGTTTCTTCCAAACGGTGGCCAACTTCTTTTCATAAATTCTCTTTTTATTGCGGTTTCTTCCCGATCTGCTCTGCGGTTTCTTCCAGATCTGCTCCAGGGCTGTGGTTTCTTCCAAATGGTGGCCAACTATACCTCTTTCAAACGTGTGGGCTATATACCTACGGTGTGAGCTATATATCTGCGTTTCTTCCAAACGGTGGCCAGCTTCTTTTATGGGAGATCACCGTAGATTTGGCTAGATACGCATAAGAAGAACCCAGATCTGTGAGCTATTAATTATTGGAGGTGTTTTCTACTCTTTCTTTTGTTTTTGCATGAGCAGATATGCGGCTCTTGCTGCAGTGTACAATTTAGTTATTGAATAGATCTGCAGTATATGTTAGATCACCATAGATTTGGTTAGCTCTTGTGGCCTTCTCTTCAGCAATCTTTTATACGCAGCGCGAGAGAATTCTCCAGATGGCTCCCAGCTTCGCAAAAATAGCTGCTAGCTCAATTCCATCCACCTCTGGGGGGCAAGCTCCAGCCCATATCGTGAGTGAAGCCCCAGATCCCACTGTCCAGGTGGTCGAGGCCTCACTCGATGAGGCTTTGAAGTCCTCTGAAAGTTCTCTAATTTGTCGATTCAATGGTTTTTGGCCGCGGCTAACAGCTCTACACAATTGGATCTCAGAGGTATGGAAGCCTCTAATCCCTGATGCAATTAATATCTATCCCTGTGCTAAGGGTTTCTTTATAGTAGATTTTGAAAACCCTGCAAGCAGAAAATGTATTCTAGATTCTGGCCCCTGGTTTTGGGAAAAATCAGGCCTATTCATGAGGCCATGGAACCCATCTTTCGATCCCTCAACAACAGTCATAACCTCAACACCAGTTTGGGTGAGACTGCCAAACTTACCCTTGCATCTATGGAATTTCTCTTCACTAAAAGCCATTGGAAATGCAATTGGACAATTTTACTGCAGGTGCCCAGAAACAGAGGAATATGCCAGAACCACCTATGCACGCATTATGTGGAAATGGACTTCAGTGCCAGATTCCCAGCTAAAATACATCTAACAAGTAAAGACTATGTTTGGAATCAGAAACTCGATTATGAAAGTGTCCTCTTCAGGTGTCGATCTTGCTTTGAGACAGGCCACCTAGCCAAAAATTGCCCAAAAGCCTCCCAAAAAAATTATGCTAGAAAAAAAAATCACCACAGATCTACATGGTGGGAAGGAGCACAGAGAGAGCACTACACTGTCCTCAAAGAGGAATACTTTCGAGAAAACTCTGAATCACAAGAAATCAGGCAAGAGAGAAACATATTTCAAGACAAACAGGGGGAAAGCCCCGCCCAACAACAAAAGAGTGAACTCGACAACCCCTCAAGCATCAACAGTTATGAGGACTCGAATACCGCACAAAATAAATCTTCATTTAACAGCGATGCAGATCTCCTAGACCAAACTTCTTCTCCGACTATCTTCAAAAGACGAACACAGTGGATCACGAAGCTAAGACACCAATGTCCCAAGAATCAGAAGAGATGAAAGAGATGCAAGATAAAGAAAGTTGGAAGACCGTAGAGAAAAAAAAGAAAGCTACAGCACCAATCTCGCCAAGAAAGACGAGGAGCCAGAGAATTAGAAACTAAGAAAATTATAGGTCCGATAGACCAATTTGGTCTCAGTGGATGTTAACCATCATCATCATCATCAGTATTAGGCCCTTTGGTTTAATATTATTCCATTGGGTTCATAATCCCTTGGGCTTTTAGTGTTAATCCCTTGGGTTTATTATTCATTGGGGTTTTAGTCTTAATCCCTTGGGTTTATTGTTCATTTGGGTTTATAATATCAATCCCTTGGGACTGTGTTCATTATTCCCTTTGGTTTATAATATCAATCATTGTAAACCATTTTCAATCATAGCCAAACATGGTCAATCATGGTTGAATGTCGCATTATGACAAGAATTGTCTCACCATCAAAATAAACCATGTTAACTTTAGTTTTTGTAGTATTTATATTTTGGTTTACCAATGTTGGTTTTATAATATTAGTCCCATGCTTGAATGTCACATTTTGACAAAGATTGTCTCACCATGAAAATAAAACATGTTTAATTTAGTGTTTTTAATATTTATATTTGGGTTTACGAATATTGAGTTTATAATATTAGTCCCTTGGTCTTAATATTGTTCCCTTGGGTTCATATTCCCTTGGGGTTTTAGTATTACTCCCTTCTGTTTATTATTCATTTGGGTTTATAATTAGTGTTTGTAGTATTGATATTTGCCTTTACTCGATGTAAAGTTTATAATATTAGTCCCATGGGTTTAATATTATTCCCTTGGGTTCATAACCCCTTGGGGTTTTAGTACTAATCCTTTTGTTTTATTATTTCTTTCGGTTTCTCATATTAATCCCTTGGGTTTATTATTCCCTTAGGTTTATAATATCGATCATGGTAAACCATTGTCAATCATAGCCAACCATGGTCAACCATGCTTGAATGTCACATTGTCACAAGGATTTTCTAACCATGAAAATAAATGATGTTTATTTTGATGTTTGTAGTATTTACATTTGGGTTTACGATTGTTGGGTCTATAGTATTAGGCCCTCCAGTTTAATATTATTCCATTGGGTTCACAATCCCTTGGGCTTTTAGTATTAAACCCTTGGGTTTATTGTCCATTGGGGTTTTAGTATTAATCCCTTGCGTTTATTGTTCATTTGGGTTTATAATATCAATCCCTTGGGGTTCATTATTGCCTTTGATTTATAATATCAATAATTGTAAACCATTGTCAATCATAGCCAAACATGGTCAATCATGGTTGAATGTTGCATTGTGACATGAATTGTCTCACCATCAAAATAAGCCATGTTAATTTTAGTGTTTGTAGTATTTATATTTGGGTTTACCAATGTTGGGTTTATAATATTAGTCCCATGCTTGAATGTCACATTTTTACAAAGATTGTCTCACCATGGAAATAAAACATGTTTAATATTAGTGTTTGTAATATTTATATTTGATATAATAAAAGCTTCGGCGTAAATCACATATAGAAAGACCTTTGTCTTTCAACTTGTCCTGACGATGAACCACACTAGTTGGTTCGAAACGCGTCGACAAAGGTCTTTCTATATGTGATTTACGCCGAAGCTCTTCTTATAACTGTTATGGATCACAGAAGTCTCAATTCAACAATTTATATTTGAGTTTATGAATATTGAGTTTATAATATTAGTCCCTTGGGCTTAATATTGTTCCCTTGGTTTCATATTCCCTTGGGGTTTTAGTATTACTCCCTTCGGTTTATTATTCATTTGGGTTTATAATTAATGTTTGTAGAATTGATATTTGCCTTTACTTGATATGAAGTATATAATATTAGTTCCATGGGTTTAATATTATTCCCTTGGCTTCATAATCCCTTGGGTTTTAGTAATTATCCTTTGGGTTTATTATTCTTTTGGGTTTATAATATCAATCCCTTGGGTTTATTATTCCCTTTGGTTGATAATATAAATCATGGTAAATCATTGTCAATCATAGCCAAACATCGTCAACTATGGTTGAATGTCGCATTGTGACAAGAATTTTCTCAGCATCAAAATAAACCATGTTTATTTTAGTATTTGTAGTATTTATATTTGGGTTTACCAATGTTGGTTTTATAATATTAGTCCCTTGGTTGAATGTTGCATTTTGACAAAGATTGACTCGCCATGAAAATAAACCATGTTTATTTTAATGTTTGTAGTGTTTATATTTGGGTTTAACAATGTTGGGTTTATAATATTAGTCCCATGGGTTTAATATTATTTCCTTGGGTTCATAAACCCTTGGGGTTTTAGTATTGATCCCTTAGTTTTATTATTCCTTCAGGTTTATAATATCAATCCCTTCGGTTTATTATTCCCTTAGGTTTATAATATTGATCATGGTCAACCATTTTTAATCATAGACAACCATGGTCAACCATGGTTGAATGTCACATCGTGACAATGATTGTCTCACCATGAAAATAAACCATGTTTATTTTATTCTTTCTAATATTTATATTAGGGTTTACCAATGTTGGGTTTATAATATTAGTCTGTTGGGTTTAATATTATTTCCTTAGGTTCATAAGCCCTTGGGGTTTTAGTATTAATCCTTTGGGTTTATTATTAACTTGGGTTTATAATATCAATCATGGTCATCTTTATTAATCTCTTGTATTTGTAATATCAATCCCTTGCACTTCTTGATCCCTTAGATTTTTAATATTTATCCGTTGGGTTCAATAATTGCTTGGGTTTATAATATTAAACCATAGGGTTTTTTAGTTCTTCGAGTTTATAATATTAGTCCCTTTTGTTTATCTTAGGTTTTTGATGAAAAGAGATCTTGGGGGTTAACCAAAATCCATTTCCTTAAAAAAATATCGATCTTGAGGCCTGTGGTTATGGCCCACTAATCCTATCGAAAGCATTTCTTTAGGCCTTGAGCCTTTCAACCAGGGACTTACATTAAATCAGAGCCATACAACTTTATTAGTTATTAATAATCCTAAATCTGTTTGATAATATTTATATAGTTATTAATACTCCTAGATACTATTAATAATTAACCCTATTTATACAAACCCTAAGATAAATATTAAAATTAATGAAGCCTAATAATAATAATTAATAATACTAATATTATTATGAGTTTAGGTTTATAATAATATTAATATAATAATTATATAAGAATATAGTTGCTATTATTTGTATAGTTATTAATTATCATAAATAATAAATAATTGGTCTTTATTGTTCTTATATATATATATATATATATATATATATATATATATATATATATATATATATATAGATATATATATTAGTCTGTGTGGTTCGCGGACACCCGTGGTCAGTGGATGTCGGCTACGTCCATGTAAAGACTAGAGCTGATCTTTAGGATCCTGCCCCTCGGCCATCATAGACCTGACTCCAAGGTTTTTCGGGGAGAATTGACCTTGTGACCTCTCGAACGGTGAGGCACTAACTTGACCAGTTGAGCTAACCCTTGGGGCTATATTATAATAATATTGATTATATTATTATTATAATAATAATTATATTTGTATATTATAATAATAATATAACATTATAATTGAATATTATTAATAACTATATAAATATTAACAACCAAATTATTTCTATATATTATTATATAAATATTATATAAATATTATAATAATAATATAAACTCCTAATAATATTATAATAATAGTGATTATATTATTGCGATAATATAGTAATTATATTTCTATATTATAATAATAATATAATATTATAATCAAATATTATTATTATTATTGATGATGATGATGATGATGGTGGTGGTGGTTAACATCTGCTGAGACCAAACATTGGTCTAGCAGACCTAAAGAAACAAATTATTTATTTTGATTTAAGATTTTATTCCTATGCTCAAAAAGCTTGGAGAGAAGCCTCCCGAGCTCACTATAATTTTGACATTGTAAAAGGCTAGGAAGGTTAGTATTGTAACAAAGATTGTGAAACTGAGATCTAATGTGGATATACGCGAGGCACTCTAAGAGGAAGTGGTTTTCATCCTCGATGTTCCTATTCTCACATATATGGCAGATCCTTTCCATCTATGGCATTTTAGGAACTGCCCAACGACCTGTTTCACTATGGAGCTCATGAGAATTCGTTCTAATCTTTACTATATTAATTTATTTATTTATTTATTTATTTATTTATTTATTTTATTTTTTTTTTTTTTTTTTTTTTTTTTTGCTGTGAGCTAGTTAATATAGAGAGATACTTTTGATCTTCTAGGGTGGGGTTGATGACCTTCTTATAATAACTTAATTTTCTTTTAGCTGCTAAATCTTTTTCACACCACATTTTTTCTTTGAACTTAGAAGTAACAATATCTTTAATGTTATTTATGTTTTGCAATGCATCATTCTCGTTGATCTCCCAATAGTTTAACCAGGCCCTTGTGTCTTTATGCCACCCCCGATTGAGCCTTAGGTGGTTTTGGTTGGAATTTAAAGCTAGACTTCTCTATGATCGTTTATGTTATTGAGTTTGTGCTTGTATAGCAGAAACCTAATCATAGCTAGGCTCTCAATAGGGGAAAGACCTACTTCTATAAGGAGAATAGGGTATAGTGTATTACTTTTAATTTTCAGGTTATAAGTTATAAAACGCTTCTGGATTTGCTCAATCTTTCTCCATGATTCTCTGGAGAAAGATTGAGCAAACAATATAATTGTTATTACTTTTTTTTATAGTTTTATATTATTAGATTATTTAAATAACATAAGGATAATATAATATTATTATGAGATATTCTTATTATTAATTAATATATATTAGGAATTTATATAATTATTATAATATTTATACAGTAATATATATAAATAATCTGGTTGTTAATATTTATATAGTTATTAATAATCCTATATAGTTATTTATATAATTATTAATAATCTTAAATATCCATAATAATTATTAATGTGGTTGATATAAGTCTATTCGAGTATATCAATGACATTGAAATATGTGATTATATATATGTTTTATATATCCCTATCGGCGTATATCAACCATATTGGTAGATATGATTATGCTAGTTTAAAAATTAAAATGGAATGATCTGCAGTGCTGTACTGAAGCGTGAATGTCGATGTATCATTTTTTACAGAAAAAGACAAAAGACTCAAGGCCCCGTTCCCACTGCTTGATAATCAACAATATAATGTGTGGTCCTTTTAAAGGGCAACAACCAGGTTGGGTTAAATGGTTGTTACTCAAGAATCCTTTGACAATACTGCCACTTCACTTCACTATAGAATTCCTTTTTATGCAAAAATGTGGGAGTTGTACTATCATCACACTCACATCATCCCTATATTTTCTAGTTATCGCTAACTCTACAAGATTTTTACAGGTAGCGATGGGGCCGCCTCCTAATGGTTGTCAAATTAAGTTGATTCTGAACACAGAAAGGCCTGACGATATCCACTGCTTCTTGATTACTAACTTTATCCCACAACCCATCTGATGCCAAAATTAAAAACTCGCAATCAGATGTTATTTGAATCTTTCTGGTGTCTGGTTCAGCTGTTATCCATTCTTTCATGTGTGAATCGCCTATTGGATCCCTGAAACTCGCCAAACTCCGTGGCGGAGGTCCACAATTCCATTCAAATTCTCTATCCGTTGTCGCTCGTCCTCCCTTCCAGCTCGATGATCACATGTAAGGGCTTCTAAAGCACCATCTCTGCTAATAACTGCTCGGCAATCCCCAACATTGGAAACCAATAAGTTGCCATTTATAATTAGAGCAGTTACACAAGTTGTACTGCTACCAACCTCTTGCTTCAAAAATTCTCCATCTGTTGTTAAGTACGCATCTCTAACAACCTGTTCAATAATGTCCTCTGTTTCGTTTTTTATTCTGAGCATTTCTTTCAGAATATTCTGCCCAATATTTTCGGCAGCGAAAGCTGCAACTTTCCGACCGCTATGACCATCAAAGACGCCAAAATATCCCTGTTTGGAATCGCCAAGAACACTGACAATGGCCTTGTGGGTATCTTCCATGAATTCTCGCTTACCCTTTTTGCACAAAACCACATAATGAAAACCTTCCATATTAAACTCCATCGGCTGCTCCACGGCCACGCTCGGCGCGTTGAGGGCCGGCAAATGGAGTGGAACATCTAGCATTAGTGAGTGTTGCCTCTTGTGCAGAGGCTTGTGGAGGTTTGTCGTTACACCAAAACCCACAGGTATTGGTAAACGTAACAAATATTAACTAGGATCCCGAGGGTGTAAATTATGGATTCTATAGAGGTGCGGTGATTCTTCCAACACCCCCCCCTCAAATGCAACTCGGGGGAATCGAACCTGGGTCCAAGCTCTGATACCATGTGGAGGTTTGCCATTACACCAAAACCCACAGGTGTTGGTAAACGCTACAACCCAGTAACTAGGATCCCTAGAGTGGAAATTACGGATTCTATAGAGGTGCGGTGATTCTTCCAACACCCCCCCTCAAGTGCAACTCGGGGGAATCGAACCTGGGTCCAAGCTCTAATACCATGTCGAGGTTTGCCGTTACACCAAAACCCGCAGGTATTGGTAAACGTAACAAACATTAACTAAGATCCCTAGGGTGGAAATTATGGATTCTATAGAGGTGCGGTGATTCTTCCAACAAGGCTTAGGGAACTTGTCCACCAAAAAGTGGGATATGCAGAAGCCAAAGACCGAGGGAGAATTCCCTGCTACAATGCAAGCCATTTTTACAATCTGCAGAGGCTGCGGTATAAATTCGATGGAGTGTCGTTCGGAGCCTGTTAGTGCTTGTGGTTCCAATTACAGTGTCTGCTAAGCATTTATATGGTGTTCAATGCTTCAACTCAAATCAGATATAGGAAACGTGCACCGTCAAACTCGTGTGTACGCGATCACAACCTTGCATTATTATATATGTAATACAACCGACTATGGGCTGCAAGATGGTGAAACGGTCTAAAATTATAGAGGAAATCCTTATTAGTTATCATGTTTCTCTGGTCAAGGTCCTCGCTCGTCATGAAGGAAACTCCCAAAAGGTTAAATTTCTTATAATGAAAATTGATTAAATCAATATTGTTTGTATGTGGTCACGCATGGCTGCCGTGATGGCGAGAAATAACCACCGGCACTAAAGTATGAAGGGTGACGTTAAGTTGTTTGTGTTTTGGAGTGAATAAATAGATTTAGTGTTTTCAATTTAAAAAAAATGGCATTTAGATTTTACAGAATTTAGATTTATCATTAAAAAAAATTATAGCATTTTAAACCAGATTTAAAAAAAATATATTATTTAAAAAAATAAAATAAAAATATTATTAAAAGAAAAGGCTTTAAACCTATCATTATTAATAACTTTATATTTGTTTATTCAAAATACATTTTTTTTAATTCTCTTTTTATTGAAAGATAATTTTTTTTTATTCAAAATACATTTTGGAAGCTTATTTTATTTCATCAAGTACATTCAAAATATGTTTTTCTTTTAAAATCTTTAATGGTTTAATAAAGCTTTTCAAAATATTCTCTTTCCAAAATCTCAATAATTTACCAAATGTTTTAAACTTTCACTTACAACTATTTGTTGCTTTCAAAAGCTCCGGTTAGGTTGTTGAAGAATGTTAAAGCATTCAAAAGAAATCTTCTATTAGAAAATCCTAATGGTGAGAGGGAAAGCAACCAAAATTTCAATTGAGGGCAAAGATGGATGATGAGATTAATAGGATGTGCATGCCGATAAGAAAGATTTTAAAGAGAAGGACAACCAAAAGAAGAATACAACTATCTGTGTATGTTTATCGCAACAAGTCATATGGGGTAAAGCATAATCAAGTTTGGGATCCGGCAAGATTACGATCAATAATGGAACAACAATAAAACTATATATGCGGATAACAACATCATTATATATGGGATCGAGGATGATTGAACGAACTAAAAACACATGACGAAGAGGTCATGAAAATTTTCAACTTGGGGAGTCTGATGTAGAAGCATCAACACTAGCCAATCCATTTTTCTCTAGAACCAAGAGGGTCATGAAGTCCTTCAAAGAGGAAGGAATTCCATCAATTGTAAATTACATAAAATAAAATTAGGAAATTTTATGTAAATACAAGTGTCCAGGTTCTAGAAAAATTTGGGTGGTTAGATTTTTTTGGTGAGCTAGTATTTTTGCCAAATAAGACTTTAACAAAGTAACAAGTGTAGAGTTATGTGTCTATACTTTTTGGATATATGTCTAAACAATGTTGAGTTTTTTAAGATATTTCCTAGATATAGGAACTATGTCTTTATGTACAATTAGAAGTTGGGGTTCAATGTCTCAGAAGTAGAGTGAGACAAAGCTTGAGAGAGGAAGCATGAGTAAATTTTGTGTAATTTATTTGTAAATATATATTATTAAAGAATATAACATGTTTTATGTTTTTACATGTCATATGTGTATTCTGATTCCGATGAAGCAGGGTATAAATGGTGGTGTAGAGTGAGACATTACGACAAAAGCACTCATAAGAGCTCAACTGAAAGTCCATCCCCTTATTAAATAAAACATTGATGAAAAGAAGATTGTTTCATTCACAAGAGTACTATCATTGACTTAGTTTTGTTATAAAAAAATTTGTTGTCTGTGTGGTCATATGGTGAGAGAGATTGTGTCGCCAAATTAATCCCATCCATCTCTTGATATTTCATGAATACATATTATGTAGATACCTATGTGATACCTATTAGTTTGATTTTTTTAGCGTATGAGTAGATCTTAAATGAATGCTTGACTTTCTTGATTTATTTCTTAGTGGGAAGTTATAGGTCAGACTTATATTTTGCAAGATGAAGATCTTCTACAAGAACTCTATTGAATCTAGTTGTGGCCATTTCTTTTATCTTTAAACCATAAATACTCTTGCATAGAGGAGTTTTTACCATTTACTACAAAATCCGAGATAATTCTTATCATCAAATTAGTGTAAGTCTGTCGAATGTACATAATGCATAATGTGGGAAAATATAGAGGTCTTAACATTTTGAAACTTGCTGTGAGTGAGCCTAACCCCTTATCCTATATTATTAGCTATCCACATTTGGACCTCATCTCTATCCAGCTATATCTTTAGGCTAAAAGAAATATATCTATATGCGAGCTTATAAATCGACATTTGTCTCATTAAATAAAATAATATTCGTAAAGTCACTGAGACTACTAGATTAAGCTAGCTATTTGGGCTCGTTTGACTTCTCATTGGATTCCCAGACTATCAAACCAACTTGGACTCAAATATCTTATGGAGCTTGCAACCTTCCTGCACTGTATATTTAAAATCAGTAGCACCTGACTTAGGGTTACCTAACTAATGAATGCTTAAATTCCAGAAGAAACGAGAAAACAAAGAGAACCTTGAGTGGGCTTATGGTTGATATATTCATAAATCAGGTATGGTAATTTAGAAGACCAAAAAGGGGAAGAGAGTGCTTAGTAACTTGCAAGACCAAGGCATTAAGGTGAACACACCATTAGGGATCTTTCTTTCGGGGCACAATCATGAATATGAGCATTGATCCTGGAGAGTGAAATCAAATATCAAAGAAAAGTAGGGACCAATGATTTAGAGAAGCCAGAACAACTGTGTCACAATATAAAAAATATTATCGAGCATCAAAATGTCACATAACCATTAATAAATGATATAATGTGACATAATAGTTGACGATTCTCACATTGCAAAATAACCATTGAGGATGTCATGGTGCGCCATAATCAATGAAGAATGTTGTAGTACAACATAACCATTGATAAATGTTACAATGCAACATAACCATTAGGAATATCTGAAATAGACATAATCCATCTAAGTTTAATGTCTAAACATGATATAAGTATTAAGGAATGATAAAATCTAACATAACCCTTTAAGCATGTAAGAACACAACGTAACCCTTGATGAAGTCATGATGCAATAGAACCATATTATCCACCTCTCAGTATCACAATATGACATAATTATATTATCAACCATGGTCAATCAAATTCAATAATAAGAAATCATGGTCAACAATAATCAAACATGGTTAAACAAATCAACCATCTTCAACCTTGATTAGCCATAATCAAATATGTTCAACTATTTCTAGCCATAGTAAGCCATGGTCACTAAAATCCAACTTTGGTCAAACATGAGAAACCTTAGTGAAACAATCTTAATAATAGTCAAACATGACAAAATTTGGCTAAACATAGTGAACCATAATCAACCATGTCCAAGCATACTATACCTTGGTCACCCATGGTCAAACTATACTCAATTATAGTTAATCGTGGTCCAAGATCGTTAAAAATAATGAGAAATGGTTACACGCATTTAAACATGAAAAATAATTGTTAACTAGAGTCATCCATGGTCAACCAAAGTCAACCATATTCAAACATGGTCAACTATAACCAATCATATTTTTCTATAGTTAAACATGGTAAACTATAATCAACCATATTTTTCTATAGTCCAACATGTTCATCTTTAGTAAAACATAGTAAACTATAGTCAAGCATGGTCAATCATGGTAAAAATACTGAACTATGATCAAACAATAAACAGTGATCAACCATGGTAAATTATAATCAAACATTGTAAAACATAATCAACAATGAGTAATCATTGTAAACAATAATCATAGTCAAATATCATAGATATTTTAATATTATTAGCATTGATACTTTAATTTGGAAATCTTCTAGCCTTACCCACAAATTTCACAAATGTCAATGGTCAAGTAGCACAACCAAGGTGGTTGATATCCCTTAGATGCCATTTTCCACCTTTTTAACTTATTCATGAACACAATTTGTCTTACTAACGAAACCCTTTCTCCAAGCATTATGCTACTGGAACAACATATTGTGCTACTGACATCCCACCAACTTAATTAAAAAAAAAAAGAATTAAAAAGGAAAAAATTGGAATGTATAATTACTATTATCTTAAAAATATAGATTATCCTTGATTTCTAGACTTTAGCAATAATTTTATTTCTCATAATAAAGGGACTTGCACATTTTGGATGCTTATTATTAGTTCAAAATCAATCAAATTTGTCATATCCTGTTAACATGGTTGGGTTTAAAGGGTGTCATTTTGTATGACAATTTAGATTCAAAACTCAAAAGTAAATGAGAGAAAACTAAATTCCAAACATATTAAAAGTTTATGTGCCCTAGACCAAATGTCATGCCCAGTAATATTGAGAATTATAATAATTTTAAATCACATTTTTTTGAACCTCAAAATAATTCGCTAAATCATAAATATATTAACGAAAAGACTAAAAAAATATCATTATTTTAAGAATAATATAAAATATACAAAAACAAAAAACAAACAAAAAAAAAATACTTTAATTTATGATGTTTAAGCCCTCCTTACTATGTCATCAAAGCCATAACACATATCTAGATCCAAATATCACCCTCTTTATTTAGTTCTTAATTTAAATAAATCATTTTGTTATAAATTAGTTCTTCGGTTGAATAAATAATTTTGTTATAAATTCAACATAGCATCAAAGCTTCCCATGATTAAACATCATCTTTTCTTTCTACAACGAAGCATAAATTATATTCCTAGGGTAAACTATAAACCTATGCCTTGAAAAAACTTTCTCACTTCTACCATGGAAATCTTGTCATGATTGTTGTAATTAGTTTTAAGCGGATGAATGTATGTTCTCATTAAATCTATATATTTTGAGTGGGCCTAATGGGCCTAATGGTTAAGAGCATGTGTTTCCTCCTAAGAAATCACAAGTTTAAAACCAGAAAGAATAGAGAATGTATGCCTTCCTAAAACTTAGCAGTGAAATTGATACCTTAAAATTAAATAATAATAATAATAATATATTCCTTACATATATGCATTTTTTTAGTAAAATTTTCTAATTTCAATATCACTTTTTATGTAAAAAAATAAATATAATAAATGAACTTTAATTTAATAAATAAAAAATAGAATAATAATAATAAATTATTAATAATTTAATATTTTAAAATGGGAGGAGCGCGAGCTAGTGAAAACGGGGGTTTACAGCTTACGAATTTTTCAGATCTAAGGTTCGAAACTGGAAAAGAACAGGGTTAGAGTGGCAGAGCTATTCAGAAGAGGACAGATCCTGACCCAATAGATGGAAAATGAGGGGTCCATAGGGACCCCATCGTATAAGCATGTAATGATGCACAGATAGATAGCACAGGAAGGTGTGCAAATAGCTGGATATGAAAGCTCACGGAAAGAGGACGGAATCAACAAGGGAAGGAAGAGATATGAGGGTAAGGAGGAAGATCATAATCAAAAGCTGAAAGGAAAGGAGGACGGTGGCCAAACAGAAAACAGAGGCAAGGTGAAGGCCACACAAGCTCATCCTAACCAGGAAAACAAACAAAGAAAGAAGCAAACAGAAGCAGAAGAAGGGGTCCTAAATAAAGAGAACAAGGAACAAGAAGATAAAGTGGAAGCATGCAATGGCAAAAAGACTCAAGGCCCGTGTAAACATAAGGCGGTAGAAACCCTAAGAGTGGTAATAACAGATCCGGAGATTCAAGCCTACCGGGATCACATGACCGAACATGCAATAATCTGCAAGTTCATGGGAATCTGGCCAACGGAAAGAGCGTTGTGCCAATGGATAAAGCAACAATGGAAACCCAAAGGTGATGTAAGACTACACTTAGGAGCCAAAGGTTTTTTCACTGTTGTTTTTTCAAATCTAGAGGATAAGGATAGAATATTTGATGGTGGACCTTACTTCTTCGCTTCTGCGGGCCTATACATTAGGCCGTGGAAGCCCAATTTTGTGCTAGAAAAAGAGACCTTCAAGCAAGTGCCAGTCTCGATACGCCTTTTTTCCCTGCCAATATACTATTGGGGATATGCTGCTCTGAAACAGATAGGTGACAAATTAGGAACCTTCGTCAAAGCTTCAGAAGATACTCTGCAGAGAATATACACCTCATGTGCCCGAATCTGTGTGGAAATGGATGTGTCAGGAGCATTGCATGAGGGACTGTGGCTGGAATACAGGGATGAGGACTATTTCCAAGCCATAGATTATGAGAAAATCCCATTCCGTTGTAGCAAATGTCATGAACATGGACATTTAATCAGAGAGTGTTCATTAAATAGAGCAGCAGAAAACCTTAACGTAGATAGAGCAGAAAAGAACAGGGATATATTTACTCGACCAAGAGCGAGACAAAGAGCAAACAGGAAACGTCCAACCAAAGCAGGAAAATCACAAGGTAATACTAGTAATGCTTTCAAAGTATTGGAAACTGAAACAGAATCAGGGGACAATAACAAGGAACAAAATACCACTGAAGCAAACAAAACTACAACAGAGCTTGAAACCAAAACAATGGAGGAAAATCCTCCAAATATCACACTACAGAATCAAGAGACAACAAAAGGGGTAGATGAAGACTCAAAAATTCTCATAAGTGACATCGAAAGTGATGAGATGGAGCTTAATGACATACTAGAGAAAGAAGGAGTTAATCTACCAGACATGGTGGAACACTGGAAAAAGAAGGGGATGGAGCACATACCAGAAGAGGAAGTGAGGAGAATCAATGAGATACTAATAGCAAGATAGAGAGTAGAAATCGAGAGGCAAAGCAAGAACCTGGGCGTAGCAAAAGAAATGGGACACCGAACAAAAGTTCTACTTCAAACCTCCACAAGCTCCAAACAGAGGAAAAAGAGAGGACGCAGAACAAATAATGAGGCACTACGGAATTGGGACAAATGCTCTTAAACTCTGGTAAGATGAAAGCTCTAGAAGCTTTTCCTCTTAACTTCTAAATATTGTTTTGAAATGAAAGTTATCTCTTGGAATGCTAGAGGGCTTAATAGCCAATTAAAACAATGAATTTTAAAGAAGAAGGTCCAAAAGGAAAATCCAGACATTATATTTGTGCGAGAAACCAAATGTATAGGTAGCACTATTCAGAATGTAAGAAAAAAACTAAGTAAACATATGGAATACATGGAAACCTCCAGCCATGGATGGGAGGGAGGTTTAATTACCCTGTGGGATCCACAAGTTATCAAAATCCTCTCCTCTAAAGCTACCAGATCCTTCATAGCCATAGAATCTCAGATGATAGGAAATTCGGAAACCTATCTATGTACTAATGTCTATGGGCCTCAGAAGCTAGAAGAGAATTTTCTCTTTCTGAGAACTCTACTAAATCTGAAGCTAAGATATCCCAGAGCGAAGGTAGTCATAGGAGGAGATTTCAATATGATAACTACATTAATGGAAAAAAAGGAGGGATAAGGAAACTCAACAAATATTCTGAAGCCTTCTCAGAGTTCATCAATTCTGCTAAACTTGTGGATGTTCACCCCAAGAGTGGAACTTACACTTGGAATAACAGAAGGGTGGGGAAAGACAAATTTCTTCTCGACTAGACAGATTTCTAATCTCCGAAAGCATTCTGATGGAGGGAGTTATAGTAGAATCAAAAATAATCCCAAGTGGAGGATCAAACCATTGGCCCATTTCTCTGAATGCGGCTATCCAGGGAACTCCAAGAAACAAGCCATTTAGATTTGAGAAATTCTGGCTCACTCATCCAGATTTCATTCAACTTATTGAAAATTTGTGGCATGAACCGGTGGACATCAGAGGCACCAAAATGTACAGATTACAAGGCAAATTGAGATATATCAAGAACAAAATCAAAATATGGAATGAAACAGTTTTTGGGAACATATTCAAAGAAAAAGCCAAATTAGAGGAGCAATTGGAGCAAATACACAAAGGTTGGATCGCTGGAGACATTAACCCAGAAACAACAAACAAAGAAAAAATTCTAATGCAGCAATGGCAGCTTCGTTTCCAACAAGAGGAGACCCTTTGGAAACAAAAGTCTCGGATTCAGTGGCTCAAGGAAGGGGAACAGAATACAAAATTCTTCCATAGATCAGCAATGGACCACAGGGGAGCGAACAAAATCCTCAATCTCAAAAATGAACAGGGAGCCATTCTTCAGACACATCAAGAAGTTTCAACCCTGCTTACTTCACATTTCAGCAGCATAGCTAAAGAGCCAGAGGTGGACAGGACAGAAGCAATTGAGGAACTTATCCAATCCATTCCCAAGACAATCACCAATGAGAAAAACCTAGCACTAACTCGAGAAATTTCTTTGGAAGAGGTGGAAGAAGCGGTGAAGGGCATGCCAAATGATAAAGCTCCTGGGCCTGATGGGTTTACCATCAACTTCTACAAGGCTTGTTGGGACATTGTTAAAACACAGGTCTGGGAAGTGGTGGAAGACTCTTGGCATTCTGCCTCAATCCTCAAGTCCCTAAATTCTACTTTCCTCACCCTGATACCAAAAGAAGAGGAGGCCAATACCCCGGAAAAATTTCGGCCTATTGCTTTGTGCAATGTTATATATAAAATTATCTCTAAATTCATAGCTAATAGGATGAAACCTATTCTTCGGGGCCTCATCTCTGAAGAACAATTGGGATATGTTGAGGGGAGACAAATTCTGGACAACATTTTACTAGCTCAAGAAATGATTCATACACTTCACTCCAGGAAAATTGCAGGTATGATGATGCAACTTGACTTATCAAAGGCTTATGATAAAGTCAACTGGAATTACCTTGAAGCAATTTTAAAGGCTTTCGGTTTTGCCAGTCAATGGATAATGTGGATTCTAGCCCTGATCAAATCTACTAAATTTTCCATTCTGGTAAATGGTGCCCCGACCGATCAATTTTCTCCCTCACGAGGACTCACGAAAGGTGACCCATTATCACCCTTCCTTTTTGTCATCCTGATGGAAGGATTAAGTAGACTCATTCACAACGCCAAAGAGAAAGGAAGCATCAAAGGATTGCAGCCCCTGCCTTCCATCCCAGCGACCACTCACCAACAATTTGTTGATGACAAAATGTTACATGGCACCCCAACAGTCAAAGAAGCCTTGGGCTATAAAAGTATCCTCAATCTTTTCAACAAAGCTTCAGGTATGGAAGTTAACCTATCTAAATCCACCATCTTTTTTTTCAATACTCATTTAGCAGTGCAAAAAAATCTCTCTACCATTCTGGGCTTCCGGAGAAGTAACCTGCCCTCTAGGTACCTAGGAGCTCCTCTATTGGATAAACCCTGGCAAAAAATTCATTGGGAGAAGATCTTAGTTAGCATGGAGAAAAGATGCCAACATTGGACCCACAGTGCCCTCAATTTTGCTGGTAGACTAGTCTTAACCAAAGTAGTCTTGCAAGCTATTCCACAATACTTGCTCTCCATAATTCTTGCTCCCAAAGGAGTCCTGCAGCAAATGAGGGTAATTCAGAGAACTTTCTTATGGTCGGGAAACACAGAGAAGAAAAAGTGGGCACTAGTGGCATGGAACAAATTATGTAAACCCAAACAACTGGGAGGGTTAAATCTGCTAGACCCCTCTACCATCAATAGGGCCTGCGGTGCCAAGTTGTGGTGGAAATGGCTGAAGGAACTCAATCTTCCGTGGGCTAGACATTGGAAGGAAAAATATGCTCCAATGCATAGTATTTAGCACCTGATCAGAATGCAAGAGAATCCAGAAGGCTCTCCGATCTGGAACCATGCAAGGAATAATCGACACATTATACAGGAGAATAGCTTCTGGGAAATTCACAATGGAGAAATGACCCTTTTTTGGGAGGATGCCTGACAACAACTCCCCAAGCTAGAAAGGCCTGAATTTGTAGGGTTGCAACGAAATTACCAGGAGCTTGGGAAAATAATGGTGAATCACTATTGGAATCCTAACAATAGGGACCTGGAATGGAGATATTGGGCATTCAATGAAACAGAGAACTTGGCCGAAGCAAACAATGACATCAGAGATCTGCAAACACTGCTAAAAAAAAGAAGAATTAGAATGGCAGAAGACAACGACCAACTAAGATGGGGTAAGCGAGGAGGGGGCAATTTCACGCTCAAAGAATACAGAAATTGTATCGAAGATTTTGAGCAAGAAGAAAAGGTTAAATGGAGCAATAAGGTTTGGGATTCTCAATTCTGGCCGAAAATTAAAACATTCCTCTGGCTCCTAATGCACAGGAAAACTCTCACTTGGGAGAATCTCCAAAAGAAAGGGTTTTGTGGTCCTTCTAGATGCCCAATGTGCGAAAAGGAAGAAGAAACAATGAATCATCTCTTCAACACTTGTGAGGTTGCAAACCGCCTGTGGAATTGGGTGGAAACCATTTTGCAGCAAACAGACAGAATAAGAGAGTCCATTCAAGCAACTATCTTAAATTGGCGAGGCAATTTCTCCAGCAATCAATTGTTCAACCTAATTTGGAAAACTATGCCAGGGTTTATCACATGGACAATTTGGAGGGAAAGGAATAGGAGAGTATTTTTAAACGAAACCAGAAACATAAATCACTCTATAGAAATAATCATTCAAAATACCAGGCAATTGATTCTTGTCAAAGGCAAACCTGACAAAGATACTAAAACATCAACTGGGGACTTACAAATCTTGAAAGCCTTTAACCTGGATAAAGGAACCTTTGCAGCTACCGTATATCGCCAACAAGAGATAAGTTCCACTTTAAGCATTTGGAAATTACCACCTTCACGCTTCCTCAAGCTAAATTTTGATGGTGCCTCTCGGGGAAATCCGGGTCTGGCCGACATCGGAGGCATTATTAGGAATAGCGAAGGAGAAATTTAGTACATCTACAACATAGCCTTAGGGGAAAGAACCAACAATGAGATGGAGTTCGCAACAATGGAACAGGGACTGAGAATTCTCGGGAAATTACAAGCGGGCGCAGCGGTGGTAGAAGGGGACTCCCAACTCGCAATCACAGCAACGAGAAGGATGTTTGCGGGAGCTAAAGCAAACAAAGTTGCACAACATTGGTGACTAGCCAAAGTAACAGAGAGTATTGCCGATCATCTTGGGCATTTGAAAGGGTTAATATTTCAACCTGTTTGCCGCAAAGCCAATACAGTTGTGGAGCATCTGGCAAATTATGGTATAGAGAACCCAAACAACATCATGGATAGCTGTTGGCAGGACGTCACCTGCCTGGAAGTTAGAAACAAATGTACCCTGCTCTCGAGGTAGGATATGGTAAATGAAAGATAAGGACAATGGGATAGCACTCTTACAAGCATTGGGATATGATTAAGATCAATTATACTGCGGGGAGAATTAAAGGTCGGCAGAGGAATGAAGGACAGGCAGGAAATGGGCATTCAATGCACAAGCAGGTGAGAGTCATGCCCATCAACTCCATAAGCAGAAAGTATGAGCGACGCCAGTGCCCATATAGAAATAAGGACACTTGGCACGCTTTGGGGAAGCCCAAGAGAGGCAAACTTAAGAGTAAAAATCCGAGACATCATCGAAAGGATATACCACAATATAGAAATAATCATGAAGGAATTTGCAGCCAGCAGGTGAAAATATGGAAAGCTGCAAGTGGCTCACCCGATCTCTCCTATATAACTTCAACACCCAGTGTCGGCAGCGCCACTGTGCACTCATTTAGTCTACAGAAATTCTTTTCCTCGATCCTTAGAATACAGGGTAGTCGGGTGCGTGAGTTCAAGATAATGGCGAGTGAAAGTAGTAGAAATGCATCTGCAAACTGGGATCTCAGGCACGCACGGGAGGCCTATGAAACAAGGACATTGCAGAGGGAGAAACGTAAGATCGAGGAGCTGGAGGCCATTGTTACTGAGGAAGAGGAAAATTTGGAGGAGCAGGATCTGGAAAAAGACATGGAATGGGTCCACGACCCTGGAAGGTCTACAACCCGAGCCACCCAATATGTCCGCACACAAGCAGAAATGTGGAGAATGAAAACGCTACTGGAAATGGCCATAAGTATGTAGGGTGACTACATCATCCAAGCTCGACAGGCCCAACATGCTATTGCTGTTACTTCTGCTGAGCATGCGGCTATCCTGGAAGGCTTGGATTTCAAAATTAGCCGCCTGGAGCAACAATTCGACAGCATCTCTAAAAAACCAAATGTCTTAATCAGTCTTCTACGACACTCCATATGTCAGGAAGCTTCCAATGCTGGGGAAAGGGTAGAGGGGATCACGAGCAACAGTAAGAGTACACTTTTAGCACCTCCTCAGGTGGGTAGAGCCAAAGCTCCGACTGGGTAGGATTCCCCCAAGAATTATGTGGTTCTCGAGATGTAACTAGTCTCTGCTGCAAGCTTTGGATGAGTTCTTGGGACATGGATCTGCATATGCGATCATTGGCCTGGGAATTTATCCATATTATACGCTTTTTTTGTTTTCTGCTTTTAATGTCCGTGGCTCCATGTGGGTCTCTGTTTGCTCACTGTCTGTTTTTTGGTCAACGCCTGACTGTCTTTGCCACCCTGCGTGGTGTGCCCTGAGGTTCTGCAGGAGGTTTTTTTGGTCAAGATGATATGTATGCGTATCAGGAAAGTAGTCTTCTGTTTGCACGAGCAGATCTTTTGTAAATATGTATTTCTATCTTAATATAAAATGCTGATTTACACAAAAAGAAATAATAATAAATTATTATTATTATTATGGTACATTGTCATCATGCTTTTGAAAGAATGTTTCTCCATTTCCTTGAAGACATATTGCACCATATAAATTAAATAAAAAATGAAATAATAATAATAATAATAAATTATTATTATTATAATACATTGTCATCATGCTTTTGAAAGCATGTTTCTCCATTTCTTTAAAGACATCTTGCATCATATATTTAACTCCAGTAACATAGGGATATAATTATATGCATGACGTAGAAAAAAATAAGAAAAAGAGGTAGGTTGTTACTTTAACTTTGCAAAATGTTAATGTCAAATGAAGTGCTTTGGAATGAAATTGCAACAATGTTGTGATAAACAAATAAATAACAAGTTGATTTTAAAATTATTATTTTTAATTCAAATTACCTTAATTACTTTATCAAGTCACTCTAAAGCTTTGATTTATAATGAAATGTGATTAATTAATAAGCATGTTGAACTTATGACATGATTAATTAATAATCATGTTGAACTTATAAGCCATTATAATATATCTTATTAATAAAAAAGAACTTATAAGTTATTCATAGGCGATGAGAATTTAAAATTTAATGTAAAAAGAGAGATGATGAGTGTTAAAAACCATACTTTCTAAACCTAACCTTGATAATTATATACAAATTATATTTTCCTTTTTGAATTGTGTAGTTTAGAAACTTCTCAAAATCATTGCATGGATGGATCATAAATTAGACAGTGAATAAAATTTAATGTAATGCTAAGAACACAAATCATATATTTTTTCATTATTTCTATGTCACCCTAGCTCATTTTGTTATCATAATATGCTTATAGAACATATTTTTATTATTTTATCTTTTACTCTAAATGTTAATTACTCTTACCAATTTGTAAATAAGAGTTACCAATAGCATAAGCTATAATTATGACAAGAGCTTTGAATTAATTATAAATAAAAAATATTTTTATATCAATGTAAAAGTGAAAGAAAAGGCAACAATAAAGTGATAATTGAAATAAAAATTTAAATAAATAGATAATTAAACTCTTTTCTTTATTTATCTATATATATATATAGGATTTTATATTTTTATTTAAATCGAGAAATTCCTAAGTTACACATTTTGAAATTTAAAAAAACAACTAATCCCTCCAATTTTCAATAATTGTGTATTTAGAGAAGAGAAAATAATAACAATAATATTTTAGATTTTTCATTCTTTCAAAATAATTCATGATTTTAATCTCTTGGATTAGAATTATTTGTCTAACCCTAAAAATTCATGGAGTCGATCAAATTAAACTTAACTATAATTAATATACATTAACCAGGTCATTCTCCACTTTTTTTAAATTAATGGTATTCATACAGGTTTATTAACAACTTTTTAATTTAATAATCATACTCATATAAAATAATATACCATAAAATATACTTTGAACATTATTCGACAACTTTTAATTTTTTAATCATACTAATATAAAATAATATACCACAAAATATACTCTAAACAGTACTGGACGAGAATATTATTACACTAAATATATTGTTTAAAAGTCCAAAGGAATTTTATTAATTTATATTTTATATTTATTGTAACAGCAATTTGTAGTTTTCCATAAAGGACATTGCGCACATTTTTTAACGAATGGTAAAGAGTAGAATTTATCTAAATCGTTTTTAAAAAACATATAGGGCAGTAGTCAAGTAAATAGTTAATAGTTAATTTTAAGTGTATATATACCTGATAGGTATAAGAGTAGTCACAGAGTGTATGCTACGTCTTTATTACTTGATTATAATTAACATAAAGAACATATTATCTTCATATGATATTATGAGACCATCGCTAACATCTCACCAACTTAATTATTATGCTACTAACATCCCACCAACTTAATTAAAAAAAATAAAAATAAAAATAAATAATTTAAAAAGGAAAAAGTTGGAATGTATAATTATTATTATCTTAAAAATGTAGATTATTCTTGATTTCTAGACTTTAACATTAATTTTATTTCTCATAATAAAGGACTTGCATATTTTGGATGCTCTCATTAGTTTAAAATCAATAAAATTTGTCATATCTTGTTAACATGGTTGGCTTTAAACGGTGTCATTTTGTATGACAATTTATATTCAAAACTCAAAAGTAAATGAGAGAAAACTAAAATCCAAACATATTAAAAGTTGATGTGTCCTAAACCAAATGTCATGCCCACTAATATTGAGAATTATAATACTTTTAAATCACATTTTTTTAACCTCAAAATAATTCCCTAAATCATAAATATATTAACAAAAAGACTAACAAATACCATTATTTTAAGAATAATCTAAAATATACAAAAAAAAAAAAAAAAAAAAAAAAAAAAAAAAAAAAAAAAACTTTAATTTATGATGTTTAAGCCCTCCTTACTATGTCATCAAAGCCATAACACATATCTGGATCCAAATATCACACCCTTTATTTAGTTCTTAAGTTAAATAAATCATTTTGTTATAAATTAGTTCTTTAGTTGAATAAATCATTTTGTTATAAATTCAACACAGCATCAAAGCGTCCCATGATTAAACATCAGCTTTTCTACAATGAAGCATAAATATAAATTATATTCCTAGGGTAAATTATAAACCCATGCTTTGAAAAAACTTTCTCACTTCTACCATGGAAATCTTGTCATGATTATTGTAATTAGTTTTGAGCTGATGAATGTATGTGCTCATTAAGGCTATATAGTTTGAGTGGGCCTAATGGTTAAGAGCATGTGTTTCCTCCTAAGAAATCACAAGTTTAAAACCAGAAGGGATAGACAATGTATGTCTTCCTAAAATTTGGCAGTGAAATTGCTACCTTAAAATTAAATAATAAAACCAATAATATTTTCTTTACATATATGCATTTTTTTAGTAAAATTTTCTAATTTCAATATCACCTTTTATGTAAAAAAATAAATATAATAAATTAACTTTAATTTGATAAAGAAAAAATAAAATAATAACAATAAATTATTATTATTATTATTATGATAATACATTGTCATCATGCTTTTGAAGGAATGTTTCTCCATTTCCTTAAAGACATATTGCACCATATAAATTAAATAAAAAATGGAATAATAATAAATTATTATTATTATTATAATACATTGTCATCATGCTTTTGAAAGAATGTTTCTCCATTTCTTTACATATTGCATCATATATTTAAAACGTAGGGATATAATTATATGGGTGACATAGAAAAAAATGTTGCTTTAACTTTGCAAAATGTTAATGTCCAATGAAGTGCTTTGGACTGAAACTGCAACAATGTTGTGATAACAAATAAATAACAAGTTGATTTTAAATTTATTATTTTTATTTCAAATTACCTCAATTACTTTATCAAGTCACTCTATAGCTGTGATTTATAATGAAATGTGATTAATTAATAAGCATGTTGAACTTATGACATGATTAATTAATGATCATGTTGAACTTATAAGGCATTATAATATATCTTATTAATAAAAAAAGAACTTATAAGTTATCCAAAGGCGATCAGAATTTAAAATTTAATGTAAAAATAAAGATGATGAGTGTTGAAAACCATACCTTCTAAACCTAACCTCGATAATTATATACAAATTATATTTTCCTTTTTGAATTGTGTAGTTTAGAAGCTTCTCAAAATATTGCTTGGATTGATCATAAATTAGATAGTATAGTGAATGGAATTTAATGTAATGCTAAGAACATAAATCATATCTTTTTTCATTATTTATATATCACCCTATCACACTAGCTCATTTTGTTATCATAATATGCTTATATAACATACATCATTTTTATCGCTTTCTCTCTTACTCTAAATGTTAATTACTGGATTTAAGAGATCTGTGGTTTGTATCTTTTGACTCAGTTACCGGAGAATCCACAGTATGAACATTTTTATGCCAACATTTCAAATCCCAACTGTTAATTACTCTTTTACCAATTTATAAGTAAGAGTTACCAATAACATAAGCTATAATTATGACAAGAGCTTTGAACTAATTACAAATGAAAAATATTTTTATATCAATGTTAAAGTGATAAAAAAGACAACGACAAAGTATAATTGAAGTAAAAATTTAAATAAATTGATAGTTAGTATTTTCATATATATATATATATATAGTTAGTCGATTCATAGCATTATTGTGATCTTTCATGAGGAGTTGCCCTCCTCCTTTCTTGGTAAGAAATGGATCTTCTAGAGGCAAGGAGTGCGGCAGCTAAGTGGAGGAGTGCAGGGAAAGGCGCCCAACCAGAGAACGCGAGGGAGGTAGGACCTATAAGCTTGGCACAGGTGTAACAACAACCAATGCATGTTGGCTCCTTGCAGCTACGCTTGCTTTTCCCTGATTCCAAGCCAAGACCCGTTGCACTATCTTATTAATGACACTTGGCCTCCGTCTAACATTAGCCATGACTCATGTCGGCTCATAATCTTGCTTCATATTACACTGGCTGGCTTACTGGTAAGCTTTTCCACGCCCTGAATTTCTACGATTGTTCTGCGTTGAGGGTTCTATCTTCTTCATAAGAGGACCACTTTGGTTCTTCCTTACTATGCTTTGGGTTTTGTTTCTTCTTTGATCGTGGCTCGAATTCGCTTTTCACTCTTTCACTCTACCCTCAGCTTGCCTGCGTCTCCAGGTTAGTATCTTTCAGCCTAAAATTTTATGTGAGTTTTTTTGATAAAAGGATGTCTGTTAAAAGGAAAGGTTCAAGCAGTTTTCAGACGTTTGAATTTTAATTAGACATTGCAATTCTTATGATAGCACGAAGCTATTTCTAGTTTTGATGGAATGATCTGGAAGTTATATTGATATAAGCATAGATGTCTTCGTTATATCTTCAAGGATTTCTGTAGAATTCTTGTGTTTTTTCACATGTCTGCGAAATCGTTTTTAAGTTGGTCATGGATATCATTTCTCAAGATTCAGAAATATTTTGTCATTTCCAACCCATGCTCGGATTTCCGATTTAAGCTAGGCCCTTGGTGGTGTGTCTGTCAGTTTTTCTGTTGTTGTATAGTTTGTCCTGAGGAATCGTCATGAAGGTTTAGCCTGGTGAAGTCTCTTGATCTCTGGAACTCTTGGCTCATCGTTGCCACCTTCCTGAATCCTCCTAGTTTTTCCAGGCTGGTTTTCTCTCCCGGGAGCCGGATTTTAATCAAAAGTACAAGCCTTAATTTCTATCTCTGGCCAGGAAATCCTCGGGCAGAGTCAAGTAAGGTAATTCCCTAAATATTTAAGTTACCTTTAGGATGGGAACAAGACTTCCGAATTAAGCAAAGCCATCATTTTTTCAAATTTCTGTGTGTCTGTCAGAGTCGAGCTAATGATATAGTCATCCCATTTAAAGGCAGATGGACAGATGGTCTCATAATTAATACCTTTCCTCTTGGAATAAGGGTAAACTCCTTGCCAAGGCTTCCCCTGACGGTACTGCGGTCAGGAAAATTGAATTTTAAACCTTCCTTCTCCGGGCATCTTGTTCAGAAATCATATGTTTCTTTTTACCGTAGTGTCTGACTCATATCTTTCCTGGATTTTTATGATCCCTATGAGCATAGAGTTAGGTGGCCGCTTTAAGAATGACTGACACATCTAACTTGGAGGCTATGATAAAAGTGGCCATCCAGGTAGAATCTATCCACGAAAATGCCAAGTTGTCAAGTTAATGACAGTCCACTTTGGAGGAAATGTTGATTCACCCCTCAGTCCCATAGAATGAGGAGGAAGGCTTTGTCTGATCAAAAGAAAAACCTTTGCGCACTATCAATCAATCTGAAAAAGATCACATTCATAAGGCCTGGCAGGAAGGTTTTTCTTAGAAAAACCAAAAACCTGTAAAGACTATCCCCCCTCCCGCAGCTATTACAATAGATAATATTCATCTGGAAGAACGCATAGAAAATCTCCAAGCTAATGCCTTGGTCGGGAGGTGGCATTTCCTAGAATTGGATGACTCAAAGATGAGGTGCTCGCTCGAGCAGCAATGGAAGTCGTTAATTGGATATGTTCCAATTGTCACCAGATTACTGAAAGAATGGTACTGCTTTCATTTTCTTAGTTCCAGTGACCTTGAAATCATTTTGAAACAACAGTGGGTTTATAAAAGAAGTTTTCTGGCATTGCATAGATGGTATATGGGCTACAATCCATTAAATAATATTCCATCTAATAATTTGATTTGGGTCAAACTTCCCGGTCTGCCATTAGAGTTATGGTCAAAGGAAACTTTAGATGAAATCGGGAACGCCATTGGAAGATGCATTTACGTGGATCCATGGGTTTTAGGAGAGAAAGACAAATGAGTAGCGTGGATTTTGATAGACAAAGCCTTCAAAGGAGGATTCCCGGACCATATTGACATTCACTGGAGGGAATTAAAAATCCGGCAAAGGCTTGACTTCTGGGGGATTCCCTTTAGATGCTCAGCATGTCACTGCATTGGGCATTTAATAAAGAACTGTTCAAGATGGCTTATTAATAACCGAAAGCATCATGGTTATCATTGTTTTGCAGCAAAGCCCTTCAAAGTAAAATCATCATGCCAGGATTCGGTGCGGTCCACATCCTCAAACAGTAAGTCTCCCTTAGGGTCAAAAGTACAGCGAAATTTTTTTTCTGAAGACCATTAGCATTCTCCACAGCTACTTGATACCCATATCCCCGTGGAGCCTATATCCCCCTCTATGCCCCCTCTAGAGCCTACCTCGGGACCGCGAGGTTCCTATTCCGCCCATATCTCCATCCATGCCCCCTCTGGAGCCGGCCTCAGATCATGAGGTTCCAAATCCTCTTCCAACTCTGCACCACTTTAAAAATCTCAATAAGGAAATCCAAACCATCTACTCCTCAACACCATCGCCAAATAAAATCAGTTCTTCACTCGAAAGAGGGAAAGATATTTTGATAACTACTACCCCAGCTAACTCTCCTATATCCTCGCCCACAAATTCAATAGACAGCGACTTGGATTTCATATTAAGTAAAAAAACTTTACAGCTCAGGGCTCTCACAATTCATAAACCTGCAGTCCAAAACCCCCCTCAAATTAGTCCAAAGTTCACTCGTAATACTACGGTGAGGAGAAAAACAAAAGGGGGAAGCAAGCATTTTAGGGGAGAGGGGATGGCGTGGGCAGAGGGGTTCGTAATTTATCTCTCATAGATGTTCCCATCATTGACATGACAGAAGATAGGCCTCTTAGAGCAAGCATGGCCGAAAAGTCTCCAAAATGAATTTCATTATTTCCATGAACATAAGGGGTCTGGGGGCAGGTCCAAAATTTTTGGCCTTAAAGAACCTCTTTTACTCAGCAAGCCCCAAAATTATTTTAGTACAGGAAACTATGCATGCCTCTTTTGTTGCAATCTCTTACTTTAGGAAGATGTTTCCTTCCTGGCACATCTTTGCTCTGGAAGCTATTGGTCTTTTGGGGGGGTTAGTGGTCTTATGGGATCCAATCTAGATCAAGGAAAAAACATATAGTTGTTTGGCAGGGATCCTCATCTCGGCGCAAATGAGAGGACATAAGTTTCCAATAAATATCTTGAATGTATATGCTCCCTACAAGAATAGACTGCTATTCTGGGAGAATCTCTTTGACTCTGAAATTCTTGATGTTGAAAATTTATTGACTGCAGGGGATTTAAATGTCACTTTAAATATGGATGAAATCTGGGGCAGTAACAAGAAGAAGGACCCTCTTTCTAAAAGAATTAAAAATGAACTGTTGAGGAGGAATTTTGTCGACATTCTCCCTCTCCAAATGCTCCCCACATGTGAAAATGGCAGAACCAAGAAAGCTTATATTGCAAAGAGACTGGATAGGTTTATTCTCCATGCTAGCTTGATTGACAGTATGGGCATGTCATTCTCATCAATTGATAATGTCTTCATTTCAGATCATAGACCGATCTTATTAGGCTGGAAGGAAAAGGGTTTCAGAAAAGGATATTCATTCAAATTCAACAGATCATTCTTGGAGGATTCGGCTTTTAATGACCTTATAAAAAAAACATGGAATGAGATGGTGTCCTCTAATCCTTCTTCGCTTTTGATGACATTCAGAGACAAAATGGCTTATATGGGTAAGGTGGTAAAAGAGTGGCAATATGAGAAAAGGCAATCCAACAGAAATGATCTCAAGAAAATTCAGAAGGCATTGGACAGTGCTTCGGAAGCTATGACTGCTCATCATCTATCCTTCAAAATGAGGTGTCTCATAAAGGAGTTACAAAAGAAGAAAATAAAAATATTAGAACAAGAGGAATCTTTTTGGAGGTTGAAAAGTAGGGCGATATGGTTAAAAGAAGGGGATAAGAACACAAAATTTTTCCATAATTTTGCAAATGCCAGGCGTGAAAAGAATTCCATATGGAAGATAAGAGATGGAAGAGGTGGTTTCCTATATTCTCAACAGGAAATATCAAATGAGGCAATAAACGTTTTTGAAAAACAGTTCCAAAGATCTGAAGAATGCAGGTTCCACGACATTCTATGGGGCATTGAAGTGTTTCCTCAGATGTTTGATGAGGATACAAATGATAAAATTTTCCAGCCAGTCTCTGAGGAGGAATTGCTAAGAACTATGAAATCTTTTAAAAGAGATAAATGTCCAAGGCCGGATGGCTGTACAATAGAATTCTCCATTCACTTCTTCAACCTCATCAAAGCTGATCTATTAAGAATGGTAGAAGGTTCCAGGATTTCAAGCAGTATCAACCAGAAGACCGCCTCCACTAATGTAGCGCTCATTCCGAAGAAAGAAAAGGCAGAGTCATTCATGGACTTCCGACCGATCTCTCTGTGTAATATTTCTTACAAAATTATTGCAGAAAGAAACATTCTGGATGCGGTGGCAAGTACACAGGAAGGTCTTTTTTCTATTCATTCCAAAAAAAGGGATTCAATCATTCTCAAGATCGACCTTCGCAAGGCGTACGACTGCCTCGACTAGGGATTCATAAGGTGTTTACTTGCAAAGGTTGGCTTAAGAGCTAGCATGACAAACTGGATCATGGCATGCGTAAAGAAGGTGAATTATGCGGTGATCATAAACGGGATCCCATCTTCCTTTTTCCTTGCCTCCAGAGGACTTCGTCAAGGCTGTCCCTTATCCCCGCTCTTATTCATACTGGCTATGAATTCTCTCAGTCTCCATATCAACAAGGCCGTAAAGGAAAATAGGTGTCATCCGCTAAAAATTTGCAGGAGCATTTCGATCTCTCATAATCTATTTGTTGATGATATTATAATGTTTGGAATTCTATGCAGACTCACATGGTTATGTTTCTATGAAATTCTTAAAATTTTCAAAGGGCAACAGGTCTTCAGATAAACAATGCTAAGTCAGTCATCTATCACAATGATATCTGCCAGGATGAGGTTGATTGGTTATCAGCTCTCTTTGGAATTAAGGCACAAACTATCAGTCTCAGAATTAAATATTTGGGCTTTCAGTTAAAAGCATCTGGTTACACAAAGGCGGACTGGCAGTGGATCATAGATAGATACTACAAGAGGATATCGGCTTGGGAGTATAGATGTCTTACTCTAGCAGGAAGAGTGATCCTCGCTCAATCGGTGTTAAACCAACTTGCAGTTTATTGGGCTCATTTATATTTCCTTCCAGCAAGCATAATACAGTCAATGAATAAGCTTTCTGCAAATTTTATTTGGGGCGGACAAGCGGGAAAAAAGAAATATCACCTCTCAAAATTGTCCAATATCTCTATGCCGAAGAGCAGGGGAGGCTGGGGTCTTTTAGACTTGAGGAATTTCGGAAAGGCACTGCTTTGTAAAACCCTGTGGAGAGGGATTTATGAAGATGGTCCTTGGAGCAACATAATACGAAAGAAATACTTGGGCATGAAGGACCTATCATTCTGGTTCAGAAAAGAAAGGATCGGATCTTCATTAGGCTCTCCAATATGGTTAAGCCTCCGAAAGATCGAAAGCTATTTCCTGAAAAATTTAATTTGGCGATTCCAATCCGGCAAAAGGATCCTCATTGGGAGAGATCAATTTATGAGTGGCGCTGAGGTGATCGATGTACCTGATCCTTTATTGATTTTTCTTCACAGGAAAGGTTTTTTCTATTGGGACAGCCTAATCGCAGGTTGGCAGGGTCCGATCCCTCTCTGGAAGGAAGCAGGAAGTCTGGGGATGCCGGTTGATATTGCTATTCAATGGGACCATATCAGAACTCGACTCAGAAATTGTGGCATTTTTCGCTCGGCGGAACAGGACTGCCTCATGTGGAGAAACTCGAAAGGGATGTCCTCCATTCGTGTAAAAGATGTTTACCAAGATTTGAGTGGCCTAAAGCAGTCTCAGCTCAGCCCTTCATTCCCACCCATCTTTTGGAAATCTGGCTGCCCTACAAAAATGATTTTATTCTCATGGTTGTCTTTCCACAATAGAAATCTTTCTTGGGAAAACTTAAGGAAGCGAGGATGGCAGGGTCCTGGCTTTTGTCCTATCTGCAGGTCAGCAGAGGAAAACAACTATCACCTTTTTCTAAATTGCAAGAAATCTCAACAACTTTGGAAATCATTGGAGGACTACTATGGAATCTAGCATATGTCCCACGCTTCTATTATGGAAGCGTTCCTATGGTGCAGTAATCAAAAGCAGTCATGGAGATCAGTTTTCATTATGACTTTTTGGAGTATCTGGAAGTGGCGCAACAGTTTTATTTTCAGTGACAATTCATCCCCTTTTCTAGAAATTTACTCCATCATTATTTCTATCTATGAAAGAATCCCGCAGAGACCTTCCAAGCAGTTGAATCAGAATTGTAATGAGCTCCCACATAAGCTTTCATCTATGCCAAGGGCTTTTTTCGACGGAGCTGAACAGAATGGGTCAGGTCTTATGGCTGTGGGGTTCTCATTTGGGCAAATGAAAATAGTCATTTTCTCATTCACTGGAATGGGGGGAGGGGATCCAACAGTAAAGCCGAGGCGATGGCCCTTGCTAGCCTTCTAAACTTCTATCTCTTTCTTAATCTTCAGGATGTCTCCATTTTTGGAGATTCGAAGGGTATGGTGGATTATGTTCTTTAGAAGAATAACATTCTCAAGCCTCAGCTTGTAGGGTGGTTAGACAGGATCAAATTCTTATGGAATAGATCAGAGGGAGTCTCTATTCATCACATCAACAGGGCACTCAATCAGCAGGCAGATGTTTTATCAAAAAAGGGCCTTCAGGCAGTTCCAGGTTTATGGTTTTTACAGGTTGTTCATGAAGGGAAAATCTTCTCCATACAGGATTTTTTTCCTCTCGACTTTTAACTCTTCTTTTGCAGCTATTCTGGTCTCCCCATTTCCCTTTTGGTCTTTTTTCCTATCAGTTCTGTTGTCTCTCCAGATGATGCTGGTCTTAGGTTCCTATATGATGATGTTCATCGTTTCCTATATGATGCTATTTCTTCATTTCCGTGGCCGCAGGATTCTCCAGTCTCCTATATATTTTGAAGATTTTGATGATGGTTGTCAGTATGGTTTTTCTGGAAGACTTTGATGATGGTTGATTGTATGGCTCTTTTGTGTTGGTTTTGCGACAATATCTCTCTTTGATTTTGCTTAGATAGATCTATATGAGACATATATATTCCCATGTCATTGTCCATATATGCTATGTTTATATTTCTTATATAAATACAATTATGCTTTTTCGTCGTGACTATATATATATCTATATATATATATATATATATATATATATATATGATTTTTTCATATATATCAATGTATATTTTTATTTGAACAGAGGAAAATTTACTAAGTTACACATTTTGAAATTTAAAAAAAAACAACTAATCCCTCTCACTTTTGCAATTTTCAATAATTGTGTATTTAGAGAAGAGAAAATAATAACAATAATATTCTAGATTTCTCATTCTTTCAAAATAATTCATGGTTTTAATCTCTTGGATTAGAATTATTTGTCTAAGCCTAAAAGTTCATGGAGATGTTCAAATTAAACTTAACTATAATTAATATACATTAACCACGTCATTCTCCACTTTTTTTAAATTAATGGTATTCATATATGTTTATCAACAACTTTTTAATTTAATAATCATACTCATATAAAATAATTGTCACGATCTCACTGCCTTAACATAATGAAAAATAAAAAAAAAATTACAAGGTGGGCTCACCTAAGACCACACCCCTTAAATACAAGTTTACCCATGTTCATGTTTCCGCCAGACCATTACACTGTCCCTACAGGCGTATACATATATAGCATTCTATTAA
This sequence comes from Pinus tabuliformis, assembly GCA_031772625.1. NCBI lineage: Eukaryota > Viridiplantae > Streptophyta > Pinopsida > Pinales > Pinaceae > Pinus > Pinus tabuliformis. Next base: position 82,316,056 of record CM062806.1, on the reverse strand, counting down.
CATTGGTTTGGCATAAAGTGTTAAACTATGTTCAGACTTTAGTTAATGCCTTACAATCGATTTGGGTTTACCACAGTTTTAATGTATTACACGTTTATGCGTGGGCCATATCTGTCACACCTCCGTTCTAACATTGTGAAGTGCCACACAAGAACACGGAAGAACCAGCTCACCCCGACCGAGGCCAGATGGCTCATCTTCACGTGCTGTCACGTGCCTCGTGGAGGGTTGACCTGCTCTGGGGTTCGCACCGAACTCCCGCCCAAATCTACGATGGTGATCACTCCTCGTTATCGGACGACTCAGCTTGTTTTAGGGTTTGGTAAACCATATTTAACCACCGGAAACGTCGGGCTAGGTTCATTTGCTCCGGTTGCAGCCGCTGAGCTCCTTCACTCCTTCGGCAAGTTCCTCTGCAGCTCCTCCGGTTCGCATCCTCCTGCCAGGTAAGGGTTATTCCTCCGTTTATGATGTTTTATTACCACGGTTTCCTGTTCAGTTGTTTGTAAGCTTGGAACCCTCATCATACCCTAACAAAGATTATCATTGACAGATAGGTGTGCACAGGTCTGACGCGGTCCAAGGATGGTCTACACAACGCGCTGGAGGGTTGGACACCGCGGCATTTGCAGGTAAGCCTACCATTATATACCTGTCTTTATTGAGGGTTTCACTGTGTTGATATGAGATGACCCCGGCTGAGACAGGTTTATGCCTAATGTCTCAGGTCCAACCGTCATGTTCCATCCTCTTGTGCACTTACAGGCGGTCTCTATCTGTCTGTCATCTCCGCATGAGATCTTAGGGTTCTGGCGTTTACGCCCTTCATTTCGATGTTATGTATTGAACGTTTTAGGAGCTCAGGTTCATCTGTTATTATTTGTATATTCGGATGCTCTTCGGAGCTGTTTGACAAAGATGTAATAATACATGAGCTCTGTTATTATATTGGTTGTATTACTTGCGGCTTACCGCATTTGTCTGTTATGACCTCTCACGGCTACAAGGGTGTTTCACAGTTTTCTTAAGTTATACAGTTTTCGACTCACATATTTATCAATAGAGGTTAATTTCAATTTCATTCTCGCATTGCCAGTACGTATGGATGGTTTGTGTCGTGCCTTGCTGCTTGTTCTGTTCTATTCCATCCATGACTGTATAGTGCTTACGGTTCGTTACTATATGGATTACATTGGTTACCTGTTAAGGGTTTCACATGCATAGTCATTCTTTTCTTTTCTTTATATATATATATATGCGATTTTGGGTGAGCCCTGTACTCGTGTTATGAGTGCAGAGGCTACCCTTCTGCAACAACTAATATGGTAACCCTCCTCCGCCGGGTTAGCACATAAATAATATTCCATTATATTAGCACTGTGCTGTCATAGTTCAACATCCTTAAGGGTTTCAATATACAATATACTCGGGTCTTTGCTCTGTCACTTTTGAGTCAAGGCTACGGTTGTTGAGCACCGTTGTTATATTATGTGTGAAGTTTCTGGTTACGGCTTTGTTTCGAAATAATAGTCCACTACGCAGTTATTACTTTTACACTATAGTCTGTGTAGTTGCTAACTGTATTTAATGTTTCTCGTTCGAGCAGCGTTAACTCATAATTGATGTTAATATTCACAGTTTCATGCTCTCGTCTTTCCGTTTAGCTTTACACTGTCTTTATTATAAAGATATTTCCATTCTGTTTAATTAGTAGTCTACAAAGGTAGTTACAGACACCTAGTTCATTCATAATGTTTATTAGAATACAGTTGCAGAGTGACCCTCGTCAAACACATTTATTCACAATAGTTCTCTTTTAAAAAAACGTAAGCATTATCTAGTTATCCGTCACATAACTCAGAGAAATAATACCATTCTGCTCTACCTGTACAATTAATACCTGTACTTGTTCAGTATGCATCTCTTGTACACCTTAAGACTTATTCCTAATTAATAACCGGATTAGGAATTGCGTACCTGGTTAATCCCGCTACTGATGTGCTTGTTCTCAGAAATCACCTGCAATATTTTCGCTCTTATCCTCCCAACCTTGAGATCCACTTCGTTGGATTCTCCCCCCGAGCCGTCTTGCAGGCCTGCAGCCCTCAACAAGACTGTTGCACTTCTCTGTGCTAGGTTATCAGGTCATTACCAGACTTAACCCTCTTTTCCTTCTGCTCTCTCTTGGAAATCTTTTCTCTGCCTGTTCCCCAACAGCCCAGAGACTTTTCCTTCCCAGGACTTTTCCTTGGGTGAGAAGCAGTTGCATCAGTTTTAAAACTGATTCACTAAAAATAGAAATCCTCCTTCAAGAAGTTGCCAGCATTTTCAAGAACATACATATGTAACATAATTCAATAATCAACTTTTCATTAATAATGTCATTCAAACAATGAGTAACCACTTCACAGTTTTTACTATAGTAATATCCAGATTTACGAATTACCAGGGTCATTACATCTTCCCCCCCTGAGATTGGACATCATCCCGATGTCTTCTCTCATTAAATAAATGTGGGTAATTTTTTCTAATGAGTTCCTCGTCTTCCCATGTGGCTTCCTCAGGTCCATAGTGCTGCCACAGCACTCTAACTTGGGTAATAACCCGTTTCCGCAGCCGCACTTCTCTCCGGTCGAGAATGCTCTGCGGTTCGACCAGGACCTCGCCTTCCGGTTCGACCTGCAAACCACCAATACCATTAATCAGTTTCTTTCAAAATATAGATGTTTAATCAAACACCCTGATTGATTCTTACCCGCACATCTTGCCATCGAATAACATGTTTAGAGTCATATACATATTTCTTTAGGACAGACACATGGAATACATTGTGAATCTTAATGTGACTTGGCATGGCAAGTTGGTAGGCCACTGTCCCCACTCTAGCCAAGATCTGGAAAGGTCCAAAGTATCGTGGAGCCAGCTTGGCGCATCCGCTCCACTGCAGGGCGCTCCTTCTGGTTTGTATCCTCACAAACACATGGTCGCCAACTTTGTATTCCGTGAATCTTCTTTTCCTGTCCGCAAAGCTTTTCTATCTATCTTGTGCAGCTTTTAAGTTTGCACGCACCTTTCTTACCATGTCTTCCATGTCTTTAAGCATTTCCGGACCCAAATTCAGCTTGTCTTCCGGTCCACCCCAACTTGAGGGTGTACGACACTTTTGTCCATACAGGACCTCAAGGGGACTTAACTGAGTCGAAGTGTGATATCCATTATTATACGCAAATTCGACCAGATGTAAATATTCTTCCCATTGACCTGGTTTCAGCATTACATATGCTCTCAACATATCTTCCAGCACCTGATTCACTCGCTCGGTCTGACCATCAGTCTGCGGGTGATAAGCTGTGCTGAAGTTCAGCTGAGTACCTAACTCGGCAAACAATGTCCTCCAAAAGGTAGAGGTGAATTTCACATCGCGATCTGATATAATTACCTTTGGTAACCCATGCAATCGGAACACATTTTTCATGAAGAGATGAGCAATCTGCACCGCCTTGTAGGTGGACTTCACAGGAATAAAGTGCGTTGCTTTACTTAACTTATCAACCACTACCATAATAGATTCGTTGCCTTTCTTTGTTCGGGGCAACCCTGTTATGAAATCCATGGAAATGATTTCCCATTTCCACTCCGGAATGGGCAACGGCTGTAGCAGTTCAGCGGGGTGCTGATGTTCTGCCTTTATTTGCTGGCATTCCAAACATCGTGCCAAGTACTCCACCACTTGTTTCTTCATTCCTGGCCAATAGTACTCCTTCTTAAGCGCAGTGATCATCTTCTGGTATCCAGGATGACCAGAGTAATGGCTGATATGAAACTCATCCAGAACCAGCCTTCTAAGATCTTTTACATTAGGTACATACATTTTCTTATTAAAACACAACATTCCAGCACTATTTAGCGTATATCCTAGCTGTAATTTTTCCTTATCAGATTGCTGTACTTGCTGTTTTAAATGCTGGTATTCTGAGTCAAGATCAGCTGCTGTTTTTATTTGCTCAATTAGTGAACTCTGCCATTTGCTGGCTGAAAGTTCACATAAACAATGAGTCTTCCGACTTAATGCATCAGCCACTCTGTTTTCCTTGCCCTTTAAATGTTTTATTTCGAAATCAAACCCACTTAGGAAATCTGCCCATCGGCCTTGCCTTGCATTCAGTGTAGGTTGGCTGAAATAATGTGTCAAGCTGTGGTGATCTGTTAACAGCAGAAATTTCCTCCCTAGGAGGTAATGCCGCCACATTTTCAGCGCATGAATAACAGTTGTTAATTCCAAATCATAAGCAGAATATTTCTGTTCATGTTCCTTTAGTTTCCTTGACTCATACGCTATTACCTTTCCTTCCTGCGTTAGAACCCCTCCCACACCCTCCTTGCTTGCATCGGTGCATACCACATAATCCTTGTTAGGATCAGCTATACTCAAAATGGGTGCCGTGGTAAGTAGGTGCTTCAGGCGGTCAAAACTCTGCTGACATTCTGATGTCCACCTAAATACCTTCCCCTTTTTCTGTAAGGAGGTAATAGGATAGGCTATCCTAGAGAAACCTTCCACAAACCTCCGGTAATATCCAGCTAATCCCATAAAGGATCTGATATCAGCAACATCCTTGGGTATGGGCCATTCCATAATGGTTTTTATCTTCTCCGGGTCCACAGCAATTCCTTCTTTAGTAATTACGTGTCCCAAATACTGAATTTCCTCCTTGAAGAAATCGCATTTGCTGAATTTAGCGTATAGCTGATGTTCTCGAAGAGTCTGCAACACCAGCCTAAGATGCTCTTCATGCTCTTGCTGGGAGCGAGAGTATATCAGAATATCGTCAATAAATATCAGCACAAATTTGTCCAAAAACCGATGGAACACGCTGTTCATCATACACATGAAGGTGGCAGGTGCATTGGTCAAACCAAAAGGTAGCACTACAAATTCGTAGTGTCCATAGCGTGTACGGAAAGCTGTTTTGGCAATGTCCTCATCTTTAATCCTGATCTGATGATAACCAGATCGTAGATCAATCTTGGAAAACACTTTTGCCCCTTTCACTTGATCAAAGAGTTCATCTATCCTGGGTAAGGGGTACTTGTTTTTTACCGTGAGCTTATTCAGCTGCCGGTAATCTATGCACATGCGAAGGGTCCCATCCTTCTTCTTCACAAATAATACCGGAGCTCCCCAGGGTGATACACTGGGACGTATGTACTGTTTATCCAACAATTCTTGAAGCTGCATTTTCAACTCTGTTAACTCTGGCACACTCATTCGGTAGGGTGCCCGCGATACGGGTGCTGTCCCCGGTATCAGCTCTATAGTGAAGTCTATGTCCCTCTTTGGAGGCAGCCCCGGTACCTCTTCAGGAAAAACATCTGTAAATTCCTGTACCACTGGAATATCGTCTAATGCAGACATCTTATCTTTCTGGTTTGCATAGCCAACTTGTATGGCATAGATCTGGCATTTCTTTCTAATACATTTAGCTAACTGAGTTGCAGTGATAGGTCGAATCTGAACAGGATGTTTAATTCCCTGCAATTCCTGCTGCTGCCCCAAATCATCTTTGTAGTATATGGTCTTGTTTTTGCAATTCACCAATGACCAGTGCTTTTCCAGCCAATCCATACCAATAAGAATGTCATAAGAGCCTAATGGAAGTACATTCAGGTCTGCCGTTACGGGCTGTCCAGCTATACTGAAAGAACAGTTATTAACTTTAGCTAAAACCCGCCTTTTGGCTCCCGTAGCTAACTGGACCAACCATGGGTTTTTGAACTTTTCTGGTGGTAGTTTACAATGTTCCACTACTTTTGGACTAACATAACTTAAAGTAGCTCCTGGATCAATAAGTACAGCTACAGAAAGGTTTGAAATCTTACCTTCGAATTCCACCATGGAAGGTTGGTATTCCGCTTGTCGGTCCTCTAAGGCTGCATTGATTCTTGGTACGCTGCACGCCACATCCCCAACAGTTGAGGCTTCATGGATTTGAGATATTTGATCAGCTCTTTTACGCTGTGGACAATTTCTAGCGTAGTGCGGTCCTTCACATACCCAGCACTGAACTAGAGGTCTGGTTCCCTCAATCTCCGATCTAGCAGGTGGTTCGCTGATTCTGCTCTCGCTTGGCTTAGCCCGGAAGGTGCCCTTATTTGTGCTTCTGTTAAACTGCCCCTTTCCAGCTCCTTTACTACCATTTCCACGGCTGCCTTTGTTATTTCCAGCAACTCTGCTGCCTTTTCTTTCATTCCATCTCTTGCTTGGAATGTCTCCTTTTTGTTTGTTCTGCTGGTAACAAATTCTAGCCTTCCGAATTGCCTCATCCATAGTTCGGGGATTGTCAAACTCAATCCGTTCCCTTATATAAGCTGGTAGGCTACTCACGAACCTCTGCACCTTGGCCTTCTCCTCTTTTATGTATGGCACATAACGAAGCAGAGAAGTGAAGCGATTTATGAATTCATCCATGGACTGATGTCCTAGACGTAAGTCATGGAATTCTCGCGCCTTCTCATCATAAAAGCGCTTAGTTAAATACCTCTCCTTAAAGTATTTCTGAAATTTTTCCCAGGTTATGCTTTGCTCACTTACTCCCTTCACAATTTTAATCTCTTCCCACCACAAGGTGGCTTTGCCCTGCAACTGGAAAATAGCCAGCCGTGCCTTCAGATTTTGGTCATATTCATAAAGTTGAAAATATTTATTAATATTAATCAACCAGGCTTCTGCTGCTTCTTCCTGCTCTCCATCGAAAAGTGGAGGTTTGATTTTTCGGAATTCTCCTTGTAATTCCACTTTCTGTCTCTTGGAGGTTTGCTGCTCTTGCACATTATCAGAATGGTCTTCCTGTTCTTCTGAAAGCTCAGGTGCGTAATCCCGTTCCTCAGTGCCCCTTTGCTGTTCTGCACTAGGGCTGGCTAAGGGTGGATTTTGTTTATCTGACAAGCTTTTCAGTATTCTTTCTTGTTCCATTGTTAATCGCGCATTGTCCTCACGCAGACGCGCCATCTCACCTTTCAGCTCCTGGACAGTTTGCAGTATCGCCAGATTGGTACTGCGCGTCTCAGCACCAAGCTGTACCCACAGCTCAGCATTTTCTTGAGGGATGCCGCCAGCTTCCGGCATTTCCTCCATCTTACTATTAGCTGCTAGCAGGTAGCTGTCTCTGTATGGTTCTCCTGGTGGTACACAAGAAAGGCAATTAGTTGCATTGTTTCTATATATACATTATAAGATGATCTTTGCTGTTCCAGAGGCCACAGTTTTGGAACCTCTGCTCTGATACCACATTGTCATGATCTCACTGCCTTAACATAATGAAAAATAAAAAAAAAATTACAAGGTGGGCTCACCTAAGACCACACCCCTTAAATACAAGTTTACCCATGTTCATGTTTCCGCCAGACCATTACACTGTCCCTACAGGCGTATACATATATAGCAGTCTATTAACATTGGTTCGGCATAAAGTGTTAAACTATGTTCAGACTTTAGTTAATGCCTTACAATCGATTTGGGTTTACCACAGTTTTAATGTATTACACGTTTATGCGTGGGCCATATATGTCACACCTCCGTTCTAACATTGTGAAGTGCCACACAAGAACACGGAAGAACCAGCTCACCCCGACCGAGGCCAGATGGCTCATCTTCACGTTTTGTCACGTGCCTCGTGGAGGGTTGACATGCTCTGGGGTTCGCACCGAACTCCCGCCCAAATCTACGATGGTGATCACTCCTCGTTATCGGACGACTCAGCTTGTTTTAGGGTTTGGTAAACCATATTTAACCACCGGAAACGTTGGGCTAGGTTCATTTGCTCCGGTTGCAGCCGCCGAGCTCCTTCACTCCTTCGGCAAGTTCCTCTGCAGCTCCTCCGGTTCGCATCCTCCTGCCAGGTAAGGGTTATTCCTCCGTTTATGATGTTTTATTACCACGGTTTCCTGTTCAGTTGTTTGTAAGCTTGGAACCCTCATCATACCCTAACAGAGATTATCATTGACAGACAGGTGTGCACAGGTCTGATGCGGTCCAAGGATGGTCTACACAACGCGCTGGAGGGTTGGACACCGCGGCATTTGCAGGTAAGCCTACCATTATATACCTGTCTTTATTGAGGGTTTCACTGTGTTGATATGAGATGACCCCGGCTGAGACAGGTTTATGCCTAATGTCTCAGGTCCAACCGTCATGTTCCATCCTCTTGTGCACTTACAGGCGGTCTCTATCTGTCTGTCATCTCCGCATGAGATCTTAGGGTTCTAGCGTTTACACCCTTCATTTCGATGTTATGTATTGAACGTTTTAGGAGCTCAGGTTCATCTGTTATTATTTGTATATTCGGATGCTCTTCGGAGCTGTTTGACAAAGATGTAATAATACATGAGCTCTGTTATTATATTGGTTGTATTACTTGCGGCTTACCGCATTTGTCTGTTATGACCTCTCACGGCTACAAGGGTGTTTCACAGTTTTCTTAAGTTATACAGTTTTCGACTCACATATTTATCAATAGAGGTTAATTTCAATTTCATTCTCGCATTGCCAGTACGTATGGATGGTTTGTGTCGTGCCTTGCTGCTTGTTCTGTTCTATTCCATCCATGACTGTATAGTGCTTACGGTTCGTTACTATATGGATTACATTGGTTACCTGTTAAGGGTTTCACATGCATAGTCATTCTTTTCTTTTCTTTATATATATATATATGTGATTTTGGGTGAGCCCTGTACTCGTGTTATGAGTGCAGAGGCTACCCTTCCGGAACAACTAATATGGTAACCCTCCTCCGCCGGGTTAGCACATAAATAATATTCCATTATATTAGCACTGTGCTGTCATAGTTCAACATCCTTAAGGGTTTCAATATACAATATACTCGGGTCTTTGCTCTGTCACTTTTGAGTCAAGGCTACGGTTGTTGAGCACCGCTGTTATATTATGTGTGAAGTTTCTGGTTACGGCTTTGCTTCGAAATAATAGTCCACTACGCAGTATTACTTTTACACTATAGTCTGTGTAGTTGCTAACTGTATTTAATGTTTCTCGTTCGAGCAGCGTTAACTCATAATTGATGTTAATATTCACAGTTTCATGCTCTCGTCTTTCCGTTTAGCTTTACACTGTCTTTATTATAAAGATATTTCCATTCTGTTTAATTAGTAGTCTACAAAGGTAGTTACAGACACCTAGTTCATTCATAATGTTTATTAGAATACTGTTGCAGAGTGACCCTCGTCAAACACATTTATTCACAATAGTTCTCTTTTAAAAAAACGTAAGCATTATCTAGTTATCTGTCACATAACTCAGAGAAATAATACCATTCTGCTCTACCTGTACAATTAATACCTGTACTTGTTCAGTATGCATCTCTTGTACACCTTAAGACTTATTCCTAATTAATAACCGGATTAGGAATTGCGTACCTGGTTAATCCCGCTACTGATGTGCTTGTTCTCAGAAATCACCTGCAATATTTTCGCTCTTATCCTCCCAACCTTGAGATCCACTTCGCTGGATTCTCCCCCCGAGCCGTCTTGCAGGCCTGCAGCCCTCAACAAGACTGTTGCACTTCTCTGTGCTAGGTTATCTGGTCATTACCAGACTTAACCCTCTTTTCCTTCTGCTCTCTCTTGGAAATCTTTTCTCTGCCTGTTCCCCAACAGCCCAGAGACTTTTCCTTCCCAGGACTTTTCCTTGGGTGAGAAGCAGTTGCATCAGTTTTAAAACTGATTCACTAAAAATAGAAATCCTCCTTCAGGAAGTTGCCAGCATTTTCAAGAACATACATATGTAACATAATTCAATAATCAACTTTTCATTAATAATGTCATTCAAACAATGAGTAACCACTTCACAGTTTTTACTATAGTAATATCCAGATTTACGAATTACCAAGGTCATTACAATAATATACCATAAAATATACTTTGAACACTATTCGACAACTTTTAATTTAATAATCATACTAATATAAAATAATATACCATAAAATATACTCTAAACACTATTCGAAGAGAATATTATTACGCTAAATATATGGTTTAAAAGTCCAAAGGCATTTTATTAATTTATATTTTATATTTATTATAACAGCAATTTGTAGTTTTCCAAAATGACATTGCGCACATATTTTAACGAATGGTAAAGAGTAGAATTTATCTAACATATATAGGGCAGTAGTCAAGTAAATAGTTAATTTTAAGTGTATGCTACGTCTTTATTAGTTGATTATAATTAACATAAAGAACATATTATCTTCATATGATATTATGAGACATCGCGGTTATGATGAGCTCCGTTGACTTCACTTGAGACATGAAATTGTCATCCGCAAGTGGTTATTAATATAAGTAATTTTGGTTATTAATATAAGTAATTTCGCTTTTCATTGACGTATAATATCAACTTTTTTATTTTTATTTTTTATTTTTTTAATTTACAGATGAAATTTCCTTCCTAAATGACGGTCATTTTGACGATGTTATTATTACAAAAGTTTTTATAATTTATAATTTTATTTTTATTTAATAAATAATAAATTAATTAAAAAAATCACCTTCATTGGAATGAATCTATAATTTTAAAAATATTAAAAAAATAGTAAATTCCAACATATCACTAAAATGTTATGTCTATCAATTTCATTTATTTCATTATATCAATAAAAAGTAATAACATATTATACCATCAATTTCATTATATCAATTAACTTTATATAATCAATTCAATTCATCTATTGACTTTGTTCATCAAACTTTTTTCCCCATTATAACAATCAACTTATTATATAATTATTGGATTACGCAAAAGATATTTAAAAAATTAAAATTGGATGATCTGCAGCCCTGTACAGAAGCGAATGTCGGTGTATCATTTTTTACAGAAAAGGACGAAAGACTCAAGGCCCCGTTCCCCCTGCTTCATCATCAACAATATAATGTGGTCCTTTTAAAGGGTAACAACCAGGTTGGCTTAAATGGTTGTTACTCAAGAATCCTTTGACTTCACTTCACTCCATTCTGGAATTCTTTTTTATGCAAAAATGTGGGATTTGTACTATCATCACACTCACATCATCCCTGGATTTTCTGGTTACTGCTAACTCTATAAGCTTTTTACAGGCAACGATGGGGCCGCCCCCTAATGGTGTCAAATTAGGTTGCTTCTGAACACAGAAAGGCCTGGCGATATCCACTGCTTCTTGATTACTAACTTTATCCCACAACCCATCTGATGCCAAAATTAAAAACTCGCAATCAGATGTTATTTCAATCTTTCTGGTGTCTGGTTCAGCGGTTATCCACTCTTTCATGTGTGAATCGCCTATTGCCCTAGATACTGCCAGGGATCCCTGAACTCGCCAAACTCCGTGGCGGAGGTCAACCATTCCACCCAAAGTCTCTATCCGTTGCCACTCGTCCTCCCTTCCAGCTCGATGATCGCAAGTAAGGGCTTCTGAAGCACCGTCTCTGCTAATAACTGCCCGGCAATCCCCAGCATTGGAAACCACTAAGTTACCATTTACAATGAGAGCAGTTACACAAGCTGTACCGCTACCAACCTCCTGCTTCAAAAATTCTGCATTTGTTGTTAAGTACCCATCTCTAACAGCCTTTTCAAGAATGTCCTCTATTTCGTTTTCCATTCTGAGCATTGCGTCCAGAATATTCTGCCCAATATTTTCGGCAGCGAAAGCTGCAGCGTTCCGACCGCTATGACCATCAAAGACGCCAAAGAAGGCCTGTTTGGAATCGCCAAGAACATTCACAATGGCCTTGTGGGTATCTTCCATGATTTCTCGCTTACCCTTTTTGCACGAAAGGGCATAATGAAAACCCTCCACATTAACCTCCATCGGCTGCTCCACGGCCACGCCCGACGCATTGAGGCCAGGCAACTGGAGCGGAACATCTAGCATCGGCGGGCGTTGCCTCTTGTGCAGAGCCTTAGGGCACTTGTCCGCCAAAAAGGGGGATCTGCACGAGCCGAAGACCGATGGAGAATTCCCTGCTACAACGCAAGCCATTTTTACAATCTGCGGAGGCTGCTGTATAAATTCAATTGAGTGTATCGTTCGGAGCCTGTTCGTCCTTGTGGTTCCAATTGGGGTGTTAGTCCTTGTGGTTCAACTCAAATCAGATATAGGAAACTTGCACCGTCAAACTCCTGTGTACGCGATTACAACCGTGCATTATTATATATGTAATACAACTGACTATGAGCTGGAACATTGTGAAACGGTCTAAAATTATAGAGGAAATCCTTATCAGTTATCACGTTTCTCTGGTCAAAGTCCACGCTCGTCATGAAGGAAACTCCCAGAGGCTTAAATTTCTTATAATGAAAATTGATTAAATCAATATTGTCGGTACGTGGGCGCTCATGCCTGCGCTGATGGCGAGATATAACCATCGTCACTAAAGTATGAAGGGTGACGTTGAGTTGTTTGTGTTTTGGAGTGAATAAATAGATTTAGAGTTTTTAATAATAAAAAAATTGGCTTTAAACCTATAATTATTAATAAGTTTATTTTTTTTTATTCAAAATAATTTTTTGAAAAAAAAAATTATTGAAAAATATTTTATTTTTATTCAAAACATATTTTGGAAACTTATTTTATTTAATCAAGTACATTCAAAATATGTTTTTCTTTTAAAATCTTTAATGGTTTAATGAAGGCTTTCAAAATATTCTCTTTCCAAAATCCCAATAATTTACGAAATGTTTTAAACTTTCACTTACAACTATTTTTTGTTTTCAAAAGCTCTGGTTAAATTGTTGAAAAATGTTAAAGCATTCAAAGGAAACTTTTAATAGAAAATCTTAATGTTGAGAGAAAAAGCAACCACAATTTCAGTTGAGGGCAAAGTTGGATGATGAGATTAATAGGATGTGCATGCCGATAAGAAAGATGTTAAAGAGAAGGACAACCAATAGAAGAATACAATTATGTGTGCAAGTTTACCGCAACAAGTCATATGGGTTAAAGCATAATCAAGTTTGGGATCCGGGAAGATTGAGATCAATAATGGAACAACAATACAACTATATATGTGGATAAAAACATCATTATATATGGGACCTTGGAGGATTGAATGAACTGAAAACACATGATGAAGAGGTCATGAAAATTTTCAACCTGGGGACTCTATTGTAGAAGCATCATCACTAGCCAACCCATTTTTGTCTAGAACCAAGAGGGTCATGAAGTCCTTCAAAGAGGAAGGAATTCCATCAATTGTAAATTATATAAAATAAAATTAGGAAATTTTATGTAAATACAAGTGTCCCGGTTCTAGAAAAATTTGGGTGGTTAGTTTTTTTTGGTGAGCTAGTATTTTTGCCAAACAAGACATTAACAAAGTAACAAGTGTAGAGTTATGTGTCTATAGTTTTTGGATATATGTCTAAACAATGTCGAGTTCATTAAGATATTTCCTAGCTATAGGAACTATGTCTTTATGTACAATTAGAAGTTGGGGGACAATGTCTTAGAACTAGAGCAAGACAAAGCTTGAGAGAGGAAGCATGAGAAAATTTTATGTAATTTATTTGTAAATATATATTATTATAGAATATAGCATGTTTTATGTCTGTACATGTCATATGTGTATTCTGATTCCGATGAAGCAGGTATAAATGGTAGTGTAGAGTGAGCCATTATGAGAGGAGCACTCATAAGAGCTCAGCCAAAAGTCCATCCCCTTATAAATAAAACATTGATGAAAAGAAGATTGTTTCATTCACAAGAGTACTATCATTAACTGAGTTTTGTTATAAAAAGTTATGTTGTGTGTGTGGTCATATAGTGAGAGAGATTGTGTAACCAGATTAATCCCTTCCATCTCTTTATATTTCATGAATACATATTATGTCGATACCTATGTGATACCTATTAATTTGATTTTTTTAGCGTATCATTCTTAGTGGGAAGTTACAATTCAGACTTATATATATTTTGCAAGATGAAGATCTGCTACAAGAACTCTATTGAATCTAGTTGTGGTCATTTCTTTTATATTTAAACCATAGATACTCTTGCATAGAGGAGTTTTTACCATTTACTACAAAATCCGAGATAATGCCTGTCACAAAATTAGCGTAAGTCTATCGAATGTACAGAATGCATAATGTCGGAAAATATAGAAATTTTAACATTTTAAAACTTGTTGTGAGTGGGCCTAACCCCTTATCCTATATTATTAACTATCCACATCTGGACCACATCTCTATCTAGCTATATCGAGGCTGAAAGAAATATATCTAGATGCAAGCTTAAATATCGGCATGTGTCTCGTTAAATAAAATAATATTCGTAAAGTCGCTGAGACTACTGGATTAAGCTAGATATTTGGGCTAGTTTGACTTGTTATTGGATTCCCAGACTATCAAACCAACTTGGACTCAAACATCTTATGGAGCTTGCAACCTTCCTGCACTGTATATTTAAAATCAGTAGCACCTGACTTAGGGCTACCAAACTAACGAATGCTTAAATGCCAAAAGAAACGAGAAAACAAAGAGTACCTTGGTGGCTTGGGTCTTCATGACCCAGGAATTCTAAATAGAGTTCTTGGTGCCAAAATCTGGTGGAGATGGTTGAAAGAAACTCAAGCCCCTTGGGCAAAACTTTGGAAGCACAAATACGCTAGCGAATGGCAGGAGAAAAATCTAATCATAATGACAGGACAGGTAAAAGGTTCTGCAATTTGGAATAGGGCATGGGAGAACAGAGCCCTAGTACAAAACCATAGTTTCTGGGAGATCAGAAATGGGAAAACAATGTAAACTTTGAAACGGGAACTGATACTGTTACCCGTTTCATAGAGATAGCTAAAAAGTGACCTGATTTTGAAAATGGGTGATGCAGAACGCACATGTTTTTTCTAGAGCATAGTTTTTGGCACTTTAGTTTTTTTTATGTACATCACGTTTTAGAATGGTAGTGATTTTCATGCTGATTTTAAAAAGTGAGCATTCTGCATCACACTCCTTTTTTAAAAGCCCTGTTTTTTGGCTTTAAATTTTTTAATGTATAAAATGTAAATAATTATTTAATAAATTTGATAATTTTTGAAGTGGTCATTTTCTTCACATTTTCTTGTTTTTTATTATAATTTAAAAAAAAAAAAAACGTGAGGTTTTTACTGTTTTGCATTTTTAAATTAGAAGGTCGATATTTACACTTTTCGATATTCTACATATTTATACATCCTTAATTAATTTTTCAATCGACATGAAATAATTGTTTCTAAAAAACAATATTTTTTAACAATGGACATAAAAATAACCATTTTTAACATAAATATAACTAAAAAACTACACGTTTTGATAAATTTTTGTTAGAATTGACATGTCAAAATCACAATTTTTATACGATAATTTTAACTAAAAATGGTTAAATAATAGTTTTTTCTATGAATTTCATGTCAAAAAAAATAATAAAAATCACTTTTTTTTTCAAAAAACAATGATTAACTTAAAAATCAATGCAAAAATCACATATTACCAATATTGAACGTATAACAACCATAATTGAGTGTTTATTCTTCTCATAAAATGTCAAAGTCAAAACATTGCAAAGCTTGATTTACAAGCATAACTTAAATTTAATCAACAATGTCACGTAATCCAAACTCTTCGTCCTCTAGAGTTTCATCATTGTCCTCTTCCACAATATTTTATGTTTCATTTTGCTCATTTTCCTCTTCTAATGGGTCTTTGATGTCTGCGAAACTCCCAATGTATGTCTTTCCAAACATTCCATGTAATGGTGGTTGGGGTTCCTTTGCCCTTTTTGCCACACGTGATTCACTAAAGTTCCCTTTCTTCAACCCAATTTCTTGCATTGCATCTGGAAGAAATTGAAGAGCATTACTTCTTTGTTGAATGAAATTGCACTGTACTGGATCTTTTTCAATTGCAATGCAATTTCTTCCTTTTTGAAGGCAACATGCTATTGTTGTACCTAATTTTCAAGCACAAAAGAAATAATGAACTAAATTAGTACAATGACATATTAATTAAAAAAATAACATATTGAAATTCAATTCCATATAATAAAACTTACCTGAGCCAGAAAATAAATTCAAAACCCAATCTCCTTCATTTGAACAAATGTCTATAAGATAGTTAATCAATAACTGTGGTTTTTGATAAATGTTAACTATCTCTCATTTTGCTTCTTTGTCTTCATATGTTAGTTTTCTCACAACAGCATCATAACTCAGTATTTGGCTATGACTCTTTCTATCTACCCGATTAAAAATCATAGACATATGGCTATCATATTTTGCCCAACTATCAATATGAATGAACTCACAATCATTTATAAATTGTTGATCTTCATTGTGAAGAAGATTTGGCTTTTCCCTGTAACATGAAATAGTAAAAGTTAAATTAACTTGTACATAAATAAATTTTTCAACATTAATCAAATATACATTTTAAACGCATTACCATGCAAGTTGCATCCTTGAATTTGTTTTCCCCTTGAAGCTTGACAATATCATTGCCAATTGTGTGTCTGAATGAAATGTCACAAATCTCCATAATGGTGATGACGTGACTTCTACAAATCCCGCAACCACTTTACTAAAAGCTTGATAAGTATAAGGGTCACTATCATAGTCAATGTTTGGAATATTGAAACCATGGGGAATATCTGCAATGACTAGGGCATAATCCCTTTTAGGTATGAGTTTAGCAATGTCTTCACAGTCGCCTTGTATTACTTGATATTGAATAGTGTCTAGCCCATTCCAAATGAAATGATTAAGAGTTGGATCAAGTTGAATATCCTTAATACGTTGCTTCCTCAGTCTTTCGATCTTTATCTTTTCGATAAAGGTTTTGAAACTATCTGGCACTCCATTATCATCCTTCCTCATCTTTTATAAAATAAGCAAATATATGTGTAAGTTATAAATTAAAAATAGTACACAGGTGAATAAAAATGAATGTATAAAGCAAGATACCTTTTTAAATGCAAGATAAAAAGATTTTAATGTTGATGTAGAACTTGAATCTAGATAGTTGCGTACGACATCATCCCAACTATCTTCATTCAACAATCTAACCATTTGTTCTTGAATTTTCATGTAAGCTTTGTGACTGCATAGATAAAGTAACAAAAAGTTAATATAATGATATTTATAACAAATACTACCAAGAACAGCATGTTTTATTTAAAATATAATTATAATCTAGAAATAAATAAGAATATTTCAAGAAACTTACTTTTGAAATTCTTCAGACATTTCCTCCAATGATAATTCCCCTGACCTCACACGAGATAATATTGTTTTGAAAATTTTCTCATCTTTCACTCCTTACATCGCCCTCCAAGGTGTGATAGTCATATCGTCTGGAAGATACTTCATTTCAGGAGCTAATTTACTATTGCCACATATGAATGGCTTAGACTTTTTGACCTTCTGGTTTTTAATGGAAATGTCTTCCCACATGCCAAAAATCTCATCAATCAACCTCCAAACATCTCCAGTTCTAAATGCCAATTGGAAAATGTTATCAACACCTCTGAATAAATCACTATGTTTGTTGCCCTTTCCACCTTTTGAATTGGTTTTCTCTTCAATTTGATATCCTATTTCCATACAACATTCCTTTCGGAACTCTGCAGTAACTTTTGTCCTATCCCCACCATTCAAATTCACTATGAATAAATCTAACCCTTTGGATGAAAGTCATAGACATCGTATATTCATTATCTGAATTATGATCCCATGCCACTAACTTTGCTTCTGTATCAGATAAACCAGCGTAAATGATGAATTTAATTGTTTCAAAATGTGGGTTATTAGGATATTCCTCCATCAATTGTCTTTGAGCATCTACAGAATGGTTCCCCCCAAGCACATAATAATTGTATTCAAAACATTTTGACTTATCAAATGCTTCTTTGTTGGGAACTTGAAGTGGATCAACAAAAATCACATAACTAACCACATAAGCATATGGATTGTACCTCATCAATGTCTTCAAGTTGTGAACATGCAGATGATGTGGCTTTCTAACTCGATATTGACATTGTCCTTCACTTGCTTTATAGGTTTGCCTGACATTAAGCTGAAATGTGCGACCACCATCAATTAAGTTTCTCTTTGTCAAATTCTCTCGAATGACATTTTGTTTTGTTTTGATAATGCCATCTTCTAAATCAGCTCCTGGTGTAATGATTTCTCTGCTTTCTTTTGAAGTTTCACTAGGTTCTTGACTGCTGGTAATGACTGCTTCAAAATCATCAACTCTACTTTTCTTGGTCATAACATTCCCACCAGAGTTATTCTTGGGCATCGTTACTTTTGGATTTTTATGGCTCTTCTCAGTTCCAATGTCATCTTCAGTAATGACAACATATGTTTCATCGTCAATTTCAACTTCATCGTTCTCAAAAGTAACTTGTTTACCCTTGCTAGATTTATCCACCAGAGACCTTTTTTTCTGATTCTTTGGATGTAGTTTTGTAGCATTATCAATTACTTCATTTTGCCTTTTTTCCATATTTTCTTCTGACACTAAGTAAAAACTGCTGACAACTTTCATGATATCATTCTCAATGAAATGAATGCCTCCCAACCTAATTGAACAACTTTCAACGAAAT
Source organism: Pinus tabuliformis (assembly GCA_031772625.1). Taxonomy (NCBI): domain Eukaryota; kingdom Viridiplantae; phylum Streptophyta; class Pinopsida; order Pinales; family Pinaceae; genus Pinus; species Pinus tabuliformis. The sequence continues at coordinate 82,297,426 of CM062806.1, read as the reverse complement.
TCTGCCAAACAAAATATCATATGTCAATAAGAAACAAAGTTAAAAAATATAGTGAGACACTTTAAAAAACGCAAAATACAAATATAAATAATAATACTTACGATGTTATCTGTCATCTCATTTACGATTTGACTACACAACTTTGTAGATACCTCGCTTGTGTCATACAATGAATATGATAGTTGGTATTTAACCCTTTCATGTGACTTGGGAGCTTTTGTAACTACGTAAACAACTTCAGTGTTCGGTACCGAACACATATCTACGACTCTTCCCATCACCTCAAAAATTCCACTATCATTCGGTATATCGATATATAGATATATATTCACATTTGCGCTTTCTCTTTCTTTCACATACCACATTCTTGATGGAAATTTCACCTCTTTCGAATTCTTCCAGTCTGAAATCATCTTCTTATCACTTGAGGCACTTGATAGATTTATAGTCATGAGCTCAGGTGGAGTTCGTTCACCAATGTTTCTTTTAAATGCACCTTTATGAATCTTTGGTCCAGAAAGATTCACTGAAATTCTCTTTGATGCCATTTTCCTGAAAAATAGAAACACATAAATCAGTAAATAATAAAAACATATTGACTTAAAGTAACAACGAAAACATATCATAAATTTTAATCAACAATCGCCCCCCGCCCGGCAACCTCACCCACCCGCCCGCCTCACCCGAACCCCCCTCCACCCGGGCTCCCTACCTCTTCCCACACCCGCCCACCCCGCACCACCTCACCCGCCCGCTCCAACCCTCCCGGTGCCCTCACCCCTTCGGGCGCCCTCGCCCGCCCGTCTGCCCGGCGCCCTCACCCACCCACCTGCCTCAACCGAAGCCCCCTCCGCTCGGGCTCCCTACCTCTCCCCCAACCCGCCCACCCCGCACCCCATCATGCACCCCTCACCCACCCGCTCAACCCCTCCCGGTGCCCTCGCCCGCCCCCCCGCCCGGCGCCCTCACCCACCCACCTGCCTCACCCGAACCCCCCTCCGCCCGGGCTCCCTACCGCACCCCCTCACCCCGCACCCCTTCACATGCACACCCCGCACCCCCTCACCCGCCCGCTCCAACCCGCCCGCCCCGCCCCTTTAGGCGCCCTCGCCCGCCCCACACCTTTGGGCGCCTTCACCCGACGCCCTCACCCACCCCCCTGCCCGGCGCCCTCACCCACCCGGCCGCTTCACTCGAATCGCCCTCCGCCCGGGCGCCCTCGTGCAGGGGCCACCCGGGCCGCCCGCGCCCTCGCCCGGTAGGCGAGGGCACAGGCGGCCTGGGTGGCGCCTGCACGAGGGCGCCCAACCTCGTGCAGGCGCCACCCGGGCTGCCCGCGCCCTTGCCCGGCAGGATGGGTCGCCCGGCAGGCAGGGCGACCCTGCCTGCCATGCGAGGGCGCGGGCAGCCTGGGTGGCGATTGCACGAGGGCGTCGCCCTGCCTGCCAGGCGAGGGCGCGGGCGGCCCGGGTGGCGCTTGCACGAGGGCGCCCAACCTTGTGCAGGCGCCACCCGGGCCGCTCGCGCCCTCGCCCGGCAGGCAGGGCGACCCTGCCTGCCGAGCGAGGGCGTGGGCGACCAGGGTGGCGCCTGCACGAGGGCGCCCAACCCTCGTGCAGGCGCCACCCGGGTCGCCCGCGCCCTCGCCCGACAGGCAGTGTCACGCCCCCAATTCTTTTTTTTTTCTATTGGGCGGGTGCGGCACCGCCTAGGCAAACAAGATGCTTGAACCTTACGGACTACGCCTTCAATTCATAACCATTATGAACTTATAACATTAACATATGAAGAGTCATTCACAATATGCGATAATTATAACAACAATAATTCCAACATAATAAGAACCAACAGCAATATAGTAATGAACTTCTTTTTATTATATCGTAATGTTTTTACAATCGGGAGGGCGACCGCCCGTGCACACCCGCACGGCGGTCCGCCGAGACTCCTCTGAAAATTTCAATACACAATATACAATCGGGAGGGCGACCGCCCGTGCACACCCGCACGGCGGTCCGCCGAGACTCCTCTGAAAATTCAATATACAATATGCAATCGGGAGGGCGACCGCCCGTGCACACCTGCACGGCGGTCCGCCGAGACTCCCCTAAGACCCAATATAGAATATACAGCGAACCGATATCACGTGACTGTGTTATAACATGCGAGCGCACCACAGCCCACCGTTAACCTTTCCGGAGTCCACCCCGCGGTTACACCGACCCGGCGTTGAGCGGGCGGGCACACCGTGTACAACCCGGACCCGACTCCAACCCGGTTACCAACACTACCGCTACGCCCCGGGCGCACCACCGTGACCGATACCTGAACCTGTTGCCTTTGCCCGGCTCGGCGGGCTCATCCACAATCTCTTCGATCGAACTGCGCCTTTCTCGCACTGCTCCTTGTGCTTGAGAGCGATGTAAGACCGATTGAGCGATGGCCCAAATGAATCGCAGGTCGCCTAACTTATATGCTTCCAAGGTGAGCGTATCTCCCCTCGGCCGACGCTATAAATTATGACAACTCGCCACCGTTCGTCTTAATTCATCGTCGGCCCGCCCACTAATGTTTTATTCCAAAGGTCGGCCCGAATCATAAGGCAAGTCGCCTTATAAGGTGGGCGAGCTCCCCACTACTTGCGCATTTTTACCATCGCCTTTCGTGGTTCGCTCGTCCTTATATTCTTGTTGTTTCAAGTGCTGGAGGGGCGCGCGCCCGGACAGAGCCGCGGGTCGCCATACCGCACGCCCGTGCAGAGCCGCAGGTCGTCACAGGCAGGGTCGTCGTGCCTGCCGGGCGAGGCCGCGGGCGGCCCGGGTGGCGCCTGCACGAGGGGGCGCCCACCCTCGTGCAGGCGCCACCTGGGCCGCCCACGGCAACGCCTGGCAGGCAGGGCGATTCCGGGAATCGCCCTGCCTGCCGGGCGAGGGCACGGGCGGCCCGAGTGGCGCCTGCACGAGGGCGCCCCCCCTCGTGCATGTGCCACCCGGGCCGCCCGCGCCCTCGCCCGGCAGGCAGGGCGATTCCGGGAATCGCCCTGCCTGCCAGGCGTTGCCGCGGGCGGCCCAGGTGGCGCCTGCACGAGGGTGGGCGCCCCCTCGTGCAGGCGCCACCCGGGCCACCCGCGCCCTCGCCCGAGAGGCAGGGCGATTCCGGGAATCACCCTGCCTGCCGAGCGAGGGCGATTCTCGGAATCGCCCTACCTGCCGAGCGAGGGCGCGGGCGGCCCGGACGAGGGGAGGGGCCCCTCGTGCAGGCGCCACCCGGGCCGCCCGCGCCCTCGCCCGACAGGCAGGGCGATTCCGAGAATCGCCCTGCCTGCTGGGCGAGGGCGCGGGCGGCCCGGGTGGCGCCTGCACGAGGGCGGCCAACCTCGTGCAGGCGCCACCCGGGCCGCCCGCGCCCTTGCCCGTCAGGTAGGGCGATTCCGGGAATCGCCCTGCCTCCCGGCGAGGGCGCGGGGGGCCCGGGTGGCGCCTGCACGAGGGCGACCAACCTCGTGCAGGCGCCACCCTGGCCGCCCGCGCCCTCGCCCGGCAGGTAGGGCGATTCCGGGGAATCGCCCTGCATGCCGGGCGAGGGTGCGGGCGATTCCAGGGAATCGCCCTGCTTGCCGGGCGAGGGCGCGGGCGGCCCGGGTGGTGCCTGCACGAGGTTGGGCGCCCTCGTGCAGGCGCCACCCAGGCCGCCCGCGCCCTCGCCCGGTAGGCAGGGCAATTCCCGGAATCGCCCTGCCTGCCGGGCGAGCGAGGGTGCGGGCGGCCCGGGTAGCGCCTGCACGAGGGGCGCTGTAACGCCCTGGCGATTCGGGCAGAGGTGCGCCTTCACTCGACGGGCGACCCAGGTGGGCGACCCGTGCACGACGGGCGGACGACCCGGGTGGGCGACCTGTGCACGACGGGCGGGCGCCCCGGGCGCGCGACCCGTGCACGGCGAACAATTACAGGTTTGGGCGAGCTGCGATTTCGCTGAACGGAAGGCGAGCTGCGAACGAACTGCAGTGGGGATGGATGCGGGCACAGCGACCCGAACCGGCAAGACGAGTTATGGTTGAGGCTCGGGTGAGCCGAAACGGCGAGCCGACCCAAGGGCGACCCGCGCCCGATGGGCGGGCGACCCATGGGCGGTCCACACCCGACCACCAAACAGCGAACATGACAGCAGCGTGGGCGCGAGTTGGCGGACAGCGGCACAACGAACAGCAGCGTGGGCGCGAGTTGGTGGACACGGCGTGGCATGGTTGAGCGCGGAGCTGCGGGCAAAGGGAGGGCGACCCGGGCGGGCACCCCTCCATACAGCGGACGGGCAGAAACGTGAGCAGCAACCGGCATGCGACAACGAACAACAACCGACGTGCGACAGCGGGACAGCAGTGCGACAAGGGCAGCGTGCGACGTTACCACGAGCCGACTGCGACATTGGAACACTTAGATAAAAATTGGAATAATGCGATGGAGTCACAAGGCTTTATAAGGGCGTAGGGCGGCCTTGCCCTTAGGCAAGGGCCGACCTGCCCATAAGTAAAACAAGGGGCTTCAACACATGTATTTTGGGGGTCGGCTTAAAGAGCTGACACCCCTTCGTTACAAAGTGAGATGGCTATATATACATCGAACAGAAAGCTCATTTGGATCATCAAGCACTTCGCATTCCTCTTGGTCTTCGATCTAGAGATAAGAGGACGCAGAAGTGCGCATCTCTCATGCGCATAAGGCGAATAAGTGCGCAGTTCAAACCGGGAATTGAAGCAGAGGTCGACGGTTCACGGCATAAGGCAATTCGGTGTAGAGTTGATTCGGTGGAGTTGTTAGAGGCTCGGGTGAGCTCACACTTACCGACGGTAATTGGTATCGGATTGTAAAGGCGTTCTAGCCTTGTTGTAATTGTCTTAAGTGTTGGCCGTGGATATGCCCTGCACGCTTATGTAATTGTATTATTGAAAGAAGTTCATAATATATATTTGGGCGAACTCGTTCGGGAGTTGCCCCTCCCATTATCATTGTGTGCAATTGTTACATGTTCGGTTTTACATTGCATATTGGTTATGGTTATATGTGAAGATTTATGACTTGTCTTAATTAAAGAAGATGAATTAAGCATATTAACGTGTAAGGCGTAGTCTACATGTATGAGTATTACGAAAAAGAAAATACATGGTAGTGCCGCACCCCGCCAGATAACGGTTGAAAGACTACCGTAGACTTAGGGGCGTGACATGTGGTATCAGAGCTCGGTCAGAGCTGGTGGACAGGTTACTCGTGGAAACTTGGACAAGGTTGTCTCGGTTGAAATTGAAGGTGAATCTGCTAGATCTATAGCAGGTGATTAATCAAATATGGAGAAGGCCGACAAGGTGATAATGGTGGATGATGGCCATAGCACAGTTAAGGCTCTCCGATATGAAATATTGGAACACATGAGTCGGTGGAGTTCCAACTGGGTTGCAATGCGAACGGAGAATATGAAGATTCAGGAAAGTTGTTCGGAACTACGAAGGGAACTCGAAGAACTCAGAAGTCAATGCGGAAGTACGGCAAGTGTTGAACTCAATGAGTTTGACGAAGAAATCCATCAAGGCAAACTTGGTCTTCAGGAGCTCTTTGAGGAAAGAGCCCGATTGAGGAAAGAGAGTGCCAAAGTGGAGGCCGAGGTCAAGCGAATTGAGGAAGAAATAAGGAAGAAACTTCTTGGTAAGAAGCTGGTTGTGATCGAACAAGAGGAGCTCGACTATGTTGACAAATTGGAAACTCACTACCGTGAACATCCAGAAGACATCCGGAAGTTTAGCTCCATGGACTTGGTCGATGAACAGATGGTTGGTGCACTTGAACAGAACACGGTGGAGGAAAAGCTTGAGGCAAGTCAAGCTAGACCAGGGCCGAGTTCCCCAGAAGGACCAAGCGAAGGAGTAAGGTATCTCAAAAGAAATTTCGAAAAGGAACATGAGTCTATTAACATTTCTGAGGCTGAATTTTTGAAGCAGGTTGCTGAGATAAGGCGCAAAACGAAGCCAACAAAGGAAGATGGTTCCTTGAAGTTAAGTTTTGTGCAGGCAACCGTAAAAGGTAAAAGACTTGCAGCTTTGATTGATACAGGAGCCACTCACAGCTTCGTAAGCAGGAAGGCAGCGAGGTCTTTTGGAAGGAAAGCGAAGATGGAAGGGGAATGCAGTGCCTTCAAAGCAGTTAACTCTTCCATCAAGGCTGTTGATGGTGTGTTGAAAAACACTCCGGTAAAGGTTGGATCATGGTTCGGAAAGCTGGATTTGAGGGTCGTAGATATGGACGATCATTCTATGGTGTTGGGGTTGGACTTTATGAGGCTTGCCCAAGCCATACCAATGATGACCCGAGACCTTCTCTTGATCACAGCTGAAGGGAAGAATGTGATGGTGCCGATGAATAGAAGAAGTTGCTTGGGATATAGACCAAGGATGGCCTCTATGACATTGTATCCCAAAGATCCGAATGTGAGGCATGAAGATGCGGAACTAAGAGGATTTGGGAGTATGGTCCAAACAACGAAGGAAAGGAAGCTTATCGACTTTGTTGCAAAGGCCGGAAAGGAGAACAAAGGAAGTGAGGAAAGGACCTCACGAACGTGGAAACACTTGTTGGGAACATATTCTAATGAAGATCTTCACAAAGAAGCTGCGAATGAAGTGAGCCCGAGTGCTACTTCAGAAGCAGGAATTAATGAAGATTATGAGGGTAGAGATCCCACCGGAATAGTGGACTTTTGCAGATATGCTATGGGCATATACGACTTCCAACTAACAAAGGACAAGTTAGGTGAGCTTGGGTGCACATGTGAAGAGGTTGAAGCTGTACACAAGTACTTAAGGACGCAGTATCAATCCGACACATGGGTGGATGAAAGCCAGGGAGGGAGCTTCCTGGCCCTCCTATCTTCTTAGATGACATAGAAGATGGGGCTCATTGTTAAGCTGCTCATGACAGTGAGCCCTCAAACTTGGTTGAGCAGGTATGGTGAACACAACGTGCTGCAGAAAGATGGGGTTTCCATGGACCTGAGCATGGGATCGTGGAAGTAAGTGTTGGCACATGGCTAGGATGTGTAACACTTGTTATACATGGGTAGTTGGCACATGGAGATGACTTGGTGGAGTCGGGGACCTTATATAGGTTGCAGAGGTGTTGCTTCATATGGGGGAAGCCTACATCATGATCGATATGAGTCTTGGTGAAATTCACTAAGATGGCATGTTGTCAGGACGACAACGTCTTCAGGTGGAGGAGAGTGTAACGCCCTGGCGATTCGGGCAGAGGCGCGCCTTCACCCGACGGGCGACCCGGGTGGGCGACCCGTGCACGACGGGCGGGCGACCCGGGTGGGCGACCCGCGGGCGACCCGTGCACGACGGGCGGGCGCCCCGGGCGCGCGACCCGTGCACGGCGAACAGTTACAGGTTTGGGCGAGCTGCGGTTTCGGCGAACGGAAGGCGAGCTGCGGACGAGCTGCAGTGGACTTGGACGCGGGCACAGCTACCCGAACCGGCAAGACGAGTTATGGTTGAGGCTCGGGCGAGCCGAAACGGCGAGCCGACCCAAGGGCGACCCGCGCCCGACGGGCGGGCGACCCATGGGCGGTCCACACCCGACCACCAAACAGCGAACATGAAAACAGCGTGGGCGCGAGTCGGCAGACAGCGGCATGACGAACGGCAGCGTGGGCGCGAGTTGGTGGACACGGCGTGGCACGGTTGAGCGTGGAGATGCGGGCAAAGGGAGGGCGACCCGGGCGGGCGCCCCTCCATACAGCGGGCGGGCAGAAACGCGAGCAGCAACCGGGCGTGCGACAACGAACAACAACCGGCGTGCGATAGCGAGACAGCAGTGCGACAAGGGCAGCGTGCGACGTTACCACGAGCCGACTGCGACGTTGGAACACTTAGATAAAAATTGGAATAATGCGATGGAGTCACAAGGCTTTATAAGGGCGTAGGGCGGCCTTGCCCTTAGGCAAGGGCCGACCTGCCCATGAGTAAAACAAGGGGCTTCAACACATGTATTTGGGGGTTGTCTTAAAGAGCTGACACCCCTTCGTTACAAAGTGAGATGGATATATATACATCGAACAGAAAGCTCATTTGGATCATCAAGCACTTCGCATTCCTCTTGGTCTTCGATCTAGAGATAAGAAGACGCAGAAGTGCGCATCTCTCATGCGCATAAGGCGAATAAGTGCGCAGTTCAAACCGGGAATTGAAGCAGAGGTAGACGGTTCACGGCATAAGGCAATTCGGTGCAGAGTTGATTCGGTGGAGTTGTTAGAGGCTCGGGTGAGCTCACACTTACCGACGGTAATTGGTATCGGATTGTAAAGGCGTTCTAGCCTTGTTGTAATTGTCTTAAGTGTTGGTCGTGGATATGCCCGGCACGCTTATGTAATTGTATTATTGAAAGAAGTTCATAATATATATTTGGGCGAACTCGTTCGGGAGTTGCCCCTCCCATTATCATTGTGTGCAATTGTTACATGTTCGGTTTTACATTGCATATCGGTTATGGTTATATGTGAAGATTTATGACTTGTCTTAATTAAAGAAGATGAATTAAGCATATTAACGTGTAAGACGTAGTCTACATGTATGAGTATTACGAAAAAGAAAATACATGGTAGTGTCGCACCCTGCCAGATAACGGTTTAAAGACTACCGTAGACTTAGGGGCGTGACAGGCGCCCTCGTGCAGGCGCCACCCGGGCCGCCCGCGCCCTCGCCCGGCAGGCAGGGCGATTCCGGGAATCGCCCTTCCTGCCGGGCGAGGGCGCGGGCGGCCCGAGTGGCGCCTACACGAGGGCGCCCAACCTCGTGCAGGCGCCACCCGGGCCGCCCGCGCCCTCTCCCGGCAGGCAGGGCGATTCCGGGAATCGCCATGCCTGTCGGGCGAGGGCGCGGGCGGCCCAGGTGGCGCCTGCAAGAGGGCGCCCAACCTTGTGCAGGCGCCACCCGGGCCGCCCGCGCCCTCGCCCGGCAGGTAGGGCGATTCTCGGAATCGCCCTGCCTGCCAGGCGAGGGCGCGGGCGGCCCGGGTGGCGCCTGCACGAGGGCGGCCCGGGTGGCGCCTGCACGAGGGGAGCCCTGCCTGCCGGGTGAGGGCACGGGCGGCCCGGGTGGCGCCTGCACGAGGGCATCCCTCGCCCGGCAGGCAGGGCGCCTGCACGAGCCCCGCTCATGGGGCTGAGGGAGGGTGGGTGAGGCCGAGGGCGGAGGGTGGGTGAGGCAGGCGGGCGGAGGGCGGGTGAGGCGGGTGGGTGAGGGCTCCCGGGCGTGGGTCGGGCGGGCGGTTGAGGGCGGAGGGTGGGTGAGGCGGGCGGGTGAGGCCGAGGGCGGAGGGCGGGTGAGGCGGGCGGGCGGAGGGCGGGTGAGGCGGGCGGGCAGAGGGTGGGTGAGGCCGATGGCGGAGGGTGGGTGAGGCGGGCGGGAGGCGGGCGGGTGGGTGGGTGAGGGCGCCCGGTGGTGGGTCGGGCGGGCGGTTGAGGGCACCCGGGTGTGGGTTGGGCGGGCGGGTGAGGGTGCCCGCGGGTGGGTGGGGCGGGTGGGCGGGCGGGTGAGGGCGCCTAGGGGTGGGTTAGGCAGGCGGTTGAGGGCGGAGGGTGGGTGAGGCGGGCGGGCGGAGGGCGGGTGTAGCCGAGGGCGGAGGCCGGTGAGGCAGACGGGCGGAGGGCGGGTGAGGCGGAGGGCGGAGGGTGAGTGAGGCGGGCGGGCGTCAGGCGGGTGAGGCGGGCGGGTGGGCGGGTGAGGGCGCCTGGGGGTGGGTCGGGCGGGCGGTTGAGGGCACCCAGGTGTGGTTCGGGCGGGCGGGTGAGGGCGCCCGCGGGTGGGTGGGGCGGGCGGGCGGGTGGGTGAGGGCGCCCGCGGGCGGGTGTGGTGGGCGGGCGGGCGGGTGGGCCGAACGGGCGGGCGGGTCGTGGCGGGTCGGGGCGGGCGGGGGTGGGTGGGTCAGGGCGCCCGTGCCGTGCGGGTGAGGGCGGGCGGGCGTGAGAGCGGGTCAGGGCGCCCGTGCCGTGCGGGCGGGCGGGTCAGGGCACCCGGGGGTGGGTAGGGCGTGCGGGTGAGGGCGCTCGGGGGTGGGTGGCCCACCCGAAGGGGTGAGGTGCCAGGGTGAGGGTGCCGGGAGGGGTTGGGCGGGCAGGTGAGGGTGCCCGGGCCAGGCGAGCGGGTGAGGGGGGCGTGGGTGGTTCGACCGGAGGGGTGGGGCTGGCGGGTTAGGGCGCCTGGGCCGAGCCGGGCAGGCGGGTGAGGGGGGACGGTGTGTGTGGGCCGGGCAGGTGAGGGGGGGCTGTCAGGGTGCCCAGAGGGGCCGGGAAGGCGGGTGAGGGGGGGCACTATTAAGGCGCCTGGAGGGGCCAGCGGGCGGGCGGGCGAGGGGGGGTGTGGAGCACCCACTGGTGTTAAGAAAATGAGGTTGACCGGGCCGACCATGCTCACGATTTTTCATGAAACTAATTTAATATGAAAGTTTTCAAGAAAAAAATTTAACTTACCTTTTAATTGCGGGAATTCTTCGTTGATTATGTTGTTGATAGTGATTTAGCTGCTCCACAAATTCACGACCTCTTTCAACGATTTTCAGAAAACCTGGATGTGATGTTAGTAGTAGTGATAATGAAATTTTAATATGTAAGTGAAGTTACAAGGATGTTTTACTGTACAGTTAATATGGGATAATTTGTTTTACAATATTATAAAGTGAATATTATTGATTTGTTTTACAACAGGTTGAATGTGGGATAATTTGTTTTAAAATATTTTAAAGTGAATATTGTAGTATTGGAAAGCAAATATTATATGGTTTAACTATTATAATAATTGTAGAAGTTGTAGTGTACAATTTTAATTATGATTTCACAAAAAAAATTAGTTTACATTTTCCAATAAATTGTAGAACAAAGTAATAAAGGTAAATAAATTTAACAGATTTTTTGGAGGGAAATATTTTCGCGAAACTTTTTGGAGGGAAATATTTTCGCGAAATTTTTTGGAGGGAAAATTCCATTCTTTAAGCTATATAATATCTTTAGGAGACTCTCCATTTGTATCATTCAACATCTTCTATTTGAAAGGGATGTATTGTTCTGATAGTGAAGTTTCGATTTATACACCATCAACTTCTGCATCGCGTAACAACTCTATTCATATTGATGAACATAGCGGGAATTCTTCCACTATGAATAGAAAGTCACTTCTTCCACTTAGTCATGATTCTAAGGACTATGAGAGCAGCACTGATGAAAGAGGGGATGGAGAATTTCAAATAAATAAAGAGTCACATATTCCACTTAGTCCTACTTCTAAGGACTATGAAAGCCGCAGTGATGAAGAGCATGATGGTGAAGTTCAAAAGAACAGAGTGTCACGATGTCCACTTAGTCCTAATTCTGAGGACTATGAGAGCAGCAGTTTTGAGAGCATGATGGTGAAGTTCAAAAGAATGGAGGGTCACGGTGTCCACTTAGTCCTAATTCTGAGGACTATGAGAGCAGCAGTTTTGACGAGCATGATGGTGAAGTTCAAAAGAATGGAGTGTCACGGTGTCCACTTAGTCCTAATTCCGAGGACTATGAGAGCAGCAGTTTTGAAGAGCATAATGGTGAAGTTCAAAAGAAGGGAGTGTCACGGTGTCCACTTAGTCCTAATTTCGAGGACTATGAGAGCAGGAGTTTTGAAGAGCATAATGGTGAAGTTCAAAAGAAGGGAGTGTCACGGTGTCCACTTAGTCCTAATTCTGAGGATTATGAGAGCAGCAGTTTTGAAAAGCATAATGGTGAAGTTCAAAAGAAGGGAGTGTCACGGTGTCCACTTAGTCCTAATTCTGAGGACTATGAGAGCAACAGTTTTGAAGCGCATGATGGCAAATTTCAAAAGAATGGAGTGTCACGGTGTCCACTTAGTCCTAATTCTGAAGACTATGAGAGCAGCAGTGATGAAAAGCATGATGTTGATTTTCAAAAGTATGGAGTGTCAAAGTTTCCACTTAGTCCTAATTCTGAAGACTATGAGAGCAGCAGTGATGAAAAGCATGATGTTGATTTTCAAAAGTATGGAGTGTCAAAGTTTCCACTTAGTCCTAATTCTAAGGACTATGAGAGCAGTAGTGATGAAAAGCATGATGTTGATTTTCAAAAGCATGGAGTGTCACGGTGTCCAGTTAGTCCAAATTCTAAGGACTATGATAGCAGCAGTGATGAAGAGTGGGATGATGAAATTCAAAAGATTGGAGTACCACAGTGTCCACTTAGTCCTAATTCTGCGGACTATGAGAGCAATAGTTATGAAGAGTGTGATGATGAATTTCAAAATAATAGAGTGTCACTGTGTCCTCTTAGTCCTAATTCTGCGGACTATGAGAGCAGCAGTGATGAAGGACAGGATGATGCACTTAGTCCTAATTCTAATGAGTATAAAGGTAGCAGTGACAAAGGACGGGATGTAGCATCTTGAATAAGTAAGTCATATTTTCAACGTAGTCCTAATTCTATGGACTATGAGAGTAGCACTGGCAATGCATATGAGGAAGAATATCCATTAAACATCGAGTCAGATTTTCCATTCAGTCTGAATTCTAAGGACTACGACAGTAGCACTGAAGAAGCAGAAGATGAAGAATATCCTCCAAGTCAATATTTGAAAAGCAAGGATGATCATAGTGTGGATAACATTCCTCTTAATGATGATGAAAAGCCTTATACAAATGATGATCAAATGATGGAGATGTTGCTAAGAAACATTGTATCAAGGAGTAGGAGTAGACCTTTTCGTATCAATACAAGTTGTTCTAGTTATACAAGGGGTAGAGCAGAATATCTGACGAGAAGAAGTTCTATCAGTGCTCTCATTTCAAGTGAATGTTGCTAAAAAGATTGCTTGAAACATATGGATTTCAAATTTGCATTAGAAAGCAGGAAGAGATATTTGTCAATGAATAAAAGCATGCAAAATTCATATTTAGTTGGGTGCATGCAATCTACATTGTCAGGTTATGATTATCATATTGGGACTTTTTTTATCTGTAGAAAAGGTTTCAAAATGTTTCATTCGATTGGGAATTTTCGTCTCTCGAGAATTCAAGAAAATTTGGAAAAGGATCCAACATTTTATTCAGAAGTACGTCATAAAAGACAGTTTGGTCCATTATCAAATACTGCAATGTCATGGATGAAAGATTTATTTTCAAAGCATGGAGAGTGTATGCCAAATGGAGAGACAATACATATTCCAGATAATTTTTCAAGACATATGCAGAAGGTGCTGAGGGACATGGCCAGTTTATTACATATCAATATTTTGTGAAGGTATGGAAGAAAGAATTCAACAATGTCCGTATTCCTAAGAAGACAAGGATGGGGATTTGCAGTACATGTGCTTCTCTTAAATAAAAAAGGGACAAAAGTGAAGGCTCAGAAAGAGGTAAGCGTTTATAACTTTAACTTTTAAAATTGTATATTCATCAACTATGAAAACATATTTCTTAATGAATCTCTTTTATGTTGTGTAGATTTAATTGTCAAACAACTTCAGGAGCATCGCGAACAACAAACAAATGAAAGGAAGAAGTTGTACAAGCATCGAAGAAAGTGCTATGATAATCCGAATAAATATTTGGGCTTGATAATTGATGGTATGGACTAGAAGAAAACACTTTTACCACATTTTGTTCGCACACCCAAAAATTTACAGGAGGAAAACTTTATTCAATTTCACTTGGTCGGTTGTATGGTCTTCAATGGGAAAATGTTGCCAAGGGTGTACTTCACAGCTCCAAATATTCACAATGATGCAAATCTGACCATAACTATAATTCATGATGTGATTTCTCATTGGTCTGGTAATCTTCCTGAAGTTTTGTATCTACAATTGGACAACACTTGCCGTGAAAACAAAAATCAGGTTGTTTTTGGATATCTAAACATGCTTGTTGAATTGGGAATTTTTCAGAAGGTAAAGGTTGGTTTCCTTCTTGTTGGGCACACTCATGACCATATTGATCAAATGTTCAGCCGTTTTTCAGTCACATTGAGGAGGAAGGAAGTTGGTAGCTTGCCATCACTAATTGAATGTATTAAGAAATCATACATGCCAGAACCTACTTTTGATGTGTTGGAAGAAACTATTGACATGCGAAGGTTTATTCTGGGATCATATGGTGAGGGGAGATGCATTGAACAACTTAATGACATTAGCTTCCAACATCAATTTCGTATCAAAAAAATTGATGGGAAAATACTAATATGGGGCAAGAAGTATTCAGCTACTACAGAATGGGCACCGTCATCAGGATTGCAATTTTTGAAGTTCATTCCAGATCATCCAATATTTGCATCAAAAATATTGTTATTACAATCATTTGGTGAAGTTCAGAATGCACGTAGACAGAACAGGGCTATAAATTATTCTGATTGCCTGGAAGAAATTAAAAAATGTATTAGATATACATATGAGTACTTTGACATTGCTGATTCAGTTTGGTGGGAGTCGTTTTTCAATAATCAAAGTGATATCATTTCGACAACAATAAATGAAGATATACCTTTGAAAAATCCATTTATTTGGCCACATAATGTGTCGAATGAACATGAGGAAGTAAGCATTGTTGAACAGCAACAATCTCAAGGTATTATTAATTCTTCACAGGCAAAGGAAAGAGAGATGTATATTGGTTCCAGAAGATCTCGTGCACAACGTGAAGCCATGGAAGACCTTTATAGGGGTTCAGTACAGGATATTAAGGAGGGTTGCATGATTGCAGTGCTAGCAGATGGAGATCCCAATGGCTATCCATTTTGGGTTGCTAAAGTTATAAAGGTCTTTACAGAAAATGAGGATGTTACAAGTGTTGAAGTACATTGGTATGCCACAAATACACACCCATTCAATGGTGTGTATAAGCCAGAGATGGTAGTTGACAAAAATAATGGCGGAAAAAGAAAAAGAAAGGGTACAAATGTAAATCGCCGCCGCACAGACATATTAAAATTGGAGGATGTAGACATACTTGTTTATGACTTCAATTTAACAAAGAGAGGAACTATTCGCTTCAAGATGATAGAGATTCTGAAAAGGTTTTTACCAGAAGGAACAGTGTTGACATCGGAGTCACCTGAAACCAATCGTAGATTTAGAAGAATTTTGAAACCTGAAATGTTGGGCATGCATGTGGACTCAGATGGGGCACTAGTTGATGAAAGAGAAGAATACGGAACATCTTCGTCAGCATCTAGTCACTCATCTGAAGATGTGAATTCTGATGGTGTGCCAGAAAACATGAGTGATTCTGAATAGTTGTTTAAGACAGTTTATATAACTGATGTATGCATCGTATCTTCAAATAAAATTAATGTTTTCCATATGGTGTTAAATGAGAAGTTATGAGGCATTTTTATGTTGTTGGATTATATGTCTTAGTTATGATAAATTTTATTGTTTAAAATATCTACAATGCAATATTAAATTAGAGATATAAAATATGTTTTATTCAATATACAAATAATGACTTTTGAATGCATTTAGTGATGTAATTTGTTCATAATGTCATGGTTTTTTTTTATTTTATAGTTGAAAAAATTTCAATTTTTTTTGTATCTAGCATGTTATGGTTGAAAACATGTTAAATTTATACTTAGGAAAGAAAAATGATATTCTACCAAAAACATTAGTGTGTTTTTTCCCGCATAAACAACTTTCTTTGACACATAGAAATTTGGTTTTATTAGCATTTTTTTTAAACACTGAAAATCGACCCTAAAAAAAAAATCATTGTTCCAGTGTCATCAGCTTCATTTTGAAGCTATATTTTGCACGAAAATTTCATAGTAAATTTTGTAGTCACTGCCAATTTTAAAACATGTTCAAAATTGACGCCTAGAAAATAAAAACATCGTTCCAGTATACACACTTTTCATTTTGAGCACTGTTTTTGATGTTTTTTGGGGTTTTTTTGCCAGAGTTCCTGTTTTGAGTTTATAGTTCCCGTTTCAAAGTTTACATTGTTGGAACCTGACTTGGTTCTACAAGGACAATTGGCAGCAGGAGGACAATATCCGAAGCGAAGAATTAGCAAACGTTCACATTGATACCATCATCAAAGGACTAAAGTGGGTAAGTGACTATTGGGACCAAGCAAGGAATGATAAGAAATGGAGAACTTGGAAACTTCCAGAGTATAGTGGAATGGGCATGTTGCATACTCAAGCCACAGTCCTTCAAGGTCTTTTAGACAAGAGACAAATCTTGAACTCAAACTTGAATGATCAACTAAGATGGGGAAAGAACAAAACATGTCTCTTCAACCTTAGGGAAGCCAAAAGAATAGAGGCAGGGCTAAACCATCCCAACACTGATAAGACATGGAAAGAAATCTGGGAAAATCCTCATTGGATGAAAGTAAAATTGTTTAAGTGGCTGGTTCAATATGGCAAGATTCTGACATGGGATAACCTAAGAAAAAGAGGTTTTGTTGGCCCATCAAGATGTCACTTATGCAGACAACAGGAAGATGTTGGAAATAATACTGAGAGGGGGGGTGAATCAGTATTGTCAAATTCTTTTCAATATATCTTCCTTATTTATACTTTGAATAATTCTTCAAATATTGATCATTACTTTGTATGTCAGTATCATAAAATAATGAGCAGGAACAAGAAAAGCAAATAGTCACACAAAAGAACACCAGATGTAAGGTGGAAACTCAATGTGGGTGAAAACCACCTACTGCAATATGTCTCTATCTTCTTTTAATAAGAAACTCCTTTTACAATGATTTTGTACTGGTGCAGTCCTTTACCAGTACGCAGGCTACAACCTGTAGAGAGCTACAACTCTCTCTCTCTCGTTTTCCAGTCTCTCCTGGAAGGGAGCTACAACCCCCTACTTCTTTTCTTTCAAGGACCACTTTTCATTAATTTTCAGACTGGATCCAAGAACATCAAAAACCCATCAACTACACTTTCATCATCAATCTCTGATTTATCCAATACTGAACCAAAGCCAACCCGCATATAGATCTGCAAATATTTCCTTATAACTTTGCAGTTGTTCCATACATCAGACATACCCAGATCATAACATGTGTACAATAAAACATGCATCAATAATTCAGATCTATAAATTCATTCTTTCAAATATTTAGATATTAGTTAACCTAGATTATTAGATTTAGAGATCAAGCGTTTGCCACATATCACAGATCAAAATCATATAGAGATACCACTATTCCAGCCTTAAGATTTTGACCCATCAATAGAACTTATCCTTCTCCTTACGCTCAGGTTCCTTCTTCATTCAGATCCAGATTTGTACCATAACCCAATCACCATATTCCAGATCTAGCACTTTATCAGATATTCAATCATTCAGAAGATGCTTTGCCAAATGATCTCCTTCCTCTTTTATAGCCTTAGTACTTTCTCAATACCACGGTCAAAAACCATAGGATCAAAAAACTGTTGGACTAATACCATGAACCAACCATGAAAGTGCGTGAGATCAACACTTTGGATGCAATACCACGGACCAAAACCATAGGATCAAAAACTGTCGGACTAATACCATGAACCAACCATGAAAGTGCGTGAGATCAACACTTTTGGATGCAATACCACGGACCAAAACCATAGGATCAAAAACTGTCGGACTAATACCATGAACCAACCATGAAAGTGTGTGAACTTTTCTCTTGCATGAAGGGAAATTTTCTCTGCATGAAAGTGCGTAAACTTTTCTCTACATGAAATAAACTCTTCTCTGCATAAAAGTGCGTGAACATTTCTCTACATGAAATAAACTCTTCTCTGCATAAAAGTGCGTGAACTTTTCTCTACATAGAATAAACTTTTCTCTGCATAAAAGTGCGTGAACTTTTCTCTACATGGACTAAACTTTTCTCTGCATAAAAGTGCGTGAACTTTTCTCTACATGGAATAAACTTTTCTCTGCATAAAAGTGCGTGAACTTTTCTCTACATGGAATAAACTTTTATCTGCATAAAAGTGCGTGAACTTTTCTCTACATGAAGGAAACTTTGTTGCACTATAATTTATCAAATAAATTTGCTGCACTATAATTTATCATTTGTGTGATTTTCCATCAAGGACAACACTTGTCTCATAATGCCAACAATCTCCACCTTTGGACTTGTCATACTGAGAATTTTCATCTGATATCTCTTCCGTAGATTCATCTAGATATATATAAGTGAGTTGATCTTCTATGAGTTTTTTGCCATCAAGTACAACACATGCATCATAATGCCAACATAAGAAACTACAAATCATCTCCTGAATAGATGCACTTTCACTACAACTCTTTGGAATTGGGTTGGAGAAGTCTTTGAGCAAACAGACAGAGATGCTAATGATATCATCACCACTTTGAAGAAATGGAGGAAAAATTTCTCGGATAATGGGATCATAAACTCTGCCTGGATGTTGACCCCAGGATTCTTAATCTGGAATTTCTGGAAGGAGCGTAACAATAGGATTTTCAAGGAGAAAGTGAGTCGGGTGAGTAACATCCTTAAACTTGTCCTTAAACAACTCAAAGAAATTGTACATATCCTGGGAGGAGAAGCTAGAGGTAAACCTATTGAACAAAGAGAGGCAAGAATATTAGAGAAATTAGAGCTCAAGTTTAATCCCCCTCAGGGTTCTATGCAGACTATCAAGAAAACCTCAACAGAAAAGTCTTCTTGGCAACCCCCTTCTCGTGGTTTTTTAAAATTCAACATAGACGGAGCTCCAAAAGGGAATCCGAGAGAAGCAGGTTATGGAGGGGTCCTGAGGGATGAGGAAGGAAACATATAGGTCATCTTCCATAGTTATCTTAGCAAAGCTACTAACAATATGGTTGAGCTCATGGTGTTGGAATCATGCCTAGAAATACTGCTCAAGTACAACATTCAAAATGTCATCATTGAGGCTGATTCAGAACTCGTCATTAACTCAGTAAAAAGGATAAATGCTGGAGCTGCTCCTGAGAAAATCTTAGAACATTTGCGGCTTCTACAAGTCTACCAAAGAATCCAAGTGCACCTAAGAATGCTGAGAACCCTCAGGTTGGTGCATGTTCGTAGGGAAGCCAACAAAGTGGCAGACTGGCTTGCCAATGAGGGGGTAAGAAACAAGCATATTGATCTTTGTTGCTAGTGGGAGGAGATAACAGATGACAGGTTGAAGGAGGGATGTTCATCTAGAGCCCTGAGTGACCGACAGCAGCATTAGGAAAATCAAGAGACCGTTTTTGCTGACATAGAGCCATAGTAAAGGGGTACAGTTATTCTGGTTTCATCATGAAATATTTTGACATAAGTGTGATCCCTTTTAGGTGGTAGGTCTATGGAAGCCCCATTAACGCAGGTAATGGCAATTGAGACGTCTCAGGGATCTTCATCTCCCTGTGGCCCATGAGCCGTAACCTAGATTTTCTCGATCACCGTAGAACCCCAACTTTTATTCTGGTGAACAGCATTACTACCCTTGTCGTGGTTTCTGGTATTTCACAAGCTCATCAAGCAGGAAGCGGTTTTTCTTGCTCCATGGACGACACATGGGTAGGGGTGGGGTGGAATTACTACCTTCATCGCGGGCTAACTATCGGTACTCTTAGCCTGCGCGATATGATCGGTAACCATTGGATCAAGCAAGGATAATCTACGGCCAGGATTTTGCGTGCAAGTTGGTGGGTCCACTTCAGGGGTTATGTTTCGAGTGGTTGATAAGACCTCTCCGGGATTGCGCACATATGGTGGATTTCGGAGGGTTAAAGTGCTCTAAGGTTAAGCCGAAAACAGACCCGATAAGATTATAGATTATGGTCTATTGGCTTTATCGGGTCTAATTATTTTGTTTAAAGGTTTGCTTGTTGGCCACCCAATATCTTTCTTATCCACTGGATCATCAGTTCAAGATCCAACGGTTAGTTTTGGACTGTAGGTTTGTTTTGGCGGGCCCGCGTCCTTGGATATGCTTTGTCGTTTTGTGACCTTGTTCTGGGGTTGGCCTGTCGTATTGGCAGGCCTCACAGCCGCGGTCGCCTTTGTACAATATTTCTCTTTTTAATTGAATAAAAGGATCCACTCTTGCCTTAGCAAAAAAACATATATATATTTTTATTTGAATAGAGGAAAACTTCTTAAATTACACATTTTGAAATTTAAAAAAACAACTAATCCTTCTTACTTTTGCAATTTTCAATAATGGTGTATTTAGAGAAGAGAAAATAATAACAATAATATTTTAGATTTCTTATTCTTTCAAAAATAATTCATGGCTCCCCGGATGCGGGTGGTAGATGAGAATTCAAGGTGAATACGACGCCGGCCTGGCAGGTGGCCGCATCACATGGTAATCCGTTCCTTCCCCTATGGGAATTTAAGGCAGTACTCTGCCCCTCGATCGCCACAATTATTCCACTACGCAAATCAAGACTTCCCCTGCAAGCATAAAATCATGGAGCCAAGCCCTCTTCACTCATCCATTTTTCCTTTGAACTGCTCTTGCCACCCCACCATTGCAGAGCCAAGCTCTCGAACCGCAATAGGAAGGCGTTGCAGACTGCTCTACTGCGTCGACCTGGGCAATGGTTATCACTTCTCCCAGTCTATACACTGCACCCTGCAAATTGAGGCCTCGGCCCCTGCCTCTGTCCCGGACTTGACATCCCCTGTTCTTTTCAGTATCACCTCAGCTGCTCTCACCCTGCTTCCTGCCACTTTGGCTCCCTTCCCACTGTAGCAAACCACTCAGAGAAATATGTGGCATCATCATCGTATGAGATGCAGGTGTGGTGGTAGCCGCGGTAGCGCCATCCGCCCCTCTTCACTGCCCCCCACCGCTTCGTCTTCCCCGTCAGCCTCCCCGCCCTCCAGTCCTTCCTCTTCCCGCTTCCATGGCAGATATTCGGATACGCGTAGTGGAAGAGGACGAGCTCGCCCCTGTGAGGCTCGTCGGACTGACGGAGCCACCCAGTCAACCAATCTTACTGCTACAACCCAGTACGCTCAATTCTGTTTTTCTTGCTCCATGGACCGACCGGTTGTCATTGCCACCGTCTGAGTGGATTTTAGGGAGGAAGCTGGCTCATGCATTGCTCCAACCTACAGCCCTGCTAAGAACCAGGTTCCTTAGCCGCACGAAAATGTTCAGAGGGAGCCGAGCTCAAGCCATCCGCAGAAAGCTAAGGATTATCCGTCCATAAGCGGCTCAAAGATGTTGGGTGGCAATGCCACCAACAAAGAAAAAGGCGTTCAGGTTGATGACAGAGAGCCACAGGACACCACGGGTGGCAAGCAGGCAGAGGATACAAATTTCGAAGACTATGGGTGTCTGATCGTGGAAGAGAAGCCACCGTCCTAAGACACCTAGCATTTTCATGCCACAGGTCACGTGTCAAGCTCGATCTTCTGAGCTTTTTTTCTTGTTTTGATCTTTTACAGTGGTTAATTTTGGCAGTCCATTTTGAATGTTACCATGATAGTAAATTTTGATTTCTAGAATTGTAGCCCGTGCGTGGGCAGAAGGTACCTATCTTTCTCTCGTTTTCGGATTGGTTTCCCCTCCGGGGGTAGTCTCGATTTTAAGTTTTGTTGTTTAAAATGGTCATATGGCTGACCTAAACCCGCAGAGGCCGAGGCCTCACTGTACATTATGTTTCCATTAATAGATTTAAGAAAGAAAAAATCCATGATTTTAATCTCTTGGATTAGAATTAATTTATATTTTATATTTATTGTAATAGCAATTTGTAGTTTTCCAAAATGACATTGCGCACATATTTTAACGAATGGTAAAGAGTAGAATTTATCGAAATCGTATTTAAAAAAATCTTCTAAAAAGTATATCGTAGTAGTCAAGTAAATAGTGTAAATAGTTAATAGTTAATTTTAAGTGTATATATACATGATAGGTATAAGAGTAGTCATAGAGTGTATGCTACCTCTTCATTACTTGATTATAATTAACCTAAAGAACATATTATCTTCATATGATACTATGAGACATCGCGGTTATGATGAGCTCCATTGACTTCACTAGAGAAATGAAATTGCCACCGCTAAGTGGTTATTAATATGAGTAATTTGGCTTTTCATTGACGTATAATATCAATTTTTTTTTTTTTTCAAATTTACACATGAAATTTCCTTCCTAAATGATGGTCATTTTGACGATGTTATTATTACAAAAGTTTTTATAATTTTTATTTTTATTTAATCAAATAATAAATTAATTAAAAAAATCACCTTCATTAAAATGAATATATAATTTTAAAAATATTAAATTAATAAAAATATTTAAAAATATAGTAAATTCCAACCTATCAATAAAATGTTAGGTCATCAATTTCGTTAGGTCATCAATTTCATTTATTGATATAGTAGGTCATCAATTTCAATTATTTCATCATATCAATAAAAAGTAATAACATATTATACCATCAATTTCATTATATCAATTAACTTTATGTAATCAATTCAATTCATCAATTGACTTTGTTCATCAAACTTCTTTTCCCATTATAACAATCAACTTATTATATAATTATTGGATTACGCAAAAGATATTTAAAACTTCTTTTCCCATTATGACAATCAACTTATTATATAATTATTGGATTAAGCAAAAGATATTTAAAAAATTAAAATTGGATGATCTGCAGTCCTGTACAGAAGCGGATGTCGGTGTATAGAAGCGAATGTCGGTGTATCATTTTTTACAAAAAAGGACGAAAGACTCAAGCCCCGTTCCCACTGCTTCATCATCAACAATATAATGCGTGGCCTTTTTAAAGGGCAACAACCAGGTTGGGTTCAATGGTTGTTACTCAAGAATCCTTTGACAATAGGTAGCCCCACCTCACTTCACTTCACTTCAGCTGGAATTCTTTTTTATGCAAAAATGTGGGAGTTGTACTATCATCACACTCACATCATCCCTGGATTTTCTGGTTACTGCTAACTCTACAAGCCTTTTACAGGCAGCGAAGGGGCCGCCTCCTAATGGTGTCAAATTAGGTTGCTTCTGAACACAGAAAGGCCTCGCGATATCGACTGCTTCTTGATTACTAACTTTATCCCACAACCCATCTGATGCCAAAATTAAAAACTCGCAATCAGATGTTATTTCAATCTTTCTGGTGTCTGGTTCAGCGGTTATCCACTCTTTCATGTGTGAATCGCCTATTGCCCTAGATATTGCCAGGGATCCCTGAACTCGCCAAACTCCGTGGGGGAGGTCCACAATTCCATTCAAATTCTCTATCCGTTGCCGCTCGTCCTTCCTTCCAGCTCGATGATCGCATGTAAGGGCTTCTGAAGCACCGTCTCTGCTAATAACTGCTCGGCAATCCCCAACATTGGAAACCACTAAGTTACCATTTATATTGAGAGCAGTGACACAAGCTGTACCGCTACCAACCTCCTGCTTCAAAAATTCTGCATCTGTTGTTAAGTACCCATCTCTAACGGCCTGTTCAAGAATGTCCTCTGTTTCGTTTTCCATTCTGAGCACTGCGTCCAGAATATTCTGCCCAATATTCTCGGCAGCGAAAGCTGCAGCGTTCCCACCGCTATGACCATCAAAGACGCCAAAGAAGGCCTGTTTGGAATCGCCAAGAACATTAACAATGGCCTTGTGGGTATCTTCCATGAATTCTCGCTTACCCTTTTTGCACGAAACCGCATAATGAAAACCCTCCACATTAACCTCCATCGGCTGCTCCACGGCCACGCTCGGCGCATTGAGGCCCGGCAACTGGAGCGGAACATCTAGCATCGGCGGGCGTTGCCTCTTGTGCAGAGGCTTAGGGCACTTGTCCGTCAAAAAGGGGGATCTGCAGGAGCCGAAGACCGAGGGAGAATTCCCTGCTACAACGCAAGCCATTTTTACAATCTGCGGAGGCTGCTGTATAAATTCAATTGAGTGTATCGTTCGAAGAGTGTTAGTCCTTGTGGTTCCAATTGGGGTGTCTGCTAAGCATTTATATGGCTTCAATTGTTCAACTCAAATCAGATATAGGAAACTTACACCGTCAAACTCCTGTGTACGCGATTACAACTGTGCATTATTATATGTCGTAGTCTTTAACGCGACTTTTTGAAAGCCTTTCCGGCGATTTTTTCCGGTGAAAATCCGGCAGTAATTTATTGAAATCCAAGTTTGATAACTAGTTTCTGCACAATGAAAGTGTCTCAGGGGTTTTTCAGGGTGCTGAATCAGAATATGCAGTTAAAAAACCATTTTAACTGCAACAAATCATGATTTCATCTCAATTTCTTCCGCCGGATTCCGTCACCGGAATCTCAAAAAGTCGCATTATAGACAACTCCTTATTATATATGTAATACAACCGACTATGAGCTGGAACACTGTGAAACGGTCTAAAATTATAGAGGAAATCCTTATCAGTTATCACGTTTCTGTGGTCAAAGTCCCCGCTCGTCATGAAGGAAACTTCCAGAGGGTTAAATTTGTTATAATGAAAATTGATTAAATCAATATTGTCGGTACGTGGGCGCTCATGCCTGCGCTGATGGCGACAAATAACCATCGGCACTATAGTATGAAGGGTGACGTTAAGTTATTTGTGTTTTGGAGTGAATAAATAGATTTAGAGTTTTTAATAATAAAAAAATTGGGCGTTTAGATTTTATAGAATGTAGATTTATCATTAAAAAAATTATAATATTTTAAACAAAATTGATAAAAAAAAATGATTTAAAAAAAGGCTTTAAACCTATAATTATTAATAAGTTTATTTTTTTTATTCAAAATACATTTTTTAAAAAAGAAATTCCTTTCATTGAAAAATAATTTTTTTATTATTCAAAACACATTTTGAAAACTTATTTTCTTTAATCAAGTACATTCAAAATATGTTTTTCTTTTAAAATCTTTAATGGTTTAATGAAGGCTTTCAAAATATTCTCTTTCCAAAATCTCAATAATTTACGAAATGTTCTAAACTTTCACTTATAACTGTTTTTTGTTTTCAAAAGCTCCGGTTAGGTTGTTGAAAAATGTTAGAGCATTCAAAGGAAACTTATATTAGAAAATCTTAGTGGTGAGAGGGAAAACAACCACAATTTCAGTTGACGGCACACTTGGATGATGAGATTAATAGGATGTGCATGCCGATAAGAAAGTTGTTAAACAGAAGGACAACCAATAGAAGAATACAACTATCTGTGCAAGTTTACCGCAACAAGTCATATGGGGTAAAGCATAATCAGGTTTGGGATCCGGGAAGATTGAGATCAATAATAACAACAATACAACTATATATGTGGATAACAACATCATTATATATGGGGCCCATGAGGATTGAACGAACTGAAAACATGTGACAAAGAGGTCATGAAAATTTTCAACATGGGGAGTCTGATGCAGAAGCATAAACCCTAGCCAATCCATTTTTGTGTAGAATCAAGAGGGTCATGAAGTCCTTCAAAGAGGAAGGAATTTCATCAATTGTAAATTATATAAAATAAAATTAGGAAATTTTATGTAAATACAAGTGTCCGAGTTCTAGAAAAATTTAGGTGGTTAGTTTTTTTTGGTGACCTAGTATTTTTTCCAAATAAGACTTTAACAAAGTAACAAGTGTAGAGATATGTGTCTATAGTTTTTGGATATATGTCTAAACAATGTTGAGTTCATTAACATATTTCCTAGCTATAGGAACTATGTTCCTATGTCATTATGTACAATTAGAAGTTGGGGACAATGTCTCAGAAGTAGAGCAAGACAAAGCTTAAGAGAGGAAGCATGAGTAAATTTTGTTTAATTTCTTTGTAAATATATATTATTAAAGAATATAACATGTTTTATGTCTGTACATGCTATATGTGTATTCTGATTCCGATGAAGCAAGTATAAATGGTAGTGTAGAGTGAGCCATTAAGAGAAGAGCACTCATAAGAGCTCAACCGAAAGTCCATCCCCTTATTAAATAAAAAATTGATGAAAAGAAAATTGTGAGTGGGTTTGACCCCTTATCCTATATTATTAACTATCCACATTTGGACCACATCTCTATCTAGCTATATCGAGGCTGAAAGAAATATATCTAGATGCAAGCTTAAATATCGACATTTGTCTCGTTAAATAAAATAATATTCGTAAAGTCGCTGAGACTACTTGATTAAGCTAGATATTTGGGCTAGTTTGACTTTTCATTGGATTCCCGGACTATCAAACCAAATTGGACTCAAATATCTTATGGAGCTTGCAACCTTCGTGCACTGTATATTCAAACCAACTTGGACTCAAATATCTTATCGAGCTTGCAACTTTCCTGCACTCTATATTTAAAATCAGTAGCACCTGACTTAGGGCTACCTAACTAACGGATGCTTAAATGCCAGAAGAAACAAGAAAACAAAGAGTACCTTGAGTGGGCTTATGGTTGATCTATTCATAGATCAAGGATGGTATTTTAGAAGACCACAAAGGGGAAGAGAGTGCCTAGTAACTTGCAATTTATTAAAATTAATATAGGTAATTTCGCTTTTCATTAACGTATTTTTTTTTTTGGGGTTTATTTACACATGAAATTTCCTTCCTAAATGACGCATGTTATTATTATAAAAGTTTTTATAATTTTTATTTTTTTTAATAAATAATAAATTAATTAAAAGAATCACCTTCTTTAAAATAAATATATAATTTCAAAAATATTAAAAAAATATAGCGAATTCCAACATATCAATAAAATGTTAGGTCATCAATTTCAATTATTTCATTATATCAATAAAAAGTAATAACATATTATACCATCAATTTCATTATATTAATTAACTTTACATAATCAATTGAATTCATCCATTGACTTTGTTTATCAATTTTTTTCCCATTATAACAATTAACTTATTTTATAATTATTGGATTATGCAAAAGATATTTATGCCGATAGGAATTCCCCCTATCGGAATCGGAAACTTAATCATTTTCTTAATTAAACTTTTTGATCGAATGGCCTGAATTGAAAGATGCCAGTATATTCTCATAGTCGTCACTAAATCAATGAATGAAATTCGCAATAGTAACTTTCTTGCATGTCTAGATCACATGTTTAAACCATACTTAAATTAATTTTTTACAAAGCATGATTAAAAATTTACTGTGCCTCTTGTTGATAACCACGTATGTTGATTAGTGAGAAATGTATTTAAAAAGATTATAAAATATTAACCTAAGAGATGTGGATCAAAGAGGAACAACCCACCGACAATTTTCCTCAAGCTTGTGAAACGATTAAAAGTTGAGACGTGCACCTTATACCTGTTCATATTCTGAAACATATATCTATTTAACTGTTTCCCAAGTGTTTTGTCCATTAATTTAATGGTTACCTTACGTACATGGGTGGTTTAAACGTATCCGTGTTCAACCATACCTTTTCACATTTTGGTTTCAAACATGCGCATGTCAACGATATCTTTTCACATTCTCAAATGTACCCGTGTTCAACCATTTTCCAAGTGTTTTCCGACACCTATAAGGATTACCCGAATGATTTCCTATGCACTACTAATTCACAGGTTGCATTACTAATTCAACAATGCAGTTTTTACTATTGATAGTCCTGATAATGTAGGTCTCTGTGGGCACTGCAAACTGTGATTTTGTGATCTAGTTTGTATTTATGTTTGTATAGAGAATTGATTTGAGTGTGGAACGGTGTAATCGATGCATCCCTTTCAGATAGAGGGTTTTTCTATGTGCTCAGGCCTAAGGCCGGGACTCTGTAATGTGTTTATGGTGAATAAATCAATGTTGTGTGTATTATTATATAAACGGTCTATGGAGGCCTCAAATGCTTGTTTCCTCTTTTTATTCGGCTGAATTTGGTGTTGGCCCTGTATTTTCATCTTTTGTAGTGGAAATCCCTATGGGTAAGGCAAATTTGGTGTAATCTGGGTTCGCATTTAGAAAACCCAAAATACGCTAAGTATCGGCTCAAACTGCGTTTAAACTGAGAATCAGAACCTCAAAGCTTTTAAACGGAGGTTTTGAATGATATCAGGTCCATAGAACCCCAAACCGCATCAATCCTATGTATTTCCTTGTCGCATCGCCAAAAGCCATTTACAAAGGAAAATCACGCTAACACTTAGCGGATTCAAGAAAGCGAAGCGAAAATCTATGCATAGAAGTTTTGGACCTTATCGGGTTTGACACTTATGTTGCATCACACAATTGGATCGGTGATATACGATTTCCGACTCGTCGCATCGGCATATTGGAGCGGAGGTGGTGAATTGATAGTCGGTGGGATTACCGATAGCGATTAGCGATAATCGCATCGAACCCCGCCAAAGGATAGCGCCGATATTATAGATCATTGAGACTGTCGATCGTCGATATAGTGATTAAATTTGAGTTGTTCGATCGGTCAGATCTCGATTCGCAGCACTAACACATATGATTGTGTAAAAAGGCGGAAAAGCGTTGTTTCGACATTTTGGAGAGTATTTGGTCCCAAGAGGGAAAAACATATTTTTTGAATGTTTTCAAAGGCTTTTCACTCCTGATAGGACAAGGCATGGTTTTTAAAGGAAAAGGGGTGTTTGGCGGGGTGATTGCTTGGGTCATTTTTTATCCATTTGGGGTTTTTAAGGCCAAATGCGTATAAAACGCTTATGATACATATATATGTGGGCATGGGGGTATAAAGTTTAATAAGTGCCATTAAGAGGAAATTAAGCCCCGATAAGGTGTTTAGCATGTGGCAACCTTAGGGTTGCACCATTTATGCTGAATTGACTGTAATTTTTGTCTAACTATACATTTAACCGTCCTTTTATTTAAGGTTCTCTACCACAATTCGTAGTTCCTTTGATGAGATTTGAAAATAATTTTACAAAATTTTCACTTTAAATGCAAGTACCTCCAAAACTACATTGTGACATTGCTTTCAAAATGAACGGTTCAATTCTGCCTATTTAATAGAGCTATTCATGGTTTGAAGTGATATTGAAGGGTTTTGTCCACGATCTTTACCTCAAATTTGAATCTTTGGTCACGGACAGAGGCTTCTTTCTCGTTCTCGAATGACTTTTACCTCAAATTAACCACTACGGCTCAATTTTGCCTATTTTACAAAGCTTTCATGGTTTTAAGTGATATCGAAGGGTTTTCTAAAATCCCTATATGCTAATTGATAGGAATGCTAAGCTCAGAAGAAATCTGAGGTACTGAGTCTGTTCGTTATTAGGGTCATTGACGATTTACTCTGTTAACGATATTTTTGTGGGTTTACTCTGTTAACGATTTAAGGGTGCAACTCTTTCTTTGTTGATGGGGTCGAGAGTTATGAGGAAGCGTGCATGGAGCCAGGGGATCGGATCCTTGAGCGGTGGAACACCGAGCAAGTGGAGTATTAAATCGACGGAACTTGTAGGTGGTTTTCAAAATCCGGAAAAGTCCTCTTCGCACCGCTTCCACGGCCTGGGCGGTAATTTATTTTTTGACCCGATTAAACGTGGAGCTGCCACATTGATATTAAAAATATTATTAATATTTTTTAATTTGCAATATTATTATTATTATTAATATATTTTTAATATTAATATTAATTAATACATTTTAGTATTAATATTATTTACGAATATTAATATTAATATTAATATAAAAATCCATTATAGATTATAATATATAATATAAATTTAAGTTATTTTATTTTTAATTTATTAATGTGGTAATTTTAAATTATTTTAATTTTGTGTTATTTTAATTTATTAATAATATTAATATTAATACTAATAAATATGGTTATTACGAATATCATTAACATTAATAACATTAAATATGTATAAAAAATTAATATAAAATTTTAATATTAATTTTATTTTTATTTTAATAATAATATTTTTTTTTCTCAGCAATACTAACTAATTTATATTAATATATACAGGTGAACTTTACATCCAAAA
Source organism: Pinus tabuliformis (assembly GCA_031772625.1). NCBI lineage: Eukaryota > Viridiplantae > Streptophyta > Pinopsida > Pinales > Pinaceae > Pinus > Pinus tabuliformis. The sequence continues at coordinate 82,267,475 of CM062806.1, read as the reverse complement.
AGACTGTCTGCCCAGGGCCAACTGTGGCTCCTTGGGTGACTCTATCATTCTCAAACTTTTGCCTCGCAGGGCGATATATCCAGACTAGATCAGTATTCAAAACTCGGTGATGTTTCAATGATGCAACAAAATTGCCCACGCAGGGGCATCCCACAAAAGACATACTACCCAGAAAGACTTTAGACTCCAAGAGCATAACACAGAATAGACAAAAAACAAGCATAGTCTTCAGACGTATACCAGACATATGACGCCAACCCAGCAAGACTGTAGTGGCCGTTACCATGACTCAGAACAGGAAGGAAACAAACCAAAATATAAGACGAAAACCGGAAGTCCACCAAGACCCCGTACCCGGCCCGAGCGTAGGAAGCCAATGCGAAGGAGAGCCACTGTGCGCTAGTCCTCTGGTTCTTCTTCCAGAATTCTACACCATCCTTGTCCCTCTGGGATGCCCTCCCACATCGCCATGGGGTCCTGCGAGGGGGCTGGCCTCTCATGTTCTCGAGCTCGGGAGGGGGCTTGCTGAGGCTCCCTTTCTGAATTATCCTCTGAATTCGATGGCTCCCCCATTGGGCGCTTCCCCTTGATGCTCTCGGAACGATTCTCAGCAGGTGCCTGTGGCGGTCCGTCCTCATTCTCCTCAGGAATTTTGGTGAAAAGCACTGAGATGTGTGCATTGATTCCTGCATTGTCCCTGGAGCTACCCAGTGTGAAAATGACTGAACCAAACGCTGGGAGCATGGGTGCTCCATCATTAGAGCTACCAGCTTCCAGAAACTGACTAGTTGGAATTGGGGTGGCTCTTGCCCTTCTGTAACAGTAGCAGCAGCAGCAGTGATGGTGGATATCTGCTGCAGGGGGACGAGAGGATTCTCCACGCCCCGAGCCTCTTCTGCAAGGCATCCGTTCTCGCAGCCGCACCATGGAATCCTCAAATTCCTTACTCTGTTCCAAAGCAAAGGAGGGCGTGTTGTTGTTGCGTTCCCTTCCTGGAGCTTGCCGTCCCCAAATTGAATCGAAGCTGAGCTCAATTGAGCCAAGACAAAAACCAGTAAAATCAAGCAAAGAGCGGACCGCGTCCGAGCTCTCATCAACCAAGTCACAGCATCTACGCTCAGAGTTCTGAGTTTCCTTCTCGACATACTGAACTCCGCTCCCCAACATTCCATCATACTTAACCCCACTGTCATTCCCTCGTAACTTGCCCGCATTGAATGCGCTCTGCAGGTTTACCATCGCCACCAGCTCCCTCATTAAGACTTCCCTTATGCCTCACCCGGCTTGCAGTCTCGGCGGCGAGGGGCATTGAAGGCTCCGGATCTTCACGTGGCAGCCCGTGCTGGGCATGTGGCTCGCCATTAACTGACTTAATGACACCCGCATCCGGGGCGACATCCTCTTCTTGGATCAGGCTTTGACATTCCTGGAGCTGTTGCCTGTTAGGAATGATATTTGTGCCTCCAAATAGAAGGGGATGTTCAGTCTCTGCTCCAATGTTGGCTAGGAGGTCCGCAATTTTGTTGCCTTCCCTTTTAGTGTGTATGAAGGAGATGGCTCTAAAATTGCTGAGCTTTTGTGCTATGTCACTTAACCTTGCTTCTAGCCTCCAACTGGGAGCCACTTTCCTTGCATGCGATCCATTCTGAATGCGGGTGGCCATGTTGATGAGAATCTGGGAGTCACCTTCTACTATCAAGGGTTGAAGGTTGAGATTCCAAGCTTGCAAAAGGCCCTGCCACAGCCCTTCCAACTCTGCTGAGTTGTTGGTATCCCACCCTATGTTCCCAAAATAAATCCGTATAGGTATGCCTTCATAGTCCCTCAGAATGCCTCCATATCCGGCAGCTCCTGGATTGCCCTTGGAAGCCCCATCGAAATTCAGCTTGTATGAGTTTTTGGGAGGGGCTTTCCAATGGCAAATGTTCTTGCAATTATTATTAGAAGTACTGGTTTTGAGAGAATCTTGAGATAACTGCAACTGCCAATTAATTAGAATGTTATGCTCATTATCAGTAGATGGGAGATCTTCCTTGGTCCATACCTGAAGCGCCATCGTCTCTTGAATATTACTATGAATCTTGCTCCAGGTTTCCTCTAAGGGAGATCGCTTGTTTTTGAAAATGCGTTGATTTCGTTCCTTCCAGATATTCCAGAGGACGATCCCTGGAATGATACTCCATAAATGGTTGAGGATCTTGCTTTTGTAGGGATGCTTTGGCCATTGTCTTAAGGTGTTGATGATATCGCCCTCCCCTCTACTTCTTTTTTGGCATCTGAAACTGACCTTGTCCCAGAGTTGATTGGCCAGAGGACAGGTATCCAGGAGATGATGTAGAGTTTCTTCATTTTGAGAGCAATTAAGACAGATCGAGGGACCATGAAAGTTCCGCTTTCTAAGCTTATCCCAAGTGAGGATTTTTTTGTGACCGACCAACCAGAGGAAATAAGAGATTTTTGGCCAGGGTCCAAGCTCCCATATCTTGCTCCAAACAGGGTCTGGAGGAGAAGGGAAGTTGCATATCAACTTGTAAGCTTCAGAGGTAGTGTAGGATCCCTTGGGTAGGTATCCCCATCTGAGAATGTCCCCACCATTGTCCTGCCTAATACTTCTTTTCCTTAGCTCGATCCCTAGCTCTTCTTCCTTCCGAGCATCTGTACTATTGAGTATTTGGTTGCTCTGTTTCCATTTCCTGAAGCCATACTCCGTCTCCGGCATCCAGAATTGGTGAACTTTTTCCTGCTGCTGGTCCTGCCTATCTGGAATTAGGGAAGGGTGGAGAATATTTTTGAGTTTAGGCATTTGATTCCAGGCATCAGTCCAAAATCTTGCAGTGCATCCATTCCTTATTTCCCAGAAGCTATGCTTTTGAATTATCTGATAGTGTTGCTTGGCTGCGTTCCATATTGTGGATCCTTTTTCAGTAGGAATGAATCTGATGAGTTCTTCTTGAGGTCGATTTCCCGCATACTTGGCTGTCCAGATTTTTCCCCATGGCTTATCCGGGTTGGTGATCCATTGCCACCAGATCTTGGCATTCATGATGGAGTTGCTGTGTTCAGGATCCCTTAACCCAATGCCTCCCTTGTCTTTGGGCATGCATACATTGGTCCACTTCACCAGGGCCCATTTGCGATTGGTGGCAGAGCTGCTCCACAGAAAATTGCGCTGCAGGTTTCTTATACTCTTTAAAACCCACTTTGGCGCAGCTAGAATAGAAAATAAGTACAAAGGCATTGCCTGCAAAACCGATTTGATGAGGACGATTCGACTAGCTAAGTTAAGAGATCTGTAGGTCCAGAGATTGAGACGATTTTCAAGTTTCTCAAGAAGGGAGCGCCACGCAGGTTGCTTGATGCCTGAGGCTGTGAGGGGAGCGCCCAGGTATTTGGAAGGTAGGGAAGCCGCGGGGAAGCCCAAGATACGAGAGACAGCGGACTTAACTGAGGGCGGAGTATGGAAAAAGAAGACCTGAGATTTGGAACAATTGATGTGCATACCTGAGGCTTCCGAGAAGACCTGGAGGAGGGATTTCAGACAGCGGGCTTCTTGGGCTGAGGGATAACCAAAAAGCATAGTATCATCTACGAACTGCTGGTGGGAGGTGGCAGGGGAGTTGTGAACGGAGATGCCTTTGATCTGATGCGAATGGAGGGCTTGCTTGATGAGCCTCCCCAACCCTTCAGCCATAAGGACGAAGAGAAAGGGGGAGAGGGGATCCCCTTGCCGGATGCCTCTGGAGGGATTGAAGGGACGGGAAGGAATACCATTAACAAGAATAGAGAAATGAGTGGAAGTAATCAGGCTCATGATCCAACGGATCCAAGAAGAGCAGAATCCAAAAGCTGTTAGCATATGATGAATGTAATTCCAGCTTAGTTTGTCAAATGCCTTGGAAAGGTCTAATTTGAGAAGCATACCTGCCTGCTTTGAGTGCTTGAGGGAGTGAATGATTTCGTGAGAGAGTAGGATGCCATCCATTATATGTCGACCTTCCACGTACCCTGACTGTTCCGGAGATATAAGCCCAGGCAGGAGAGGTTTGAGACGATTAGCTATGACTTTTGATATAACTTTATAGATGACATTGCATAATGCAATAGGCCTGAACTTGTCGGGGGTGATGGAGTCCTCCTCTTTGGGGATGAGAGTAATAAAGGTGGCATTGAGAGAGGGAAGAAGCCAGCGCATTGCCCTGGATTCTTCAACTATCTGCCAGACTTCCTCCTTTAGCATATCCCAGAAAGAGTGAAAGAAAGTGGTGGTAAATCCATCTGGCCCCGGGGCTTTACCTTCTTTTAGTTGCGTCATTGCTTCATCCACCTCCTGGGGACGAATAGGGCGCATTAAGAGATCATTTTGTTCCTCCGTTATGATTTTTGGAATGTTGCTGGTAATTTTGCGGATGGCCTGTCGTCGATCTTCTCTCTGCTCTTGATGAATCTGTTGGAAATGATTGAGGAGTTCCTCTTCAATTTCCTCATGAGTCTCCATCTTTGCCCCTGTTTGATTTTGGATGAAGGGTATATTGTTGTGCATTCTTCGCTGAACTGTAGTTCTGTGGAAGAATTTTGTATTACGCTCACCCTCCTTCAGCCATCTGACCCTAGACTTTTGCCTCCAGTAGATTTCCTCCTGCTTCCTCCTATTCTCCAGCTGACTGTGGATGAGGCGCTCCTGCTCCAGGGTGGCTTCCGTGTGCCCCTCCGAGATGATCTTTTGATGAAGAATCTCCAGGTCCTGAGTTAGCTTTTGCTGCTCCTTGAAGATATTTCCAAAAGTTTCCCTGTTCCACCTTTTTAGGTGACTTTTGAGAAATCTTAGCTTTTGCTGGAATTGATACATTTTTGCTCCTTCTGGGGGAATGAACGAGGCCCAGGTAGTCTTGACAAACTCCTTGAAAGTGGGATGCGTGAGCCAAAATCCTTCAAATCTGAAGGGTCTTTTGATTAAGTTACCTGGTCTTTGCCATTGTAGAGCTATTGGCCAATGATCCGAGCCAGTGTGGGCAAGAATGGCTGCTGAGATGTCACCTCCTAAGTGGATCGCGTTGTCAGAGATGAGGAAGCGATCCAATTTGGAGGCGATTTGGTGTTTGCCAGCTCTGCGATTGCTCCATGTAAAGGTGCCATTACAGTACGGCATGTCTATAAGAGATGTTGCTTGGATGAAGTCCTTGAAGCGATTGACTTCAGGCTCCATTCTACTTCTTCCTCCTAGCTTCTCTTCAGTCTTAGTTATCATGTTGAAATCCCCCGCAACGATCCAGAGAGGGTACCTTCTGCTATTGCTAAGAGCTTCAATCGTGTCAAGAAGCGCTACCTTACTTCCAGTGTCTTGTGGAAAGTAAACATTTGATAGGTTGCCATAAATATTGGTGCCCAAGATGTGAAAGGTCGCCTGTATAAGGTGGTGCGCTGCATGAAAATCTGAAAGGGATACCGCTTGGGTATTCCATGCTATTGCCAACCCTCCTGAAGCTCCGGAAGCGTCTACTGCAACCGAACTACATCCGGGCCAGGCTTTAGAGAGAATGCTGCCTAGCGTAGTACTATTACACTTAGTTTCTTGGAGAAAGCACATTTGTGGCTTTTCCTTTTTTATCATGTTTTTTAACATCCTGAGTTTTCCGGGGCTGTTTAGCCCTCTTATATTCCAAGATACCAACTTCATGATTAACCGTTGACAGAGGGCTTGTAGTACTTTGTCAACTTAGCATATCTGCCTGAATCTACCAGGATTTTCCCAATCTCTATTGTTCTTTGCAGATCTGTCTTTCTTCCTCTTTTTTTGTGTCTTTTGGGCGCAGACTTCCATCCCCTTGGCTACTTGGTTGTATCCCAAGTTGGTTCTGATGATAAGCTCGCGAAATGATCTCTTCGAGCTTATCGAGTTGGAGCTCTGGAATAGTATCATATGCTTTCTTTTTACATGCCAGCTCCAATTCCAAGATGTCTAAGCCAGTCAGATTAATACTCTCTGGCTCTTCTTCCATGATTTGCACTTGATCGCTGTCTTCAGTGCCGGTCTCTGGATTCTGGGGGAGGTCTGATTTACCCTCAACTTCCATGTCTTTGAGGGTCTCTTCAGCATCTTTCTGATCCCTTTTAAGAATGGTGGGGATGATGATGGGGGACGGAGATTTGGGAGGAGGGTTAGAAGCAGGGGGAGGAGAAGAGGAAGAAGGGAGATCAGGGTTGGCTTCAGCATGGGGTGGGAGATCCTCAGAGGCTTGGCCAAGAATATCAAAGCTGTTCTTGGTTACTGGGCCATGAGACTTGTTGGGCTGGGGTTTAAACCCATTTTGGGGTTTTTTGTGAGAACGCTTCCTGCTGGGAACTTTAGTGAAGCCGTCCGGAGCAGGGGAATCAGAGGAGTCAGGTAAGCTGGTTTGGACATTTTGAGGACAATCCCTAAAGAGATGACCTAGGGCATGGCACTTTCTGCAACGAAAAGGGACATGTTCATAATCAAGAGGCTGGATCCATTCCTCATCTCGGTGGGCAAGAGTTACTGACTCTGGAAGAGCTTCATTGAGACGAATGAAAACACATATTCGGGCATAGGAAATATACTTACGGGATTTGGTTTCTTCAGCCGTTCTGATGTATTCTCCCACCCCATTTCCGATCCGTTTAAGAATGTCCTCCTCCCAGTATTCATCCGGGAGAGAGTATAGCCTGATCCAGACTGGCGCCCATGTTAAATCTTCCTTGTCTGGATTAAATCTGGGAATCCAATCTCGCAAATATAATCCAGCCGAATTAAAAAAGTAAGGCCCTCCTACTAGTATTCTGTATTTATCCTCCAAGCAATAAAAGATTGCTGTGAAGAAACCTTTCGGCCCTAGCTGCAGCGTGACATCCCCTTTTGGTTTCCATTTCGCCGCAATCCAACCATTTAGGGCTTTTTCAGTAGGCCAGAACCCTATGAACTTCCCAATAAGGGCATGATCTCGCATGAACTCTATCCTTCTGTCGATCTTGTCTCCTGGCAGCTCGATTCGTGGCCTTTCCTTGGCTACTGGTCTGCAGGTGGTTGAAGTTATCTTCGGGCCTTCTTCAGGCCCTTCTGTACCCTCTTGGGGACTGTTGTCTCCTTCCTTACGTCCGCCATTTCCTTTGCTGTCGTTCTGGGGTTTTTTCCCCCTGTTTAAGATCTCTCTGTCTACTGAACCAAAAATGACATTTTGCGCTGGATCTTGCTGCGTCGGGGAGGGCTCTGACGCCCCCCCCAGAGGTTGCGCCATATTGAGGCCCTGATGCGCTGCGGTTCTGGTACTCTGCAGCAGCCTTCTCACTGCTGTAAAGTTCTTGCCTGGTACGCTGTCGGCGTTGTTGGTGGGTCGCTCAGAACCCTAGCAGAGCGATCGTCTTCCTTATCCATATTTTCAATTTTAATAATAATATTAATTAATATGAATGTGAATATTAATATTATTTTTAGTATTATTAATATTTATGTCAATATGAAAATCAACCATGGTAAATAATGACCAACCATGTTTATTTTAGGGTTTATAATATTCATTCAAACATCACATTGTGAAAAAGATTGTCTCAATATGAAAATCAATCATGGTCAACTATGGTCCAACGTCACATTGTGACAAAGATTGTCACAATATGAAAATAAACCATTGTCAACCATTGTTGACCATGTTCAACCATGGTCCAACATTTCATTATGAAAAATATTTTAACAATATGAAAATCAACTCTGATCCATCATGGTCAATAATCATGGTCACATTTTAATGAAGATTGTCTCTTGGTCCAACAACAATGGACAAGGATTGTCTCACCATGAAAATAAATAATAATCCCATGGGTTTATTATTCCTTTGGGTTTATAATTATTGTCAATCGTGGTCAACCATGACCCAATGGCACATTGTGACAAAGGTTGTCTCAATATGAAAATCAACCACTGCCAAGCATTGTCATTCACGGTGAACCATGGTCCAACGTCACATTATAACAACGATTGTCTAAATATGAAAATCAATCATTTCCAACCATATTCAATCATAGCCAATCATGTTCAACCATGGTCAAATGTCGCATTGTGACAAAGATTGTCTCAAAATGACAATCAATCATGGTAAATATGAAAATCATGCATGGTCAACCATGGTCTAATGCCACATTCTGAAAAATATTGTCTCAATATGAACATCAATCATGGTCAACATGATCAAACATGCTTGTTTTAGGGTTATAAAATTTTAATATAAAGTTTTAATATTATTTATTAATATTAATTTTAATAATAATATTAATTAATATGAATGTGAATATTAATATTACTTTTAGTATTATTAATATTTATAATTAATATTTATGTCAATGTGAAAATCAACCATGGTCAATGATGGCCGACCATTTTTATTTTAAGGTTTATAATATTCATTCAAACATCACATTGTGAAAAAGATTGTCTCAATATGAAAACCAATCATGGTCAACTATGGTCCAACGTCACATTGTGACAAAGATTGTCACAATATGAAAATAAACCATGGTCAACCATCGTCGACCATGGTCAACCATGGTCCAATGTCTCATTATGAAAAATATTTTATCAATATGAAAATGAACTATGATCCATCATGGTCAATAATCATGGTCACATTATAACGAAGATTGTCTCTTGGTCCAACAACAATGGGTGTCCATGGTCAACCATGGTCCAACATCAACCATGGTCCAATGTCAATTGTGACAAATATTGTCTCAATATGAAAATCAACCATGGTCAACCATAGTCTAACGTTGCATTGTGACAAAGATTGTCTCAATATGAAAATAAATCACGGATAACCATGGTCGAACGTCGCATTGTGACAAATATTTTGTCAATATGAAAATCAACCATAGTCAACAATGGTCGAACATGTTTATTTTGTGGTTTATAATATTTATCTTAGGGTTTATATGCCTAGGGTATATAATATTATGCCCTTAGATTTGATATTATTCCCTTGGGTCTATAATCCTCTTAGTTTTTAGTATTAATTCCTTTTGTTTATTAGTCACTAGGGTTTATAATATTAATCCCTTGGGTTTATTAATCTAAGGGTCCATATTCCTAGGATATAATATTATTCATTTGGTTTACAATATTAATCATAGGATTTAATATAAATCCACTCGGTTTACAATCATGGTCAATTGTGGTCAACCATGGCCTAATGGCACATTGTGACAAAGGTTGTCTCGATACGAAAATCAACCACCACCAAGCATTGTCATTCACGGTGAACCATGGTCCAATGTCACATTATAACAATGATTGTCTCAATATGAAAATCAATCATTGCCAACCATATTCAATCATAGCCAATCATGTTCAACCATGGTCAAATGTCGCATTGTGACAAAGATTGTCTCAAAATGAAAATCAATCATGGTAAAACATGGTAAATATGAAAATCACGCATGGTCAACCATGGTTAAATGTCACATTGTGACAAAAATTATCTCAATATCGAAATCAGCCATCGTCAACCATCGTCAACCATTATCAACCATGCTCTAATGTCACATTGTGATAAAGATTTCCTCAATATCAAAATCAACCATGGTAAATCATGGTCAAAGATCATCAATAGGCATGCTTATAGTATGACAAAGATTGTCTCATAGTACAACGTCACATTGTCACAACCATGGTGATCCATGGCTAACTACGGTTAATCATGGTCCAACGTCGCACTCTGACACAGATTGTCAATATGAAAATCAACCATGGTCAACCATGCTCCAATGTCATGTTGTGACAAGGATTCTCTTTATATGAAAATCATAGTCAACCAGGGTCTAGTGCCACATTCTAAAAAATATTGTCTCTATATGAACATCAATCATGATCAACATGATCAACCATGCTTGTTTCAGAGTTATAAACTTTTAATATAAAGTTTTAATATTATTTATTAATATTAATTTTAATAATAATATTAATTAATATGAATGTGAATATTTATATTCCTTGTAGTATTATTAATATTTATAATTAATATTTATGTCAATATGAAAATCACCCATGGTTAATGATGGCCAACCATGTTTATTTTAGGGTTTATAATATTCATTCAATCATCACCTTGTGAAAAATATTGTCTCAATATGAAAACCAATCATGGTCAACTGTGGTCCAACATCACATTGTGACAAAGATTGTCACAATATGAAAATAAACCATGGTCAACCATCGTCGACCATGGTCAACCATGGTCAACCATCGTCGACCATGGTCAACCATGGTCAACCATGGTCAATCATGGTCAACCATGGTTAATATGAAAATCACGATGGTTTTTAATATTTTTCCCTTGGCTTTATTAATTTCCAATGGTTTATAATATCAAATTATTGGTTTTCTTCATTCTTCAACCTTTTAATATTAATAATTCCTTGGGTTCATAATCCCTTGAGGTTTTAGTGTTAATCCCTTGGGTTTATTATTCCTTTGGGTTTATTATATCAATCCCTTGGGGTCTTAGTATTAATCCCTTCGTTTTATTATTCCTTTGGGTTTCCCATATTAATCCCTTGGGTTTATTATTCCCTTAGGTTTATAATATCGATCATGGTAAACCATTTTCAATCATAGCCAACCATGCTTGAATGTCACATTGTGACAAGGATTGTCTCACCATGAAAATAAATAATAATCCCTTGGGTTTATTATTCCCTTGGGATTATAATATTAGTCCCTTCTGTTTAATAGTATATTAAATAATATTATTTATTTATATGGATAATTTTATATTTGATATAAGTATTAGATGTAATATTTAATTTTAAAAAGTTTATGGGTGGTAAAATAATCAGGAAAAAAATTGTTGAGAGGTTTTTATGTATTTAAATAATAGGAAGCTTAATCTTTCTAGACATGTCTCCTTTCTAGACTTTTTTTTTTCTAAGTTAGATGTCGATGTCTCTTCTCAAGGCACATGCTTAGCAGCTGAGTGATGTTTGAACACAAGTTGTCTTACTAACGAAACCCTTTCTCCACGGATTATGCTACTGGAACAACATATTGTGCTACTGACATCCCACCAACTTAATTTTATATATATATATATATATATATATATATATATATATATATATATATATATATATATATATATATAGATATATATTAAAAAGGAAAAAATTAGAATGTATAATTATTATTATCTCAGAAATATAGATTATTCTTCATTTCTAGACTTTAACAATAATTTTATTTCTCATAATAAAGGAACTTGCATATTTTGGATGCTCTTGTTATTAGTTTAAAATCAATCAAATTTGTCATATCTTGTTAACAAGGTTGGGTTTAAAGGGTGTCATTTTGTATGACAATTTAGAATCAAAACTTAAAAGTAAATGAGAGAAAACTAAAATCCAAACATATTAAAAGTTGATGTGCCCTAGACCAAATGTCATGCCTACTAATATTGAGAATTATAATACTTTTAAATCTCATTTTTTTGAACCTCAAAATAATTCCCTAAATCATAAATATATTAACAAAAAGACTAACAGATATCATTATTGTAAGAATAATATAAAATATACAAAAAAAACATAAATCATTTTGTTATAAATTCAACATAGCATCAAAGCTTCCCATGATTAAACATCATCTTTTCTTTCTACAACGAAGCATAAATTATATTCCCAGGGTAAACTATAAACCTATGCTTTGAAAAAACGTTCTCACTTTTACCATGGAAATCTTGTCATGATTCTTGTAATTAGTGATGACTGTATGTACTCATTAAATCTATATAGTTTGAGTGGGCCTAATGGGCCTAATGGTTAAGAGCATGTGTTTCCTCCTAAGAAATCACAAGTTTAAAACCAGAAGGGGTAGAGAATGTATGCCTTCCTAAAACTTAGCAGTGAAATTGCTAACTTAAAATTAAATAACAATAATAATAATATATTCCTTACATATATGCATTTTATGAACTTTAATTTAATAAATAAAAAATAGAATAATAATAATAAATTATTATTATTATTATTATTATACATTGTCATCATGCTTTTGAAAGAATGTTTCTCCATATTGCATCATTTTTTAGAAGATTTTTCGGCACCATATAAATTAAATAAAAAATGAAATAGTAATAATAAATTATTATTATTATTATTATAATACATTATCATCATGCTTTTGAAAGAATGTTTCTCCATTTCTTTAAAGACATACTGCATCATATATTTAACTCTAGTAACATAGGGATATAATTATATGGATGACTTAGAAAAAAATAAGAAAAGGAGGTAGGTTGTTACTTTAACTTTGCAAAATGTTAATGTCAGATGAAGTGCTTTGGAATGAAATTGCAACAATGTTGTGATAAACAAATAAATAACAAGTTGATTTTAAAATTACTATTTTTAATTCAAATTACCTCAATTACTTTATCAAGTCACTCTATATTGATTTATAATGAAACGTGATTAATTAATAAGCATGTTGAACTTATGACATGATTAATTAATAATCATGTTGAACTTATGAACCATTATAATATATCTTATTAATAAAAAAGAACTTATAAGTTATTCAGAGGCAATGAGAATTTAAAATTTAATGTAAAAAGAGAGATGATGAGTGTTGAAAACCATAACTTCTAAACCTAACCTTGATAATTATATACAAATTATATTTTCCTTTTTGAATTGTGTAGTTTAAAAGCTTCTCAAAATCATTGCATGGATTGATCATAAATTAGATAGTGACTGGAATTTATGTAATGTTAAGAACACAAATCATATATTTTTTTTTTATTTCTTTGTCACCCTATCACACTAGCTCATTTTGTTATCATAATATGCTTATAGAACATCATTTTTATTGTTTTATCTCTTACTCTAAACGTTAATTACTCTTTTACCAATTTGTAAGTAAGAGTTACCAATAACATAAGCCATAATTATGACCAGAGCTTTGAACTAATTACAAATAAAAAATATTTTTATATCAATGTTAAAGTGATAAAAAAGACAACAACAAAGTGATAATTGAAATAAAAATTTAAATAAATGGATAGTTAAACTCTTTTCCTTTATATATATATATATATATATATATATATATATATATATATATATAGATATATATATCTTTTTTTTTTGTAAGTTTGGTAGGACCTTCTCATTTTCGAGTTTTTACATGTCTGTTATTCACCCCATTTCTGGGGAGGGTAGCACAAGAATCGAACCCAAGATCTCCGGTTCGGTGAGACTTCATTTCCACGACCATTGCCACTTGAGCTACCCCATGCGGACTCCTTTATATATATATATATATATATATATATATATATATATATATATATATATATATATATATATATATATATATATATATATATGTATGTATATATATATATATATATATATATGTATATATATATATATATATACATATGTGTGTATATATATATGTGTATATATATATGTGTGTGTATATATATATATGTGTGTATATATATATGTACATATATATATATATGTACATATATATATATATATGTACATATATATATATATACATATATATATATATATATATATATTTGTTTTTTTCATATATATCAATATATATTTTTATTTTAACAGAAGAAAACTTCCTAAATTACACATTTTGAAATTTAAAAACTAATCCCTCCCACTTTTGCAATTTTCAATAATTATGTATTTAGAGAAGAGAAAATAATAACAATAATATTTTAGATTTCTCATTCTTTCAAAATAATTCATGATTTAATCTCTTGGATTAGAATTATTTGTCTAAGCCTCAACTTCATGAAGTCGTTGAAATTAAACTTAACTATAATTAATATACATTAACCAAGTCATTCTCCACTTTTTAAAAATTAATGATATTCATGCATGTTTATCCACAACTTTTTAATTTAATAATCATACTCATATAAAATAATATACCATAAAATATACTTTGAACACTATTCAACAACTTTTAATTTAATAATCATACTAATATAAAATAATATACCATAAAATATACTCTAAACATTATGCGACGAGAATATTATTACACTAAATATATTGTTTAAAAGTCCAAAGGCATTTTATTAATTTATATTTTAGATTTATTGTAACAGCAATTTGTAGTTTTCCAAAATGACATTGCGCACATATTTTAACGAATGGTAAAGAGTAGAATTTATCTAAATCGTATTAAAAAAAAATTCTTCTAAAACATATAGGGCAGTAGTCAAGTAAATAGTTAATAGTTAATTTTAAGTGTATATATACATGATAGGTATAAGAGTAGTCATAGAGTGCATGCTACGTCTTTATTACTTGATTATAATTAACATAAAGAGCATATTATCTTCATATGATATTATGAGACATCGCAGTTATAATGAGCTCCGTTGACTTCACTTGAGACATGAAATTGTCATCCGCGAAGTCCCACCTCACCTCACTTTACTCTCGAATTCTTTCTTGTGCAAAAATGTGGGAATTGTACTATCATCACACTCACATCATCCCTAGATTTTCTGGTTACCACTAACTCTACAAGCTTTTTACAGGCAGTGATGGGGCCACCTCCTAATGGTGTCAAATTAGGTTGCTTTTGAACACAAAAAGGCCCGGCGATGTCCACTGCTTCTTGATTACTAACTTTGTCCCACAACCCATCTCATGCCAAAATTTAAAATTTGCAATCAGATGTTATTTCAATATTTCTTGTGCCTGGTTCAGCTGTTATCCATTCTTTCATGTGTGAATCACCTATTGCCCTAGATACTGCTAGGGATCCCTGAACTCGCCAAACTCTGTGGCGGAGGTCCACAATTCCATTCAAATTCTCTATCTGTTGCCACTCGTCCTCCCTTCTAGCTCGATGATCGCATGTAAGGGCTTCTGAAGCACCATCTCTGCAAATAACCGTTCGGCAATCCCCAACATTGGAAACCACTAAGTTACCGTTTATAATGAGAGCAGTTAGACAAGCAGTACCACTACCAACCCCCTGCTTCAAAAATTTTGCATCTGTTGGTAAGTAACCCTCTCTAACAACTTGTTCAAGAATGTCCTCTATTTCGTTTTCTATTCTGAGCATTGCGTCCAGAATATTATGCCCAATATTTTCGGCAACAAAAGCTGCAGCTCTCTCACCACTATGACCATCAAAGACACTAAAAAAGCCCTATTTGGAATCCCCAAGAACATTGACAATGGCCTTGCGGGTATCTTCCATGAATTTGTTGGAAATAATAATCCCAACCACTGCAAGAAACAGCCCGACAGCAGCCATACATGTCAGACACTTTTGCAGCCATACATGTCAAACATTTTTGCAGGTTGCATCTCAGCGTGAAGATAGAAGGACCGAAGCCAGACGTGAACCATTCAGAAACTCAAAAAAGGCATTTAAAGAATTTATGTACTTAGGTAAACTGATATGGGCAAGCATTAATTCAACAACCTTGCCCACACTCCAGAAACACCTGTGCGACTCTGATCACACTCAACAACAACATCAAAATTAATTTCGCTCTGTCATGAATTAAATGTAAAATTGTCTGTTGAGTTAAATATGAATGTAAAATCCATTTTAATGGTAAGAGGGTAGAAGAGTAAGACTGTGTAGAGAGGTTAGAGAGTAAGAAGTAAGAAAAGAGCACAAGTCTCTATGGAGAAAATTGTGGAGCAATTTTTGGTGGGAGCATAAAATAGCAGTGACTGTGAGTTACTGTGTAGTGTTGTGCGTAAGTTTAAATCTCTGTAAATTTTATTTTACTTTGTAAATGAGCCGCAATCTCATGTAGATGTATTTTTCATGTTCAAGAAATGAATATTAAGTTTTAGTGTGTTGCTCCAAACCTATCGTGTTATATTTCTTGTGAGTATTCATTAAGTCTCTGGAATAGTTCTGCGGTGTGTGAAATTCAAGACTGGGAAATAGCCTCACGTTGTGCAAAGGTAGCTCCGCAAAATCAGCTTCGCGGTGCGCGAACCTAGTTTTGCGAAAATAGCTTCACAAAAGTTATAACTCTCTATCTCTCTCGTCTACTAAAACGAAAATTAACGTCACGAAATATTTCTTTCTAACATGGTATCAGAGCGGGTTAAACTCTGTCAGTGTAAAAACAAGTGTTTTTACTAACAGTGAAAATTGTTTTGAGCGCGGATTTTGTTTAGCATATTTACCAGCAGGTAGAAAGTTTGTTTTTACGCTCAAAAATGGCAACATCAAGCACAAGCTTGACTAATCCTCAAATACTCAGTTTAATGGCAAAAATTATGATTATTGGGCTATTACAATGAAGGTCGTGTTTTCTTCTCAAGACATTTTGGATTTGGTGGAGAATGGTTTTCAAGAACCAATAGATGCAACAACATACAATGCCTTATCTCAACAAGAAAGAGATGTGTTAAGGGACAATAGGAAGAAGGATTCAAAAGCCATGTTTTATATTTTCCAAGCAGTTCATGAAAGTATTTTCCCAAGGGTTGCAGCAGCAACGAAGTCCAAGCAAGCACTGGACATCCTCTAGACAGCTTACCAAGGCATGGAAAAAGTCAAGATAGCGAAGCTGCAAATGTTGAGGAGAGATTTTGAAACACTTTGTATGAAAGAGTCTGATAATATAGACTCGTTTTTGACACATGTAAGTGGGTTGGTTACTCAAATCAGGTCTCATGGTGAGACACTTAAGGAAAGAAGAATAGTTGAGAAAATTTTGAGAAGTCTGCGAACAAGTTTGAGGCCATTGTTGTGGCCATAAAAGAGACAAAGGATCTCTCACAGTTCACATTGGATGAGCTTAATGCATCACTGATTTCTCATGAACATAGACTAAATAGAGCAGCAAGCTCCTCATTGGAGCATGCCTTCAAGACACAAGTATCATTTGGTCAAGGTCGAGGCAGAGGAATATCATATGCTAGAGGAAGAGGAAGAAGCCCACACAAAGGTGGAAGAAGCAGCCCTTCAAGCTCAACTGGAAGAGGCACCAATCAAAATCCAAGTCAAGACCGTTGACAAAATCAAGCAAAATGTCAGAGGTATGATAAATCTCAAGTTCAATGTCATTACTGTAAGAAGTATGGTCATTATGCAAATTAATGTTGAAGGAAGCAATATGACATTAGTAACAAACCAAGTGTAAATTTCACAAGAGAAAATCAAAACCATGATAGCATGTTTTTAGCTTGTAATGTAGCACAAGAAAAACAAAGTGATATATGGTATCTAGATTCAGGTTGTAGCGACCACATGTCAGGAAACATAGAAATGTTTTCTGATCTAGATGAAAGTGTGAAATCTGAAGTGACATTAGGGACTGATAGCAAAGTCTCTTTCATGGGTAAAGGAAGAGTTAACATTCTAACAAAGAAAGGGGAGAAGAAATACATCTTTGATGTTTAATTTGTCCCCGATATAAAACATAATTTCATGAGCATTGGACAGCTCACGCAGAAAGGCTACAATGTCTCCTTCAAAAATGATGTGTGCACAATTTTGGATAGGCCTCTAAGCAAATAGTTGATTGCAAAGGTTCAGATGACATACAATAGAATGTTTCCCCTAAATATAAAATGAGATTTGAAAGAAGGTGCACAAGCACAACTATCTATGAACTCACAAGAAAATGGAAGAAAAGGGGCAGTTGTCACACAAGTGAATTTTCAAGCAAAGGTAAAAGATGAAAACTGGTTATGGCATTTGAGATTTGGACATCTCAACTTTGGAGGTTTGAATTTTCTGCATAAGAAAGGCATGGTGAAGGGTTTACCACTCATAGAAAAACTAGACAGCATATGTGAAGGATGTATCTTTGGCAAGCAACATAGAGAGACATTTCCAATAGGAAAGTCAATGAGGGCAAAGGAACCTTTGGAGATTTTCCACTCAGATTTATTTGGACCAATGCAGACACCATCAATTAGTGGCAATCACTATGTACTGACCTTCATATATGACTACATAAGGAAGACATGGGTCTTTCTCCTAAAACATAAAAGTGAAGTGTTTGAGCGCTTTCACCAATTCAAGGCTCTTGTTGAAAAGCAAAGTGGACATTACATCAAAGTCCTTAGAACTGACAGATGTGGAGAATACATTTCAAATAACTTCCTTCAATTTTGCAAGAAGCATGGAATTCACAAGCAGTTTACAAAAAGATATACACCGCAGCAAAATGGTGTAACAGAAGGGAAGAATATGACCATTATGGAGATGGCAAGGAGTATGTTAAAGGCAAAGCATTTGCCAAATGAATATTGGGCTGAAGCTGTCGCGTGTGCAGCATATATCTTGAATAGATGTCCAACCAAAAGCGTCCAGAACATTGTTCCTGAAGAGGCATGGAGTGGAAGAAAACAAAATGTCACTCACATGAGAGTTTTTGGATGTGTGGCTTATGCACATGTCCCGGATGAGTTGAGAAAGAAGTTAGACAGCAAGGGGGAGAAATGCATATTTGTTGGATACAATGATGAATCCAAGGCATACAAACTCTACAATCCATTAACCATGAAGGTAATAATCAGCAGAGATGTGCAGTTCATAGAAGAGGAAGCATGGGATGGAAGTTTAAAAAAGACAGTCAATTTCAAAGCATGCATACCAAATGAGGATAGAGAGGAATTAACAGCAGCAAGTAATTCCTCAACTATGACTCCCTCTACTCCTATTCAAGCACAGCAAGCAATGCCATCAACAAATAATAGGACAATTTTGCGCAGCCAAGTAAGTGCTTCTCCAAGCACACCATGAAGCGCGACACCAAGTGACATTTCAAGCCCATCTTCAGCGAGCACAAGAAGGCCAAAATTCAGAAACTTAAACAAAATTTATGAGCAAGATGAAGTTGATAGTAGCGCGGGTTTGAATTCCTTATTTGCATTATTTTGTCATGTAGATGACCCAATCCACTTTGAAGATGCAGTCAAAGAAGAAAAATGGGTTGCAGTAATGGAGGAAGAAATAGAAGCAATAGAAAGGAATGACACATGGGAGTTAGTGAGCCTTCCGAAAGGAAAACATGTCATTGGAGTGAAGTGGGTCTATAAGACCAAAAGTAACATTAAGGGAAAGATTGAAAGGCACAAAACAAGGCTAGTTGTCAAAGGATATAAGCAGTAGCATGGAAGAAACTATGCGGAGACGTTCGCGCCAGTCGCACGGATGGAGACAGTGCGCGCAGTTGTGGCGATTGCCGTGTAGCATAAATGGACAGTGTATCAGATGGACGTAAAGTCAGTGTTCTTGAATGGAGTGCTGAAAGAGGAAGTGTATGTCGCACAACTGCCTGGTTATGAGATTGAAGGCCAAGAAGACAAAGTATATCGGTTAAAAAAAGCTCTTTATGGATTGAAGCAAGCACTGCGCGCATGGTATAGCAGGATAGATGCTTACTTATTGGACAATGGTTTCGATAATTGTGATGGTGAATCTACTCTCTACATCAAAGAGAGCGAAGGTAAGATTTTCATTGTCATCTTATATGTAGATGATTTGATTTTTATAAGCAGTGATGATTTCCTCATCACTGATTTTAAACAAGTAATGAAGAGTGAGTTTGAAATGACTGACTTGGGATTGCTAAGATATTTTTTGGGCATAGAAGTGAAGCAAACAAAAAATGGCATTTTTATCTCTTAAGCAAAGTATGTGGCGGAAATTTTGGAGAGGTTTAAAATGTAGAACAACAAGTGCGCACCAACTCCAATTGTCATAGGGTTGAAGTTGAACAAAGAAAATTGCAGTAGCAATGTCAATCCGACATTATACAAAAGCATGATAGGCAGCCTGATGTATTTGACCGCCACTAGGACAGATATAATGTATGCAGTAAGTTTGGTGTCAAGGTTCATGGAGACACCCAAGGAGACACATTAGCAAGCAGCGAAAAGGATTGTGAGTTATGTCAATGGGACAAAACAATATGGCCTTTTGTACATAGCAACTAGTGATTTCAGGCTCGCTAGTTACACTGACAGTGATTGGGTAGGTAATGTCGATGACAGAAAGAGCACGTCAGGATATGTTTTTCATTTGGGTTCCAGAGCCATTTCATGGGCCTCCAAGAAGCAGCCAATAGTGTCATTTTCAACAACAGAAGCTGAATATGTCGCAGCAACAGCGATAGCGTGTCAGATAGTTTGGATGAGAAGGATGTTGAGGGATCTTCGTCATGACCAAGAGGGCGTGACAACTATTTTCTGTGACAACATCTCAGCAATTGCATTGTCAAAGAATTCTATCTTCCACAAAAGGACAAAGAATATTGATGCTAAATATCATTTTATTAGAGAGTTGATTAACAATGATGAAATTGTGTCGCAGCATTGCAGGTCACAGGAACAACTTGTTGATATTTTCACAAAGCGATTGGCAGGAGAAAATTTGGAGAAAATTTTTCTTATCTCAAAAACTATTTGGGAATTGTCAATGGCGGTAGTTGTGATTAAGGGGGAGTGTTGGAAATAATAATCCCAAACACCGCAATAAATAGCCCAATAGCAGCCATACATCTCTGACACTTCTGCAGCCATACATGTCAGACATTTTTGCAGGTTGTGTCTCAGCGTGAAGATAGAAGGACGAAGCCAGACGCAAACCATTCAGAAACTCAGAAAAAGCATTTAAAGAATTTATGTACTTAGGTAAACTAATATGGGCAAGCATTAATTCAATAACCTTGCCCACACTCCAGAAACACTTGCGTGACTCTAATCACACTCAACAACAACATCAAAATTAATTTCGCTCTGTTATGAATTAAATGTAAAATTGTATGTTGAGTTAAATATGAATGTAAAATGCATTTTGATTGTAAGAGGGTAGAAGAGTAAGACTGTGCCGAGAGGTTAGAGAGAAGTAAGAAAAGAGCACAAGTCGCTGTGGAGAAAATTGTGGAGCAATTTTTGGTGGGAACGTAAAACAACAACTATTGTGAGTCACTGTGTTTTACTGTGTAGCGTTGCGCGTAAGTTTAAATCTATGTAAATTTTATTTTACTTTGCAAATAATTCGTAGCCTCATGTAGATGTATTTTTTATGTTCAAGAAATGAATATTAAGTTTTAGTGTGTTGCTCCAAACCTATTGTGTTATATTTCCTATGAATATTCATTAATTCTCTGGAATAGTTTCGTCGTGCGCGAAATTCAAGACTGGGAAATAGCCTCACGTTGTGCGAAGGTAGCTCCGCGAAATCAACTTCGCAGTGCGCAAACCTAGTTTCATGAAAGTAAGTTCATGAAAGTTATAACTCTCTGCCTCTCCCGTCCGCGAATACGAAAATTAACTTCGCGAAATATTTTTTACTAACAGAATTCTCGCATACCCTTTTTGCACGAAACCGCATAATGAAAACCCTCGATATTAACCTCCATCGGCTGCTCCGCGGCCACGCTCGGTGTATTGAGGCCCGAAAATTGGAGCAGAACATCTAGCATCAGCGGGCGTTGCCTCTTGTGCGGGAAGATCGAGGGACAATTCCCTGCTACAACGCAAGCCATTTTTACAATCTATGGAGGTTATTGTATAGATTCAATTGAGTGTATTGTTCGGAGCCTGTTAGTCCTTGTGGTTCCAATTGGGGTGTCTTCTAAGCATTTATAGGGCGGTCAATTGTTCAACTCAAATCAGATATAGGAAACTTGCACCTTCAAACTCCTGTGTACACGATTACAATTGTGCATTATTATATATGTAATACAACCATGAGCTGGAACACTATGAAACGGTCTAAAATTATAGAGGAAATCCTTATCAATTATCACATTTCTCTGGTCAAAGTCCCTGCTTGTCATGAAGGAAACTTCCAGAGGGTTAAATTTCTTATAATGAAAATTGATTAAATCAATATTGTCGGTACGTGGGCGCTCATGCCTGCGCTGATGGCGAGAAATACCTACCAGCACTAAATTATGAAGGGTGACGTTAAGTTTTTTGTGTTTTGGAGTGAATAAATCAATTTAGTGTTTTTAATAAATTTTTTGGGCATTTAGTTTTATAGAATTGAGATTTTAAACATAATTGATAAAAAAATATTATTTAAAAAAAAATGATTAAAAATATTATTAAAACAAAAATTTGGGAAACTTATAATTATTAGTTTTTTTTATTATTCAAAATATAGCTTTTGAAAGATTATTTTTCTTTTTATTAAAAGATATTTTTTTTTATTCAAAATATATTTTGGAATTTTATTTTATTTCATCAAGTACTTTCAAAATATGTTTTTTTTTAAACAATTTTTAATGGTTTGATAAAGGCTTTCAAAATATTCTCTTTCCAAAATCCCAATAATTTACCAAATGTTTGAAACTTTTATATATAAGTATTTTTTGTTTTCAAAAGCTCTCATTAGGTTGTTGAAAAATGTTAAAGCATCCAAAGGAAGCTTCTATTAGAAAATCCTAATGGTGAGAGGGAAAGCAACCACAATTTGTATGTGTCCACATAATGTGCCTCACATGGAAACATTGAATTGAATGAATCATATCAAACACACTCTTCTTGCAGTGTTTGTGTGGTTTTGAAATAACACCCCCTCATTCTAAATGAAGGAAATTAAGGTTAATTGATCCAAATTAGTGTCCAACTGGGGGAACTATGTTGTAAAGAGATATGATGCTTAGCAAACATTGTAATGTTGCATAACCATTGCAAAATGTAGTAGTTTGACATAAGTTAACTATGGTGAAGGCCATAGTTTTGAAATAACAATTGAGGAATCTCATAAATAAGACTAATGAATGTCACACTATGATATACGTCTAAAATTCTGACTATTTCACAATCAACATAATTGTTGAGAAACATATCAAACAATACCATCCAACAATATTTCAATCCATTATAAACCTATAATAATATAGTGTTGGAACATAATCCTTGGTGAATGTGACAATGTGACATAATGATCCAGGTGGATGTTGGTGGCCACCCACCTATCCCATTTGGACCCCCACAATTGTCTCTTTCAGTCTTTTCAGTTTCCTAAATTGTAGCACAGTTTACTATTTTTAGCAGTTTTTCGGGTCCTAAACTTCCGGAGTCGTTTTGAGGCCCTAAATGACATTTTTTGGGAAATCTAGCGCCAGTGATTTTTCTGTCAAAAAATTGTCCTTTCCGTTGTAGTCCTCGGAGAGATCTTTCCAATGGGCTATCATGCACGTCAAACGGAGATAATATGACCAATTCGCAACCCCGGGAAGTTGATGTACCAACTTACCCAGAAACGGGGCCCACAATTTGGCGTTTCATCTCCTAGGGTTAGGTTTTGGAATGTGAAGGGTTTTCCATTGTTTTTGAGCAATAAATAGGCCTTCGAGCCTCATTGTAACACAATTCAAAGGCATGTAGCCACCACATCTCTTCTCAGAGATAAGCTACCATCGCCCTAGCTGGTTTATTTCCATTTTTGTTTGTAAGCATATTTCAGTATTTTACAGTAATGAAATGAAGTATTATTTCTGCTGCATATATGTCTTTATGATTATCTCTGTATTTTATTGCGTTCCTGTTTAAATTCGGATCACATAACCATTTAGAAATATCTCAATCTAGCATAACCTTTCAGGAATGTTGCAAAGCAACATAACCATTTAAGAACATAGAAATCCCACATAAGTTAACCGAGATGAATGTCATAGTGTGGCATAATGATTAAGGAACATAAAAGTTCCATGGAAGTCAACGCGGAAGAAAATCACAATCTAGCATAACTATCAAGGAATGTGACAGTTCTACATCACCCTGGAGGAACATTAAATGCCGACACAATCCTTGGTGAATGTCACATTTGTGGCATAACCATTGATGAAAGTTGTAATGTGAGATAACTAGTATTGAATGCTATATTGCAGTATAATTATTTATAAAAGTTGCAGTGTGAGAACAATTCATGAATGTCACAACACAACATAAACATTAAGGAATGTCATTATGGGACGCAACCACTAAGGGGTGTTAAAATGAAAAATAATAATTAAGGAAAATTAGAATGCAATATAACCATTGATGAATGTTAGGATGTGAAATAAGCATTGGGAATATAGAAATTCAACTACCCCAAAATAAAATGAACATTGCAATGGGACATAAGCAATTAGTAATGTCACATTTGAAGATAAACATTTAGGAATGTTCTAATGCAACATAAACATATTATCTACCTTTGAGTACTCTAAAATGACATGGTCACTTTATCAACCAAATTTAACCATATTCAATCAAATTCAAGAATAATAAACCATATTTAAATATGGTGAGCCATAATCAAATATGGTAAACTAAATTCAACCATGATTAGCGATATTCAACCATATTTTCCCATTGTTAAATATATTCAATGATAAATTCAAATGTGGTAAACCATACTCACCCATGGCTAATCATGGTCAACCATAATCAATCATGGTCACCCATAACTAAACATAGTTAACCACAATCACACATA
Source organism: Pinus tabuliformis (assembly GCA_031772625.1). Taxonomy (NCBI): domain Eukaryota; kingdom Viridiplantae; phylum Streptophyta; class Pinopsida; order Pinales; family Pinaceae; genus Pinus; species Pinus tabuliformis. The sequence goes on along the minus strand of CM062806.1, from coordinate 82,243,006 downwards.
TTTATCCTTAGTTAAACATAGGAAATCATATTCAAACATGGAAAACCATATTCATACATAATGAACCCTCACCAGCCATAATAAATCATATTTAACCATGATTAAATTGTGTCCAATGATGGTCAATTATCACGATGTCACATAACCTTTGAGGAATTTTATAATCCAACATAACACTTGAGGAACGTTGTAAGGAAACATAACCTTTAATGTATGTCACATTGCAACATAACCCTTAATGAAAGTCATAATGTGATGTAACCATTAAGGAATGTTGAAGTTAACTGAGATTAATGTCATAATGAAACATAACCATTGAGGAACATAGAAATTCGACATAAGTTAACCATGGTGAATTTCATAGAGTGAAATATCCACTAAAGAATGCCATACTAACCCTTAATGAAAGTTGCAATATGAAAACTATTATTGAGCATCACAATGTGATATGACCGTTAATAAATATTCTAATGTGACATAATAATTGATTAATGTCAAAGTGAAAAATAATTGTTGAGGATTCCATAGTGCAACATAACCATTGAACAATATTTACATAACCATGTATGAATGTAATAATGTGATGTACCATTGGTAATATATCATAAAAAACATAAGTATTAAGGAATGTCGTACTCTAACATAACCCTTGATGTAAGTCATGATGCAACGTAACCATATTATTTACCTTTGAGTATCATAATATGACATAATCATATTTTCAACCATGGTTAGCCAAAGTCAACCATTGATGAGCACAACCAACAACAATCAAACATTGTTAAATGAATCAATAATTATCAACCATAATTAGTCATAGTCAAACATGGTCAATCATTTCTAGCCATAGTGAAACATAGTCAACCATGGTCACCAAAATCCAACTTTGTTCAAACATGGAAAGTCATCATCAAACATGCTTAATCATATTTAAATATGATCATACTTGGCTAAGCATAGTGAACCATAAATAACCATGGTCAAACTATGGTCCACCATAGTACATCTTGGTCACCAATTGTCAAGCCATAGTCAATTATGGTTAACCATGGTCAATCATCACCAACAATAGTGAGATATGGTCACACACATTTAAACATGACCAAACATGGTCAACTAGAGTCATCCATAGGCAACCAAAGGCAACCATAGTCAAACCTTTGTTAACCATGATTACCTATAGTCAACCATATTTAGTTGTAGTCAAACATGATCATTCTTAGTAAACCATATTGAGGCATGGCCAATAATGGCCAACTATAAGCAACCATTCCAAAACATGGTAAAAAATAATTAATCATGATTAATGTAGTGAATCATGATCAAGTATCATAGATATTTTAATATTTATTGATATTGATATTTTAATTTAGAAAATTACTATTCTTACCCATCTATGGCATTGATCAATAACACAACTACATAACTAAAGATAATTGATATGCATTAACTATGCTATTCTCCACTCTTTTTAAATTAATGACATTCATCCATGTTTATTAACCATTTTTAATTTAATAATCATGCTAATATAAAATAATATACAATAACATATACTCTAATAATGCCATTACACTAGAACAATATTACACTAAATATATTGATTAAAAGTATAAAGGCATTTTATTCATTTTTTTCGTGGATAGGCGTATATATATGAACTTTAGATGGAAGGGGGTTTGTCGACTTTTTTTTTAATTGAGGGCCTAGATTGATTCTCAAGGGAAAATGATCAACATATTCTTCTGTTTAATGTTTATCAATAGACTATAGTGTATTACAGAGTTTGTTAGGTTGCATAAATGGTCTATTACTTTTAATAAATTTAGAAACTTATATTCGTGCCACGTGGCTCCCCATCCACCAATTTCCTAGGGATATGAGATTATTCCAGTTCTAATAAGTTCCTCCATGTTGAGATTATTCCAATTCTAATAATTTCCTCATTATTATTTATAACATTCATTTATATATTAGCAAAGTGGTCCATTACTTTTAATAAATTTAAAAAAATAAATTATGCCACGTGGCTCCCCACACAACAATTTGCTAGGGATTTGAGATTATTCCAATTTAATAAGTTCCTCATTATTATTTATAACATTCATTTATATATAAGCAAGTTTCATTTAGCAAAATGGTCCATTACTTTTAATAAATTAAAAAAATTAGGTTAGTGTCACTTGGCTCCTCACACCAATTTCCTAGGGATTTGAGATTATTCCAATTCCAATAAGTTCCTCATTATTATTTATAACATTCATTTATGTATAAGCAAATTTTATTTAGCAAAATGGTCAATTACTTTTAATAAATTTAAAAACTATATTCGTGCCATGTGTTTCCCCACCCACCAATTTCCTAGGAATATGAGATTATTCAAATTCTAATAATTTCCTCATGTTGATATTATTCCAATTCTAATAAGTTCCTCATTATTATTTATAACATTCATTTATATATAAGAAAATTTTATTTAGCAAAATGGTCCATTACTTTTAATAAATTTTAAAAATTATATTGGTGCCACGTATAAAGTAAAAATATTAAATAAGGGGTTTTTTTTTTTAATTATCAATTTTTTAAATATATCATACATTAAAATATTGTATATTTATAGATTAAAATTCCATTAATAATGTTTCACATGATATGTGTTTTAAAAATTTAATATATTCAAATGAAATTATAGTAAATGAAATTATGAATTTACACATGTTTATTTTGATTCATTTTATTTCGTATGATTTCTTTTTTGAAAAATTCATTATCTGTTGTTCATTTGTTTTTAAGATTTTGCATTATATTTTTGATTTTTTGTTTTTCATTAAAAAAATCTATAAAATTATAATTTATATGGTTTATTAATCTAAGCCTTCATATTCCTAACGTATAAAATGATCCATTACTTTTAATAGATTTAAAAAATTAGATTTGTGCCACATGGCTCCCCACCCACCAATTTCCTAGGGATTTGATATTATTCCAATTCTAATAAGTTCCTCCATGTTAAGATTATTCCAATTCTAATATGTTCCTCAATGTTAAGATTATTCGAATTCTAATAAGTTCCTCATTATTATTTATAACATTCATTTATGTATAAGCAAATTTTATTTAACAAAATGATCCATTACTTTTAATAAATTTAAAAAATTATATTCATGCCACGTGGCTCCCCACTGACCAATTTTCTAGGGATTTGAGACTATTCCAATTCTAATAAGTTCCTCATTATTATTTATAACATTCATTTATATATAAGAAAATTTTATTTAGCAAAATGATCCATTACTTTAATAAATTTAAAAAGTAAGATTTTGCCATGTATGAAGAAAAAATATAAAATTAGGTTTTTCGTTTATTTGTTTTTTTTAATTATCAATTTTTGAAATATATCATACATTAAAAAATGTAAATTTATAGGTTTGAAATTCCATCAATAATGTTTCACATGATATATTTTTTAAAAATTTAATATATTCAAATGACATTATAGTAAATGAATTTATGAATTTACAAATTCTTGTTTTGTTTCATTTTATTTTGTATGAATTTATTTTTGAAAAAATCACTATCTATTATTCATTTGTTTTTAAGATTTTGTACTATATTTTGATTTTTTTCCATTAAAAAAGTCTATAAAATAATAATTATAAGGTTTATTAATCTAAGACTTCAAGCAGGTTTCAAAAGGCATCACTCAACAACATACCACCTTGTTACGCTTAGGATCATTGCGGAGGAATGTCGTAATGATAAATCCAATTTATTTTGTTGCTTTGTGGACTTTAGAAAGGCTTTTGATATGGTTCTTAGATACAACCTTTGGAATAGATTAGAAGAGCTAAAGGTTCCTCTCGAGTTGAGAGCTGCCGCTATAAGGTTATACAAGAATGTAATTGCCAAACTAAAGAGCAATGAGGGGTGGTCGAAAGTTATTAAGCGTAACATCGGAGTTAAACAAGGTTTCCCCCTCTTCCCTACCCTATTTGGCATTTACATCGATAAGCTCGAAAGCTATTTAGAGGAAGCAGGATGTGAAGGCACGATCTTAGCTGGGATAGTCGTCATCCTTAGTTTTATTATTTCCTTGAGTTTAAAATATTTATCTTAGGGTTTATATACCTTGGCTTTATAATATTAATCCCTTGGGTTTATATTATCAATTCATTGGGCTTTTAGTATTAATCCATTGGATTTATCATATCGATCCATTTAGTTTTTATATACCCTGCATTTAAAATATTATGCCCTTGCGTTTAATATTATTCTCTTGGGTTTATAACACATTTGGGTTCAATCATGGTCAACCATGGTCAATCACATTATGACAAATACTATCTCTTGGTCCAACATCACATTGTCACAACCATGGTCATCCATGGTCTAACATCACATTGTGTCAAATAATGTTTCAATATGGAGATCAACCATGGTCAACGATGGTCAGCCATTGTCCAGCATTGCATTGTGACATTGTCTTAATATGAAAATGAATCATGGTCAACCATATTATGATGTCGCATTGTGACAAATATTTCTCTAAGGGTTTATATTCCTTGGGTTTATAATATTTATCCCTTGGGTTTAATATTATTCCCTTGGGTTTATCATTACCTTGGGTTTATAATATTTATCTTAGGGTTTATATACCTTGGGTTTATAATATTAATCCCTTGGGATTAATATTATTCCATTTTGTTTATATTATCAATCCATTGGGTTTTTAATCACTTGGGTTTTTAGTATTAATCAATTAGGTTTATAATATTAGTCTCTTTAGCGTTTATATACCTTGCATTTATAATATTAATCCCTTGGGTTTAATATTATTCCCTTTGGTTTTTAGAATTGATCGATTGGCTTTATTATTCCCTTTGGTTATAATATCAATCCCTTTGGTTTATTTTGTTCATATTCCTAGGGTATAATATTATTCATAGGGTTATAATATTAATCCTAAGGTTTAATATAAATCCCTTGGGTTTACAATCATGGTCATTCATGGTCAACGATGGTCCAATGTCACAATGTGCCAAAGATTGTCTCAATATGAAAATCAACCATGATCAACCATGGTCAACCATGGTCCAACATCATATTGTGACAAACATCATCTCAGTATGAAAATCAATGATGGTAAATCATGGTCAACCATGTTTATTTTAGGGTTTATTTATCTCAATATGAAAATCAATCATGGTCAACCATATTCCAACGTTGCATTGTGACAAATATTTATGTTAGGGTTTATAATATTTATCTTAGGGTTTATATTCCTTGGGTTTATAATATTTATCCCTTGGGTTTAATATTATTCCCTTGGGTTTATAATATTTATCTTAGGGTTTATATACCTTGTGTTTATAATATTAATCCCTTGGGTTTAATATTATTCCCTTGTGTTTATATTATCAATCCGTTGGGTTTTAGTAAAATACCTTGCTTTTAAAATATCAATCTCTTTAGGGTTTATATACATTCCATTCATAATATCGATCCCTTGGTTTAATATTATTCCCTTGGGTTTAATATTATTTCGTTGGGTTTATATACCTTTGGGTTTAGTCAACCATGGTCAAAGATGGTCACATAGTGAGAAGTAATATCTCTTGGTCCAACGTCACATTGTCACAACAATGGTCATCCATGGTCAACCATGTTCCAACGTCACATTGTGACAAAGACCATATCAATAAGGAGATCAACCATGGTCAACCATTTTCCAATGTCACATTGTGACAAACGTTGTCTCAATATGAAAGTTAATCATGGTCAACCATATTCCAACGTCACATTGTGACAAATATTTATCTTAGGGTTTATATTCCTTGGGTTTATAATATTTATCCCTTAGGTTTAATATTATTCCCTTGGGTTTAATATTATTCCTTTGGGTTTATAATGTTGTGTGTGGAGCATGATTGTTCTAAGGTCTTTTGTTTCAGCCGGATGTATACCCTAGGAAGTTTGTACACCCCTCCATGCAGGGGGGTGTGGGGGGGGACTTGTCTCCCCCGCGGGGGTCCGGGGGGGCTTATCCCCCCCGGCTGGGGGGTCCGAGGGCCAGCGGTCCAACAGCATGGGATGTAAAATTGCCTTGTAATTTAGTATAGTAATTTCTAGTCAATCTGGGTCGTTCATTAGGCGGATGATCTGACGATAGAACTTATGTTTAGTTTATGGTTTTTTGTCCTAGAAGGCAACCCCTCTCTTTGTATGAGGCCATTGTATTTGAGGCTGTGATATAGATGTGTATTCTCTGAGTGAGAAACAGAGAGGTGAGACTATGAGAGAAAACAGAGGATATTACAGTGGATTTGTTGTAGGTTGTGTCTCTTCATTTTGTTGGATAATAGAAAGGAAGGACTGGCTGTTCGGGGTGGACGTAGCCCAAACTGGGTGAACCACATATATCTGTGTCTCTATTGTTTTATGTGTTTTCTGTGTTTATATTTCTGCAATATTTTATGTGTTCCATTGCTCCGTAATATATAATTTTCTAACAACTGGTATTAGAGCTGAAGGTCTATTTGGCTAATAAACTCGTAGGAAAGAAGGGTTCCTCATTCAAGTGGGAGAAATGGCGGAAGATGGTAAGTTTAGGGTCGAGAAATTTAACGACCAAAACTTCTCGCTATGGAAGATGCAGATGGAAGATTATCTGTATGAGAAAGATTTGTACCTACCATTGAGCGGAAAAACAAAGAAGCCGACGGCTATGACAGATGAAGAATGGAACCTTCTCAATAGAAAGGCACTCAGAACAATATGGTTGTGCTTCGCTGCGTCAGTCGCCTTCAACATTTCAAAGGAAACAACGACAGAGGGTTTGATTCAGGCGTTTTCGAAACTATATGAAAAACCCTCGGCCTCCAACAAGGTATTTCTTATGAAACGGTTATTTAATATGAAGATGTTGGAAGGTGGATCTGTTGCAGATCATTTAAATGATTTTAATACAGTTACAAGTCAGTTAAGTTCTGTAGGGGTAAACTTTGAAGATGAAGTTAGAGCTCTGTTATTCTTGTGCTCATTGCCAGAAAGTTGGAATGGTTTAGTAATGGCCATTAGTAACTCTGTCTCTGGATCTAGTACTTTAAAGTTTGATGATGTTGTCAGTGCTATCCTTAGTGAGGAAATGCGATGGAAAAGCTTTGGTGAGACATCGGGTAATTCTTTGAGTGCAGAGTCTAGGGGAAGAAAAATGGAAAGAGGAAAGAGCTCAGGATATCGCAGTAAATCAAGGAAAGGAAGATACAAGTCCAGATTGGGGATAGTGTGCTGGAAATGCGGAAAGAAAGGACACCTAAAGAAATACTGTAGATCTCAGAAGGGAAAAGAAGGAGATGCACAGCAAGAAAACGATCATGAAGCAAATGTGACAGGTGAGGTGTTACAAGATGCTTTGATTCTTTCTTTCGAAAATATTACTGATTCCTGGGTGGTAGATTTAGGGGCCTCATTCCATGCCACACCTGATAACAAATACTTTCATGACTATGTTCAAGGAGATTCTGGACAAGTTCGTTTGGGTGATGATAAACCCTGTAAAATTGTTGGAATGGGTAAGGTTCTTGTAAAACAGCAGAATGGAAATCAATGGCTACTAAAGGAGGTAAGGCATGTTCTAGATCTAAAGAAAAATCTGATTTCAACAGGCCAGTTAGGCGGTGAAGGTTGTGTGACAAATTTCACAGATAAAGCTTGGAAGGTCACCAAAGGAGCCCTGGTAATAGCAAAAGGCGAAAAGGTTGGTAAATTGTATTTATGCAATGGTATTTCTAACTCTGTTAATGCTTTAACTTACAAAGGAGCAGATGCAGCATTATGGCATCATAGGCTCGGACACATGAGTGAAAAGGGGATGAAGATTCTTCACTCAAGGAATTTGTTTCCGGGTTTGAAGAATGTTGATTTGGACTTCTGTGAGAATTGCATTTATGAAAAACAGAAGAGAGTCATATTTCTCAGAGTTGGGAAAGAAAAGAAGAGCAAAAAATTAGAGCTTGTGCATACAGATGTATGGGGACCTGCTCAGATATCATCTCTCGGTGGCTCTCGTTATTATGTTACCTTTATTGATGATGCAACTAGAAAAACTTGGATTTATTGTATTAAGAATAAATCTGATGTATTTGATACTTTCAAGAAATGGAAAGCTTTGGTTGAGATTGAGACAGGAAAGAAATTGAAGTGTCTTAGATCAAACAATGGAGGTGAATATTGCAGCAAAGAGTTTGATAGGTATTGTTCAGAGCATGGAATTCGTAGAGAGAAGACAGTTCCAAGAACACCACAAGAAAATGGTGTGTTAGAAAGGATGAAAAGAACAATCATGGAGCGTGCAAGGTGCATGAGATTGCATGCAGGATTGCCTTTACAATTTTGGGCAGATGTTGTAGATACTGTTGTTTATCTAATAATCAGAGGGCCTTCAAGTTCCTTGGATGGTGGTGTTCAAGAGGAATCATGGACAGGTAAAAAGGTAAACTACTCATTTTTAAAGCCTTTTGGTTGTGAGGCCTTTGTCCATATCGATAAAGAAAATAGAACAAAGCTTGAGGCAAATTCAAAGAAATGTACCTTTATTGGATATGGTGTTAATGATTTTGGTTATCGCTTATATGATTACAAAAATCAAAAAATCATTAGGAGCAAATATATAATATTCAATGAAAAGGTCTTGTAAAAGAATCAGTTGCAGGAAAAGAAGCAAGAAAAAGAAAACAAGGAATATGCAGTTCTTGATGAAATCACTGAAAAAGTAAAGGTGCCTAAAAATAATAATAATCAACAACCACAACAGCAGCAACCACCACAACAGCAACAGGCACCCCAAACACCTGAAAGTGGTGTTAGAATATCTACCAGGATAAGTAGACCCCCTGAACAATACTCTCCTTCATTATATTATTTATTGTTGACTAATTCTGGTGAACCTGAATGTTATGAAGAAGCAATGCAGGTTGAAAGCAGGAAGAAATGGGAGGTATCCATGGAAGAAGAGATGGACTCCTTAATGCATAACCAGACTTGGGACTTAGTCAGGTTGCCTGCAGGAAAAACTACATTGAAGAATAAATGGGTTTACAGGCTGAAGGAAGAAGATGGAGGAAAACAGAGGTTCAAAGCTAGACTTGTGGTGAAGGGGTTTGCACAGAAGAAAGGTATTGATTTTGATGAAATATTTTCTCCTGTTGTTAAAATGACTTCAATCAGAACTATTTTAAGTCTAGTAACAGCTGAAGATTTGCATCTTGAGTAGTTAGATGTAAAGACATCCTTTCTCCATGGGGATATGGAGGAAGAGATATATATGCAACAGCCACAAGGATATGAGGTGAAAGGGAAGTAGAAACTAGTGTGCAGGTTGAAGAAGAGCTTGTATGGCTTAAAATGGGCTCCAAGGCAGTGGTATCTAAAATTTGACAAGTTTATGTCTGGACAAGGTTATACTAGATGTCACTCTGATCATTGTGTTTATCTGAAAAAGCAAAATGATGACAGTTATATTATATTGTTATTATATGTAGATGACATGCTTGTTGCAGGGTCTAACATGCAGGAAATAAATGTGCTCAAAATAAAATTGGCAAATTCATTTGCAATGAAGGATTTGGGAGTTGCAAAACAAATCCTTGGTATGAGAATCACTAGAGACAGGAAAAATCGCAAATTAACATTATCTCAGAATGAGTACATACAAAAGGTGTTGAAAAGATTTAATATGCACAATGCAAAACCAGTTAGTACACCTTTTGCTATCCATTTCAAACAGGAAATGTGCCCAAAGACCCAAGAAGACATGGATTATATGTCTAAAGTTCCATATGCATCAGCAGTTGGAAGCTTAATCTATGCAATGGTCTGCACAAGGCCTAATATTGCACATGCAGTGGGAGTTGTAAGCAGGTACATGAACAATCCAGGAAAGGAACATTTGATGGCAGTGAAATGGATTCTCAGATATTTGAAAGTTACCACAAATCAAGCATTATGCTTTGGTGGTTCAAACATTTCTCTACAGGGATATGTTGATGCAGATATGGCAGGTGACAGAGATAACAGGAGGAGCACTACAGGATATGTATTCACTGTTGGTGGAACAAATGTCAGTTGGGTTTCAAAAATCCAAAGTGTCGTTGCGCTTTCAACAACAGAAGAAGAGTATGTTGCTACTACAGAGGCTAGTAAAGAAATGATTTGGTTACAAAGGTTTATGGGTGAATTGGGTATGGAGCATGATATGGGCACGTCATACAGTGATAACCAAAGTGCCATTCATCTTGCAAATAACTCAGCATTTCATTCCAGGACTAAACACATACAACTCAAGTACCATTTCATATGATCAGTGTTGGAAGATGGAGAGTTGAAGCTGGAAAAGATACACACTAGCCAGAATCCTGTAGACATGCTAACAAAAGTTGTAACCAGGGAGAAACTGAGAACATGCTCAATTTCAATTGGTCTTCAAGGATGACGATGAAGATGAGAAACAACCAGGTCCAAAGAGGAGTCATTGTCCAACAAATGAAGCAGTGGTGGAGTTGCTACAATCATTCTCCAAGTGGGAGATTGTTGTGTGTGGAGCATGATTGTTCTGAGGTCTTTTGTTTCAGCCAGATGTATACCCCAGGAAGTTTGTACACCCCTCCACGCGGGGGGGTGCGGGGGGACTTGTCCCCCCCGCGGTGGTCAGGGGGGGCCGATCCCCCCCGGCTGCGGGGGTCTGGGGGCCAGCGGTCCCCCGGCGGGGGATGTAAAATTGCCTTGTAAAAGTATAGTAATTTCTAGTAAATCTAGGTTGTTCATTAGGTGGATGATCTGACAGTAGAACTTATGTTTAGTTTAGGGTTTTTTCCCTAGAAGGCAACCCCTCTCTTTGTATGAGGGTACTGTACTTGAGGATGTGATATAGATGTGTATTCTCTGAGCGAGAAACAGAGAGGTGAGACTGTGAGAGAAAACAGCGGATTTGCTGTAGGTTGTGTCTCTTCATTTTGCTAGATAATAGAAAGGAAGAACTCGTTGTTCGGGGTGGACGTAGCCCAAACTGGGTGAACCACGTATATCTGTGTCTCTCTTGTTTTATGCATTTTCTGTGTTTATATTTCTGCAATATTTTATGTGTTCCATTGCTCCGTAATATATAATTTTCTAACATATAATATTAATCCCTTGGGTTTATTATTATTCGGTTGGGTTTTAGAAATAATCCCTTGGGTTTATTATTCCCTTCAGTTCATAATATCAATCCCTTGGGTTCATTTGGTTCATATTCCTAGGGTATAATATTATTCATAGGGTTTATAATATTAATCCTAGGGTTTAATATAAATCTCTTGGGTTTACAATCATGGTCATCCATGGTTAATGATGGTCCAATGTCACAATAATATGCCAAAGATTGTGTTAATATAAAAATCAACCATGGTCTGACGTCACATTGTGACAAACATTGTGTGAGTATCAAAACCAATGATGGTATATCATGGTCAAGCATTTTTATTTTAGGGTTTATAATATTTATCTTATGGTTTTTATACCTTGGGCTTAATATTATTCCTTTGACATTTACAACTATTTCAAGAGTGAAATCAATAGATGGTTGGCATATTTCACCATCTTTTTATTTTCAACATTATGCAAAGTGCTAAACAATGTGAGAAGGGATTGGTTGGAAAGTGTGAATGGTTGTGATCATTATCTTGTTGATTTGAATTAGTGTAACTTTTGTCATCAATCTCGATGTGTTTTGGAAGATGCTAGCATTTAATAATTGTATTCTGGTGGAGTGTTTAGAGTTGAATTTCCTATCAACCACATTTAAACTTTTTATTTTATTTTTATTAAATGTTTATTGCATAGTTACTTCATTATTATTTATTAAATGATTATTAATATAATTGTTGTTATTATCTTTATTTATTTATTATTATTTAGTATATAGCAATAATATAATTATTATTATTATTTAATATAATATTAATTATTATTAATATGGTGTTTATAGCTATATTAATATTATTGAGAATAACATTAATTCTTAATATTATTTATAATTGATATATGTGTTTGATATAGGCCTATCATGTTTATCAATCACATTTATTAATGTAATTGTGTTAGTTATTAAATTTATAACAACAATTTGTAATTTTGTAAAATAACAATATTTATCCACATATTTTAATGAGTAAAAACTAGAATTTATCTAATTCATATAAAAATAAAATTTCCTAAAACATATAGTGCATTACGATAATTTTGTGATAAACCATTTAACTTTCAAAAATAATTTATCATATCATTTTCATTTTCTAAATATGGTAAAGTAAATAATTAATTTTAAATATGAATGAAAATCATATGCACAACAAATTAACTCACAGAACAATAAACTGGCGGAAAAGGCAGAGAGCCATCATGTGGTCTCTCATGCTCATGTAATTCTATCTTATTCAATTAATTTAATAATAGATTTAAATACAGGAGAAAGTGGTCTTAAGATAGTGCGTCTATCTTAGACTCACTTGGTTGAAACATTTTCTCAACTTACACACTAATTTACGAGAGCTAGTTTGAGAGAATCTCTCATCCAAAACTAGACTCCTTAGTTTGAGTAGTTCTCATGATTTTATTAATTTAATTTAATATTTGGATTTATTAATTGATTATTAAGAGAGTGAGGCTAACATTCCCCCCCTCAATGATAAATCCAAAATGGACAAGGAAACATCTTCTAAGTTCTCAAGTCGATCCTCAAAAATCATTTGCCTGAAAAACCACCAAAGCTGGATGCTGAAAAAACTCAAATCTTAAGAGAACATGAATCATCTGCATGTGTGATTCATCTTTGAATGTTGCTTGACAACTCCATCATGTGCCAAGCCACAAAATGATCCAACTGTCCTTTGCTTGAAAACAACATCTGGTGTCCACTGACACAATTTGATGAATGCCCACTGGAGTATCTACTGATGATGATCGCCCACTGGCTAATGACTTTGAAAAACAACTCACTGTTGCTTTTTTTGTGTTTTAAAAACTGCTCACTGCAGCTTTTGTTGTTGATTCCCACTGGCTGGTTTGAAGATGCCCACTTTCTACTTCGATGATGTTGTCGAGACTTTCAATCTGACAACCACTTGTCAGATTCATTAACATTTTCCCCCCTTTGTTAGCTGAAAGGAGAGACAATCATCTGCATTTGATATCTGAACTCCCCCCTTCAAGTGTAGGAGAGTTTCACTGTTGTACTCCCCCATTCAACTGCACGCGAGTATCATCGTCATTTGACTGTTGTCTGCAATATGTGTGAGTGAATTCGATTGTAAAACTTGTACAATCTTCTGGATGTGGATGACGATTCCCAGGGATCAATCCATGAATAATTTATCTTCAATCTGATCGACTATCGTTGGTTGCAGCATTTCTCTGATGTATGATTGGACTTGCCATAGTGGCTACAAGGATGGATATCAAAACATTGATCTTCCAGATGATTGGTTCTTTGACAATGAGAACATTTCAGTTTGTCTACAACTTGAGTTTGCATGCATTTCTGTTTGTCTGAACTTTCAATTTGTGTGCATTGATGTTTGTCTGCAACTTGCGGAGAACTTGGTGAGGTGATATGTTCAAGTAATCTGGCACTCACGAACTGAATGGGCTTTGAATAATCAGGGATATGTAAGTTGTTGTCATCTTCGACATATCCTAAGCTGTGTCGATTTCGATTACTTTGGATTTCTTCTCATGGCTTGATAATGGGTTTGGAAGAAAGTTGCACTAGAACAACTTCAACACTTGAAGCTGGTTGGATGAGTGAGTTCGAATGATCAGCTGTATCTGGAAAAGACTTGGAAGCAACACGCTTCTCTTGCAACTCAATTCTCTGCAGTTGCGATACTAGTTGAAGGAACTCAATCGTTTCATGTGCATGTTGAAGATGCACTTGAATGTCAGCAAGAGTGGTTTTGCTAATGTGCACCATGTCATTGGCTGATGATGTCATTAAATTGTGAAGAATTTGGGACAGCCGAATGTGTGTCGCCATGTTGTCTTGCTTACTTTGAAGGCATGCTCGGTTGGTGTAGAAGTCGTGCTTGAAAATTGCGCACTTGAGTTGAAATGACAGGCTCGCTTGTACTGTTTGTTGATTGCTGATGCTTTAAAAACTTGCTTGAATTGTTGACTTGACGCTCGCTTGATGACGATCACTTTGCATGAAAGGAACTTTATGAATGATGTAATGAACTTTACACAGGCTCGCTTGTTGTGCGTTGAACTGTTGCACTTGAATTGGTTACTTGACAAGCTCACTTGATCTTAGTGCGCTTGCTGTAGACACATGCCTGTTTTGATGCTTACTTGAAGATTAGACGTTATGCTCGTTTGATGATGATTGCTTGCTTGATTATTTTATGAACATGCTTGCTTGCTTGATTGTTTTTACTTGAAATACTTGTTTGTTTGATTTTTTTTAATGACATGCTTGCTTGTTGATGATTGTTGTACTTGCTTTAAACACTTGTTGTCTTGAATTCTTGGGTGATTACTGCACTTAGTGATGCACTGAATGTGCTGAAAAATGATGGGTGTCGAATACTGTTGAAAATTCTCCCAAATGACAAATGATAAATCCAATGTTCAAGTAACAACTGACTTGACTTAATGATGCACTCTAACAAATAAAATGAGGGTGTCGGTTACAACTGAAAATGCACCTAGACAACTCAGTTAAAACATTGCAAGTGAGATAGAAAGTGTTCATAATGTTGATTTCGTTTGGACTTCAAATGCTTGAGTGTGTAGCGTCCTTAACTTGATGGCATGAATTAGCTGTTGTGAAATGTTGCAGAAGATTTCTTTTATCAAGTCGCTGATGTGACGCTTTGTTTTTATTTCAGGAGCTTGATCGAGCATGCTTATACTTAAGCGTTTCTTATTCCCATTTAGTTTGTGTAAACAGATGCCAAAGAAAGCATTTAATGAATGCAACACAAACCATGCAAACACATTCATGACACAGAGTGTACTTATGATCCCTTTATTCAATTTCGCACGGATCTAGGACACAATCACCACAAAAAGATATGTTTTTATTAACCTTCAAGATACATCATCATGACAATGTCTTCAGTGGGGCGTCTCAAGCACAGAATGAAAACTCCTTGGCATCAAATTGTCTTCAAAAAACTCCCTGTAGTGACTCAATCACTCTCAAAGTAAAAGATTACTTTGGATTACAATAATGTCTCACCTAAACAAATTCACTTATAGCTCTAAATTTACAAAATATGCACCTTATGACTCCACAAAATCACTTATTACTCCAGTACATAAAAAATTAGAAATACTCCTTATCTCTCCAAAATATACAAAAAAAATATCACTTTTTACTTCTCACTCCAAAATTTACAAACTTTACTATCTCCAACATTTACAAATAACCCTTACAGCTTCTCACACCTTATTTTTCCAAAAAACTTTACTTTAATATCACTTTATAAAAAAGTGAAAACATCACTTCAAACCTTAAAAACTCTACTTTCAATTCGTAAATTTGGGATAAAAAAAAAGGATCTGGATCTAAATAAAGGTTTTCTTTTTACCGTATGCTTTGAACAACGCCCACAACATGCAACGATGCTTCAAAAAAATGCAGAGATGTTAATTAATCCAATGAGCCGAGACATCAATTAATCCAACGCAGAGACAATTCTTTGCTACTGGCCACTTAACAGATTTTGTCAACGCTTGTTGACTTCTTCGGCACCTCCGAGGTAATGAGAAGACAACTTTTGGCCGAGGAGCAGGAGCAAGCCATCGAGATGGAAAGAACCCGGTTAGCATAGTTACATTTATTCAACCAAGTCTCCAAAATCACAACGGCTAATAACACCATTGTGACTCAGGAGCAACATAACGATTTTGATGATTCCAAATCAACAGATCAAGATCTCAAATGACTTCTCACTGACAGATCACTTCAGCTATCTACTGGAAGTATTGAACAATGATTCCATGAGTGGAGAAAAGCCAAAGAATAACAACACGAGTGATCAAGACAACCATGGGCACAACCTTCCGAACAATTCATTCACAACACCACGTGCATCATGTACAGCCAACAGCATATCAGCAACCACATAGCAACTCATTGTTGGGTACCCACCATTAGCGAAAAATTGATCATACATAGCGTATTATAATCATTATTGTCATTATACAATTACATGGATCCATTTATGAAGTTGGCATTGCATTTAAAAAAAGTCGTTGTAGTTGGAGAGACGACAGTGTACTCATTCTACTCCAACACATTCTAAGTGGACACGTTGATCCCCATCTGGGGTTAGGACACACAGCTCCATATTAGGGGCCAAGCCGAAAAAAAAAAACCTCGCTCTGCCGCATGGCAAACACGTTCAATACTCCATACCAGCATACATGGTCAGAAAAAATGTTGCTCGTCATAAACTGGTCACTGGTTTTGTCTCACAGATCAGTAGGCCCTCTGGGTGGAAATATTCGATTTCAGTGGGTGAGATATGATACGACGTTCCTCTCCGACATCACTGAGCTATGTCCATAAAACAAAACCTTGTTCTGATACCACATGAAGGAAAATCACACAGCCATAAAATTATATATACAACAAATTAACTCATAGAACAATAAACTAGCGGAAAAGGAAGAGAGCCATCATGTGGTCTCTCATGCTCATGTAATTCTCTCTTATTCAAATAACTTAATAATATATTTAAATACATGAGAAAGTGGTCTTAAGATAATGTGTCTATCTTAGACTCACTTGGTTGAAACATTTTCTCAACTTACACACTAATTTAGGAGAGCTAATTAGAAAAATTTCGCATCCAAAACTAAACTCTTTAGTTTGAAGAGTTCTCATAATTTTATTAATTTAATTTAATATTTAAATTTATTAATTAATTATTAAAAAAGTGAAGCTAACAAAATACAATTATAAGCATAGGATCAGAGTAGTCATGGATTCTATGCTAGGTTTTTATTATTTGGACTAAACTAAACATAAGAAGATATTATCTTCCTATGATATCACGGGATCCCTCGACATTGCAAGCGACTTCAAGCGACTTCACTTGAAACATGAAAGCAGTTCGAAGATGGAATTGTCATCCCCTAAGTGGCTGTCAAAATTAGTATAATTAATTTCCCTATTCATGAACGTATGCATATAACTGTATTCATGAACGTTGCATATAACTGAATTCATAGCAATTTTTTTTTTAAATTTACACATGAAATTTCCTTCATAAAAGGATGGTCATTTTGATGATGTTATTATTACAATTTTTTTTTATAACTTATAATTTATATATAATTAATTAATTAAAGAAATCACTCCATTCAAATAAATATATAATTTTAAAAATATTAAATTAATATAATTATTATGAAAAAAAAACCAATTCCGTTGTATCGATAACATATTATGCCATCAATTTCATTATATCAATTAACTTTATATGATCACTTCATCAATTGACTTTGTTTATCATATATCTTTTCCATTATAACCATTAACTTCCTTAGTCAACATTTATGTAATTATGGGATATTTTAAAAATTAAAATTGAATGATCTGTAGTGTACAGAAGCGAATGTCGGTGTATCATTTTTTACAGAAAAGGACCGAAGACTCAAGGCCCCGTTCCCACTGCTTAATCATCAAGAATATAATTATCGGATCACGCAAAAAAATATTTAAAAAATTAAAATTGAATGATCTGTTGTGCTGTATAAAAGCGAATGTCGGTGTATCATTTTTTTACATAAAAGGACCAAAGACTCAAGGCCCCGTTCCCACTGCTTCATCATCAAGAATACAACGTGTGGTCCTTTTAAGGGCAACAACCAGTTTGGGTTAAGGGCAACAACCAGTTTGGGTTAAATGGTTGTTAGTCAAAAATCCTTTGACTTCACTTCACTCCATTCTGGAATTCTTTTTTATGCAAAAATGTGGGAGTTGTACTATCATCACACTCACATCATCTCTAGATTTTCTGGTTACAGCTAACTCTACAAGCTTTTTACAGGCAGCAATGGGGCCGACTCCTAATGGTGTCAAATTAGGTTGCTTCTGGACACAGAAAGGCCTGGCGATATCCACCGATTCTTGATTACTAACTTTATCCCACAACCCATCTGATGCCAAAATTAAAAACTCGCAATCAGATGTAATCTCAATCTTTCTGGTGTCTGGTTCAGCTGTTATCCATTCTTTCATGTGCGAATCGCCTATTGCCCTAGATACCGCCAGGGATCCCTGAACTCGCCAAACTCCGTGGCGGAGGTCCACAATTCCATTCAAATTCTCTATCCGTTTCCGCTCGTCCTCCCTTCCAGCTCGATGATCACATGTTAGGGCTTCGGAAGCACCATCTCTGCTAATAACTGCTCGACAATCCCCAGCATTGGAAACCACTAAGTTACCATTTATAATGAGAGCAGTTACACAAGCTGTACCGCTACCAACATCCTGTTTCAAAAATTCTGCATCTGTTGTTAAGTACCCCTCTCTAACAGCCTGTTCAAGAATATCCTCTGTTTCGTTTTCCATTCCGACCATTGCGTCCAGAATGTTCTGCCCAATATTTTCGGCAGCGAAAGCTGCAGCTTTCCGACCGCTATGACCATCAAAGACGCCAAAGAAGGCCTGTTTGGAATCACCAAGAACATTGACAATGGCCTTGTGGGCGTCTTCCATGCATTCTCGCCTACCCTTTTTGCAGGAAATCGCATAATGAAAACCCTCCCTATTATCCTCCATCGGCTGCTCCACGGCCACGCACGGAGCATTGAGGGCGGCCGGCAACTGGAGCGGAACATCTAGCCTCGGCGGGCGTTTCCTCTTGACCAGAGGCTCAGGGCAGTTGTCGCCCAGAAAGGGGGACCTGCAGGAGCCGAAGAGCGAGGGAGAATTCCCTGCTACAACGCAAGCCATGTTTATGTGTTTCAATTCAATAGAATAGAGTGTCTCGTTGGGAGCCTGTGAGTCGTTGTGGATTCCTTTTGCGGTATCTGCTAAGCATTTATATTGCGTTCAATGGTTCAACTCAAATCAGATTTATATTGCGTTCAATGGTTCAACTCAAATCAGATTTAGGAAACTTGCACCGTCAAACTCGTGGGCACGCGATTATCACCGTGTATTATTATATATGTAGTACAACAGACTATGAGGTGGAACACGGTGAATTGGTCTCCAATTATACAGGAAATCTTTATCATGTTTCTCTGGTCAAAGTCGCCCCTCGTCATGAAGGAACCTCGCAAAAGGTTAAATTACTTATTATGAAAATTGATTAAATCAATATTGTCGGCGCTGATGGTGACAAATAACTACCGGCACTAAAGTATTAATGGTAACGTGAAGTTGTTTGTCTTTTGTAGTGAATAAATAGATGGAGTGTTTCTATTGTCTTGATTATAGAATTTAGAATTAAATTTATTTTTGTCTTTTTTAAGGATTTTAAATCAAATTGACAAAAAAATTGGGTATTTAGATGGTCCAGATTATAGAATTGAGAAACAAAAGTATAATTATTAATCAAATTATTTTCCTTACTATTTAAAATATATTTTTATTTATTATTTAAAATATATTTTTGAATGTGTAAAAGAATTGTGAGTCATGAAAAATCTCTAAATATTATTTTGTGTAAATTTAAGGTGTAATGTAATAAAATATTATTTTGTGTAAATTTAACGTGTAATATAATTGTTTTATGGTGTATTTTATTTTTTTGCATAACTTTTTTTTTTAAATTGTGATTTTTAAATGTTTGAATTTTTTTAATGCATAATTAAATTTAATATTTTTTAATTTTTTCTTAAAACACTATGATTATGTAGACTATACAAAATATATGATTCCAACAAATTTATACAAGATGATTAGAAAATATATTAAAAGAG
Organism: Pinus tabuliformis; assembly: GCA_031772625.1. Taxonomy (NCBI): domain Eukaryota; kingdom Viridiplantae; phylum Streptophyta; class Pinopsida; order Pinales; family Pinaceae; genus Pinus; species Pinus tabuliformis. The sequence continues at coordinate 82,223,029 of CM062806.1, read as the reverse complement.
TCAAAACTTAGAAGAGTTAGACTACATATAAATTTAACATCTTTACCATTACAATAATCTTTATCAAATTTTAGAAAAAAACCCACTCTAACCTATAATAAAATAAAAAAACAAAAACATAAAAAAAAACAAAAACATAAAATTAATAGCTATATAAAATGTATATACTTAATTAATAATAATTACTTCAAATTTAATAACATATACACCATCATCCCATAGAACCATTAAAATTTTATGGTGAAATGATCTATATACAACCATGTATACACTATCTCATATAGTGATTAATTATCTCATATAGTGATTAATACTTTATAGTAATTAATATTAATACTTTATAGTATGGAGATATTATTACCTTCGTAAGGATCCAAACAAGTCAAAAGAGAAATAGGAATGAGAACTTATGTTTTGATATGGCTAATTAAAAGAGATGAACATATAAAGAGTAGGTTTTGAAGAGTACTGAATTATGCGAAAGGTCAATGTAGGTTGTTATTATATTTTAATATTTTAAATCAGATTAAATATCTAATATAAGTATTAAATGCAACATTTAATTTAAAAAAGAAAAATCGGAAAGGGACACTTAAATTTTATTGTAAATTATTGTTATTATTGTAAAAATTTTAATTATTTTTTATTTCTAGATTTAAAAAAATATATATATATTTTTCAATTTGCATATATTGGATGTTTTTATTAATATTTTAAAATCAATAAAAACTTGTTAACATGGTTGGGTTTGAAGGGTGCTATTTTGTATGACAATTTAAATTCAAAACTAAGGTAATTGAGACACCTAAAATAGTCATATTAAGGGTTGATGTAACCCCAGTGATATTGACAACTCTAATACCTTTAAATAACATCTTTTTGAACCACAAAATAATACCCTAAATCGGTCTAGCCCTTGTCAAACGAGAAGCCATTCTCTGGAAGACGGGAAGCTGATATAGCCTTGCGTGAAGCAAGTGAAGACATAATTCCACAGAAGAGGTCCTAAATTTAGAGTACAAAAATCATTATTTTAAAAAATCTAAAATATACAAAAATTAAAAAAAAAAAACTATAATTTATGATATTTAAGCTCTCCTTACCATTCCATTGAAGTCATAATACATTTCTTGATCCAAATATCACCCCTTTTATCTAATTCTTCATGTAAATAAATCATTTTATAATAAATTATGTTGGGAATCACGATTTCCGCTACATCAAAGCCCACAAGTGTTAGTAAACACACACATCGTCATAGTCCACGAGAGGCATTTAAGCACATGCTATGAAACACGGGGAGAGTTGGTTTATCCAATTCCAACAATCTCCCCCCAACACGAGTCATGTATGATTCAGACTTGAGACCTTTGGCTCTGATACCACTTGATATTTATGTTTGGAAATTACTGAGAGGGGAGAGGGGGTGAATCAATAATTTTAAAACTTAATTTTTTCTTAACTTGACTTTCTTCTTATGCAACTCATGATTTATGTATATACTCATTTATTAATGGTTTCCTTTTCCAGTTATTAGAGAGACATTTGCAGATATACTTATTCAGAATTCAAGAGCAATCACATAATATTCAAGAAACAACACATGAAGGCACCAGATTTAAGTGGAAACCCATAAGGGAGAAAACCACGATTTTTGGTTGAAAGTGATGTGAAGACAAGCTCATACTTCCTCATTACATTAGATTTTTGTAGGCTCCTATCTCAATGAAAGCTCCGACTCTCACAAATTTCTGCAGGCTACAACCCACAAGAGGCTCCTACCTCAATATGCTATAACATGTTCTTTATCAAGCTACAACTTGAAAAGAGATTGCAATCTCTCAATCACAATGCCAAGTCAAAAGTTCTGGTTACTTGATATAAATTTCTGTTGTCAAGTCTACTGCACATCTTCTTTGCTTCTCCTCTTCAAATATCTTCCTCTTTTGTTGCTCTCATACAAACTACTTAACATCAAAACTCCTTTTCTTCATTCAACAATATATATTTTATAAGCATGGCTTCTTAGTTGTTTGTATTCTCTACAAGAATTTGAAATGACAAGTTGTCTCTTGGTCTTCCAACACTATTCACAATATGCCTCTTCATTTTGAATGTTGAAAATCAAAATTTTGTAACATAAAATAAATTTGCAATACATTTGGCAAGCAACAATGGTTTTATAAGACAAATCTGGAAATTTCTCATTTGGTATTGGTTACATTTTCTAGATTTGTACCACCTACTTGTTAATGGTTAATAAAAGAACACATTTTCCAACCAACCATGTCAAGAGCCATTTTCAGATTAAATCAACATATCTATCCATGTTTTAGCCTTTGCACTTTACATCACTTTCAGCCTTAAGCATAAATTATCACGAATGTGATTAATGCCATCAATTCCAATATTACCAACATTCTCCCCCTTTGGCGTTGATGGTAAGACAACAATTCCTTTTCCTCTAAAAAAACCTATCTCTTATTCTACTTCATTTTTCCTCATACCTCTCCTTACCTCCTTCTTTGACATCAATGGAAAATGGTGGTTTTAACCAATTAGTCTCATGTCCAAAAAAAACTCCATAACCCTACATGCAATTGATAACAAATATGGAAGAGTGAATGTTGCTCCAATGTGTATAGGGTGAAACCTAATATTTCCAACATTGCTTCAAAGTGAAAGAGAGTGTATAGTAAGTAAGATTAGTTGGCATCAATGATCATCAACACATGTGGCATATATATATTCATTATACAATATATATGAATATTCGTTGACCAACATGAATGATAATTAGCCACTGACCCTAACATCTCTCGAATAAGTCTCATTGAATATATATGTATGATCATATATAGGAATCATAATATATCCACCTTGGTGGATTGTATAATAGTGGAATTCTTCGATAGGTGGTGAATATGTGTGTTAATGCTCTAATACCAAAACAATGTTATCAAAATCGGTGTAGACGGCTAGGGCACAAAAAACTAAAAAACAATTATGTGTGATTTCATCAATGCCTCACACATACCCATTCTTGGTTCATCAATGCTTTGGGCTCAACGATTTTGTCATGTCATGAAAGCTTTGTTTCAACGTTGCCATCAAATCTTTGTTTCAACGCTTCCATCAATGATTTTGTCATGCCACTAACATTACTTGCCAACGCTTTGTGCCAACGTTGCTATCAATGCTTTGTCAGCGCTCATATTGCTACTCCATATGTGTATTATCGCTCTATTATCGCTACCATTATCAAACTGCTCGTTGGTACATATTAACTTTGCTAGCTACTCCATATATATAACATCAACATACTGCTCACTGCTCCATATTAACGTTGCTCGCTACTCCATATATATGACCTTATCACTACTCACCCCTCCTATATTATCACTGCTCATTGCTCCATATGTATGACCTTACCGCTGCTCCATATACATAACATCAATGCTGCTCCAAAGCTCCATCGATGTTCCATCAACGCTATCCCATATGCATAACATCTACTTGTGGTCTGCCCCATTTGACGTCTTCATTGAAGGATTGATTCCATGTGGTCCTTCCCATTTAAGGATGATGAGGCTGGATGCAAGTCTAGCATATCACCCCTCAGACCTAGTAAATCAGTCCACTCTGTAGTGCAGCCCATGGCGCCATTTTCTCCAACCATTTCTAACCAAAATTACTAATAATTAAACTACTAGGGTGTGACTTCCTGTAGCTAATAGTCGCTTTAGACTATTTTAAGATTCATCAATTTCTAGAAAATAAATTAGCTTCTTTGAAATTGACAAGATTGAATTTTATGCACATATTGCAAACCCCAATATTCAGCAGGCAGAACACAGGTGTGAAATAAACGTGATGCATCTACTCGCATTTATTCATTCCTAGCACAATTTATCCATTTCTTTCTCTCCCCTCCAAAATAATTAAGTAGAATTGGTTGTCAAAATAGAAAAGCAATGGAATGAATACACAAAATGTTGAGTGAACATGGCAGTTGCATAACAGATGAATCAAGAATTAAACCCCTTTTTGATTCAAGTTTTCATATTGTTATCACTCAGAAATTTCTCTAGAAGTTATTAGAAGAAAGAAAATGACCGAGGTAACCACAAACCAACTTTTGGGCATAGGCTCTAGCCAACCTAGGCTCAAAGAGGGCTCTCTCTATATGATTTAGCTTTGTTTGTTGGGATTTCAGGCTAGTTATGAATGTTCGGGGGGGGGGTTTGATTTGTATTGAAGATTGGATGGTGGGATCCTTAAAACAGATGGATAGAATGATGTCTTTAGACCATTGGGCTATGGAGTCAATAGAAGGGCAATAGAACTGGATCAACTCACTAAAGGGAATGTTCAAAGGGCAAGCTAGCAGAGTAAAGTGCAGGTCTTTGGAATAGGAGGGTGAAATGGTTTTAATTAGGGTGAGAGAGCAATTAAGGGTTCTCAGACTGGGATATAAACGAGGAATAGGGGGTAATCAAAAGCAAAGGGCAATTAAGAATCCTTTGATTTGGATTAGCAAGAAACAACCTAAACTAAGGAGCAATTAAGAATTCCTTAACTTAGATATCAGTTAAAAACATTTATAAGCATAACTATTAAAATAGAGTGTAATTAAACAAATTCTGAGATATTGTTCCAGTTATAGCATTCAGATTCAGAAATACATTAAAGATTGTGGAAAAAATTTAAGAAAGATAACAATAACATGAGAAAATACTTGTCTGTGCTTCGCTCAACACATAAATCCTATGAAATATCTTGTCTTTATTCATCAATCGAGCTTGCTGGCTCAGTCAATGATACAATAGCTTTATAGTCTCTTGATCAAATTTGTATAGAAATTTCTAGGAATACACACTTACATACTTCAAATTTATTAAGAGAGTTTCGGCGTAAATCACATAAAGAAAACCTTTGTCGACACGTTTCGAACCAACTAGTGTGGTTCATCGTCAGGACAAGTTGAGAAGTCAGATCATGGCTGCCATTATATAGGGAGAGCAAATCATCCAAACGGCTAGGCTAACTAGATTGATCACCAATGGCTAGCTAAAACGGCTAGATTAAAATTAATATTAAAATATTAGGTCAAATAGAAAAATTAACTAATTGTAAAATATAAGTTATTATATTATATTTTATTAATATATTTTTCATAGGTTAATACATTAATTTAATTCATTAATAATTTATATAACCACTAGGGAATAATACAGGTTTTTCGAGGGGATCATTCAGCCTCCCACCGCATTGATGCTGCCAGCCGAAGTTTCGGTAAGGTCTCGTCGCTCCGTGGTCAGGTAATCCATTGCCATTCGCATAGGTTTTATGGTAATCTTTCACATAATTATAATATTAGTAATAATAATGAATTTTTATATAATAACATTGAGGTTTTATGTAATAATAATAATATTAATATTTTATGTAATAATAATAATAATAATAATTTTTCATTTAATAACAATAATAATATTAATAATTACAACAAGAAGTTATGTAATAATTTTAATAATGTGTGTGATGATAATAACCATGATGATATTATTAATAATAATAATATTGATAATGAACCTATTAACAACAACATTTGTATTAGTAGTGACAATGATATTAATTTATCGTTTGAGTATAATAACTATCTGGGCAATAACAATGAGGTCTTGAACATGGACAAGAACATTCTTCCCCCTCCCTCCCGAACAATAGAGTTGTTAACTTATCTAGTTTCTCTTTTTCCCTGTCTATTTTTAAACTTTTAGGCAAAGGTTTAAACTTTGCCCTAGCCCCTCGAAAAATCCCGGTGGATAATATTATTTGTGACGTGGAATATGGGATTAAAGATCTTCCTGATAATATCAAGGACACTATTAGATAGGATTGTGCTATCGTCCTTAGAAAGGATAAGCCTCCTCGGAAGAACCTCAGTAATGAGGAATTCAGTGCCCTTAAAACCTTAAACCAGAACAAAGATATCGTCGTTATGAAGGCTGACAAAGGAGGAGCTGCGATCATCCTTAATAGGGATGATTACCACAAGAAGATGTTAGATCATCTTTACAATAGTGGTAGTTATAAAAAGCTGCCCAAGAACCCTCTTAATAAAATTTCTAAGGCAATGGATCTTGCCATCAAATCCAGTAGCTCTGTGAATTCCCTCTACCATAAACTCATTGAAAGCAGTCCCATTACTCCTAGGATCTATGGGTTGCCTAAGATTCACAAAGAAGGGGCCCCCCTGAGGCCTATTTTCAACACCATTGGTGGTCCAACCTACCTTCTTGCTAAGTTCCTTTCCCTTAAGCTTAAGCCCCTAGTTGGACGTACAGATTCCTTCGTGAAAGACTCTGCATCCTTCATTAATGAGCTTAAGGACATTATGCTTGACCCTGAAGACATCCTCGTCAACTTTGATGTGGTCTCCCTTTACACTTGTATCCCTATAAAGGAGGCCTTGGAAGTGATCTATCACCTACCAGATCCTGATACCGCTCAGCTGGTCGAGATCTGTCTCACTTCCACTTTTTTTTGTTTCGAGGGTGAGTTCTTTGAACAGACCTCTGGTGTTGCCATGGGCTCACCCCTTTCCCCTATTGTTGCGAATCTTTTTATGGAAGATTTCGAAGTCGAAGCTTTAGCCTCAGCCTATCTCCTACCCAAGCTTTGGAAAAGGTATGTTAATGACAATAATTTCATCTGGTCCCAAGGGCAAGAGGAGTTATATCTCTCCTTCAATCACCTCAACTATCAATCCTCTGCCATTAAGTTCACCATGGAAAAATAAGTCAATGGTTGCCTCCCCTTCTTGGATATTCTTATTTCCAAGAATAAGGACGGTTCCCTCTCCCACTCAGTGTTCTGGAAGAAAATGCATACTGAGCAGTATCTTCATGCCGATTCCCATCATTTCCCTGCTCAAAAATTGGGGGTTCTTAACACCCTCGCTACTCGAGCCCTTAGGATTTCAGATAATAAGAACTTCGATAAAGAAAAATCCCATATCCTTAATGTCTTTGTGGAGAATGGCTATAATAGGCACCTAAGTCAGAAGGCTTCCCTTAAAGCCTCTAAAAATTCGGTTATTAGGAAGGAACGTAAAGAATGCCTGCTAGGTGTCCATCTTCCCTATGTCCAGGGGACCATGGACAAGATTACTCAAATCCTTAAGAAGTTTAATATTCCCTCAACCTTTAGGCCCCTTAACACCATTCATAAATCCCTCTGATCAGTGAAATATCCCATTAACCCTAAGGACATGAAGGGTGTCTACTTGATCCCCTGTTCTTGTGGGACCCCGTATATCGGGGAAACCAGGCACTCCATCCATCAAAGGATAAATGAACATGCAGCTAACCTAAGACATGGGAGAACCAAGTCTTTAGTGTTAGCAGAGCATGCGAAAAATACAAAACATCATGTGTGTATTGAGGAGGCCAAGGTTATTACCAAGGTTGCGCAGTTCCATCACCATAAATTTACGGAAGCGATTGAAATTGAAAAAAGGCCTAACAATCTCAATAGAGATGATGGCTGGAAGATCAGTCGTTGCTGGATCCCTGCCCTTTCTTCTTAGTCTTGACAAGGTTTCCCCTTATTTTCCTGGTTCCTTCTCCTTAGAGTTGTCTTGTCCTTCCTCCTAGGGTTTCTCCTTTTATTTATGTTTTTTACTTATTGTCCTGTTCTTGTCCCTCTTGTAAAAAAAAAAATAAATAAAAAAAATAAAAAAAAAAAAAAAATTGAAGCTCGTTCTAATTTTTATTACTTTTTCCTTATCAAAAATTTTATTAATATTATTAATCCTATTTGTTACTAAGTTTCTACCTTTACCATATAATTAAAATATAAATAAAAATAAAATAAAAAACAATTTTAACCAACACTCATAATTATTTTATTCCATTAATTCATAATTATCAATAACCCTTCACTTATCGCTTAAGATTTTAGATATAATTAAATAAGTAAATTTATTATTTTAATCAACAAAACCCCCTTTACTCCTCCTTAGCGATTCAATTGATTAGATAAATTAGTTTAGGTAATTTAATATATAATTATAATAAACTAGTATAACATTCTGTCAAAAAAAAAAAAAAAACCTGTATTATTCCCTAGTGGTCATATAAATTATTAATGAATTAAATTAATGTATTAACCTATGAAAAATATAGTAATAAAATAACTTATATTTTCCAATTAGTTAATTTTTCTATTTGACCTAATATTTTAATTTTAATTTTAATTTTAATCTAGCTGTTTTAGCTAGCCGTTGGTGATCAACCTAGTCAGCCTAGTCGTTTGGATGATCTGCTCTCCCTATATATTGGCAGCCATGATCTGACTTCTCAACTTGTCCTAACGATGAACCACACTAGTTGGTTCAAAACGCGTCGAAAAAGGTTTTCTTTATGTGATTTACGCTGAAACTCTCTTAATAAATGTTATGGATCACAGAAGCCTCAATTCAACAGTACCTCAAATTGTGAAGTATTTATAAAAAAATTATTACAAAATATCTCAAACTAACTTGAGATTTAATCTAGGAAATACAAATATCTTCTTGCAAGAAGATAGAGACAGCTATTGGTCCGTGAAGGTCTAGGGTAAAACCCTAGGGTTCTCTTTCTGGGCACTGCAGACTTTCGTTACTGTTCCGGCGCCGCGCACTGTACACCCTGTTTGGTGCTGTCTCACACCTGTCGCTTTCTGATATCGACCTGTGGTTGGATATGGGTGACATTATGGAGAAATAAGAGGTAGACTATTCAGAGGAGCCCTACCTGGATCGCGTTATTTTCGATAACCCTAGTTTTACTCCCGCCCCATCGATTGATACAACTACTCCGTTGGCTGCCCCGGAACTGCCTCATCGCTCTCCCGTCGTATCTTTACCTCGGCATAGCCCTGTCCCACCCCTCACCGGGTCTCATTCTATCGATTCACCGAGCTTCGAAGTCCCTCCTCTTTCACTGGGCACCCTCCACATTTTATCCTCACACACCCCTCCCTCGCCCTCCTTTGACCCGCTTTCATCATTTTTCACTGCTCCTCCTGTCGATACCCCGGTTACTGCTGCGGCACACACATCCTGCGCGGGAGCCCGTCTGTCTGGGTGTTTTGAGACTCCTGCGGTTAAGGTTAAACCAGCAAAACACTTTCCCCAGGAAGGCGTCCCAAACCCTCTGGTGGACCACCCGTCAACTCCTCGCACCAGCAAAAGGAAGTTGAAGTGTATCAAGGCGACCTCAAAGGATATCACCATCAGATTCGGTGAGACCTCGGCTATTGGTGAATTTGCAATCATGGCAGGCACTGTGTTGGTTGGGCATGTGCGTGGTCGAGCGTATTCAGCCAACAGGCTGACTCAGTGGGTTAAGGAGATTTGGGGAGGGATGCTTATTGAACTGCCAGAAGTCCATGTCCTGCCCAGAGGTTGGTTCTCCCTACATTTCTCAAAGGAAAGTTACACGGATTTGGTACTGGCCAGGTACTGGCACATCGAGATGGCCCCGGTCCTTCTCAAGCGGTGGAGCCCCTTATTCGACCCCGAACGTGAACAAATTGGAGCAGGACCGATTTGGGTGCGCTTGCCAGGTCTTCCGCTACAGTTCTGGGGTGAAGAGGTTTTCATCAGGATTGGCAATGCTCTGGGTACATATCTAGATCATGATCGTACCTTTGTGGAGTCGAGAAGCAGAACCCTCGCACGCATATTGGTTCACTTGGATACCCGCGAGGGACTGGAGGAAAAGATAACCCTTCAGTGGGGGAGATACATCAGAGTCCAGATACTGGACTACGAGGGGGTCCCGTTCCGCTGCAGGCGATGTCACAAGGTGGGACATCTATTCAAAGACTGCCCTCTTAATCGGAAAGCAGAAGACTCCCCGAAGATCACGCCTGCACCTTCCAGGGCAAATTCACCGGTCAGCTCGCGCCCCGCGCCCTCTGGTCCGGCTCCGGTGGTAAACTCTCCCACGGTGGATCCGGGACATAGACATTCTTCGCCGCCGCTGACCAAGGCCCATTCTGCTGCTGAAGCCGTGATAGCTTCGGGTACTCCTCTGAACCCTCCTCTCTCATCTATTGATTATATTTTTAATGCTGCAGTTACCTCTGTTCAGACATCTATGGCTCATTGTATCATGTCTTCTCCTCCTCTCATTGCCACTACTGCCCCCTCTTTGTTCTCTCCCTCTACATCTACTACCTCTCGGTCATCTTCCGAGGTCTCTCCCCCTCACCAATACTTCCTTCGTTCCAGAACCCACACCAAGGAATTTCCGGTCCGACAGTCTGGTCTTGGTCTTACTTTGCCCGGTGCTATTCCCCTGTCATCCAGAGGCAGGAAGTCCGATCTCTCCAAGGCTATTAAGAGAGCGGGGGCGGAGGTCATCTCTGGTCACCAATCCACTATAGATGGGGTCCTTAGAGCAGGAAATAACCCGCGTGGTGTTCCTCCATGAAGTGTTTATCCTTTAATTGCAGGGGCTTGGCTAGTGCCTCCAAGAAACTAGCCATGAAGCGACTCATCGAGATTGAGCCTATTGACATCATCCTGCTACAAGAAACTCTTTGCATGGCTGACCAGATCTCCCACACCCTTCAATATTTGATCCCGAGCTGGTCCTTTGTCACCCTAGATGCTGCTGGCAGATCTGGGGGACTGGCCATTGGATATAACCCTCGAACCATTCGGGTTGATGCATCTTGGGGGGGGTCGGGATTTTTGGGACTAGATATATTCTCAGCGGATCTAGGCATGAATCTTCGGATTGTGAATGTTTATGGTCCCTGTATACAAAGGGAACTATTTTGGCAGCGCATATTACACCTCTCCCTCCTGGACTCTGATCAGACAATTATCGGTGGGGATCTTAACTTTTCATTGGGATTCAGAGAATCATGGGGGTCTGCGGCTCAAATTGATGCTATCACCGACTATATGACAAATCTGTTGGAACAGACAAACTTTATTGATGTCCCCATGCACAAACTTCTACCCACCTGGAGGAACAGAAGGGTGGGAGATGCAGCACTGGCTCGTAGACTTGACAGATTTATAATGAAAGATTCGCTCCTACAGCAGCTGCATCACTACAAGCAATGGGTGGGCACAGGGGGCATATCAGATCACTCACCTATTTATCTGGAAATCCAGGGGCCTTTCAAGAAACCAAAAGCCCCTTTCAAATTCAACCACGTCTAGCTGAAAGACCCTTCATACATAAATATGGTCTCTGATTACTGGATTGCAAATCCCATTAGTGGAGCAGAGTCCCTCGCAAAAGGTTTCTGCAAAAATCTCTCCGAGATCAAACACCTTTCCATTATTTGGGCCAGGGAGAAGCGCTCACGGGAAACTTTACAGCTCACTCACATAGAATCTGAGTTGAGCTCATTACTTGATGAACGAAGTCTGGGATTCATCTCTGCGGAGGACAAGATCCGATTGATAGAACTGGAAAATCAGAAGGCAAACATTCTTAAGGAGCGCGAGGAATCCCAGAGATTGAGGAGCAGAGCTATTTGGTTAAAAGCGGGGGACGATAACACGAGGTTCTTTCATAGCTATGCCAAGGGACGAAAGGTATCCAATACCATTTGGAATCTCCCTTCACCTGAGGGAGGCATGACTGACACTTTCAACAAGCTTGCCCACCTCGGCACCACACATTTCAGAAACCTCTACAAATGTCCTCGTGGAGAAAATCTTCCTGATATCATCAATGTGGTGGGACATTTTCCAAGGTTTGTCAATGGGGAAGATGCAGAAGAACTATCTGCTCCAGTTACTTCAGGGGAGCTAGAGGGTACTTTAAAATGGTTCAAAAAAGATAAGAGTCCAGGCCCGGATGGCTGGACCATTGAATTCTATCTGGCTTTTTATGAGATCCTAGGGCAGGATCTTCTGAGAGTAGTGCAGAAGAGCAGAACTACGAGATCCATTTATCACGCCCTTAATTCTACTTTCATCGCCCTCATACCTAAATCTGATTCCCCATCATCTTTTGATGATTATAGGCCTATCTCCTTGAGCAACTGCCTTTATAAGATCATTTCTAATATCATTGCAAATCGTCTCAGGCCGATTCTCTCCAGACATATTGCCCCTCAACAGTTTGCCTTCCTTGAATCTAGACAGATCCATGAAGCCATAGGTTCGACACAAGAAGCCATCCATTCTATCTGGTCCAAGCATCTCAAAAGCATCATTCTCAAGATTGACATGTCCAAAGCTTTCGACCGTGTCAGTTAGCTCTATATTAAGATGCTTCTTATTCACCTGGGCTTCCCTTGGATTATGGCCTGCATTACCTCCCCTTCCTTCAGTGTCGTCATCAACGGCTCGGCCTCACACTTCTTTCACTCTGAAAGGGGGCTTAGGCAGGGTTGTCCACTATCACCTCTTCTCTTTCTGATGTGATGGATGGTCTTAGTCGTCTAATTGCCTCTGCCAAAACGAATGATGATATTTGCGGCCTCAGGATCTCGGAGGATTGCTCTCTCACTCACCTCTTATTTGTGGACGATGTGCTCTTTTTACTTGATGGTAGCATTCGGGACTCTAGATCCTTTTCCAAGATACTTATTCTTTTCTCATCCACTACTAGCATGCTCGCGAATCACTCCAAATCCACCATCACCTTCACCCGCACCTTTGTTCATGAATCCCAATTTGCTCATCAGGTATTTCCCTACAGCATTCATCCCTTGGATAGAGGCCTCAAATATCTGGGATTCTGGCTAAAACCTACTTGCCAGAGAATTGCAGACTGGGTCTGGCTTGTCTCTAAACTGGAGAAGAGACTGACAGTCTGGAGTTATAGATATTTATCCAGGGCGGGCAGACTGGTGCTTATCAAATCAGTTCTGGAGGCCACACCGGTTTTTTGGATGGCTCTTGCATGGATTCCTAGGAACATTCTCGCTCGTATAAAACAACTATGCAACAGATATCTCTGGAACGGGAATCAGGATAAAATATTATTTGCCTGGATCAGCTGGCAAAAGATAGCCCTACCAAAGAAATGGGGAGGATGGGGGCTAAAAGATCTTCCCCTTTTCGCACAAGCTCTAGCTGCAAAAATGGGCTGGACATTGGTGACTGGTCAGAATCTATGGGCTCATATCTCATACCACAAATACATCTGGCCACAGAACATATTGGACTGGATCAGACTACCTACTTGGCTGACGACGGGCTGCTCATCGGTATGGAAGGCATTGCTCCATTCCCTTCCCCACATTCGAGACAATTTGGCATGGAGAATCAATGATGGCTCGCTGGGAAGGATCGGGCAGGATCCGTGGATTGGAAGTGGAGGAAGACACATTCTTAATAGAGACCTCATCATGTATCTACATGCACATGAGATCAGGGTTTTCTCGCACATTGCAGATCAGCAAAATTCGGATATTTTCACACAGGCATGGAAGTCCGCTCAACAACTTGACCTCCCTCCACAATGGCACCAGGAATGGCATGAATATACCACTGCATTATCGGAATCGCACATAAGAATCAAAGAGGGACCCGATGAATTAGTTTGGTGTTTGGCAGAGAATGGTATATATTCCCCCAAGCCAGGCTACTGCTCACTAATACAGCACAAAAAACCAGAACAGTCTCTGCATTGGTGGCGAAATATTTGGAAGCTTACCACCCCTTTGCGCACCAGAATTTTCTTCTGGTGTATTCTTAGAGACATAGTGCCCAGAGGGGAGCACCTTACACATAGAGCATTTTAGGGGCCTACCTGGTGTGTACTGTGCAAAGGTGCATCGGAATCCACGGAACATCTTTTCCTACTCTGCACCGCAATTCGATCACTTTGGCAGAGTATATCCACATCTATCTGCTCAGTTGGGTTATGGACCGGTCACGATATATACAGCGCTTGGGAGGAATGGTTTGGCAGACATACAGGATCAAAACTACAGAACCTCCCCTTATTGGTAAGCTGGTATATCTGGCAGGCCCGGAACCGGTACATCTTTGACAACATGGCTGTGTGTTGGCCGCACATTGAGGCCGGCATTATCTCTTCATACAATGAATTGCCGGACCCTATTCCCCCTAGGGAGAGATGCATTCAACCCCCTCCCAGCATTGATAAAACTACCCCCTGGGCGTTTTTTGATGGGGCCGCAAATCAACAAATCTGTGGAGGTGGTTTCATTCTCTACATAAATGAACAACATTGCTTCAAAGTTAAGATGGGACTCGGTGCAGGCACAAACAACTTCGCGGAACTCATTACCCTCCGCCATTTATTACATTTCTCTTTGGGTCATCAGTGTTACAATATTAACATTTTTGGGGACTCAAAGATTATTGTAAATTGGTTCAATAATACATCTATTTGTCACATTCACACACTCAGCAACATATTGCATGAAGTACATACTTTCAAGGCAGCATTTAACAATATCTCTTGTACCCACATATACAGGGAATATAACTGCAGCGCTGATCAATTATCCAAGGAGGCCGCGCTACTACCCAGAGGAGAATGGCTAATACTGGAGCAGAGGGGGATGGAAGAATACCGCTATTATCACAGGCCATATATAGATCAGCATTATCAGAGGGACATTAGTCCCTGAACTATCAATGATTTTTAATGTAAATATCTTAAACTCAATTTTTGAAATCTTTTTGATGTATAAAAGATACACTACTTATGAGATAATATACTGAAAAGGACCCTGCGTGGTCATGTACAGGCTTATATAGACTTATAAATGGTTTTTCAAACAGTTGTTTTGTTTTACAGTCAGATCACCCTGCGTGGTGTATCTGGACAGCACAGAACCCCTCATGTTAGCACATGGATGGCATTGTTTACAGTATATGCAGCGGCATTTACAATATGTAATTTTCTCTATATTAATGAAAATTATGAAATTTTCCAGTGGAAAAAAAAAAGAGACAGCTATTGAACTGCTTTCATGTTGTCCCATTTATTGTGATGTTGTTGGCCTTTATACTTTGGTTTTAGCCCTTTATGTTGCTTTGTTGTTTGATCATTCACGCTGGAGGCTTTAGTCACTTTAGGCTTTCATCTGATACTCTTTGACACTGATACACTTTTACTTTGATGACCTGTCAATATCCTTTACTTTGTTTTTACTTTTACTGTACATTTTAACTTTTTACTGTGTATTTCAACAGTAAATTATTTAGTTTTTTATATGTATCAGCATATGTTAATGTATATTAATCAACTTTCTATATGTTTGATTTGTTTGTCTTTTGACTGTATGCTCTGTCTAGTTCCTTTGTTTTAACAGTCAATGTCTATGTGTGAATGATTTATTTCTTTGTTCTGTGTATAATTGTTTTCTTCTTCTGAATGAAGGTTTTTTAAATAGATTTCCTTTCAAGCCTTGGAGTAAACAAGTTTTGTGACTAGTATCAAAACAGTTTATCCAAGCTCTGGTCTTCTACAAATTACCTGCAAAATACAACAATCATTAAGAAAACATAGGTTGGCAGGAAAGACAATTGACGACTTTATTGCACAGGGATCTCTGGGGAAGGAGTCTTGGCAATGCTTTGAAAGTAACTTGAGGTTGAATTGTGTTGCAGAGGTTTAGGTTGGCGCTGGAAGGGTTTGATAGGTTTTACTGTGAAACAGGGCAAATAGAATGAAAATGATAGTTTTCAGGGTTTTAACGGGCAACTTTTTAAATTTGGCGCGGGATTAGTTAAGTGAATAGTGATGGTCTTGTCTTATGCGGGTAGGCGTTTTTCCAAGCCATCACACCGCTTATGAGGGTCGGGCGGTATTTGGGAGAGGTCACCTAATCTACTCCAGCGATTGACATGTAGCAATCAGGGGGCCAGGGAAAACCGCTTTATCGGGCAGGTAAAAATCGGCTATAAGGCGTGGCTGATATGGTTGTGGACCATCGGATGAGGGGGATGGTGATCGGACGACAATTGGGCAAGGGAAATTCACGGGTGATAAAAGCATGGGCTTCAGGGGGGGTGAAGCTTTAATCCTAGGTGGGTAAAGGTCGGGAAAAGCTTTAATCCTGGGCGGGTAAAGGTCGGGCGTTGGGTGAGCTCGATATGGCTGTGCGTCGTTTGATGAGGGCGTGGTTGATCGAACGGTAGTCGGGTGACAAACTTGCATGGAGGAAATGAACGGGGGTTTGGGGGGGCCCAAGGGCCTTAATCACGGCGGTTTGTGATTAACGTTGGGTTAATCATGAGGTTAGGGGATCGGGTGGAACTTAATGACGGGATTAACTTAGGTTTACCTAGATTTGGTAAATTAATTGGGTTTTGTCGGGATATGGGTAAATTTTATAGTTTATATTAAAACTAAGGGTGGGAAAATTTAAATAGGGGATTTAATTAATATACGGGAAAATGTGTTTTGGGATTTATATAATTAAGTTAAAAATTAATATGAAATTGGCAGAGTGAATATACCCTTAAGCATAAATGTAAATGCAATTTTTGCGCATTTTATTTACATACACTTAATACTTAGGATAAAAAAAAAATTGTGGATTTTTTGAGTGAAACGGAATTTAACATGGGCTTATTTACTTTTTCCTAGGTAAATGAAGTTTAACCTTAGGAAAAGGGGTTTTTTAGGCTAATGAGGGGAAATGAAGGGAGATGAATTTTATAAAGGGGATTCTAACACATGAGATCCATAAGCCATTAAGTTGAGGCTCTGGTCCCACCAAAAGTCAGAGAAATGCTCTAAGCCTCTTTGACTTGAAGGATTTAAAGTACTAGAACATACTTGTAGATAGGAAATTAGTAAGGGGAAAAATGAATGAGGGGGAGTTAATCATATTGACTTGCAAAACCTTTGTTTTTGCTTCCATAGTTGATCATACATATAGAAATATGTGTCTAAGCATGATGCATATGTTTTGATCCAACCAATTTTATACTTCAACAACCTTTCTTCTACTTACCCATTACTTACCCTACCATTTTTTCTTCATTTTATGTGGGTGCATTTAGACTAGCAAACCCTTAACATCCATATTTATTTTGAAAATTAATAGATCTAATTCTAACCTTATATCATCCAAGGGCTCAGATTAAACTAATGAGCTCCTTTTATTTTCTCTACCTATCTAATGATATACCAAGATTAAATTTTTTGGTTAGATTTTATTCTCTAACTATAAACATAAAATTCAAAGCATGAAATAACCAAGATTAAATAGTTTGATTATCATGGATTATGGCATGAATAACAAGCTACACACAATAATTATTATGCATAAAGTAAATAGTAGTGGCATTTAGACTTGCACACTTTCATGGTCTCTTTTTTATTTTTTGGGGTTCATATATTTTCATTTTTTGACCTTCTCTTTTTCTTTTTGTCCTTTGATTTTCTTTTAGGACATACCCTCTTTACATTTTTTAATTTTTAAATAATATGGAAAACATTTGCAGAAAGGAAAGGTATGTACAATATTACAAGGCTTAACCTTAGTTATTCAAAATTATGACTCCTATTGGTATAGGAACCTAACACATATTACAACGTATTACATAGTATACATAGAAGAAGGGGCATGGAGCCGATATCGAACCCTAGCAGCCAACCTGATTAAGATCAAGCTTGTTCGCAATAAATAACGATGTCCAGAGAGTCCCCAGATAAATAAAATAGTGATGTCGTTAAAATTTCTTGCGGGCATTGGAGATCCAGAGCTTGACCGGAATTGGTCAGCCCTTTCTGGAGCCACCACAGGAGGAGCAAGGCTTCATACCGGTATGGCCACATGTAGCGCAACCCTCGTCGCCATCGGACCAACGCTTGCAGATACAGGGAACCCTCCTGGAGCCATTGCAGGTGGGGCATTGGGGCATGGGCATGGCCCCTCCTCCCATCATACTCTTCTTGTGATTTTCTTCCTCCATGAGGGATTTGAACATCCATGCTCCAGCTATCATTCGTATTCCTGATGCCACTTGCAACACCATTACAACCGGAGACATGGTGCTTCTTCCGCAATTCTCTGCCTCTCCATTAACCCGAAACATAAATTCTTCTCGTTCCTCGTCTTTTCGTATCTGCAAATGACCTTTCACCCGCAATCTAATAAATTCTTGGTAGGTCTGCACAGGTTTTCACTGCGTCTAGTACGATGGGTTCATAAATCTCCACCAAGACGATGGATGCCCACTGATCATAGACCAAAACTTGCCCAAATTTCTGCAAAACTTTCCAAATGTGTCAAAATATAATTGGTTTGAAGGGAGAAAATAAAGTGCTCTGATTGGGTGGGGTGAATAGTGCTTTCCTGCCCAACCTCACAAAGAAAATGCCTTTCGATGTAATTATATTTCTGTGGGTGACATTGAATGCATCGACATTTTCAGTGACAGTAATTATATTTCTCTAAGCGAGTGGTAGGTTCATTTTTCTAAGTCCAGAATAAAAGGGAGGTGTTAGCTATGGTTTTGGGAAGGCATGAGGCTTCTCCTAGGTGCCCAGTAGAGTGAAAATATAGTCATATCGTAGGTATATGTTCCATGAAGATGGATACTCTGTAATACAATAATAGCCAGAGTAAGGAGTGCACTCCAAGCACTAATGTATTGTGCGCAGGGCTGTTCCATCGACTAAAAGCATTGTATGGATTAACATCTACCATAAATAAATATAGTTAACATAGTCATATAAAATAAATCACAACAATGAAAATATTTATGTGTTATAATTGTAATAATGAAAATTTGTAAGGCCTAGACAGGGGTGGCGGTTGTTGGAAGCTGAAAAATGATTTACAATTTTTTTATTTCATTCATTGAATTGTGTATATTACAAAGAATATTTTCAAATTTAAACCATTCATAACTCTATTATGAATATTGGAAGCTCTATTATGAAATATATGGTCTATCTGTATAATTAGTAGCAAAAAAAAAAAAAAATGAAAAAAACATGAATATGAAAGGATATATATATATATATATATGAAAACATGTCATAATTTAATTGTCGAACCCGTTGTGAGATAGTTACTATTGACTATTATCTCTAATATAGGTTGATTCATTAACACTAGAAAACCACACCACCAAGTAGCTAAGAATTATTTACCACATATGAAAGTTGTTTTATTAAAGTGTATTAGACTTAAAATTTCTTTTAACTAACAAAGTGTTGAAAGGTACATTAATCATAATATTTTCTATTTTCTTTAACTATTTACATGCCTCTTGAAAAAATATGTTTATAACTTAGTTTGGTTTTTCTTTTTATATTATCACAACCCAAGATTTAAAAATATATTGGGATACTACCCTTGTTCTTAATACAATTTCTTGCTTTACTCAAACAATCATTATAACATGTTATTTATTAGTTGTAAAAGTAAATTAGATATTATTGTATGATGTTATGTTATGCAACGTTCGATTCTCATATTGTTGCATGTATGAGATGGAACATCATGTTTTCAAGTATTTATGATTAGATACATGGGACTAAAATATGGTGTGACATATTATCTATATTTGTCCACCTTTTCATAGATGGATTGTGATGCTCTTCTTTAGCTTAATATTCTACATGAATCCCCATATAATTTGCCAAAAGTAATTAAGAAGTGTTGATCTATTTAGGGATGATCAATAATGGGAGGTAAAAGGGAACCTACAATTTCTAAAAGAATAATTGTGCAACTTCTTATCCTAATACTATCTTACTTAAGTGTAACATCATGAGAATTACATCAAAGTAATCTAGAACTACCATTTCATAATAATTGCCCCACTTGTGGTCTCTAAACTTATGATAAAATCTAATTATTTCAATTCCCTGTAGAAATTTTGACTGTAGATTAACCTGATTATGCAATATAAATAAAGCAAAAGACTTAATCTACTTCTACAATCAAACTTGCAAAAGCTAAATCAATTTGAGCAAGATCAAGCAGAACACATATAACAGAGAAGAAGAATCAATACGCGTGAAACACAGAAGAATACTCTGGGGAAAGCCTCGGATAAAAACCCCCTATTTGTATTATCATACAAGTGGAAATATCTCAAGATTACACACAGCTTTAGCTCTCACATATATCCAGCTCTCAGTACAATCCCTCTCTGCTGATCATAGACAGAATAGACTACTCATATGCCTTCTCCTCTGCCCTCCAAGCCTCCTATTTACTTGTGGCATTTTCCCTGGGTGTTCTAGTTATAACCTTGTGTGACACTAATCTCACACACTGCTCCAACACACTGTAAAACTGTGCAAATATCAAGGAATGAATTCCTTCTGCATGCAAGATATTTTCTTATGGGAAAATTCTTGCAACTAATAGTACATTGTCCCTGCCTTTAATCTCAACTGGGTCTTTGTCTGAACTGACATGCATGAGTTATTTATGAGAGAATCTTCAATTATCTGGAGTACACTAGTTTCATGCATGCATGCATTAACTAACTGAACTCACAATTAGTTCCTCAAACTATTTGGAACTAATTTAACTGGACTTAACTCAGTTAACTGAGCTAACTAATTACAAATCATCCTTATCTCCTTAATTAAGGGATAACTTCCTTAATTTAAGAGATAATTGTTGCATGACTTCACAAAGACTTCTAGCTTGAATTTCTCCAACTAATTAACTCAAGATAAATTAATTAATTATTTTTCAAGCAGCTAGTGAGACTAAATTCGAATGTTAATTCAAGGACAAATTAAAATTGGAATATTCTTGTTGCCACATTTCAACACTCCCTCTCAATAAGAAAGGGATTATCTGCCACCCCAATCTTGTCTCTATGGAACTCCAATTTACACTTTGACAATGCCTTAGTCAAAATGTCAGCATCTTGCTCCTCGGTCGAAATATACTACAACAACATGATCCTCCTCGCCAAATAGTCTCTAAGATGATGATACCCAATGTCGATGTTCTTAGAACTGTCATGAAATACTAGATTCTCAGAGAGTTTGATACAACTCTAATTACCACAATAGATCACAGTTGGATCCATCCTCTGATCAAACAAACCAACTAGAATTTTCTGCATCCAAATGGCCTCACATGCTACTTGACTTGCAGCCATGTATTCATCCTCTGCTAATATGAGTGTAACCGACCTCTGTTTCTTGTTGTACCAAGAAACTGTAGCTGACCCAAGGTTGAAAATTCCCCCTGATGTGCTCTTTCGATCTGATGGGCTCTCTGCCCAATCTGCATCTGTGAAGCCCTGTAGCTTCACTCCCTCTATTCGTCTGTACCATAATCCATACTGATATGTGCCTCTGAGGTATCTCAAAACATGCTTAGTTGCCTTCCAAAATATCTTGGTAGGCTGAACCATAGCTTGACGCAGCTGGTTCATCACAAAGCACAAATCTATTCATGTGTTCACTAAATACATCAGTGAACCCACAAGCTGCCGATACACAGTAGCTTCTACTACTTCTCCTGAAGTGGCATCTTCCTTCCTCTAGTTACCTGCTAGAGGAGTCTGCATGGGCTTGCACTTCTCCATGTGAAATCTCTTGAGTATCTCATTGGCATATGTGCCTTGAGACACAAACAACTCCCCATCCTTCTGTGACACTTCCATGCCAAGGAAGTAGTGCATGAGACCTATGTCTTTCATCTCGAATTCTCTTGCAAGGTCCTCCTTGCAAGACATGATCAACTGATCATCACCTATCAATATGAGATCATCAACATAAAGAAAAATTATCAACTGCTTACCTTTTACCATGATGTGTTACATATTCGCATCCGCTTCACTCTTTGTGAAGCCCAACTTGGTGAAGTAGTTGTCGATCCTGGTGTACCAAGCATGAGGTGCTTACTTCAGCCTGTACAAAGCTCTCTTGAGTCGGCACACATGCGACTCATGATCAAAGGTCTCAAAACCTTCCGGATGCTCTATGTACACCTCTTCCTCAATATTTCCATTGAGGAATGCAGCCTTCACATCCATCTGATGGATCTTCCAACCCATCTGTGCTGATAGTGCCAACATCGATCTGATAGATGAGTACCTTGCTACAGGAGAAAAAGTCTCATCATAGTCAATCCCCTCGACCTATGAGAAACCACAGGCAACAAATATTGCCTTATGTTTCTCCACACTACCACTAGCAGCTTGCTTTACCTTATAAAGCCAACAAGAACTCACAACTAACTTGTTCTCAAGTCTTGGAACCACATCCCAAACACTATTCTGAACTATGGAGTCACACTCCTCCACCATAGCATCAACCCAAATCGGCTGCTGCATTATTTCCTCAAAGGAAGATGGCTTGGTCTCAACACATTCCCCAATAAGGGCCATGTAGCTACTGGACCTCTTAAGTGACCTCCTCTTTCTACACTGAGAAGATGGTTCTCCCACATTCTCTCTCGCATCCGACAACAATATGTCAACTTCTCTTGTGTGCTTTCATCCCTCTCTGGAAGACTCTTCTTGAGTGGATGTCTGCACTCCTAGAATATCTGCATGCGGCTGCTCTGCAACAGTCTGAGGCTCCTCCTCCTTAGGAACCAATAGATCCTCCATAGCCTGTAGTTGGAGCTCCCTCTCAAGGGAAACTTGCATGGCCTTCTGCTCATCAAACTTGAGATCTCTACGAACCATTTTCCTCCGACTAGTAGGCAAGTACACCTGATAGTTGTGAGGTGTATCAGTGTAGCCCACGAGTATTCCCAACTCATTTGTTGGCTCAAGTTTCTTGCGGGCATCCTTGGTCACATGGAAATATACGGATGAGCCAAAGATCCTGAAGTGACCCACATCTGGTCTCTTCCCGGATAAAGTTTCCTCTTGTGTCTTCATCCCAAGTATGCAATGTGGGCTTCTATTTTGCAAATAGATTGTTCTGTTGCATGCCTTAGCCCACAAATGAAGTGGTAGGCCTTGGTCATGCAGCATCGGTCGAGCTACCCCCACAATCGTTCTGTTCTTCCTCTCGTCCACCCCATTCTACTATGGGTTATGAGGTGCCTTCAACTCTGGTTTAATTCCTTCCATTGCACAAAAGTCCTTAAACTCTTGAGAGACATACTCTCCACCATTGTCGCTTCTCAACGCCCTGATCTTCTTCCTAGACTCTTTATCAACCAAATCTTTAAACTCACAAAACTTTGAGAAGGTTTGGTCCTTCTTCTGCCTGAAATAAATCCAACATTTACGAGAAAAATCATCAATGAAAATCACATAATACCTTTGTTTCACGGTGGATGCTATCGAGAATGGTCCACACACATCAGTATGAACTCACTCTAAGATTTCTTCAGCTTGACTGTCTCGATCATGAAAGGAATACATGGCGTACTTTCCTAAGGTACAACCTTTGCATGTGTCCACTTTCTCAAGTTTACCTTTGGGAAGTTCGGTAGAGATTTGTTGCATTATCTTCAAGGCCCCATGATGCAAGTGGCCCAACCACCTATGCTATAACTCGCCAATGTCTTGGCTTTGAACCAATTCTTCTTTCGAACTTAATGCAGCACAATCATCTACCTCTAGTTTATAGAGATTCTTCAATCGAATCCCAATCCTCTTGGTCTGACCCGTGGCTATTTGTCTCGGGAACGCCTTTCCTTTATTGAAGACAACATCGTATCCTTTGTCCTCCAACATCGTGACCGATACCAAGCTCTTCTTCAGTCCAAGCACATAATTTACATCAGTCAAGGTGAGAGGAGATCCATGCTCCCTCTGAAAAGCAATCATGCCTTTTGCTAAAACATAGTTTTTTCCATCATCACCCATCTCTATGCGCATCTTGAGGTCTTTCTCCTCCAAGGTATTGAATAAACTTTTATTGCCGGTCATGTGGAATGAGGCTCCACTTCCAAGATGCCAAACACAACCCACCATCGATGAAACCATGCATGTGATGAGGGTACAATCCAATTTGAACTGAGAGGCCAGTGCTTCACCTTCTGATCCTGTCGAGGGTCCCTTCTTGGATTTATTTAATGGAAAATTATTTGCATAATGGCCCATCTCATGACAATTAAAGCATCTCACTTTAGATTTGTCAATCTTCTTCCCTCCATGAGAAGAACTCGATTTGGAATGGGAAGCCTTCCCTTTCCCTTTCCTTGCCTTACTTGTTAAGGCCAGATTTTCTTCATCATCATGCTTAGATGAAGAACCATCTCTTGTGCTCCTCCTCACCTCCTCCTGCACAGATCAGACCATAGTCGTTCCCAATCCAGTAGTTTCTCTCTTCCATTCACAAAGTCCTAGTAGCTATTCCAACTCTTTGGAAGACCGAGGAGAGCAAGGCTCACCATATCATCATCGGTTGTCATTGTTCCCACACTACCAAACTCATCTCTGCAGGTGGTGATCTTGTTCAAATATGTGGAAATAGTATCATCGTTCTCCATCTTGATTCTTCAAAGCTTGTCCTTGAGCGCCAATTTCCTTTGGTCAATATTGTTCTGGTAGAGGCCCTTCAATGTCTTCCACATTGAAAATGGAGTCTCCTTCCCATTGAGACTCGAGACACTATGGTCTCAAAATCCCTCAAGGATGATCCTTCTCACCCTCGTCACACACTCCTTCCATTCAGCCAACTCTTGTGCATTAGTTGAATCTGGCTTTGGGATTTCTTGGTTAATGAAATCCTTCAAGCCATTGTCTTCTAATATAGCCTCCATGTGATATTTCCATGCTATGTAATTTGAGCTGCCATCCAAGGCATACTCGAGTCTCAAGCCATAGAACTCCATTGACCAACCTGAAGTATGAGATGAATTCGATTTGTACCTACAACCCCGAACTTTAAACTCAAATTCTCTTCTCCGTATACTATTCATAGCTCTGATAACCTTTGCTCTAATACCATGTAGAAATTCTGATTGTAGATTAACCTGATTATGCAATATAACTAAAGCAAAATACTTAATCTACTTCTACAATCAAACTTGTGGAAGATGAATCAATTTGAGCAAGATCAAGCAGAACACATATAACAGAGAAGAAGAATCAGTACACATGAAACACAGAAGAATACTCTGGGGAAAGCCTCAGCTAAAAACCCCGCTATCTGTATTATCATACAAGAGAAAATATCTTAGGATTACACACAGCTTTAGCTCTCACAACTATCCAGCTCTCAGTAAAATCCCTCTTTCCTACTCATAGACAGTATAGATTGCTCATATGCCTTCTCCTCTACCCTCCAAGCCTCCTATTTCCTTGCATTGTTTTCCCTGGGTGTTCCAGCTATAACCTTGTGTGACACTGATCTCACACACTGCTCCAACACATTGTAAAACTACGCAAATCTCAAGGAATGAATTCCTTCTGCATGCAAGAGATTTTCTTATAGGAAAATTCTTGCAACTGATAGTACATTGTCCCTACCTTTAATCTCAATTGGGTCTTTGTCTGAACTAACATGCATGAGTTATTTATGAGAGAATATTCAGTTATCTGGAGTACACTAGTTTCATGCATGCATGCATTAACTGACTAAACTCACAATTAGTTCCTCAAACTATTTGGAACTAATTTAACTTGACTTAACTCAGTTAACTGAGCTGGCTAATTACAACTCAAATACAACTCATCCTTATCTCCTTAATTAAGGGATAACTTCCTTAATTTAAGGTCATGACTTCACAAATACTTCTAGCTTGAATTTCTCCAACTAATTAACTCAAGATGAATTAATTAATTATTTTTCAAGTAGCTGGTGAGACTAAATTCTAATTTTAATTCAAGGACAAATTAAAATTGGAATATTCTTGTTGCCACGTTTCAACACTCCCATGGCCTTCTTGATATTGGAAGTGGAGTATATTTTTCTATCTTCCAAATTGTTATCCTTCATATGTTATATAGTGGACAACTTGTCATGAAATTTTCCATAATTTACACATATTTTAAACCAATAGAAAAGAGTTAAGAAAATTTGTGATTGTCTTCTCCACTCTCAAGTGTCTTGATAATTTGGAATGGTGTTCCTTGTGTTGTTATTGAATTTTTTGATCTCTAAGGAACACAAATAATGCTTAATCAAAATGTATTCTTCCACAAGTAGTCTTGGAAGTCCACATCTGGTAGGGTCATTGTACAATGCTACAAGATTACATAAATCTACACAATGTTTGGGAACTTTGAACTTAAAGGCTTGTTTAATGTTAGTTTAAGTTATGGGTATGGAAATACATGACATAATGCATAATCCATTTGAATGCTTCATGTTGCACAATTTTCCGCCACTAAAATAAAGTTTGTTGTGGTTCATTGCACTAAACTGGTGCATCATATAAGAACATTGAGTGATAAACATCCTAATTAGATAGTTTTCCATGGATGTTTTTGGCAATGAACATGGATAATCACTAAAACCTATGCCATATTAATGATTCATTCATATAAATGTACACAAAACCAAAGATAAACAAGCTCTTGTCACACAAATGTAAAAAATTTCAATGTACACCATCAATTTCTCTCTGTAATACAACATATATGTTGGTCGAAATGATGCAAGTGATCCTTCCATAACATGCTAAAAAAAAATAGATTATCATCCATATACAAATCTTGAATGAGTCTAAGATATGGTATTATCACTCCATCATCCTTATGGAAGCCACAAGGGAGTTATTAAGGCAAAACATCGCCACTAATTATTCAAAATATCATTTTCACACATTTGAGGTTGTTTTTATGTATCCTCTCACTTATTGCATATCCAGTGATAATAACTAGTCCTCAATGCAACCTTAATGAAATATTTTATTTCTTGATGTAATTTTCACAAATTGTTGGCATATGATGATCAATACATGTCCTTAATAGTGATCATGTGCAAAATTTAGTGGTCTATTAATGATTATTGGTTTACCTTGAACCATCATCATTGTAGTTACGGGGATATAATATCCTTCCATTGCTTAAAACGTTACATTGATATAATTTGACTAATGTATATACTAAAATAAAAATTCCTTATGTATGTTCATCTAAAAAATCATTTAAGACATTTTAAAAGTGGGTCCATCATTGAAAACCACTATCAAGGATTGCTTCAATTTTCTTGGAGATTTTATGCAATTTAAATTTTTTATGGATTCGTTAGTTGTTGCATCTCATTTTTGAAATACGTGGTATTACTAAATCACTGCTTATTTTACCTTTATTCTATTGTTTCATTCTCCATTGTTTCCTTTTCTTAATCATTTTCTCTAATGCATAAAATATGGAGTAGGTAATATGAAAAGTGAGACAAAGAATTACCTATATTTGCATTAATTGGTTGAATTTGATAATATTCTTGTTGATGTTGTTTTCTCAATCTTGATCGAATTTTCCTCATCCTTTCTCTAGCAATTTATCAAGCTTCCTCTAGGTTTGACACTTGAGCCCCTTTTCAAGATCGAATCCTCTAATTTCCCATGTTTGTTGTTAATCTCTATGTAATTTCCATGTTTTGTGTTATTTTTCCATGAACGAACACTCTATTTTTTTTTCTTTATTTTTTGTTGGGTGGGAGAAGGAGCTCGATCGAGCTCCTAATTATGTGAATAAATGAGTACTTGGTTGGTGGAAATTATGGATAGAAACGCTTTTCAAGCTCTTAGCTCTATAAAAAGTCAATTAATGTTAATAATATTTGGTTGGTATTTGTGGGGATTAATGATTAGAAAAGCTCGATTGATATTTTGAGTCCTACTCGAGAAAATAATTGCTCGATCGAGAGTTTTTCCTAACCTGCCAATAGTTTGATCGAGGGTTTGTCAAACTCTCAATCGATCTATTTCAAATTTTACTCAAATCTCTCGATTAAGCTTTTAAGCACTCAATCGAGCTGTTGAGGGCCTGAAAATTAGAGTTTTAGCTCCCCTTCTAAAGATTTCTCTGCAACACTATCTTGTATCATGACGATTTTAAGGAAATATTTGTTCTTAAGTGGAAAAGTTGATCATGTTGGATTCATGAAGTAATCCTTTATCTAATGGCATATGAGTTTGACAAATTCGTATTCATATGATTTTTTTCATCTAATTTATCTTAAACCTTACGCTTAATTTTTTTTGAATAGTTTCAAAGGGGTTCAATGAAAAATAAATAGCATAGAATATACAACACAAAATTAAAAAAAAATGCATTATCTTCATTTATGATTCCTCTTCAAAAGGGTACTCTTGGTTTTTAAATTTATTTAAATAGTAGAAAAAAAACATGCACAAACATGTGTTTGAAAAATGCAATTCAAATATTAATTTTTCAACTTCGAAAAATAATAAAAAAAATAATATTACATAAAAAATAAAGTTCCAATATGCATAATTTAGTACTCTCTATGTAGATCATGCTATATATATATATATATATATATATATATATATATATATATATATATATATATATATATATATATATATATATGCATAATTTAGTACTCTCTATGTATATACACATAGAGAGTACTAAATTATGCATATATATATATATATATATATATATATATATATATATTATATATATATATATATATATATATATATATATATATATATATATATATATATATATATATATATATATATATATGTATCGATATATATAGATATAATGTACGAACACACACATACTTGTTAAGATGCATGGAAATTTGCAAAAAAAAATCATTTAATTTAATGTAACATTGATAGATTATATGACACTAATATGTTTTGACCAAAAATATCATTAGGATAACAATATAATTCTCCACAAATTGTATTTTTACTCCAAATCCAAATTCAAAAATCTCATATGAATTTTGATGGCTTCAATTCAATAAAAGAGTAAAATTTTGAAATTTCTACGCCATATTTAGCACAAAAGTGTAAACTATCTTCATGGATTCACCCTCAATCAAGCATTTGAGATCTAATAGGAGAGTCCTTGAATTGACAATTTGAAGAGTATCTTTCTCATTCAAATATCACTTGGTAGAGGTATGCCCTTTATACTCCTCAACATAATAGTGTATTGAAAAGAAAAAAATAAGACTTTGGTTGAATAGGATCGGTGCTTGTTGTATTCCAAGGATATGACTACTAAGTTTTTGTCTTAAGTTATTTAATATTCCAAATATCTCACAAATATAGTGCTAACTTCAACTCTTAGTTCTATGACTCTAATTGAGAGATTGTATAGGAAGAATCCCTTATTTGACCACCTCAAGACATTACGATGCATTGCTGAGTCACATACTTTTGTTGATAATAGGAATAAATTAGATACAAAAAATCATGCTTGCATCATAATGGTTTATTCATAAGAATCTAAATCCAATCAACTGTTTGACCATGTAAAAAAATAGAGCATCATTAGAAGAAATTTCATGCTTGATTAGAAGTTTTCAGGCCTTAAGTTTTTGAATTTTTCTTCTAGGCTATCACAAAGTGATCCCTTTGACATTATTGTAGACAATAAATCAACTATCCTCCTTTCTAGGATTTCAATTGCTTAGCTTAAACTTATTCCTTTTAGGATATTCCGACACATAGGAAATAGTTAAGTACAACTTGGTCTAGTATAGAGTTAGGTATAGAGTTAGGTAAAGTGTGTTTCTTTACTATGTACATTTTGTAACTTACAATCTGACGGTCACGATATGTAGTGATCCAACGGTTCATTCTCTACTCGGTATTATCGACACTTGATCCGTGGCTTAACACCCAATTGGTCCATGATCTCTATTTAAAGAGCATGGAGGGTCATTTGTAGGTTAACCGTTCATGAGAGAAGCTTATGTAAATTTTCATTCTTTTATTAATAAATTGCCTGAAGTGGCCGTGTTGGCTCAGGTCGTGGATTGTTTCCCTCTTTGAGGGTTTTAACCACGTCAAAAGTATTGGTGTATTATCTGCGATCTGTTTGTGAGCGGTGTCCTTTGTTGTTCTGTCTGAGGAACTTACCTTGTAAATTCCTACATGGTATTAGAGCTATTTGAGGGCTGCGTCCGTTGGTGATCCAAATCTGAAGCCGGTAGAACTGCATCCGATTACCGTTTCCTAGATCTACTGTTTTTGACTGCTTTCGGGCCAAGAGGACTACTCTGTTGTGTTGGGAGCATCTATTCCAGTGAGGAACCCCTTTCATTTCACGCGAAAAGGTTTCCGGTAGCCCTAGCTGCGTCATTTTTAAGATCTGGAGGTATACAGTGTTTATTTGCAGTTTACAGTTATTTTCTCTCTGTTTATTTCAGTTTTCGGTTTATTTAGCTTTTTTTATTACTGGATCTATACCTTTCATTTCTGCGTATGCTCTTTGCCCTGCGACTCTGTGCGATCTGGGCAAATCAGGAACAGAAAGGAAGGATTTTTCTCATGTGTATGCTCTTTTTCGTTGCGCCTTAGTGTGATCTCGGAAAATCAGAAACATTGAGGAAAATATTTAGTTTCCGGCTAAAGCTAACTTCGAGCTACAAGGTTCATTTTTTTTGTATGTCCGTGTTGGGTTTTGTGTTTTTTGTTTTGTAGGGAAAAAGAGCTTTCTCAAAGCAAGCACGCAACCCAGAGCATCAACCCCCCCCCCCCCCCTCTCTCTCTCTCAAACTTTTTGTATAGCTCGCTAATTTATGAGAGTAGAGGTCTTGGGTTCAAGTCTCCATTTTGTGGGGGCGGATTTTTCATTTCCGCACATTCCCGCACTTTGTCGGCAACTTCATCAAATTTTCTTCAAAAAGCCATAACTTCTTCATCTGGAAGCCGTTTTCAAAACCATTTTTTTTTTAAACAGCCTAATTTTTCGAGATCTTTCCATTGCAACACTTAGTTTCAGCATCTATAGCTTCAGTTTTTTTTTTTTTAAATGGAAAGTCCATGCCAAGTTATTCTTGATAGCACCAACTACTTCCAATGGTGGTCCTACATTGTGGATTTACTTAGAAGTAAAGGTCTTTACAAAATAGCCACAGGCCAAGAGACCAAACCGAAATATGAAGACAAGGCAGCTAAATGGGAAAATAGGCAAGACCAAGCACGTGGGTTGATAGGGATGTCTATTTCTCCAGATCTTAGATTCCATATTGCAGAACTTGATACTCCTGATGAAGCAATGAAACAGATTACTAAAGTCTTTGGAATTAAAAATGAACTTAAATCCCATCAACTTGAAAATGAATTGCTTACATTGGACCACAATAATTTTTCTTGCATTGAATATTTTTTGTCCAAGTTCAAGACCCTTAGACTTCTCTTGGAAGGTGTTAAGGTTAAGAAAGAAGATAGTAGCCTTATCTACTCCATTCTTACTAATTTGGTACCCGCCTATTCTGTGTTTGTTTCCACCTTCCATTCTACAAGAGAAGCCTTCATTTCTCAAGGAAAAGCCTACAGGTCCCCTTCCTTTGAGTCCTTTTGTGATTCTTTAATAAGAGAACAAGAAAAACTCTTACACCTTGGTCTTCTTCATCATGGAAACTCTTCTAAGAAAGTGTTAGCCACCCAGTAGCAACCAAATTCAAAGAATCCTAAGAAGTCGTATCCTAAAAGGAATGGTCCTAAACCAAACAAGGGTCCTAAGCAATTTCCGCCTCAAAATGAAAAATCATTTCAACAAAATGATAAGACAAATAAAAAGAAATGGAAGAAGACTGATAGAGATTGCAACTTTTATAATCGAGATGGCCACTTAGAATCCAAATGCTTTAAGAAGATGGAAGCCTTGGAAGCAGCAATGAAGAAGCATAACATCCATTTGGAGCAATCTTCAACTTCAACTTCATCTTCAGGAATGGCACTTTCTGCATGTGGTTGTCAAGCATCTCGGTCTAGCTATGCATTAAATGTATCTTCTTCTTCTCATTCTCATGAGTGGCTCATTGACTTTGGAGCTTCTTATCACATGGCCAAAAACAAAGCCATGTTTTCTTCTTTAAATGATTGTAACACCAAAAATATATATGTTGGTGATGATAGATCTCTTAGTGTTGTAGGGACTGGAACTGTTCATCTAGACAATGGTCAGTTTAATGATGTATTATGTGTTCCAACCTTATCCTGCAACCTTCTATCTGTATATCAGATAACCCATTCAGGTGAAGGTAAAATCGTTGAATTTTCACCTCACGTGTTGTAATTAAGGACCTAAGAGATCCTAGAAAGATTTTAGCTACTGGAATTGCTGATGATTCTACAAGGTTGTATAAGTTTCACAACTTTGGGTCATTAAATCTTCCCTCAGTATTTGTTTCTCATAATGATGAAGTGAGAAAACTTTGGCATGAGCGATTTGGTCACTTAAACTATCGCTCTCTTCAGAATCTATGTAAAGAAAATATGGTGACAGGCCTTCCAATGGTATCTTGAAGAGATGGTGTTTGTTCCGGATGTGTACTCGGAAAACAGCATCGGGACAGTTTTGAAAAACGTGCCTCTTGGCACGCCTCAGCCCCTTTACAGCTCATGCATAGTGATTTATGTGGTCCACTTCCAGTTGCTTCATTCTTTGGCTACAAGTATTTCTTAAATTTCATTGATGATTTCTCCAGACGCACTTGGGTATACTTCTTAAAACGCAAGAGTGAAGTATTTAACATATCCTTGGCCTTTAAGGCCTTTGTTGAAAAACAATCTGGACATCAAATTCTTAAGCTAAGATCTGATAATGGCGGAGAATATGTTAAAAACACATTCATCAACTTTTCACTGAGAATGGAATTCAAATGCAACATATTGTTCCATATACTCCACAACAAAATGGTATAGTTGAAAGGAAGAATCGCACCTTAAAGGAAATGGCTAATTGTATGCTTCAATCTAAAGGACTTAGTCTTAATTATTGGGCAGAAGCAATTAACTGTGCAAATTACATAATAAATCGCACTCCTACTAAGGTTTTAAAGAATATCACTCCAGAAGAAGCATGGAGCTCAATCAAACCAGATGTAAGTCACTTTTGTGTTTTTGGAAGTGAAGCATGGGCCCATATTCCAGATGAGAAACATAAAGCTTTAGAACCTAAGAGTGAAAAAAGTATTTTTGTTGGATATTCTGAAGATGTCAAAGGATATAGACTTATTCCACTTAAGTCCAAAAACGTTATCATTAGAAGAGATGTAAAGTTCGCTGAAAATATATCGGCCTGCGAGCCTAGTTCGATGGATGTGCCACCTCTCCCTACCTCTTCTACTTTTGAAAATATTTCTTCTTCAGATGATGAAAGCGAGGATGAAAATCCTCCCCCACCTTCTCAGGATCCTCCTTCAGCTCCTTAGCTTCCAAAATGGGTCCGTGCTACTCGGGATGAAGCAGGTGACCTTTCCATTGATCCTACAGATCAGCGACGTACACGTTCTCAGTTCGAGAGAGCCTCTTCTTTACTGGCTCAAGCTTCAGTGAATTATGATCCTAACACCTTTGCAGAAGCTTCAGGCCATCCAGATTGGGAAGCAGCGACGAATGAAGAATATCATTCATTATTGGAAAATGATACATGGGATCTTGTTCCTCTACCAAAGGGACAAAAACCTGTTAGATGCAAATGGGTTTACAAAACCAAGTATGGACCAGATGGGAAAGTTGATAAACATATAGCTCGTCTTGTTGCTAAGGGTTTTTCACAAGTTGAAGGCATTGACTATACTAAAACCTTCTCCCCTGTTTCCAAAATGAACTCTATCCGCCTTGTTCTTTCCCTTGCTGCCTCTTTCAAATGGGAAGTCCATCAGATGGATGTTAAATCCGTCTTCTTGCATGGGGACTTGCATGAATAAATCTATATGGAACAACCTATTGGCTTTATACAAACAGACTCCAGCCTTGTATGTCGGCTTAAGAAATCCCTTTATGGTCTCAAGCAAGCTCCTCGAGCTTGGTATGCCAAAATGGATAACTTTCTTTTAGAAAATGGCTTTTCTAGGTGTCATTCTGACAATACTATCTACACCAAGAAAGTGGGCAAGTCTCTTATCATTCTTGTTCTTTATGTTGATGATCGTATCCTGACTGGTAGTGATCCCAACCTTATAAACCATGTGAAGTCTAGCCTTAAAAGGAAGTTTGAAATTACGGACTTAGGACACTTACATTATTTTCTTGGTCTTCAAGTCTTGCAATCAAAGGAAGGTATTTCCCTTTCCCAATCCAAGTATGCATATGATATTCTATGCCATTTTCACATGGAAGACTGTAAGCCAGCCCCTTCTCCCTTTCAGTCTGGAGTCAAACTTTCAGTCACTTATACTTCTCCTGAAGTTGATGCTAACTTATACCGTCAACTTGCAGGAAAACTTTTGTATCTAACCCATACTCATCCTGACCTTTCCGTTGCTGTTGGCCTTATTGCTCGGTTTATGCAAAACCCACGTGAAAGTCATTGGAAAGCAGCTAAAAGAATACTTCGTTATGTTCGAGGTACAGTTCAGTTTGGGATTCATTACAATGTCGAAGCATCTCTTCTATTGGTTGGTTTCACTGATTCTGATTGGGTTGGTGACCCTGATGATCGGAAGTCTACTGCAGGTTATGTGTTCACTCTTGGTTCAGGACCTATTACATGGGCTTGCAAGAAACAAGGTTCCATTTCTCTTTCTTCAGCAGAAGCAAAGTATTGTGGTGCCATAGAAGCTAGTAAGGAAGCCTTGTGGCTTCATCAGATCCTGTCAGAGTTTGGCTTTCAGCAGCAGCATCCGACTACACTTTGGTGTGATAATCAAAGTGCCATTCAACTATGCAAAGATCCAGTCCAACATCAGCGCAGCAAACACATTGAACTGCACATGCACTTCATCAGAAAGCTCATTCATGACCATGTTCTTGAAGTGTAATATTGTTCAACAGATGATCAAGTTGCAGACATCTTTACAAAGGCTCTCACAGAGGCGAAGTTCACTAAACTTTGATTTATGGTTGTAGTTCA
This sequence comes from Pinus tabuliformis, assembly GCA_031772625.1. Taxonomy (NCBI): domain Eukaryota; kingdom Viridiplantae; phylum Streptophyta; class Pinopsida; order Pinales; family Pinaceae; genus Pinus; species Pinus tabuliformis. The sequence continues at coordinate 82,188,147 of CM062806.1, read as the reverse complement.
GGAAGTTGTCACTAAGGGGGGATAGGCTCTAGTGCCTCCTTCCTTCCCCTATTGTGTCATATTTGTAAATCCTTCAATCCTATCCCAAGTTGTTCTTAAGGGGGGATGTTAGGATATTCCGACACATAGGAAATAGTTAAGTACAACTTGGTCTAGTATAGAGTTAGGTAAAGTGTGTTTCTTTACTATGTACATTTTGTAACTTACAATCCGATGGTCACGATATGTAGTGATCTGACGGTTCATTCTCTCCTCGGTATTACCGACACTTGATCCGTGGCTTAACACCCGATTGGTCCATGATCTCTATTTAAAGAGCATGGAGGGTCATTTGTAGGTTAACCGTTCATGAGAGAAGCTTATGTAAATTTTCATTCTTTTATTAATAAATTGCCTGAAGTGGCCGCGTTGGCTCAAGCCGTGGATTGTTTCCCTCTTTGAGGGTTTTAACCACGTCAAAAGTACTGGTGTATTGATTTTCGATCTGTTTGTGAGCGGTGTCCTTTGGTGTTCTGTCTGAGGAACTTACCCTGTAAATTCCTACAATTCCTAAGTCAAGTAGTAGTGTGTCTAGACCAACTAAAATCATTACTTCTCTTGAATATACCTTCTAAAATGAATGTTAATTCACCTACACCTTGTTTATCTTGGTGGGTTGTTAATATGGTTAAAGTTGTTGGATTTGATGTTGGTGATATCTCTTTAGGAAAACATAGTCATAGTCAAAAGCAAGAGGTTATTGTTGCTTTGATGGTTTGTATACTTAAGACCTATGATCTTGTATCCTATAATGGTGGAAAAGGAAAATATGAATGGGAGAAGGCCATGTTAGCTGAGATGGATTATCCTTTGAAGAATCACAATTGGTATATAGTTCCTTCACCTCAAGGAAAGAATGTTGTGAGCTATCAATTGGTTTACAAGACCAAATTTAACTTTGATGTTGCTATCAAGAATCTTAAATCATGTTTGGTCATGAAAGGATATTCTTATAAAGAAAGCATAGATTATGTTAGAAAATTATATATTACAGAGCAATGGAACACATAAGGTATTGCAGAAATACAAACACAGAAAATGCATAAAACAAGAGAGACACCGATATACGTGTTTCACCCAATTTGGGCTACGTCCATGAAGAAACAGCCAGTCCTTCCTTTTATATTATCCAAGAAACTAAAGAGCTACAAACTATAGCAGATCTGTTGTAATTCCCTCTTCGCACTCACACAATCTCCTCTCTCTTTCTCTCGCAGAATACATATCTACATAGACGCAATACAATTCCCTCATATATAGAAAGGGGTTGCCTTCTAGGGGAAAAAACCCTAAATTAAACATAACTTCTACCGTTAGATCTCCACATAATGAACAACTCAGAGTGAATACAAAATTACAACATTTTACGAGGCAATTTTACATCTATTTTTAGCTCCGGGGGCACTGCCCACAATCCCCAACCGGGAGGGAGCTGGGGCTCCCAAAGGTTGCATCCGCCCCCCTGGAACCCCCTACAGCGTAAATATTATGGGCAGCGTTTCCGCCACATTATGAACTGGGGTCCAATGCGGTGATACTCTGAATAAAGAAGATAATCAGGCTCCAGACCCAACAGATTATACTAAAGCATTTTCTCATATAGAAAAATCAATTCTACTTAACTAATTTTTTCCCTTGTTTCACTTCAAATGTTAGATCCACTAGATGGATGATAAAAGCGACCTTATTCATGTAAACTTACCTAAATAAATTTATATGCACAAACCCCCTAGCTTTGTGACATATTCTAACCTTGTTCATCGACTGCAAAATTATATTTATGTTATCACCCTATTTTATCTCCTAGGGTTAGTGTTCATTAATCCTCATGGTTGTTTGACTTTTTCCAGACCTTAGACCTTCGTTTTTCTAGTCATACTTACGATTCGCATGGATGGAGTCCTATGAGAGCAACTAGAGCCTCCCACTTCTTCCCAACCCTTCCTTATGTGAGAAACTATGGCCTTTTTCACTCTTTCCTATGCATGCAACTGGGGATCTCTTCTAAAGTGACTTGGTCCCTACAAGATCAATTTGAATTATGACTTATTCAAGCTCGCCAATACTTATCTTTTAAAAGTTTCCATGACTTCTTGGCATCCTGAGTGTCTACATTTATCCTCTTGGGACCTCTAATCTACCTATTTATGCTGGATCATTTGAGAGGGTGAGAGGATTTTTGTAGATCTAGAGATCTAGAGTCCATGCTACTATCCTGCTACTAGAAAGAGAACTTTTGAGGGTTTTGTTGCTTGAGTATTTCTCTTCAGGCTCATTTCCTTGTTATAGTGCAGAGACTATGATGAATTGCAGAGAGGAAGCTTTGAGGTGAAGATATATGATTGTAATATGATTTTTTCATGATTAAAAGAAACATATGTTCCTTCCTAGTATCTATTTATATTCAACATGCTTTATAGTTATTTCTATGATATTTTTATCTAACGATCTTCTGAGGAAGGTCACTTGTTGTCTTTGTTTGTTTGTGGTTATGTGTAGGCATCGGGATCAGGTGTAGACATGGTAGATCGCTCGAGTGGAGAGCGAGAATCAACAGCAGACCCAAAATACTTCCCAAATCTACGAGGAGCCTAGGTGCGCACATATTTCCTTGTAGTATATAGAACCGCTTGTTTGATGCATGTTTGGTCATTTTGGTTGGGACCCTATTGTATCTCTATTGGTCTATACTTTTTTGTCTATTGATCTGATTTAGACACAAGATCATGGAGAAATAGTTCTTTGCATGTGAATTTTGATGCCTTCCTTGGGTTTATCTCTCTATAATGGAGTGACAAATAGGGTTATCACTGATGCCCCCTACTGCATGAGGTAAGAAGAGAAATTGATGGCCAAAATGCATCATAATAATGCTCAAATATCAAAATGGGAGGAAGGAAAAAATACTACAAAGTTGGATTAGAGGAACTCAAGTGCTAAAGAGAGGTCCCAAGAGGATGAATGTAGACATTGAGGATGACAAGAAGTCATGGAAACTTCTAAATGATAAGTCCTGGCCAACTCGAATAAGTGATAATTTGAACTGATATCCTAGGGACCAAGACACTCTAGAATAAATTCTTAGTCGTGGGCATAGGAAAGAGTGAAAAAGTCCATAGTCACACACATAAGGAAGGGTTGGGAGCGACTGGGAGGCTCCAGTCGCTCTCATAGGCCTCCATCCGTGCGACTGGGAAGTATGACTGGAAAAAACAAGGTATAAGGTCTGGAAAATTCAAACAGTCATGAGGACTAATGAGCACTAACCCTATGGGGTAAAATAGGTTGATAAAAATTTATAATTCGAAGTAGGCACCCAACGCCTAGTATGTGAGATTAATCAATTCTTTATTAGTATTGGATTCAAAGAAATGCATTATGTTCATTTTGATTCACAACTGACTTCCACACATATGGAGTGTATTATGGCTGAGGAGCTAAACTATCACTGTCAAAGGATAGATATATTGATGATTCTCAAATCATCAATTTTAAAACAACCTATATCATATTACGTGTGGATACATATACTACTTGTAACTTAAAATAAATATATTTATTTTCTTATAAAAAAATGTCAAAAATAAAACCCATATGTTTACTTAACGCTCCAATTGACTTATCGGTGACCAAGGACTTGCATGCAACTATGTTTTATCATTTTCCCTTTCAAAAAATTATGTCCTAAAAACTGAAAACTAATATACCCATGAGTTAGGTTTTAATGTTCTAGATCACTTTTTTTTTAAATGATGATTAGTAATTGTTAGGTCCCCATTACTATTGTCATTGTAGCCCTTATTGTTATTATTGTGTCGCTATTGTCCCCATATTGTTATTAGTGTGCCCCATAGAAGCCCACTATTGTTATTATTGTTCCCATATATTGTTATTGTTATGTCAGCTTTGATTATATTGTGACCCCTTAGACTCCTATATGTAGAAATGAAGTTTAGTCATGTGTATCATCCAAGAATTGTTCATTTGTGTAATGTAAAGGGGTTTCTTCCTCGAAGAGGCTGATTTTGAAGTCGTTAATCATCTTTTCTATCTTTTTTGTGAGCTCATTCATAACATTTGGTATCAGAGGGTTGGATTCTAGGGTTTCGCTACTCCAAACAGGTCATCATGGAAATTTGGCTAAAACATTTTTTCTGCAAAGTTTCAGAAGCTAAAACAAACATCCATTTGAGCCTAAATCTCGATGATCCACGGGTCCAAATTTTATATCTTTTCTATCTATATTTTTGGATATATGTTCCAAGGAAGTTAGGGTTTTTGCAGGCTCCCAAATTACATCCCAAACAAGTGACCTTAGGAAATCTCTGAGTATCAAATTGAAATTTTGTAAGACATTATAGAAAGAGGATGGATTGTAGTCTTTTTTGCATCGTTTTCAGGTCTGAAGGTTGAAACAGTGACAAGTAGAACTTCGTACAAGTTTATCTTACTAAAAAAGTGTATAATCGGGTCATCTTAGGAGATTGGGCATAACTCTTTCTTGGATAATCCAATTTCGATCATACAGGTGGAATTGGAAATAGGACTTAGAGGGATACCACATTTCACAATTTCAAACCTTGGAAATTGTAAATTTCAGAGATACATTATATTCAATATCAAGCTCCTATAAAGTGAAAAAAGGTGTGTAGTTTTTTTTTTATTTTGTATAAGTTTGGTTTGAAAAATTAGTTTGAAGGAATTAAAAGGGCATAGTGAAGCATAATTATCATTAATTGGTGCCCAGAAGAAAGAAAATGGAAACTCCTAATAAGAAACCTAAAATATCTAGCATGACTCATGAAAAAGAGGAAGAAATGCAACATGATATATCAAAATTACGAGACCAAGTGCAACAAAATTCACTCTCACAAAAAGTAATAGAATCTAAGATGGATGGTTTAAAGAAAGGCATGAAAGCTAAGATGGATGGCATGGAAGATACGATGGATGGTCTAAAGAAAGGCATGGAATCTAAGATGGATGGTTTAAAGAAAGGTGTGGAAGCTAATATGAATGATGTGGAAGATAAGATGGAAGGAAAAATGGAATATTTGAATACAGATTTGACAAAGTTGCTACAAGACATGTTTACTAATGGCGGAAGGCTAGTAAAGGAAAATCCTGATGAGAACAAAAGAAATGTTAATCATGATTTCATAGACTCTAACATTGGATTGAAGACCCACCATGTTCCAAAGATCGATATGAGGAATTTTGATGGCAAGGATATCGTAACATGGATACTACAGATGGAGCAATATTTTGATCTCCATAATGTGCAAAACACACAAAAGGTATGCATTGCAACTTTATATTTGGAACCAAATTAGTTTGTATGGTATCAATGGATTTTCTCTTGTAACCAAATTGTCACTTGGGAAATTTTTATGGAAGAAATGATAGCACATTATGAGGATACAAAAAGCAAAACTTTTTTTAGCCAATTGATAAATCTCCAACAAAAGGTTTCAATTATGGATCACATTGAGGACTTCCAAAAATTGAATATAAGGGTAAAAGATATTCTAGAGGAGCATAGGATTGATGTGTTCATAGGGACTTTAAAGGATAACTTCCAACACGAGGTTCACCTTTGGGAACCTGATTCATAAGAGAAGGCATTGGAGTTGGAAAAAAGAATGGAAAGCAAAATTATGGCAACCAGGAAGCCTACCACTCACAACTATAAATATGGAAGTGTTGTTGCCCCTATCCTTCCACAACCTACAAGGTTGACACCACAACAATTGGAAGAAAAAAGAGTAAAAGGGCTTTGTTATAGTTGTGATAGCAAATACACTAAAGGCCATAAGTATGCTGAGAAGAAATATTTTACATATATTGTGAAGAGGAGGAAGAAAAGGAACAATAAACGTCAAAAGAAGACGATATACACCAGGAACAAACCCTAGAGAAATAAGAAATGAAACTGACCATATCTTGTAGTGCATTGGCTGAAATTACCACTCCTCAAACTATCAATATAGAAGGACATATCAAGAAGAAAAAGGTAGTAGTGTTGATTGATTTGGGCAGTACCCATAATTTTATTCATTGTAAGATAGCCAAGGAATTGAATTGCTTCCTATCTCCAACACTAGAGTGTCAAGTGATGGTTACAAGTGGAGGAACCATAAATTTCTCTGGAAAGTGCCATAATATCAAGCTATCCATGGGAGAATATGTATTGAATAGCCCAATGCTTTCCATTCCAATGGGTGGTGTTGATGTTGTACTAGGAGTCCAATGGCTACAATCCTTGGGTATAATAGCTTTTAATTTTCAAGAACTTTTCATGAAATTTTGTTCGGGAGGAAAGGAAGTTGAATCAAAGGATATCACAGGGAAACCGAGGAAGATAATCAGCTCTAATAGAATGACAAAGCTTCTAAAGAAATAACAATGAGGCGTAATTGCACAATTATGTTCGCTAGAGGTTCCCACATTGAAATCATCCATTTCTCGAGATCTCCAAAAAATCTTGGACTATCATTCCAAGGTATTTGAGACTCCTTTTGGAAGGATATCTTCACTGCTTTGTCTTTGATAAACAGACACAACGGGTCAAATGGTTGCCTCTAGATGAATGGTGGTATAACACTTCCTTCCATACTGCAGCAAAAATTACCCAATTTATGGTACTTTATGGATATCATCCACCATCCATCACATCATATTTAAGAGAAAATTCTAAGGTTCAAGCAGTGGAAGATCACATCGAGCATCAACAATAATTTCTACAACTCTTAAAGGATAACCTCACTTTGGCGCAAAATAGAATGAAACAACAGACAAATCAACATTGCAAAGAAAGAAGTTTTGATGTAGGTGACTGGGTGTTCCTACAGCTACAACCATATCAACAGATGTCCCTCAAGCAAGCTAAGAAGGATAATAAATTATCACCAAAGTATTATGGTCCATACAAGGTGTTGCAAAAGATTGGTACTATGGCATACAAATTGGAGCTTCCTACAGCTTCACAAATGCACCCAGTTTTCCATGTTTCATGTTTAAAGAAGGTTATAGGTGACAAACTCCCAGTTCAAACAATATTTCCAAAACTTGACAAGGAAGGAAAAATCATATTGGAAACTGAAGCAGTCACACAAACAAGAACTCGACAACTACAAAATCAATCAATTTCAGAGTACCTCATAAAGTGGATGAACTTACCTGATGAAGATTCCACATGGGAGGATGAGAATTTTATACAAAAGCATCTAGAACTACTTAAGTGTTGAGGACAACACTTTTTTGAAAGAGAGGGGCATGTTAGGTCCCTATAATACTAGTGATTCCCCCATTACTATTGTCATTGTAGCCCTTATTGTTATTATTGTGCCCCTATTGTCCCCATATCGTTATTAGTGTGCCCCATAGAAGCCCACTATTCTTATTGTTGTGCCCTTATATTATTATTATTATTATGTAGGCTTTGATTATATTGTGACCCCTTAGACTCCTTTATATAGAAAGGAGGTTTAGTCATTTGTATAATCCAAGAATTGTTCATTTGTGTAATGTAAAGGAGGTTGCCCCCTCGAAGAGGCTGATTTTGAAGTCATTAATCCATCTTTTCTATCTTTTTTGTGAGTTGGTTCATAACAATAAAATATCATGAATTCCACTTTTATGTTGTAAGATAAATTTTAAAATAATCCATATCATTACATTTTTTAAATATTTATAAAAAAAATTATATGAAATTTTTTAAATTTATTTTTTGTTTGAATTTGATACATTAATTAATTGATGTTTCAAGAAATACATTAATACAAAATAAAGACAAATAACGTGTTGTACATTAATTGTTTCAACACCATTGTCATATTGACCTTCTTCATCATTAGCGAATGAACTTTTAGGATGTAAAGCCCAAGCAATAACACTAATTTTCAAATTCATCCTCCAATTCCCTATCGATTTCAGGATAGGGAAGGTTTTCTATTTTTTTAAACATAAATGAGTAATTATTTTCCTCAAATCTATGCCTGGTCATGGCAAATACTTGGGAGAATTACATAGATATCATGTTCAAAAACATCTAGAGTGTCAAATTTATTCTAATGATCCTTACCGAGATTACAATAAAAATACCCAATCCTACCAGCACTCTTATTATCCTAGTAGAGTATACTCACCAAAATTGATACAAAATACAAATGCATTTAAACCCAAACATGACAAAAATGTGTAATATTCTGGATTTGAGGGCCTACCGAGGTCGATGTCGTGGTGGGGCTTTTAAAAATCATTAGTCGAATGAACCACCTGTAACTGAAGTCCCATGGTGATGCTTCTTAGAGCATCAATTCCATCTTCCAAGTTGGAAATTTTTCACTGCAAAGCAAGAAGAATGTCTAGACAGTTGCATTATGAAGTCTATTTTTGATACATCTAAACATTTAAGTCATAGATCTCTAGATTGAGAGCATCATGCTCGTTTTTAAAATCATCACAAATGGAGGATACTGAGAACTGAGTTTCAGAAGAGTTTGAATCCATGGTAATAATGAGACAAATATTATACCTGGTAGGAGATGTTGTTGCACCAAATTTGCAAAGAAGCGGGTACCTATAATTACAACAAGACAATGTTCTACTTGAATAATTCCCACCCAACAACACCCCAATAGAATGGATATAAGGGGTGGGACTTATTTTCCCAAAAGGCGTAAAGAGGAGCTAAACCGCAATCGAATTTGAAATAAAGATTGAAGAAAAATTGTTGACTTAGAGCTCAATTGTATTTAGAGTCAGGGAATTATAAATTGGGAGGATATACTTGAACCCTGAGAGGCCGAATCACCACAGAACCCAACTGCAGTGGTGTTGCAACCCAACAAAGGAGAACCCTCAACCAATCTTGAATCTCATCACAAAGCTTCCAATAATTCCAACAACCAGACGCCACCTTGAAGACGAAGGAGATCAACTCCAAATCGTTCCAAGGAAACTTGATTTTCAACCAACACCACCCATAGCTTACAATGAACCCAAACCGCCTGCAACATGCTTTATGTTCCTTGCTCCATTGAAATTTTAGCTAATCCATCATCTCAAAATGATCGTTCCTTATGTACCTGAGCATACAAATCATCATGAAACAATCCAAGCAGATGTTGTCATATTGTTTTTGGTTATTGGGAGTGTGTGAGGGTATATTCCACGTAGGTGAAATAAAGGCTAGCACACTTGCATGGAGGAAGCGGTCAGAGCTGACCATGCAGACCTGACAACAAACCATCATGGCAAGAGTAGGAGGGTTAACCCAGATCCATTCATTTATGTAATCAAGATACGAGGGAAGGGGTACAAGGGTGCTAAGGGGAGGGGCAAGGCATAGGGATACATAAAGGGGGAAACCATATAAATCATTATGTAATTAATGCACAACCTATGGCACCATTAATATCAGTTTGTTCTTAAGGGATTAAACAAGCTCTACTGGCCTGGAGATCAACTTCAAAATTATGATTTTTGAGAATGTGGAAAGAGGAGGAATTGGTGAAAGAGGAGATAATCCTTCTTATTTGATGAAATAGGAGACTTAAGGAATTGTGTTTGGGGAGACAGCTAGATCTCAAGTGGCGAATAGTTATGAAAGAGTCAACCAATATAATAATATTGTTGATGCCATAGTCTTGAGCAAGAGAAACTCCTAGGAGTAATCTATATATTTCAACTTGATTATTAGAATTTTTCTCAAGTCCCCAAGAATATTTATTCAAAATGTTTCCTTCAGGATTTATTAATATCCCCCCTTCTTGCCACCCCTAGCATGGGAGGTTTTCTACTTGCAAAGTGTGTAGGGCATGAAATAGTCACACTACCAAAAACTTCTAAACAAACTAGTCCTATGTAGGAAAATAATAAATTTGTTATCATGAAGAGAGGTGTTGTATACCAGGAATTTATATCACTCATGTGGGTTTTAGAACATAGAAAAATAAAAATACCTGAAATTAAGTAATTTATCATTGTAATTGTACTTTTACTTTTCAAATTCCAAAGGGCGACGAGGTTTTAGCATTAAGGTTTATTGATAGGGTTAAATAATTGGTATAATTTTAATTATTCAAATATTAATTAATATACTAATTAAAGCAGTAGTTTATAAACACATTATTAGATATATTAATATTTATTTGATATATAATTAATGCATTAATACTTAATATTTAGTGCATTATTAATACTTAATTATGACATTAATATACCATTGAAATATTTATATAACGTTTTTAAGACATTCATATAACGTTAGTGTAACACTCAAATAACATTAATGACAAATTAATAATATATTAATCTACATATTGATGTCATATTAGCTATACATTAACACATGTGAAGTAGGGTTGACTATGATCAACCATAGTCAACATGGGCCTCATAGTCAATAATAGTCAGCATAGCTGGCATGGTGAACCATAGTTACCACAATGATCATGGTGTATCTATAGGTGACTTATTGTGAACCATATTGAACTACATTGAACCATAGTGGATGGCCATGGTTGACAATGATAACCTATAATGGATGGCCAGGGTTGACCAGGTGACCTATAATGGATGACCATCCACTATGGTTCAATATATTTCACTATGGTTCACATTAGGTCACCTATATGTTGGCATTATGGTACAAGTGTTGTCCTTGATGGCAACTCACTCAGAGGTATGATACAAGTGATGGCAACTCAATCAAAGGAAAGATCTTAGTACAGCAGGTCAAGAGAGAGATATACGCAGGTTAACCTTGATGAAAAATCATATACACGCGGGTGAGAAGAAAAAAAGGTGCGTATACGTACACATGCAAGTTCACATAATGAAAGGCGCGTGCATGTCGGAGAACTAAGTTTTGGTCCGTGGTATTTGGTCCATGGTATTTTGGTATTGGTCCATGGTATTTGGTCTGAAGTGTTGACCCCAGGTATTGGGTCCAAGGTAATGGTTCAACATGGTTTTGGACCATGGTATTGAGAGAAGCACTAAACCTATATAAATAGAAGATCATTAGGCCAAGGGTGCAGGTGTGCAAGTGATGAATATATGATAAAGTGTGAGAACTAGGATGTTGGTTATGGGTTTGTGATGTTGTGCTTGATCTGAATCAAGGATGCACATATGTTGTTGATGATGGATGATGGATCGGGATCATAAGGCTTGGAATGTATTATCATTATGTGGTTTGATCATGGATAGACTAGATCTGAATTATTGACGCATGTTTTATGGTATGAACGATATGATCTGGGTATGACTGATGTCTGGAACAACTACAAAGTTATAAGTAAGTATTTGCATATCTGTACGTGGGTTGGCTTTGGTAAAAGCGCGTATGTACGCTGGTTTGATTCTTCATAGTAGCGTATACATTATGAGATATGATATTTGAAGTTGCAGTTGGATCTGGTTATTGTTGCAGAGTTCTGTTGTCTGTTCTGTGTTCTAGTTTCAGTGGTTCAGTATTGGGTGATTTAGAGATTCATGATGCAGGTATAAATTAATGATTGGTTTGTATTTATGGATCCAGTATGAAAATGTATGAAACGTGGCCCCTGGAAGATCTTAGAGTTCAGTAGGCCGGCACCTACGTACTGGTAAACATCTCATCCAGTACAAGAGCTAGGGGGTTGTAGCTCCCTTCCAGGAGCAACTGGAAAACGAGTGAAGGTTGGAGCCTTTAGTAGGCCAGCGCCTACGTACTAGTAAATGGATCGGCTAGTACAAGAGATAAGAAGGTTGTAGCCTTCTACAGGTAGAAGCCTGCGTACTGGTATAAGACTGCACCAGTACTATTGTAAAAAGAAGTTTCTTATTAAAAGAAGATAGAGACGAATTGCAGCAGGTGGTTTTCACCCACATTGGGTTTCCACCTTATATCATGGTGTTCATGTGTGCTCCTTATGTGTGATGATCTGTTCTATTTTACTGCACCTGTTTACTGTTAATATGGTTAATAATGTTCTGATGCACTTATTGAAGATAAACTAATTGAATCATAAGTTTACTGGATATACGCTAGTTTCATTAAACACAGTTGCATATATACGCAGGTATCCTTAACTGAAGTAGCGTATATGAATATGAATATGGAAATGAAAATGTTTTATTGATTAGATAATATTGATTCACCCCCCCCCCTCTCAGTATTATTTCCAACAATTGGTATCGGAGTAGGTCCTTCGGTAGAAGCTTGATCGCTTGAAGGAGATTTGTAGAACAATGGGAAAGAAAGCGCGTCAAAAGAAGAAGACAGCTCAAAGGAACAATGACACCGTGTTGTTGAGTGGAAGCAAGTATTCAGATCCTGAATCACCCCATATTGAAGATGAATCATCAGACAAAATCATAGATCAACAAGATCTACCTAGCAAAAGGGAGAGTGCCCTCAAAGAAGAAGTTATCAGCTTAAAAGGTCAGCTAGAATGTGCCTCCAAAATTCATCAAATGTTGCAAGAGCTGAATGAAGAACAAGAAAAAGAGATTCTCAAACTAAGGCATCAAGTGGAAGAAGGAAGAAATTCTGAAGAAATTTTGAAGAAGCAATGTCTGGAAAAGGAAGAACAACCCCAAGTTGAGGTAAATATCTTGAAAGGTAAAGTAGAAGAAAAGGATAAACTATTACGATTCAAGATAGTACTAAGATTTTGGATGATATTATTGGTAGTCAAAGGTCCCCTGCTATCAAAACTGGTCTTGGTTTTTATGAATCTGTTGAAGGTGAATCTAGCTCACAAGGTAAGGCAAGGAACTCTAATGAGAAATCTAAAATGATCAACAAGGATATGAGAGGACAACATCCAAGGAAAGAAATTTCTCAAAGAAAATATTTTGCTCCTAATTGTGGAAGTGATAGACGATTATTTCCTCCGATGAAAAATGTTGAATGTTATGTATGTCATAATCTTGGACATGTTGTAGCCAGATGCAGAAGTAGAATGGTTCAAGACCGTCACACAGAAATATCATCATGTTCTAGGTACTTTAAGGGATATTTTTTTACTTGCAATATGTTTGGTCACAAAGCCGTTGATTGCTACAGAAGGAATATGAAACATGTAATATGTTATGCATGTAACAAGCTTGGACACATAGCAAAGGAATGCAGGAGAAGATTTTGGGCACCATACCAAAAGGAGAAAACATCATCACAGTTGAAGATATGGAAGAAAAAGGAAGTACAACCAGAAAGATGTGGCATAGCAAAGTACACAGACATGACAGACTCAGAGGAAGCTGGAAGAGTGGAACATCAGTGTTCTAAATCTCATACGCAGGTTTCATGAAGACAAGTCGCATATATACGCGAGTTAGACGCTGCACAGTCGCGTATATGATGTTCTGAAGAAAAGCAGTAGTACAGAAGTCTGATATGGTTCAGTCACTGGTATATGATGGTTGGCACAAGCTCAGGGGGAGCATATGCTTCGAATAATGCATTGTTGGCATTATGGTTAGAATTCCTTGGTGATGATGCTTATTGACATCTCTTGCTACTGATTTTTGATTGACCAAGAGAATGGATTGCAGTTTAAGATGATTATAGTGCAGATCATATAGTGTATGATAGCTATTGATAACTGTCATGGTCGTGTTTAGGTCCTTAGTCTTTGTGAGTCATCTTGTTACCCCACTATGCATGGGATGGATGATGTAATGGTTCTTGTGTTTGAAGTCAAAAATGATGTATCCCCACTTGGTTGGGAGATTGTTGTATGTATGAGCCTTTAGGAAGGTCATTGGCAATGTATGTATAGAGTCATGTTATGCTTTTCCAGACCTTGCATGTGCTCAGAGGGAGCAAGGACGGATTGGTACATCTTGGCATGTACAAAGAGGGAGATCATTCAGAAACTTCAGCATGTACTCAGGGGGAGCATGGACAGCAGAATGTATATCAAAGAAGGGAATATCTTGGTCCGCCCTTTGCCCTTGATGTCAAAGGGGGAGAGTGACTTGGTGTGGTGGTTTCCATCAAGTCCAAAGGGCGAGATTGTTGGCATTATGATACAAGTGTTTTCCTTGATGGAAACTCACTCAGAGGTATGATACAAGTGATGGCAACTCAATCAGAGGACAGATCTTAGTACAGCAGGTCAAGAGAGAGATATACACAAGTTAACCTTGATGAAATTGCGTATAAATGTGGGTGAGAAGGACAAAAGGTGCGTATACGTACACACGCAGGTTCACATAATGAAAGGCACGTACATGTCGGAAAACTAAGTTTTGGTCTGTGGTATTTGGTCCATGGTATTTTGGTATTGGTCCATGGTATTTTGTCCGAAGTGTTGACCCCAGGTATTGGGTCCAAGGTAATGGTTCAACATGGTTTTGGACCATGGTATTCAGAGAAGCACTAAACCTATATAAAGAGATGATCATTAGGCCAAGGGTGCAGGTGTGCAAGTGATGAATATCTGATAAAGTATGAGAACTAGGATGTTGGTTATGGGTTTGTGATGTTGTGCTTGATCTAAATCAAGGATGCACCTATGTTGTTGATGATGGATGATGGATCAGGATCATAAGGCTTGGAATGTATTATCATTATGTGGTTTGATCATGAATAGACTAGATCTGAATTATTGAGGCATGTTTTATGGTATGAATGATATGATCTGGGTATGACTGATGTTTGGAACAGCTACAAAGTTATAAGTAAGTATTTGCAGATCTGTACGCGGGTTGGCTTTGGTAAAAGCGCATATGTACGTTGGTTTGATTCTTCATAGTAGCGTATACATTATGAGATATGATATTTGAAGTTGCAGTTGGATCTGGTTATTGTTGCATAGTTCTGTTGTCTGTTCTGTGTTCTGGTTTCAGTGGTTTAGTATTGGGTGATTCAGGGATTCATGATGCAGGTATAAATTGATGATTGTTTTGTATTTATGGATCCAGTATGAAACGTGGTCCCTGGAAGATCGTAGAGTTCAGTAGGCCGGCACCTACGTACTGGTAAACATATCGGCCAGTACAAGAGCCAGGGGGTTGTAGCTCCCTTCCAAGAGCAGCTGGAAAACGAGTGAAGGTTGGAGCCTTCAGTAGGCCGGCGCCTACGTACTAGTAAATGGATCAGCTAGTACAAGAGCTAAGAAGGTTGTAGCCTTCTGCAGGTAGAAGCCTGCGTACTGGTATAAGACTGCACTAGTACTATTGTAAAAAGAATTTTCTTATTAAAAGAAGATAGAGACGAATTGCAGCAGGTGGTTTTCACCCACATTGGGTTTCCACCTTATATCATGGTGTTCATGTGTGCTCCTTATGTGTGATGATCTATTCTGTTTTACTGCACCTGTTTACTGTTAATATGGTTAATAATGTTCTGATGCACTTATTAAAGATAAACTAATTGAATCATAAGTTTACAGGACATAAGCTAGTTGCATTAAACACAGTTGCGTATATACGCAGGTATCCTTAACTGAAGTAGCATATATAAATCTGAATATGGAAATGAAAATGTTTTATTGATTAGATAATACTGATTCACCCCCCCCCCCCCCCTCTTAGTATTATTTCAAACACTATAGTGGATGACAGAGGTTGACTATGGTGACCTATAATGAATTGGCATGGTTGGCCATTGTTGAGCTATAGTGAAGCATCACAAATCATTATGAATATAAGATTTACTGACTTGATAGATGATAGGTATACTTAGACCATGGTGACATTAAAACCATAGTGATAGTTAAACCATGGTTTGACTATGGTTGACCGTGGGCATCCATAGAGAACCATAGTGACATATAAGATTTACAAAGTTGATACATGATATTTATGGTCAAACCATAGTCAAACAAAGTTAAACATAGTCAAACCATGGTTAACCATTAACAAACACCATCACAATGGTAACCATAGTCAAATTATGGTCAACCATAAACAAACCATAGTCAAAACATGGTTAACCATAGGCAAACCATATTTAAAGCATGGTTAGTTATATCAGTGATAATCAACCATGGTTGAACATAATAAAACCATTGTTAAACGATGGTCAATCATAATCAAACCATGTTCAGTCATAGTCAATCATGGCCAACCATATCCAAACCATGGCTAATTATCTTCAACCATAGTCAACCATAGTCATCCATGGTCAACTATGGTCAACAATATTCAAGTCATAGGTAATCATTGTCAAACCAGGTTAAACCTTGGGTAACCATTTAATCACCCATAGTGTTGTCGCTCCCACATACAACCTTGGATTTCTTTACAAGGCAAGTGCCTGGGCACATCTAGATTGGTGGGTTTCAAATGATTCTTGGGCAAGAGGAGACATCACACACACACACACATATATATATAGATATAGATATAGATATATATATATATATGGATATATATATATATATATATATATATATATATATATATATATATATTATATAAGAGGAATGGGTTGGTTCATTCATCCAAAGATATAAGTCATGTAGTTCTGGTACTTCTTCACACACATAGTTCCCAGAAATATACACATAAAATAGTAGAGGTCGAGTACTTCAAGGACTTACAGTTTAATAAGATTTTGCAGAGTAAGTGAGAGATGATAAGGAGAAGGAATAACCCATCATATAGAGGCCCAAATAATCAATAATTATATGTTTAACACATGGAGCTTGAAACAATAAGAATTTCTACACTTATTTGAGTTACCAGGAGATATAGTGGACAGGAGAGGCTGGGTGCTATGATTCATGTAGTGCAGTTTTAAAGATATAATTTCAGCCCTTCATACAGGAATGTGCATTAAAAAATCAATACAAATGAATCTGTAGGAAGTATGAAATATTCTAGCAGCTATTATTGCATGAATTCAGAGAAGAACATGAACATAATGGAATTTAACAGGAGGATAACATATTGTAATACTCGAAGGGGGAATCACCACAATTTCTTTGATATTCTGAAAGATCTGTATTATTAAGTTATACAGTCTGAAATTACATGTATCTTTTTCTTACAGATTTGTCAACCTTTGTGAAGTGTTGCATTCCCCTATTTATCTAGCGAGGGGAGCATTGAAAATTCATTACAACAAAATATCTCTGGATCGAGTCTCAGCTGTCAGGTTGACCAGCTGTCTCAGCCAGGGATGGATATGTGGCCCAAAAAACATAACAGAATTAAGTTCCTCATTAAAGTGAGGCACACTACACGACAACAAATAAGTAAAACAATCAGACAACAACATAAATGATATCTCTATGTCCATCCTTGTGATCACCTCTACTTTAGGTTGTAGCTTTCTCTTTGTATGGCCTCCTGTAATGCTCATCCAACCCCCATCATTTCAACCTTTACTGCTTGAGCATTTCTCCTTTAAAGATGGGAGTGGGCACCATTAGTTTCATACCACAGTACTGGAGCAGAGGACCCTTGGGTGGTATGTTTCCTTCCCTCTGTATGGGACACCATGTCGGACAATTAAATCCTCCCGAGTTGCTAATTCCTTTTACTCATGTTAGCATCGACCCCAGTTCCGTGTCAAAATGGGCCTTTCTAGACTCGCCCATGCTGCGTTTGAATTCTCCATCTATTAAATTAAATGCCATAGCTGTTGACCCATCCTTCCTTTAAAGTCTTGCACTACCTGTTCATGGAGTTCTCACATTGGGATAAAATTATGTACACGACTAAGCCTTCCAATCTACTTTAGCCCCTGTTGCCTCAAGTGACTAGGGGCTATGACCAGGAGCTTATTCCTTGGGAACTAGGGCCATTGGAATTCCTTCCACAAGTCTTTTTCCTTTGTTTTGTAGACTACCGCATATTGGTGTTTCACGACATTTTACCTTTGGTACCTCCCTTTGAAACCTCTAATCGTCGATCTGTGGGATGGGGCCACTGAGGACATTGCGACAACAATATGGTAGATAGTGGTGAGGACGAGTGGTTCTTAGAAGGGGGCATGAGTAGTAAGTGGTAAGTGAGGGAGGGTGCGAAATGATATGAGGAGGACACATAGTAGAGGGGCCTCGTAGGGAGACCGCTTTTTGGAACCCCCCCCCCCCCCCATTGATAAAGAGAAACATGGCAGGGGGCCCAAAAATGCCTGGGAGTCATCAATATAGGTGGAGTCAATCTGGGTCATCCTGATGGGGGTGTTATAATTAACATGAGGCTTTTAAAAGAGATGGACCTGATAGCCCATTAACTCTATTGTATAAATTATCGCATCTGGAGAGTTCACGCATATTGCAATCACCAGTCAAAAGGGACTTTGACGGAGGAGAGTATTTACTTTGTGCGATCGTCGGTTGCAGGATTGATGAAGTCATCGGTGCCACCTGGAACCTCCTAAGTGGTGACACGTGTGTTATCACCAAAAAATTGATAATATAGCCTAATTTACTAGATGGATCGAAGTACACCATGTAAATCCAATTTTACCCTAGTAAAATTGCTTTCATTGTGAGAAATTACTTAATAAACCATCTTTTTAAAGTAATTTATAGTTAAACCCATGAAGAATAATTAAATAAATTACTATTTATTTAATTTTCTTCTAGGAATAATTAATTAAACCATTGTTTTATTATTATTCCTTGTCAAATTTGACCCAATCATGAAAAATAAACAGATAAATAATTATTTTTCTCTAAGAATAACTAATTAATCATTAATTAATTATTATTCTTTATTTAATTTGACTAAATCCCTTAGGAATAATTAAATAAATCATTATTTGTTTATTATTCCTTAAATAATTCCTTGAGATGATAAATAAATCATTCATTCATTTATTTATTATTTCTAAATAAAAGTTTAAATATGTTTTCCCTCCTAAACAAATATAATAAAGTATTCTAGGTGGTTATTCCAAGAATGGGATCAATAATATTTTACTATTGCTCATTATTCAAGGATAACTCAATATTTTGTTATAAATAGAAGGGTTTTCCATTCATTATTCACTTTTGATTATTTTCATTGTTGCACTCACTATTGTAACTCTGATTATTTTCATTGTCGCACACCGCATTTTTGTTGGGATTATGCATTAGAGAGGAGAGAGACTCTACACAAGTTGAAGACGTTTGAGGATAGCCAAGAACCCATCCCATAGAGGAGCACTGGTAACATTTATTTTTTCTCTTCACATGTGTTATTATAAAATTATTCTTTACATATCTAGTTTCCATTTGATGATTAGAGTCATTACTCTTTCTTTTGTTGTTTAACTATGATCATAGCATATATCAAAATTTTGGCAGGTTTTGTTCCTATCAGTTGTTGCAAATCTACAATGTTTAGCAGCCATTTATATTGTTGAGATTACTTTCATCCACAATCTTAAGTGGGTTCTTTTCATACATCATTGAGAAGAAAACACTACAACAAAATTGGCGACTCCACTGGGTTTTATACTTTAGATCCAGAAACCTAGGTGACCTTTGGTTTTTAGGTTAGGGTTTCTTCTTTTTTCAATTCTCTTAATGTTTCCTAGTATTTTAACCCTAGATCTAATAAATTTCTAACTTCTGCAAGTTTTCTAGTCGTTTCTATAGGTCATAGGAACCATCTGCGACAAAGGCGACACTTTTTTCCGAGATTTTCTGACTGGGATCCACAAAATAGAAATAAAAATTTTTAGCCCAAAATGTGTGATCTAGGCTTCAGAACACCCCTTTCAACCCAAAAGGTGTGATCCCTGCAGAGAAACAAGTCGATACCTGCGACTTTTGGTTTTAGGGTTTTTTCTCATATCTGTTTCTATGTTTTGCAGAGAGTTGTTTACTGGGTGTCTGACCTTTGTATCATTCTTCTTAAACCTTGATGCACTCTGGCTTACTTGTTGAAGTCGAATTTAGCCTCCCCTAGGGATTCTAATACACTTCCACCTCTCTAGGAGGAGTTTAGCTGAGTGAGTAGTCTAAGTTTTTGCAACGCTTTCAGCCACATTTTCCAGATCTGTAACCTTTTGTTTCAGATTTGTTAAGATAGGTTGTACCATCCATAGTTTCACATTTAAACTTGTTTGGTCATTTTCCTTAAGGTCTCATTGGTTTCCCTAGGTGTTTCACCCATCTCCCTATCTTTTTGCAGCAATCTTCCTCTCTGGTTTTTTGTTGTTGCTGCACCAATTTCCAACAACTTAGTGTCACTTGATCCCATTGACACCGATATTCAAATATCTTGACCATTTCAGTGTATTTCCCATCAATCTAGCCACCAAGCAGTACAGTGTTTGCAAATAGTTTGGGTGGGGTTTAGTTAATCGTTTTTCTATTCATTTTCTGTTATTAATTTCAGTTTATTTTCAGAAAGCTTTTTTCTTGTTTACAAACACAATCTGGGTTTGATCAATTAATACACTTGCATACACAAGCACACCTTAAGAAAATGGAGCTTGGTTTACCACCAAGCCAGGAATTAACATAATAAATTTATCTCATCGCATCGAGACAAAGATATATTGTTGATCTCCCTTCATCATTTTTGTGTTCTGTGTGTCCTACCACCATTACACCACCAAGGCATGTGTCGTGGAGACTATTAGGACTTCACCCCCAATTTCTGCTTGGGCATATTACCCCTCCCCGTCGGGTTCGAGTTCATAGCCCTTTGAGTCCCCATACAGACTCTTCTCCTTGTCTTTCTGATTTCTCATTTGATTCCGAGCCTCCTTCACCACACATCATCACCATGTCTGGACCCATAGTTGGTGTAGGAACCCAAATTGGTGTTGGCTCCGGTTCTATACTGATGGTCACATCAAGTGGAACAGTCTCAAGAACTGTTCCGGAAGCCCCCATGCTCCCCTTTATAGCTGGGTTAAGTCTACCAGATCTTAACCAGTTGATAAACGACCCCATACACCATGATGCTAGTTCGCCCTGTATGTGGACTAAGCTTCCCTCAGACATCCCAAAGTATGAGGGTATTGTTGGACAAGATCCTACCAACCATGTTCGATCCTTCCACATGTGGCGTTCGTCCAACTCCATAACCAATGACTCCATTCGTCTTCGGCTTTTCCAGCGCATGATCACTGGAGACACTACAAAATGGTATGTAGAACAGCTCTCCTACTCTCATTTTGTTTTCACAATGCTTGCTAAAGCATTCCTTTCATATTCTGGTTACCTCTCTAGTACGGCACGGGTATGGAGCTATTGACCACATTTCTTCATTCCTCTGCCACTCACCTTTCTGACCGTGTTCAAGAGTGGCATCAAAGGAAAAGCACATGTTGTGCCCCACCTTTTGAAGATTGTGTCTATCTAGATTGGTTTCTTAAGAGCCTTTTATCCCCCATCAGGAAAGATGTTGCGTCCCATTTTACTCAGACATAGGAAGAAGCTCTCCAAACCTCTTTGAGATATGATCTGATTTATCCACAATCCAGTTATGTCTATACTGTCATTCCAGACCTCCCCATCCTGGAAGTGCCAATGCACTGGGGACATCTCACGTCATCGACGGCATCGTTGGATCCCTTTCACACTCTTCTCCATATACTCCAAAGAGTTATGGCTATCCACAGGGAGGCACCAGTTCCTCCAACTCTTATGCCCCTCCTACTAGAAACATGTTTCCTGGACCCCAACCCGTCAACCAAATTGTTTCTCCTCCCTACACACAGCCGAGTTCTCTAGCCCCTCAAGCATTAGTGCAATAGCCTCCCATGCATCCTCAGCCCCAGCAACAATTGCCCCCTTAGGGCCAGGTGTTTGCGAAGCAGAGTGCTACCAATTCCCCAAATTCGAAGAAAACGAATAAGGGGAAGGGTAACAAGGGTAACCAGGGTAATCAAGGTAACCAGCCTAGTGAACCCCACGGAAACCATCCTAACACCAACAACTAGCAACAAGGCGCCTAGCCCAAGCAGAACAAGGTTATTCACACGAATAAGCCTTGTGCATGTTGTGGTGTACATGGCCCTTATACACATGAGTTTCGTCTCTTACCTTAGATGCACCAAATTTGGGAGGCTCAAGCATATTCTATATGTCAACAATCGCCTCAAAATCTTAGGCCATCTCAAACGGTAGTGCTCACAAATCCTTTCCCTCAGCAAGGATTTTTTGTTTCTCAACCTTAGCCAGGTCAAATAGCCCATCCCCCTCAATCTTCTAGTCCTAGTGACTACCAGATCCTCATGATGGATTCTTATGAGTTCCATACCTCCGTTCAACAGCCAGATCCTCAGCACTCTGTTGTTACCATCTCAACCAAGTCATCCGGATCCACCCACCCAAGACCTCCTTCGTCTGTGGGTGCCTCTCCTATGTTTCCATTAGGAACTGTTCCTCTAGGTCTCAACCATCTAGGAGCTACTCTTCCGGGACATTACCTTACAGGCCAGATACCTTTCTTATTCCCCCCTCTGGGAGTGTTCTTTGGTCCTTCATGTTAGGAAGGACCAAAGAAGCCATGAAAAGGATAGAGGGATCCCAATATGGTATGTTGATCCCCCAGTGAACACTTCGTCTGGTCAGCTAAGACCTTATCATGCTTTGACCTCGATTCAACCAGTCCCTACGACCCCTTCCTCTGCTTCAGTTCCATCAAAACCTCAATAGGAACCCACTCCTGTTGTGAAAGCATCCAGACATGGAGGAAAAGCTAAGAGGAAAGAACCTAAGGATAAGGCTCCCCAAGCTTCTCTAGGCCCCAAAGCCCCAAATCTATCACATCATGTGCTTTGTGTGAAGTTTTTGGGCATGCCACCAATAATTATCCTAAACTTCCTCAACTTAAACCTTTGGTTCATGAAGTGTTCCCTGAGTCTAATATCCCCAAGGTCCACATTACCTTACCAGGACCAACCAAGAAACTCAAAACATTGCGCACAAACCATCCTTGTGCCTTGTCTAATCTTCATGGCCACTATTCCCATTGTTTCCCTCGTCTCGATCAATTTCACGATTGCCTTGGGGTGATTCGTGAATACGAGGCCACTCGTAGTGGAGCATCCAATCCTCTACCTGTGGATTCTAGTACCACAAGTCAACCAGAATAGGGAGACTCTAGCCCCACTATTGTGATCACTCCCCCCGATGTCAAGATGGCAGACACCACAGGCCATATCCTTTACCTATCGTCATCCTTAAGTTCCTCGCAGGAAAACCTCTCTGAGGTTTGTGCACACAATTCTATCGAACCTCTTTCGACAGAAACCCAGGTCTCAACATCCGTATATCCTCCATCTACCAGCATGTCATCTACCATTCAAGATGATGCATATGTGAACCTTATTTCTCAGGTTGATGCACCAGGTAACACCACCGCATCATGTAGTCAATCTTCCTCCCATCTGCCCATCTCCCATCTTGATGAGGAAACCATGGAAGCTATTTCTGCCATGAAGTTAGGTATCTTGCATCATCTCATCCATTGTCTTTTGCACCTTTCATATCAATCCATCATCCACACCATATATCGTTCATGTCGATGGTGCGAGTCGCTTCTCCCAGAATCTAGCCTTGGCAGCCTCAGCCATTTTTATCTTCTTGCATACGTTAGTCCTTTCGAATAGCATGTGCATTGGATCTGCCACCGATAATCAAGCTGAATATGATGCAGTGATAGGTTTGTTAGTCGGTACCCTTCTCATCACATCCTTCATCTTCATGTTCATTTAGATTCCTTGCTAGCTGTCAAGAAATTGAATGGTGTGTATCATATGCATAACCAAGTCCTATTTAGAAAATATCTATGAGTTAAGTTATTGGTATGTGAATTTGAAACCATTATGTTCAATCATGTTCCTAGAACCAAAAATAACTATGTAGATTCCATTGCAAATAATATTCTAGATTGGCATTTATCACATGTATACAACAGAAAATAACCATAAACAAAACAAATGGTGAAGCGTCATCATCATATAAAATGCATAATCATATTATGTATCATAAAAATGTTTGGAGCCATAGTTCTAAATACATCCAATACACCCATAGCATGTTGGGGGGCACATAGGCCCCTACATCTCCTTTGGAGGATCTCATGCCAAGTTGGGTTGAGATGTTTGAATCCCTTTTTTGAGCACTTGGAAAACAATGGCACTCCACAAACTCCTGGTAGGGGGCATCATTCCCACCTTTTCATACCAGATTAGTCCCCTCCATCACATATGCTTGAGGGCAGTATCTCATGCTTGGGGGCACGATGGTTTTACCCTAGCCATCTTCTCAATTAAGTCTCAGCCTAAATCCCACCGAGTTTAGTTATGGTCGATTATCCTCTGATTCCTTAGATAGTTTGTCCTATCGGTCTCTTCGGTGAGCCATATGCACATCGCATATCGTAGACATTTGATACCATATCTTCAAATGTTCTACTCTATGTCCTACCACTTATTCTCCATGTTTGAGTTAGTGGGTGAGAATGATTCTAGACCTCCTCTAGTAGTTCATTCTCATTTTCCTCTTCCCTTAATTCTTCACTAGGAACCATCGTTCCAAGAAGCATTAAGGCCATCTTTAGACAAGTAAGGCCACTTTCCTTAAAGTTATAGATCTCGATTCTGACAGTCAGATTGTTAGCTATGATCTCAACAAGATTTAGGGCCTTTTCCTCCTCTGCAAATTCAGCACAACTCACTTATCAAATGAATCCAAATTGGAGGGAAAACATCCTTTCATAGAAAAATCTCCAATTTTTTATCGCCCATAGCAACTAGACCATAGCTCAGTTTGATGAATCGTCGACACCGTCAGAAAGATCTCACCGAGCTCTATAATGGATATTCCTCAGTTTTTGATGATTTGAAACTTCACTAGGAAGTCTTTCTTCCATGAAAGGTCACTTTGTCGCCTCTCAAAATCGAATTTCGTCATAAAGCGACAATTGCACTTTAAGGTCCACCTCCTCTTCATATTTTTTGTACCATATGTCGATTTTTGTCATGAGTAACCCTTATTTACTCATGTTTTGATGGTTCCCATAGGGCCTAGTTTGTGTGGAAACGTCATCGAGTCACCCTTGTTCAAATCATCTGCAATGAGTCACCCTTGCATCCTTGGAGTCTATTTCATGTCCCATCATATCATGTCACAATATTCCATCCATATTTGCATACCGTTCATCCTGTGTTGCCCATTTTGGCCTCCAGTCATATTGTCCCCATCCCCTCTGGAGTTGAGTTAGTTGCTGCCAGGTCAACCATGCACTTTATGCTCTGACAAGGGTAGTTGTCTATTTGTCCCTCAGTCCCACTTTTCCCCATTATCCCTGGTGTTAGTCCATCAGTCACATTACTATTTTCCCTCGTGCTTTAGTTGAGGATCCTCATTGCCTCATCTATCGCAGGCCCTATTCTGTCGATATCAACTCATTTATTCTAAAAGACGGCCTAGAGGGTCGTGTATCTCGGTTCCAACGTTCATTCTTGTTCGGTGCCTTGGATCAAGCAGAGGGTCTCATTATTTCCCTTTGACTTGTTCGTTTCATGTTCGTGATCCATACACTTGATGATCAAGTGATGCAGTAGATTGTACTAGTGATTCCTGGGTGTGTGTGAGATGTTTCAAACCTCATGAGGGGGTGACCCTTCAGGTAGCCCCCCACGTGACCGGATGCATACCTACTATGTTATAGCCTCAGATGCAGTTCTGCAGAGTTGATGGGTTCGGTTCCTATTGATAGCAATGTTCAAAGCATGAACGTCTCCTCTAGATGATTCATTTAGTTTTGCAGAGCCCTTCCTTGTTCAGTAGGGCTTCTCCAGTTATTATACCCTCCCTCCTACCCATTTTTTGAGGGAAGAGGCTTTGTATCTCATGTATTCAGAAATTATTGTATTCAGTCCTGGCTCATGTATTTACTACGTGCATTATGTATATTGGACACATTGTATTATTTTCTGGCTCTGTTATGCTAGCATGTCTTGTACCATTCAGCATGTACTTTATTGCTCAGTTTCATATTTTTGGGTGAACCATTATTTTTTTACTAAGTTATCTCGATGGGTATGGGTATGCCTCCCCTGTCTCATTGAGGTCCGGTACCACAACATAAAAGGAGACTTGCATTAATCTCACCCCCTTTGTCCCTATCCTCTTTCAATTCAGCTTCATTGGTCTCTCTCTCTCTCCCCTTGACTCCCCTATGTTGTCTAAGTGATTGTGTCTTTACAATGTATTTCGGTCATACATTTTGCTCCTAACACTCGTATGTTGGGGAACAATCTGTTAGCACCAAAAAATTGATCATCTAGTCTAATTTACTAGATGGATTGAAGTACACCATGAAAAGCCATTTTTACCCTAGTAAAATTTCTTTCACTGTGAGAAATTACTTTATAAACTACCTTTGTTAAGTAATTTATAGTTAAAACCATGAAGAATAATTAAATAAATCATTATTTATTTGATTTTCTTCTAGGAATAATTAATTAAACCATTGTTTTATTATTAGTCCTTGTCAATTTTGACCCAATCATGAAAAATAAATAGATAAATCATTATTTTTCTTATTTTTCTTTAAGAATAACTAATTAATCATTAATTAATTATTATTCTTTGTTAAATTTGACTAAATCCTTTAGGAATAGTTAAATAAATCATTATTTTTTTATTATTCCTTAACTAATTCCTTGAGATGATAAATAAGTCATTTATTTATTTATTATTTCTAAATAAAAGTTTAAATACGTTTTCCCTCCTAAACAAATATAATAAAATATTCCAGGTGGTTATTCCAAGAATGGGATCAATAATATGTTAGGCCCCTATACTGCTAGGGTAACCCCTTATTGTTATTAGTACAACCCCCTTATTATATTGATGTACCCATGTAGTGCCCATATTGTTACTATTGTGCCCCATAGAAGCCCACTATTGTTTTTTTTTTTTAATCACATGGTGAATCGGTAACTATCAAGTTTAATCCACGGGAGACCCAGGATCGAACCTCATTGCTGCCACTATAACACCAAGAGCATAACCAACCACCTGCAAGTCAGGTATACTAAGATCCTATGATTTTGGCAAGAGCACACCCACGGTAGGGGGGTCCGCCCCTCTAGCCGCCACCACAGCAGGTCACTGTACTCCGTGAGATTTGAACTTCGGTCTCACGGGCTTCGCCCGTTTGACTTTACCGTCAGATCACTCCCACTATTGTTACTATTGTGCCCTTACATTATTATTGGTATGTTGGCTCTGATTATATTATGACACCTTAGACTCCTATATATAGAAAGGAGGTATTTTCGTTTGTATCATCCAAGAATTGTTCATTTGCGTAATGTAAAGGAGGTTTCCCCCTCGAAGAGGCTGAATTATAAGGCGTTGATCTATCTTTTCTATCTTTTTGTGAGCTAGTTTCATAACATTTGGTATCATAGCCTTGAATTATAGGGTTTCGCTGCTCCAAACAGGTCATCATGGAATTTGTACTATAACTTTTTCTGCGATGTTTCAGATGCTACAAAAAAACCCATTTGAGAAGAAATCACGCTGAACCTCGAGTCCAAATTTCAGAGCCTTTCGCACAATATTTGTGGAGATATGATCTGAAGAAGTCAGTCTTTTTGCGGACTCCTGAATTACATTCCAAACAGGTGACCTGGGGAAAATATTCATAACTTTTGTTTTAAGCATCAGATTGAAATTTCGTAAGTTACAGAAAGAGGATGGACTATTGTTTCCTGTTTATATTTTTCAGATCCTAAGGTCGAAACAGTGACACGTGGCACTTCATACAAGTTCGCTCTTCTGAAAAGGTATATAATCAGGTCATCTTGGGAGATTGTGCATAACTATTTCTTGGAGAATCTAAATTCAATCAAACTAGTGGCATTGGAAAGAGGACGCAAAGGGTTACTTCAGGTCGCAATTTCAGAACTGGAAGATCTGAAATTATAGAGATACATTAGAGGCAATATCGAGCTCCTACAAAGTGAAAAAAGATGTGTAGATTTTTTAAAATTTTTGTTTAAGCTTGGTTTGAAAAATTATTTTGAAGGAATTCAAAGGGCATAGTATAGCATTATTATCAGTAACTGATGCCCCAAGGAAAGAAAATGCAAACACCTAGTAAGCAACCTGAAAACTCTAGCATGACTTATGAAGAAGAGGAAGAAATGCAACATGATATATCAAAATTACTAGACCAAGTGCAACAAATTTTACTCACACAAAAAGTAACAGAACCTAAGATGGATGGTTTAAAGAAAGATGTAGAAGCTAAGGTGAATGGTGTGGAAGCTAAGATGGATGACTTGAAGATAGATTTGAAGACAGATTTGAAGACAACCATGGCATATTTGAAGACAGATTTGACAAATTTTCTACAAGAAATACTTACTAAGGGTGAAAGGGTAGTAAAGGAAACTCGTGATGAGAAAAAAATAAATTTTAATCATGATTTCATAGACTCTAACGTTGGATCTAAGAACCACCATATTCCAAAAATAGATATGAGGAAGTTTGATGGCAAGGATCCCGCAACATGGATACTACAGATGAAGCAATTTTTCGATCTCAATAATGTGCAAAACACATAAAAGGTACATATTACCACTTTATATTTGGAACCAAATCAGTTTGTATGGTATCAATGGCTTTGCTCTCGTAAATAAATTGTCACTTGGGCAATTTTTACAGAAGAATTGACAGCACATTATGAGGATACAAAAAGCAACACTTTTTTTAGCCAACTGATAAGTCTCAAACAAAAGGGTTCAATAATGAATCACATTGAGGACTTCCAAAAATTGAGCATAAGGGTAAAAGATATTCCAGAAGAGCATAGGATTGATGTGTTCATAGTGACTTTAAAGGATAATATCCAACATGAGGTTCGCCTTTGGGAACCTAACTCATTGGAGAAGGCATTCAGGTTAACAAGAAAAATGGAAAGCAAAATTATGGAAACCAGGAAGCCTACCACTCACAACTATTAAGATGGAAGTGTTATTTCCCCTAGCCTTCTACAACCTATAAGGTTGACACCACAAGAATTGGAAGAAAAAAGAGCAAAAGGGCTTTGTTATAGTTGTGATAGAAAATACACTAAAGGTCATAAGTGTGTTGAAAAGAAATTATTCTACATAGATTGTGAAGACGAGGAATAAAAGGAACAAGAAATGTCAAAAGAAGAGGATATACTCCAAGAAAAAATCCTAGATAAAGAAGTAATGAATCCAACCATATCTTGTAATGCATTGGCCGGAATTACTACTCCTCAAACTATCAAGATAGAAGGACATAACAAGAAGAAAAATGTTCAAGAAGTAAAAGATCACATCGAGCATCAAGAAATGAATCCGACCATATCTTATAAAGCATTGGAAGAAAATACCACTCCTCAAACTCTCACGATAGAAGGAAATATCAAGAAGAAAAAGGTTCAAGCAGTGAAAGATCACATCAAGCATCAACAAAAAGTTCTCCAACTTTTAAAGGATAACACCACTTTGGTGCAGAATCAAATGAAAAAACAGGTAGTTCGACATCGCAATGAATTTTTTTTTGATGTAGGCGATTAGGTATTTTTACAGTTACATCTCAAGTAAGCTATTTATGAGAAGGAAACGTTGGCAATACTACATGCACTTAAAAAATGGCGACCTTACCCAATGGGAAGACACTTCAAGGTAAAAATGGATCATGATAGTCTTAAATACATTTTAGAACAAATATTATCATTAGAAGAACATAAAAAATGTGTCACAAATATGATCGTTTATGACTTTGACATCATCTATAGAAAATGGAAGAAAAATTTTGTTGCAAATGCACTCTCAAGAAAGGATGAGGATGTGGAAGCATTGTTTTGTGCTATTTCTATTATCCAACCAAATTGGGTAAACGAAGCAAGGGATGAATAGAAGAAGGAAGAAGAAGTATGGCCACTTATTCAAAAGTTGTAAAAGATCCCAATTCAAACAATATTGACAGAAATTGAAGGGGAAGGAAAAATCATATTGGAACCTAGAGCAGTCATAGAAACAAGAACCCGACAGCTACAAAATCGATCAATTTCGGAGTATCTCATCAAGTGGACAAACTTACCCGTTGAAGATTCCACATGGGAGGACAAGAATTTTATACAGAAGCATCAAGAACTACTCAAGCATTGAGGACAACACTTTTTGAAGGAGAGGGGCATGTTAGGCTCATATACTACTATGGTAACCCCTTATTGTTATTAGTACAATCCCCTTATTATATTGATGTACCCATGTAGTGTCCATATTGTTACTGTTGTGCCCCATAGAAGCCCACTATTTTTATTATTGTGCCCTTACATTATTATTGTTATGTCGGCTCTGATTATATTATGACCCCTTAGACTGCTATATATAGAAAGGTCTTTTCATTTGTATCATCCAAGAATTGTTCATTTGTGTAATGTAAAGGAGGC
Source organism: Pinus tabuliformis (assembly GCA_031772625.1). Classification (NCBI taxonomy): domain Eukaryota; kingdom Viridiplantae; phylum Streptophyta; class Pinopsida; order Pinales; family Pinaceae; genus Pinus; species Pinus tabuliformis. Next base: position 82,157,754 of record CM062806.1, on the reverse strand, counting down.
TGCCCCCTCGAAGAAGCTAAATTATAAGGCATTGATCTATCTTTTCTATCTTTTTGTGAGCTGGTTTCATAACATAATATTTTATTATTGCTCATTATTCGAGGCTAACTCAATATTTTGTTATAAATAGAAGGCTTTTCCATTCATTATTCACTTTTGATTATTTTCATTGTTACACTCACTGTTGTAACTCTGATTATTTTCATTGTTGCACAACACATTTTTGCTGGATCTATGCATTATAGAGGAGAGAGACTCTACACAAGTTGAAGACGTTTGAGGATAGCCAAGAACCCATCCCACAAAGGCGCACTGGTAACATTTATATGTTCTCTTCACAAGTGTTATTATAAAATTATTCTTTACATATATGGTTACCATTGGATGATTGGAGTTATTACTCTTCCTTTTGTTGTTTAACTATGATCGTAGCATAGATCAGAATTTTGGCAGGTTTTGTTTCTATCAGTTACTGCAAACCTACAATGTTTAGCAGCCATTTATATTGTTGAGATTGTTTTTCATCCACAATCTTAAGTGGGTTCTTTTCGTACATCTGTGAGAAGAAAACACTACAACAACAAGTCACCCTGAAATGACCCCATAAGACCCTTGAAAAAGTCGAATCTGAGTGCCACATGTCCTTTGTACTGCCATGTGGAGGAGAGAGAAGAAGGCTTGCCCGTCCCTGTTTCTTCATGGGTTTCCTTTTTTAATTATTTTCGGCCCTCCCCAGTGATTTAACACTATATCACAAAAAGGAAACATCGCAAGGTTCTTAGAGTGATAACCCCATTGTTTTGTTGATCCATCGATTACGATGCCCTGCACCCTAAATCTCCTAATAAGCCCGATAAACTGATAGACCGGACACTCCGATATGCCAGATTTGGGATATCGGCGATCGACTGATTAGAGATTTCCCTTCATTATTTGCTGCAACTTTAGGAAAACCGTTGATTTGTGATTGCGATGAGCTCCTGGACATCTGACTGTGATGAACATCCCTTGGTATGTTCTCTTTGTTTTTCTACCCTTCAAAGGCCAGTTTAAATCTACTCCAACTTTTGATCCAGAAGTTCATTTCTGGACTTCCATATACCATTGGAAATATCTCTCTAGGCACTATAAAATGGAAAGGGTATGATTTAGATTTGATAGCTTCTATGGCTTGGAAGGTGGCTTCTAAATTCACTTGTCTTTGGCAACTTTGATCAACTAAAAACCCATAATGCAGCGAGTGATAACATTGGCTCCAACTGAGGATAGTGCCTTGCTAGCAAGGTGTTGAGAGCCTGTAGACAGTAGCCTTACTTTCATTGGGCATGGAGTCATCTCTAAACAAACAATAATTCTATGATAGTAGACTTTTCAAAGTAAATTGGAAATTACATATAACAATTACAATACACACATCGGTATTTACAATGAGTGTAAGACAGGTACTTCTAATTTTGAAAATAAAATTTGAGGACTGACCATTTACCAATAGTTCCAACAATTCACCATCCAAGTTTTCAAGCAGGTATGTGTTATTTCCTTTCTCTTCTACAGTCTTGAAGGGTCGAACCATAGTGGATCGAATTTTCCATGTTTGCCTTTATCTTCCTGTCAGGCATCCCACCGGAGAACTATATATCCTGGCTGAAGTGGTCTATCCTTGGCCTTCTTGTCAAACATAAATTTCATCCTTTGTTGGTAGTTTGACAATTTGGCCCCCACCTGTTCTCTGTTTTCATGAAGCTCGACCAGCTGAATTATCCTTATCTTCAAGGCACTTAGCTCTTCCTCGACTTCTTGGAGTAATTTCTCTACTGGAATCACTAATTGGATCAGGAATATAACAATATTTCCATACACCAGCTCAAAAGGCGATTTCTCAGTGGATCGTTTAGGAATTACTCAGTTTTCCCACAGAGAAAACTTCAGTTGGGAGTCCCAGTTCCTTTGATTTTCTGTGATGGTCTTCTTTAGTACCCTCACCACAGTATTGTTTGAGGACTCATCCAAGCCATTACCTTGAGGATAATATGTAGTGGAGTGCCCGATGATGATACTAAAATTCTTGCAGAAGCTGGTGAATTTGGCAGATTTGAGGACCTTAGCGTTATTAGTGATAATTTTGTTTGGACAACCAAAGCAAGATAATAAATTATCCTCCATAAACTTTATTACCACTGAGTCTGTATAATTTCTGGTTGGGATGGCCTCTACCCATTTGGTAAAATAGTTAGTGGTTGCTAATATCCACTTGTGTTTGCCACTGGATGGTGGGTTTATTTCACCTATGAAGTCCAATCCCCATTGTTCGAAAGGTTCCTCCACATGCACTAGAATCAGGGGGAGAGGAGAAAACTTCTATCTCTCAGCAAACACTTGGCATTTCTAGCACGACCTGACCTAGGAATGAACATCCCCAAACAACGTAGGCTAGTAGAATCCAACCTTGAGTATTTTGTGTGTTGTGGTCTTCTAGTTGTAATGCCCTCCACAAACTCCTCCATGGAACTCACCAATCACTTTATGGGTCTCGCCTTCTACCAAACATATCAGAAGAACTCCCACCGGGTCCTTCTAGTAGAGTTTACCATTAGATATGATGTGTTTTTGCGCTTGCACTCTTAGAGTTCATTATTTGGAACTATCTAGCCCCAGCAGGCACTTCATGAATAAGAGATAATGAACGATGTTTTTATACCAGGGTGATCCCTCATATTTAGCATAGATCTTCTGCTCAACTGTCTTGATACCATTCTGTTGAATTGTTGGTCTGCCTTCCTCTGCTATCAGGTTTATCCCTAAAGCTTGGCAATTAGATTCAGATAAAACCTGGGCCAACCCCTGGCCTTTTATGAGCTTAGTAGGTTTTATGTCTAGCTCATATTCTTGTATCTTTTCTATCCACCTACCCCTCTTTCCTTCGATGTCTCCTTGCACCAGGATGTCCTTAACTGTTATAGTTGGGACAAATGCTATGATTTCAGATTGCAGCACATACATAGGAAATTCCTTAAAAGCCTTGACTAGTTCATAGGATTTCTTTTCCAGGATGTTATATTTCAACTCAACATCCCTCAGAACTTCACTGAAGAAGGAGATGGGTTGTTCATAACCATTTTTATTCTTTTGTAGAAGAACTATGACAATATTATGTGGAGAAGAAAAAGAGAATATATAAAAAGGCGTTTAATAGTCGGGGCTGACTAGTACCGGGGCTTTAGCCCAAGATTCTTTAATTATAATGAAATAATCTTGGGAGGGTAGGGCTCCACCTGAATATCTTTGCATAGTTGGGTATGAATCTCCTCAAGAAATTTATTCTCCCCAAAAAGGCTTGGACCTCTTTCTTATTTCAAGGCAAGGGAATATGGTTGATGACTTTGACTCATTCCGGATCAATATTTACTCCTTCCTGCACTATTATGTGTCCTAGTAGCTTCCCCTCAATCAGGGTGAATTGAGATTTCTTAGGATTCAAAGAAATACCATACCTCTTGCATTTATCAAAGGTGAGCTTTAAGTGGAGGATGTGCTCTTCATCAGTCTTAGAAAAGAATATGATGTCATCCAAGTAGACCACCATGAATTTGTCTTGCTCCCCTACGAAAGTTATATCCATAGCTCTCTGAAATGTGGCCCCTGCATTTATCAGCCCCAAAGGCATGTGAGAATACATGAATGTTCCCCATGGGGTGGTCAAAGCAATATTTTTCTAATCCTTGAGGTGGACTTCCACTTGGTTGTATCTAGAGAAACCGTCCATCATGGACATTCTGGCTGAGCCAACCACCTTCTGCAATATATTATCCATCTTGGGCAACGGGTAGTTTTCTTTCAACGATGCCCCATTTAGATTCCAAAAATCTACACATAGCCTTATCTCTCCATTCTTTTTCCAGACAGGGACCAAATTAGCTACCCACTCAGAGTATCTTAAAGGTACTATGATCTTTACCTGTAACAACTTCCTTACCTCCTTTTCAGCAGAGGGGAGTAATAGCGGATTTATCTGTCTGATTTTCCTCTTGCGTGGTTTTCTTCCACCCTTTGTAGGAATCTTGTGTTATATGATGTTAGTATCAAATTCTTTCAAATCTTCATAAGACCAAGCAAAAACATCTTTGTAAATTTTGAATAGATTTAAGTACCTTTGTTTGTATTGCAAGGGGATTCCTTTTGACAACCTGACCATTTGGGGTTCCTCCTCAGAGCCAATATTGTAATCTTCTATTTGATCATCCATTTCAGGAGCCATTGGTTTGGAGGTCAAGTCGTCTTTATGGAAAATCCTTTCTAGCAGGACTAGTTCGCGAGGGATGGAATTCCCTTTTAATTACAGAATTGTATGCTTGGTCGCGGTATCTTCCCATGAAGTAGTTTCCTGGTCTGATTCTTCTTCTTCTTGATTGATGGTGAAGTTATAGAACTCCCAATGAATTCTGTGAATCGTTTCACCTTCTCGTCGTCCTTGAATACCTACCAATGCTTGACATTATCAAGTATAGAGGGTCTGTATATGACTTCCACCTCATACCTGAGGAGCGGATTTTGTGGAGGCCTAAAACTACTTGTTGCTATAGTAATGGCTTCAGCCATTCTATTTCCCTCTCTCGGCAGAAATTGGATATTAAAGGTGAGGAAGAAATTCTCAATTAAATCCCACACTTCATTCTAGTAGGTCCTCAGTCTGGGGTGTTTGGCTTGGCACTGATTTTTTATCTACCTTACGACCAGCTCGCAGTCTCCATAGATTGTTAGGCATTAAATGTTCATATTTTTCGTTGTTTTCAATCCAAGGGCCAGTGCTTCATACTCTGCCACATTGTTGGTCGCTTCAAACTCCAGATTGAATGAGAGGGGTATCAAGCTTCCCTCAAGAGATACCAACAATACTCCTGCTCCATTTCCCTCTTTTGAATTAGCTCTGTCAAAGTACAATTTCCATACTTTGTTTTCATTTGTGTGCTAATGTTCTAACTACCATGCTAGGTGGACTTATGTTTCTTTTGAGATAGACTCGTCCTCTTCTAGCAGCAGGTAGGAGAGGTCACTTTCCTTTCCATTCACTAGGGAGTTTTTTGAACCTTTAGTTGAGGTCACCATTTTTACAAACCGGATTCTTTATACAATCTCCTTTGTTCACCTCCAAATGTGGGAATAATCAAATGATTTAGATATAACTTAATGGAACCCCCCACCTTGGAACCCCAAGATCTAGATAGAAGCATGCCAAAACAAGGGGGTATATCCGCCACTACTATGTCCATTACCACGCTCTCCACAAGGATTTGAGCCAAGTTCACCACCAGATCCTTTATCATTCCTAAATATTTGACCCTTTAGAGTCAAAGGATTATATGTCCTTGTAGGGCATGGTGATCTATAAGCCAAGCTACTCCATCACTAATGATGGCATGAGGTTGTGTGAAGCTTTAGATTCCAACATGAAATTATGTAACAAAAGGTCTTCGATGACCAAAGTCACATAGAAAGGTGCAGTGAAAGGATCAAGTTGTTCCACATGCAGCCCAAAGACAACCATTGGCCTCTCTTCTTGAAGGTTTAGGGAATCATGGGTGGGTTAAAAGATGGATGGATGCATGAATTGAGATACCTGAGCTTTATAAGTAGGATACTTTAGAAGTTCAATCAAAGGGACAGGAATATTTACCTCTTCAAGCTCCCTCTAAAGATTGAATGTAGTTTGGACTTTTTCTATACCTCCTGGTTTTGTTTCTCCTTCGTTACCACCAGCATTTTTTTGCGTAATAGGTGCTTTATTTGTTGTTAGGTCCCTATAATACTAGTGATTACCCCATTACTATTGTAGTTTTATCCCTTATTAATATTGTTGTGCCCCTATTGTCCCCATATTTTTATTATTGTGCCCCATAGAATCCCTCTATTGTTATTTTTGTGGCTTTATATTATTATTATTAGGTCAGTTGGGTTATATTGTGACTCCTTAGACTCCTATATATAGAAAGGAGGTTTTTTCATTTGAATCAGCCAAGAATTGGTTATTTGTGTAATTTAAAGGAGGTTTCCCCCTCGAAGAAGCTGAATTCTAAGGCGTTGATCTCTCTTTTCTATCTTTTTGTGAGTTGGTTTCATAACATTTGGTATCAGAGCTTTGGATTTATGGTTTTTTTGCTCCAAATAGGTCATCGTGAAATTTTTGCTATAGCTTTTTTTCTGCGACGTTTCAGAAGCGAAAAAAAAAAAACCATTTGAGATAAAATTACACTGAACCTCATATCTGAATTTTATAGCTTTTCATGCTATATTTTAGGAGATATGATCTAAAGAAGTTGGTCTTTTTGCAGACTCTTGAATTATGTTCCAAACAGGTGACCTAGGGAAAATCATCATAACTTTCTCTCTGAGCATCGGATTGAAATTTTGTAAGAAGGTACAGAAAGAGGATGGATTGTAGCTTCTCGTATATATTTTTCAATGGCAAAGGTTGAAACAGTGACACGTGGCACTTCATACAAGTTTGCTCTTCTGGAATGGTCTATAATCAAGTCATCTTGGGAGATTGTGCATAACTCTTTCTTGGAGAATCCAATTTGGATCAGACTAGTGGCATTGGAAAGAGGATGCAGAGGACTATTACAGGTCACAATTTCAGAACTGGATGATCCAAAATTACAGAGATACATCAAATTCAATATCAAGCTCTTACAAAGTGAAAAAAAGGTGTGTAGTTTTTTTTAAATTTTTGCATAAGATTGGCTTGAAAAATTAGTTTGAAGGAATTCAAAGGGCATAGTAAATAATTATTAATGATAATTGATGCCCCGAGGAAAGAAAATGCAAACACCTAGTAAGAAACCTGAAAGCTCTAGCATGACTCATGAAGAAGAGGAAGAAATGCAACATGATATATCAAAATTACGAGACCAATTGCAACAAGTGTCACTTGCACAAAAAGCAACAGAATCTAAGATTGGTTTAAAGAAAGATGTAGAAGCTAAGATGGATGCTTTAAAGAAAGGTGTAGAAGCTAATATGGATTGTTTAAAGAAATTTGTAGAAGCTAAGATGGATGGCATGGAAGCTAAGATGAATGGCATGGACGCTAAAATGGATGGCATGGATGATAAGATGGAAGAATTGAAGATAAATATGAATAAGTTGCTACAAGAAATGGCCACTAATGGTGAAGGGGTAGTAAAGGAAACTCATGATGAGAACAAAAGAAATGTTAATCATGATTCCATAGACTCTAATGTTGGATCGAATACACACCATATTCCAAAGATCGATATGAGGAAGTTTGATGGCAAGGATCCCGCAACATGGATATTACAAATGGAGCAATTTTTCAATCTCAATAATGTGCAAAACACACAAAAAGTACGTATTGCAACTTTATATTTGGAACCAAATCAGTTTGTATGGTATCAATTGCTTTGCTCTCGTAAACAAATTATCACTTGGGCAATTTTTACGAAAGAATTGACAGCACATTATGAGGATACAAAAAGCAACACTTTTTTTAGCCAATTGATAAGTCTCAAACAAAAGGGTTCAATAATGGAGCACATTGAGGACTTCCAAAAATTGAATGTAAGGGTAAAAAATATTCCAAATGAGCATAGGATTGATGTGTTCATAGGGACTTTAAAGGATAATATCCAACATGATGTTCGCCTTTGGGAACCTGATTCATTAGAGAAGGCATCCAGGTTAGCAAGAAAATGGAAAGCAAAATTATGGCAACCAGGAAGCATACCAGTCACAACTATAAAGATGGAAGTGTTGTTACCCCTAGCCTTCCACAACCTATAAGGTTGACACCACAACAATTGGAAGAAAAAAGAGAAAAAGGGCTTTGTTACAGTTGTGATAGCAAATACACTAAAGGTCATAAGTGTGCTGAGAAGAAATTATTCTACATAGATTGTGAAGAGGAAGAAGAAAAGGAGCAAGAAAGTTCAAAGAAGAGGATATACTCCAGGAACAAAGCCTAAATAAAGAAGAAATGAATCCGACCATATCTTGTAATGCATTGGCTAGAATTACCACTCCTCAAACCATCAAGATAGAAGGACAAATCAAGAAGAAAAAGGTAATAGTGTTGATTGATTCAGGAAGTACCCACAATTTTATTCATTGTAAGGTAGCAAAAGAATTGAATTGCTTCCTATATCCAGCACCAGAGTTTCAAGTGATGGTTGCAAATGGAGGAACAATAAATTGCTCTGGAAAGTGCCATAATATCAAGCTATCGATGGGAGAATATGTATTGACTAGCCCAATGCTTTCCATTCCAATGGGAGGTGTTGATGTTGTACTAGGAGTCCAATGGCTACAATCCCTGGGTACAATAGCTTTTAATTTTCAAGAACTTTTCATGAAATTTTCTGCTAAAGGAAAGGAAGTTGAATTAAGGGGTATTGCAGGGAAACCAGGAAAGATAATCAGCTCTACCAGTATGACAAAGCTTCTAAAAAAGGGACAAAGAGGTGTAATTGCACAATTATGTTTGCTAGATGTTTCCACATCAGAATCATCTATTTCTCCAGATCTCCAAAAAGTCTTGGACAATCATTCCAAGGTATTTGAGACTCCCAAAGGTCTCCCACCTATTCGTGATCATGATCATGCTATTCATCTGATTCCAGGAAGTGTTCCTCCAAACATCAGGCCGTACAGATATCCCTATGCCCAAAAGAGTGAAATTGAACGTATGGTTGCAGAAATGCTAGAGGCTGGTATAATTCAACCTAGTCAAATTTCTTTCTCTGCTCCAGTAGTATTGGTGCACAAAAAGGATGGATCATGGCGCATGTGTCCGGATTATAGGGAGCTCAACAAGCTCACTATTAAAGATAAGTTTCCCATTCCTGTCATTGATGAATTATTGGATGAATTGCATGGATCAATTTACTTCACCAAGTTGGATCTTCGTTCAGGATATCATCAAATCAGAATGAAGACTGAAGACATTCCGAAAATAGCATTTAGAACTCATGAGGGTCATTATGAATTTTTGGTCATGCCTTTTGGCCTTACCAATGCACCTTCTACATTTCAAGGTTTGATGAATTCCATTTTCAAACCCTTCCTTAGAAAATTTGTGTTAGTATTTTTTGATGATATACTAATCTACAGCAAGTCTTGGAAGGATCATGTTGAACATGTTGACAGGGTGCTACAACTATTGGAGGAGAAACAATTATATGCAAAAATATCCAAATGTTTTTTTGAAGTAGAAGAGGTGGAATATCTGGGTCATATTGTATCTCATGAAGGAGTTAAGGTAGACCCTAGCAAAATTAAAGCCATTAAGGAATGGAAAATCCCCACATACATAAAGCATCTCTGAGGATTTCTCGGGTTGACAGGGTATTATCACAAGTTTGTTAAGAATTATGGGAGAATAGCAACACCTCTAACAACATTATTGAAGAAAGATGCATTTTCATGGACTCTAGAAGCAACAAAAGCCTTCGAACATCTTAAAGAGGCAATGTGCCAAGCAGCAGTATTAGCCACACTAGACTTCACAAAAACCTTTATTGTGGAATGTGATGCTTCAGGAAATGGAATTGGTATTGTTTTAATGCAAGATGAAAGACCCATTGCTTTTGAAAGTTGTCCAATCAAGGGAAAGTTTTTGCACAAAGCTATTTATGAGAAGGAAATGTTGGCAATACTACATGCACTTAAGAAATGGTGACCCTACCTAATGGGAAGACACTTCAAGGTAAAAATGGATCATGATAGCCTTAAATACTTTTTAGAACAAAGATTATCCTCTGAAGAGAAACAAAAGTGGGTCACAAAGATGTTGGGTTATGACTTTGAAATCATCTACAAAAAGGGAAGCAAAATGTGGTGGCAGATGCACTCTCAAGAAAGGATAAGGATGTGGAAGCATTGTTGTGTGCCATTTCTATTATCCAACCAGATTGGATAAACGAAGCAAGGGAGGAATGGAAAAATGATGAAGAAGTGTGGGCACTTATTCGAAAGTTACAACAAGATTCCAGTACATCTGATACATTTAGCTGGCAAAATGATTCATTATGGTACAAAGATCGCTTATACCTCTGTAAGAATTCGCAACTCAAACAAAATATTCTTATGGAATTGCACACTTCTCCCTTAGGAGGGCACTCAGGATTTTTAAAAACTTACCACAGGTTAAGAAGGAATTTTTTTGGGATGGCCTTAAATCGGATATTCAAAAGTTTGTGGTGGAATGTTTGGTTTGCCAACAAAATAAAGTTGAAACAATTAAGACCCAGGGTCTATTACAACCTTTATCCATTCCAAGCCAACGTTGGGAGGAGGTTTCAATGGATTTTATCACAGGTTTACCCAAGTCTGAGGGAAAGAGTGTCATCATGGTGGTAGTTGACAGACTTACCAAGTATGCACACTTTTGTGCATTATCACATCCATTTAAAGCTAGTACAGCTTCTACTACATTTATGGAAACAATTCAAAAGCTACATGGAAACCCAAAGATTATTTTAAGTGACAGAGATCCCATTTTCACTGGAAATTTTTGGACAGAATTATTTTCTTGTCTTGGTACTCAGTTAGCTCATAGCTCATCTTATCATCCTCAATCTGATGGGAAAATTGAGATAGTAAACAAATGTTTGGAAGGATATCTTCGTTGCTTTGTATCTAATAGACAGACACAATGGGTCAAATGGTTGCCTCTAGCTAAATGGTGGTATAACACTTCCTTCCATACAACAACAAAAATGACCCCATTTATGGCACTTTATGGATATCAGCCACCATCCATCACATCATATTTAAGAGAAAATTCTAAGGTTCAAGCAGTGGAACATCACATCGAACATCAACAACAAGTCCTCCAACTCTTAAAGGATAACCTCGTGTTGGCACAGAATAGAATGAAACAACAGGCAGATCAACATCACAGCAAAAGAAGTTTTGATGTAGGTGATTGGGTATTCCTACGGCTACAACCATATAAACAAATGTCCCTCAAGCAAGCTAAGAAGGATAATAAATTATCACCAAAGTATTATAGTTCGTACAAGGTGTTGCAAAAGATTGGTACTATGGCATACAAATTGGAGCTTCCTGCAGCGTCTCGAGTGCACCCGATTTTCCATGTTTCATGTTTAAAGAAGGTTATAGGTGACAAGCTCCCAGTTCAAACAATATTGCCAGAACTTGATGAGGAAGGAAAAATTATATTGGAATTGGAAGCAGTCACAGAAACAAGAACTCGACAGCTACGAAATCGATCAATTTCAGAGTATCTCATCAAGTGGAAGAACTTATCCGCTGAAGATTCCACATGGGAGGATGAGAATTTTATACAGAAGCATCCAGAACTACTCAAGCATTGAGGAAAACACTTTTTTTGAAGGAAAGGGGCATGTTAGGTCCCTATAATACTAGTGATTACCCCATTACTATTGTAGTTGTATCCCTTATTAATATTGTTGTGCCCCTATTGTCCCCATATTTTTATTACTGTGCCCCATAGATTCCCTCTATTGTTATTTTTGTGGCTTTATATTATTATTTTTAGGTCGGCTGGGTTATATTGTGACTCCTTAGACTCCTATATATAGAAAGGAGGTTTTTTCATTTGAATCATCCAAGAATTGTTCATTTGTGTAATGTAAAGGAGGTTGCCCCCTCGAAGAGGCTGAATTCTAAGGCGTTGATCTCTCTTTTCTATCTTTTTGTGAGCTTGTTTCATAACATTTGCTATGTGCCCCTCGAAACTATTTCTTTCCTTATTTGAGGGGACTTTTATCTTGGAAAGGTCATGATTCATCTTACCTTTCCCTTTATCTATTACTGAGGGAATATTTTGAGGGGCAGTTCCCTCTTGTTGTCCTGGTTCCCTTGACCTCTTTCTTGAAGATCTTAGATCATGCCTTTGGTGTAATTGTGCTTGCATGAATCTTCAAACTATTTATAATAATAATATATATCTTCCTCATTTGATGTTGTTTCTCTATCATGACTGGCCACCTAGTGAGCCATATTCTCGTGTTCTTCTTCAAAGAAAGTGGAATATAAATTTCCCTGCATCTCTTGTGTATCCGACAATTGTTCATTAGGATCATCTTCTAAATATAAAGGATGAGGGATCTGATCTAGTTGTTCCTTTCTTTCCATTAGAAGTATCCGCAATGGAGGCCTTCTATACTGTGGGTTATATCCCTGGTTGTTGCCTTGAGCAATATGTTTGGAGAGACTCTTGTTCTCAATTTCAAGCTTTGCAACCTTTTGTGATAAACTCCTGATGAGTTTATCTAGTTCCTCCAACTTCAGGTTTGGTGATTCCTTAGCTTGACCAGAGGAGGAAGCTTCTTCTTTCCCTATTTTATACTCAGTAGGTTCCTGCTTTACCCTTGACTTCCCTATCGAGGTGAGATTGGCTTCCACCTCAAGAGCATCGATCTGAAGTTGATCTAGAGTGAGGGACTTCCTTTCACTTAGGGTAAAACCAACGTTGGACTCAAAATCTCCCAAGAAAACCACACGAGCAGCAGTTGGAGGAGGCTTTATGTCACCAGGCAAGTTATTATACTACTTATTGAACCTTTTGATAAACTCTAAAGTATCCTCCTTTGGTTTTTCTTTATGGAATTAAACTTTGTGAGGAGGTACTCATGATTCCTCTTTTCACCCCATTTTTTGGTGAAAGAGTTTTCCAGCTCCTCCCAGGTAGTGATGGAGGCATTGGGTAGGCCTTGAACCACTTTCTGGCTTCTCCATCAAGACTTTGTACAAAGAGTCTCAGTACCACATCTAGTTGTTCTACGTTTAAATTCTTAGCAAAAGCATAGAAGGTTTCAATGTGCCTCTATATTGTGTTTTCATCCTACCCATTGAACCTGGGTAGGAGATTTAGGTAATATTGGGGCATAACACTTAGGGGCTGAGGTATATCAAGAGGTGCATACTTATTTAGCAAAAATCTCAAAACAACCATCTGAATCAATGAAGGGGGATTAAGATTTGCTTGAGGAACTTGGGTCAAAACCACAGTTGTTGGAGTGGCTAGACTGGTAGCGGGGTATGCGAGGGTCTTAGGAGTAAGTTATGAGTAGTGAGCAACAATGGGCAGAGAGCTGGATGAGGAGGCTAAAAAGGTTGATGAGATGGCAACACAAGCAGGGGGAGTTTTCTATTTCCAGACTTTCCTAAAAATTATTTTTTCTGGGTTGGATACAAATGGGGCTTTCTAGTGAGATGTATCTGAGTGAGTGTGAGGCCTTTTAAAAGCCAAGATAATGAATGATAATGGGGGGTGTGGAGTTTCCAAGGTGATGTGGATGCAATCAGAATAGCCTTTGCTCACCTACACAAAGAGTGCTCAACTTGTCGTCCCAAGGGAAAAATCCTTCAATGCGTTCCCTAGAAACGACGCCAGATTATGTTGTCACCCCCAAAGACAGCCTTGGATTGCTTTACAAGACCAGTGCCTCAGCACATCTAGATTGGTGTGTCTCAAATGATTCTCGGGCAAGAGGAGACATTGCACATTATATATATATATATATATATATATATATATATATATATATATATATATATATATATATATATATATATAATATATATATATATATATATATATATATATATATATATATATATATATATATATATATATATATATATATATATATATATATATATATATATATATATACATACATATAAGAGGAATGTGTTGGTTCATTCATCCAAAGAGATAAGTCATGTAGTTTTGGTACTTCTTCACACACATAGTTCCCATAAATATACACATAAAATAGTAGAGGTCGAGTACTTCAAGAACTTACAGTTTAATAAGCTTTTGTAGAGTAAGTGAGAGATGATAAGGAGAAGTAATAACTCATCATATAAAGGCCCAAAGCGTCAGGAATTCTATGTTTAACACATGGAGCTTGAAACAATAATAATTTCTACACTTATTTGAGTTACAGGTAGATATAATGGACAAGAGAGGTTGGGTGCTATGATTCATGTAGTGCAGTTTTAAAGATATAATTTCAGCCCTTCATACATGCATGTGCATTATATATATAAGAGGAATGTGTTGGTTCATTCATCCAAAGAGATAAGTCATGTAGTTCTGGTACTTCTTCACATACATAGTTCCCAGAAATATACATATAAAATAGTAGAGGCCGAGTACTTCAAGGATTTACAGTTTAATAAGCTTTTGCAGAGTAAGTGAGAGATGATAAGGAGAAGTAATAACTCATCATATACAGGCCCAAAGCATCAAGAATTTTATGTTTAACACGTGGAGCTTAAAACAATAAGAATTTCTACACTTATTTGAGTTACAGGTAGATATAATGGACAAGAGAGGTTGGGTGCTATGATTCATGTAGTGCAGTTTTAAAGATATAATTTCAACCCTTCATACATGCATATGCATTAACAAATCAATACAAATGAATTTGTAGGAAGTATGAAATATTTTAGAAACTATTATTGCATGAATTCAGAGAAGAACATGAACATAATGTACTTTAACAAGAGGATAAAATATTGCAATACTCGAAGGGGGAATCACCACCATTTCTTTAATATTCTGAAAGATCTGTATTATTAAGTTATACAATCTGAAAATACATGTAATTTTTTCTTACAGATTTGTCAACTTTTGTGAAGTGCTGCATTCCCCTATTTATCTAGCGAGGGGAGCATTGAAAATTGATTACAACAAAATCTCTAGGCCAAGTCTCAGCTATCAGGTTGACCAGCTATCTTGACAAGGGATGGCCCTGTGGCCCAAAAAACATTACATAATTAATTGCCTCATTGGAGGGAGGCACATTACACGAAAACAAATAATTAAAACAAATGGACAACAATGTAAATGATATATTCGTGCCCATCCCTATGATCGCCTCTGCTTCAGGTTGCAGCTCGCTCTTTGTATGGCCTCTTGAGCCACTTAGCCAACCCCCGTCGTTTCAGCGTTTACTGCTTGAGCATTTCTTCTTTAAAGATGGGAGTGGGCACCATCAGTTTCATACCACAGTATTGGAGCAGAGGACCCATGTGTAGTACGTCGCCTTCCCTCTATATGGGACACCATGCTGGACAATTAAATCCTCCCGAGCTACTAATTCCTTTTACTCATCTCAGTGCCGATGTTGGTTTTGTGTCACAGTGGGGCTTTCTGGACCCCTCCCATGTTGCTTTTGAATCCTCCACCTATTTAATTAAATGCCACAACTACCGACCCATCCTACTTATAAAGTCCTGCACTACCTGTTCATGGAGTTATCACATTAAAAATATTTACAGGACGGGGCCTTATGAACTGCTTTAGCCCCTTTTGCCTCAGGTGACCGAGGGCTATGACCAGGTGCTTATTCCTTAGGATCTAGGGCCATTGGACTTCCCTCCATGGGTATTTTTCCTTTGTTTTGTAGACTACTGCATACCGGCATTTCACAATGTTTTAGCTTTGGTACCTCCCTTTGAAACTTGCAAATGCCGATCTGCGAGATTGGGCCCACCTAGGACATCGCGACAACAATGCAATAGATAGTGGTGAGGATGAGTGGTTTTTGGAAGGGGACATGAGCAGTAAGTGGTAAGTGGGGGGGAGGGGGCACGGAATGTTAAATGATATGAGGAGGACACGTAGCAGTGGGGCGTAGTGGGGAAACCGCTTTTCGAATCCGCCCCCCTCACCGATAAAGAGACACATGGCAGGGGGGCCGAAAAGGCTTGGGAGCCATCGATCTAGGCAGAGTCAATCTTGGCCATCCTGAGATGGGGGTGTTATAATTAACATGAGGCTTTTAAAAGAGACTAACCAACTAGCCGGAAGGGATTGCGAGATTGATGACGTCATCAATGCCACATGGCACCTCCTGAGTGGTGACATGTGTCACTCAGAATGCCCCCATAGGACCTGTTAGCACTCCTGGAAACTCTCCTAGGTTGTAGCTCGGAGATGCCTGGAAACATATAAATCTTCAATATCGTTCTCTAAACTATTGGAATGGATTGGGGTTTGGATTAGTTCAGATGATTGTTTAAACTCTATTTTCACTCAAAACATGCATGAACACACTCATCTTAATAAGGCTTTCAACCACTAATGCTCAATAGTTTATAGATTCAATGAATAAATAGAGAAACCTGACTGTACCAGTAGATACATACATAAACACATATGAATGGCTAGCTACAGAAAGTAAATGAAGCTTACAAATCTAATTTATCAACGTAGAGATAAGATGACAGTTATCTGGCATTTGACAGAGAAAAAAACATGAATAATTGATTCAAGTGTAAGCTTAGAACAGAGGAAAAGATGGTGATTGAACATATAACAGCAAAAGAAGCTTGTATTACTGGAATGAAGATGAGACGTTGAGAGGATCAGAGTCTCCATAGTCTCCAAAAGTTGAACCCCCTATCCTCTGAACTTTCAACCATTTATAGGCCTTTTACAATGCTCTCGAACCCTCTGAGGCTCAAGAGGTCTTAATATATCATCTCTGTCTTTTTAACCACTTGATGCCATGACTAGACACACATGGGCTCGGAAGTCACTTTTTCTAATAGAAGAGTAACCACATCATAGTAATTTTGCCGCGTTGTCAGGTAGCTCGCTCGTGCCAGCGATGCTCCATGACCATTTCTCTTGGTTCAACTATGTTACACTATTGTTTTTCCCTTTTTCGGCTTTTTGTCTCCCGGTATCTATCCGCTCGAATCTCTCTTCTAGCATTACACAATCATTGCATAACTCATAAAGGGGAAGTGGTCACCTATTCTGCAACGTAAGAGCGCCTCAGGCCTTTGGAATCCTTTGGAATGCCAAAAACGATCATTTTCTGTTTTATACATAGAAACACTGCAACACTGTGAAATTCTGCTAGAACATTGTTGATTTCGGACTTCAAAAATCCTTAAATACAGTCTAATCCTCTATTGTGTCCATCCTCATCGCTATCACAAATCTCTTCGGCCTTGCTCCTTTGTATTTTTAAAATATGTTAAAAATCATGAAAACAATGTAAAAATGGCTTATGGCGGATCTAACATTATATACAATAGCTTGAAGGAACCCTTTTGGGTCCGGTTTATCGCATCGGACATCTATATAGGTATAATCCCCACTCCTCTGTGAAGCTCTGATGCAATATCGCGATGAAATTTATCGCAATCGCATATCGCGATAACCTCAGACCGTTTGGTGAGGGCTCTATTGTGTTGGCCGATTACAATTCTACGATCCAACATGGGTCGTCGATCTGCATGCTTGATCGATGGTCCACGTTGACTCCTTCAATCACCATCACAAGTTCCATATAGTCTATGTTGATATCTGCCGATTGCAATCCACCGATTGGATCTGGACTGTTGATCGGCAAGATCTGACAGCTCCTGTGCATTCACTGTTTCCACCGCTGATAGCTCTGTTTTTCTCTGTTTCCTTGGGTTTTTGCCTCCCGATAGTGTTTTTCCACCATTCTAAGGGCTCTTCTCATGCGGTTGCTTTGATCTTTTGAATGATCTTTAAGAAGGTTTCGAAGACTTCGAGAGTGTTTTGGATCCGTTTTTGGACCACATGCCAACAGGGCTAACACCGGCTCCTTCTGGGGATGAAAGCCTCCCTATGAGGTTTCAAGAACTGCAAACTACTGTCTTTCCAGTAAAAATCAAAACAAATTTATCTCCTAGTGTTCCATTGGGCATGGAGTTTATTTGCATAGAAAACAAAAACTGAAAAAACATATTACAATATTAAGGCCTTAAAGCCTCATATGAAGTAAAATTTCAAAAACCACCCATTGACTAGGCCATCAAAAACACCTTCCCCCTCCAAATTGTGCAGAATGAAATTATTGTTTGTTTGAACTTGAGTAATGACAAATGGTCTCATCCATAAGGCATCAAAGTTACCATGGTTACCCTTCTTTTCCTTCAATGCATCCCATTTGAGAACCCAGTCATGTTATAGACATTTTTGTGCCTAACAGCATGGAGCATGAAATGTCAATAATCTGAGGGATCCAAAGTCCCTAAACATGTTGTTCTTACCCTTATAGGAACAAGGTCTGCAAACCACAGCACTGAAAATCAGTTCTCCACCTGAAAACACTCAAAAACAGGCTATTTCTGGATCATGTCAGCTGCTCCACTGAGCATCTGCGCTGAATGTCAACTGCTCCTCCTTGTACCTACGTTGAAGGTAAAAACTGATGAAGGCTACCTGCGCTGGGCGAGATTGGCCAAGTGGCACAGTCATTCTGCAAGGTGTCAACTGCCCAGGAAGCTTCCAAACTGACACTTGGGTCAAGGAATTCGCCTAGTGATGAGTAAGAGGGTCTTGATCTCCAAGTGGAAGCAAGATTCTCCAAGTAGACTCAAGAACTAAAGATTAACTAAAGTGGGAGAGGACACAAGTCAGCTTCAGGCCAGTCTCAATATGACTCATCCTTTCTCCAAAAACCTATATATAGATCTCTCTCATGAGGTCTAGGGAGGCTGGAATTTTGTGCAAGTAAGGAAGTGTTGTTGGTTTGTGTATAGAGCTATTGGGTGTTTTGCTTGAAGGAGGTGAAGAGGAGATTTCTTTCAGCTGGGAGGTGTTGCTGGATTGGGCCCATTGTGGTTGTAACTCTCTCAGAACTTTACTTCTATTATCAGTAAAGTATTTGAGGTTCTTCTATATGCATGTGTCTTTATGATGAATAGATGCTTGTATATTTGATTTATGCTAATCCTATAATCGATTATGGATGTATGCTTCTTGTAGTTTCCTTTTCTTGTGCTTTTACAGGATCTGTGTGTAGCTGGGCCGGTGAAAGGGCAAGGAGCTAGGAGCAAGCAGCAAGGAGTGAAGACTGGATCGACTATTAGCGCAAGATAACGGTTAGTAGATCATCATTTTCTTCCCTCTCTCATCTCATAAAGAAGAATCCTTGAATAGCTTTGCATTCTGTTGTTGCTGAGGTACTATCACCCTTAGAGTGGGATAGAGGCATTCTGCATTAGATACTTTTCCCCCCAACAAATTGGCGACTCCACTGGGGATCGTATCTTGTTGGTTTGTTGTGTTTCTTGCTATTCATTTCATAAACAAGGAGAGTACCGAATCGAACTGTGTTTGAATCTATCAAACACAAAGTAGAGGGCAGCTACTCTAGCTCAGTTTCTGGGCGAGTTTATGATTTGAAGAGCTGATCCACAAGGACTCTAATAAGCTCTTAGTGATAGCTTTTCATCCTCCTTTACATCCCTTAGTGTGTCCTTGACTGATAGCTTCTGATTTGAGCAAAAACTGTGAATTTTTGAGCAATCTGTGACCTGGAAACCAAGACGGACGAAAGTCTCGTTCTTCATTGCAGGCTGTACAAAGGCAGTCTGCATTTCAGCGTAGTTCCCGAAGGGGCTACCTGCGCTGAAGGTCAAACAGGCAGTGTTACACCTGCGCTGGACCAGTCTTGGCTTGAGTTACTGGGGTTTCCTGTTGTGTCTTGATTTGTTTTCACTCTTGTTTTTGCTGTTTGTTGCCAGTCAGTGGGCCTATCTGAAACCATCTTCCTTTGTCATTATTCCACCTCAGTTGTATAAAGAAACTGTATTTGTTCTTTTGTATTTCTTGTGTCATTTACAGTTTCCCATAACGAAAGTGAACCAGTCTTGCATTGACCTCTTAGATCTAGACCTGTGATTAAGTGTCGTTTTGATCTTAAGAGTTAGTTTATTTGTTGTTCATAGCTGATTGAGTTTGTCGCTTTCGTTATATGGTTTGAATTTATATATATTTCTAAGTGTCGAAACAAGTGAATCGTAAGGTGTCTTTCGATTTTTGACAAACTTGTTTGCTTTCGCTTGAAATTGAATTCAAAGTTATACAACAGCTTTCTTTTTGCATTTCATCAACATTAAGAAAGAGAAAAGAAATACTTGCATTGTGCATGTACATTATGACAGTTTGCATGTTGATTTAGGAAAGTGCATTACTGTGTGCTCTATGATCTGTGTGAAAAGGTGTTATCTTCCTTCTCCCTCAGTAGTTAAGGTTTTCAAAGTTGAAAGATTGAAAAGCTTGCTTATCATCTTAGATTGCATTCAGGAGTGTTTCTATACATCTTGTGGTGATCCATAAAGGAAAACTGCTAAACAAGATCAACCTTAAAATAAATTGAATTTACATAACAACGCATTGAAACATAACGCAAACATCTAGAGGTCTAAGCTAGAGACGTGTTCCGGCGTCGTTAAACGTGATATCTTAGCGTTGAGTGGTTGGGTGATTCCTCCACAGTGAAGCGATAAGTATCAATACGGACTTGTGCTCCCACGTACCGTCGCGTATATATTGGGAGACCCCTATAGGATCAAAGCCTTTATCCATAGGAAACCGTGTCGGCCGCCCTACTGATCGCAATGCAGTGAACACAGCATTCACGAAGATCGACCACTCGTACCGTAAAACGTATTCTGTGGTTTTGCGAAAGGTTTGGCACACCCTCTGCCTAGAACTCCAGAGTAGTTTCTTTTGGCCTTTTTCAAACTCTATAACTAAAAAAGTCCATCCGAGCATTTGTCACTTCGGGCTCGTTAAAACATCGAAGGAGACTAGAGTCATCTTTAGCTTTTTCTCGACTCTTAAAAAGTGAAAAAGCAAGTTGTGTCTAAGCGTCGTTATAAAATTTATTTTAAACGGAACATAATCACCTCCTATTCCCGCGTTGATCTTTAAGTTGAGAACATGGAACGCCCCAACCAAGGAACTCCACATGATGGAAATCCTGGTCCTTTCTCCTCTTGGGGAGAAGTTGGTGCGCCCCACATGGCCACATTGTCGCTTCCAGGACTGACAATTGGCCTGCCTGTTTGGCTATTCTCAACTAGTGTAGTTCAGGACACCATGGTTCCTGAGCAGTCGAGTCAATAGTTAGATGAGTCTAACGCATCCCACCAGCCTTCTACTTCCTCTAACCCTTCCTCCGATCCTTCATCTTCAAAAGGTAAAGCTGGCAAAAGCCAAGCTCCCATAGAGAAGAAGGAAAAGAAGAAGAAAGAAAAGAAGAAAAAGGAGCCTAAGGCGACTGGGGGCAAGCAAAAGACATCTAACAAAAACCCACACACAGCACAGACCGGGCCTAAATCGCCATGTGTCATATGTAGAGGAGACCACTTCCATAGAGATTGTCCCTGTATTCCCCGGATACTAAGGGACTGGTCCCCTCGTCTGCACAATTCGGGAGCATCAACCTCTGATAGCCATGTTGATTGCTTACCGTCAACCAGCGAAAGTGAAGGTTCAAGACAAAGAGGGGGAGCAAGATCCCCCTGTAGATTGTGTGAAGGCGGTCACGCCATCCACAGTTGTCCCTTCTTAGACGAAGCGAAGAGAGTTTTGGAAGATCGTCCGGTTTCTCCGGTAATACTTCCTCCTGGATACAAAAAACTCGTGCCAAGTCCTTCGTTGGTTGAAAATACAGCTGGCCCACTCAAGTGGTCAGCTGAAGCGTCAATCATTGAAAATGAACCTACTGAATCCAGACCAGACGAAAGTCTAAAGGTCGATACGGCAGTTGACCCGGTTCTTCCTTCAAAGGTTTCATCCTCAAATGACACCGTCGCTGAAGATTCATCTTCAAATGACACCCCCACGGAAGAGAATAAGGATGACACCATCCAGATTCTTTTCATCAACACAGATTCTGATGAGCATCAGGGCAATGCACCCATTCCTTTATCGCATGAAGGAACATCGTCAAGATCGTATCCGGCCGTGTATTCGGTCCCACCACCAAGCAACCTGGTTGTGTCCTTTGATTGGAACCAAATGGGCAGACCCCGGTTACCAGCCAATATACCATTCAGAATCATAGTCCAAATTTATAGAATGGTGATGGCTGGAACTATCATTGATGAAGGGGCATCTGTGAGTATCCTTTCCTCTGTTGCTTGGAAAGCACTGGGTTCCCCAGCGCTTTTTCCTGAGATAAGAAATCTCTCGGGCTTTGATAAAGGAACCAGTCGACCGTTAGGGATCCTCCCCAATGTGCCTGTTACATTGAAAGGGAAGACCGTTAATTTGAACGTGATTGTCGTTCAGGGACCCTTGGATTATAACCTACTCCTTGGACGTGACTATATATATTGCATGGGAGCTATGGTCTCCTCACTCTTTAGAGTAATGTGTTTTCCACACGAAGGAAGGATGGTCAAGCTCGTAGACCAACTTTCATTTCCGGGATCACGCATCGCAAATAGTCAAATACCAATCCTCAATGGTCTATTCACCCAAGAAATGTCTCCACCCCCAGTCCTCCTTCCCGATGAATGCGAGTGATTCGGAAAGATAGAACTGGAACCCAGGGGGCATGCGTCCTGGTCTGCTTCGTGCAGAGGAAACCTTGGGTATAAAGTAGAATTTCCGCGAGAGAATATGACTAGTCCGTACCCTGTCCGTGGATGGAAGAGGGGTTGTTCTAGAATAGGATTCTTTTGATAAGGTTACTTGTCTGACAAAGGTCATTCAACTCTGTCTAAACAAGTAGGCTACCAAGGAAAGAGATTCTATTGCGGCAGCAAATGGAAACCATCTTTGGGTAAAAGGCAAGCCTCACCCATTAAAACTAATGTTTTAGAGGATAAGTAGGGGCAGCCTCCAAAGAAGGGGATTCCTTTGCTGCAACAAGTAGTAACCATCTTTGAGTAACCTAATGATAGACATCGTCGAAGAAAGAGTTTCATTTGCGGCAGCAAATAAAACCATTCTTTGGGTAACCAGAAAGAGGCAAGCCTCACCCTTTAAAACAAATGTTTTATCGGATAAGTAGGGGCAGCCTTGAAATTGTACTTTATACCTGGGGGCATGCAAATCTTTTGGAGTGTAAACTAAGAGCGGTCATTGATCGTTTCCTAACTTACATAAAGAAAGGATGGGGGGCAAAGGTCAAAATTTTCCAAATTTAGAGCATAGCTTATGTGAGGTGCAAGCTCTATAAAAATTGGAATCTTGCAGGAAGACATTTCTTATCCTATGACTGGTAGATCGAGCAGTTTTAGCATAAAGTTCATGCTCGTTAAAAAATAAACGCAAGTTTCGAGCAGTTTTACCGCGGAATTTATGCTCGTTAAAAAATAGAAAAGCGTGAGCAAGGGTTCCACCAGAGTTCAAGCTCATTAAAAAATGAACCTATCCCGGTAAATAACCATTGTGATCGTAAATTTATTTAGCCATAAAAGCCTTGGTCGTGTTTACACCTACCACCTCCATTCCATTTGGCCGATCGTTCACCCCCATATGATTGTTTACCCCTTTTGAGGAACAGCTGCGAAGAGTGATTTCACTTAGCCATCCTTGTGACACTGCCGTGATTGGAAAATTCCAACCTGTACCTGGAATCTGCTGCTATCCCTGTTTATCACTCGTTCCTCAAAAGACGAGTCTTCTTTGAGCTCTTTTCATCTGACTCGTAAAATATGAAAAGTTTGCCGAGTTTTGGCCTTCCAGCTCGTTAAAAGGACCAGAAGAGCTATCCCTCCTCTAGATTTTAATCTTTTTGGACCTGAGGGATTATTGCACAAAAAGGTCGAGCGCTTGTTTTATTCGGCTCGTTAAAGTTATCGAAAATTCATCCCTTTTGTATTGTTTTATACTTTTTCGGACTTAAGGGATTAGATGACGAAAAAGGAATTTTGGAGTTAACTTTCTGTACCTTTTCAGACTCTCTAAAAATGAAAAGGACCGAGTTGTCTTTGTCGCTAGACTCGTTAAAATGATTAAATAGCGACAAACTTGTCTTTAGACGAGAACGAGTTTCCCTATCTCTAGGCTCGTTAAAACATAGCGATGGGCTTGCCCGAAGGGCAGGTTATAGAAAAAGCATATGTTATCCTCCTCAAGCTTGACAAAAATAAAGAGGTACTGGTCAGAAATGACTGGGGAAAAATTGGGAGAACCTCAAAGCGTTGATGGGAGCAAGTCGCTCTTGAACATGACACTTTGTCTTCCGTACCACATCGAGTTGGGTTGTTTCATTCACCGGTCTCATCACCATGGTCCTCGCCAAACCATCCGTATTTGGGGTAATGCTACCGATCCATCACATTAGTGTCGTTATATGTTCAAGAGATGTGTTCAGAAAGAGTCAACCGTGTCCCATCCACTGCCATACATTATCCTTCATCCACCCATGATCGCCACCCTGAATCACATCTCACAGTTTGTTTTCACCTCCACTAAAGTCATTAGCTCCGTTCCATGTCACTGATGTGGGATTCATTAAGGCCCTCCTTTGACGGATCGCTTCTTGTCGACTTCAGCTCATTATCCAAGAAGTTGATCTAGGAACAACCCCCCAGTACTTTGAAGCTTGCATGCCTCAATGGCAAGTTTCTCACTTCCGGCGACAGGTATACATCAATGACCTTCAACCATAAGATTTTGCGTGGTGTTCGATGCCAAGTCCTTTATTCACACCACGTGAATTGTACTGCAGTACCTTGAGGGTCATTGTCATTATTGGTGACTCCTCTCGCGCTTGTTAACGATTTACATTATTGACCGGTAATCAAGCGATGTCTTTCCATGTTCGACTTCAACGCAATTCTCACATGGATCGACTTGTACTTAGAGTGAAGATCGAACGAGATTGAAGACCCCGGATCTAGTTTCATCCATCCGGGCTGCGATATATATTCAGGAAATATAAAGGCATTTGATATGTACATTATTACAGCAGATGATCATCCTACTCAAAGGGTGATAATTTCAGCAGAGAATTATCAGTCTATCATCAGACGGTCATCTGTTATATGTACCAAAATGAATTTATAAAGCTGAGCATGGGAATGCCCGCCTCAGCTAGATCATGAAAGCAGAATGAAAAATAATGTATTGTATTGTATTTTATTGTAGGGCACCTCTCAACTGATTGAATGAACTTCGGATCCTCCTAATAAAGCATTTCACCCGATAAACGACCTCATACTTTAGGGGGCAACTGTTATAGACATTTTTGTGCCTAACAGCATGGAGCATGAAATGTCAATAATCTGAGGGATCCAAAGTCCCTAAACATGTTGTTCTTACCCTTAGAGGAACAAGGTCTGCAAACCACAGCACTGAAAATCAATTCTCCACCTGAAAACACTCAAAAACAGGCTATTTCTGGATCATGTCAGCTGCTCCACTGAGCATCTGCGCTGAATGTCAACTGCTCCTCCTTGTACCTGCGCTGAAGGTCAGAACTGATGAAGGCTACCTGCGCTGGGCGAGATTGGCCAAGTGGCACAGTCATTCTGCAAGGTGTCAACTGCCCAGGAAGCTTCCAAACTGACACTTGGGTCAAGGAATTCGCCTAGTGATGAGTAAGAGGGTCTTGATCTCCAAGTGGAAGCAATATTCTCCAAGTGGACTCAAGAACTAAAGATTAACTAAAGTGGGAGAGGACACAAGTCAGCTTCAGGCCAGTCTCAAGATGACTCATCCTTTCTCCAAAAACCTATATATAGATCTCTCTCATGAGGTCTAGGGAGGCTGGAATTTTGTGCAAGTAAGGAAGTGTTGTTGGTTTGTGTATAGAGCTATTGGGTGTTTTGCTTGAAGGAGGTGAAGAGGAGATTTCTTTCAGCTGGGAGGTGTTGCTGGATTGGGCCCATTGTGGTTGTAACTCTCTCAGAACTTTACTTCTATTATCAATAAAGTATTTGAGGTTCTTCTATATGCATGTGTCTTTATGATGAATATATGCTTGTATATTTGATTTATGCTAATCCTATAATCGATTATGGATGTATGCTTCTTGTAGTTTCCTTTTCTTGTGCTTTTACAGGATCTGTGTGTAGCTGGGCCGGTGAAAGGGCAAGGAGCTAGGAGCAAGCAGCAAGGAGTGAAGACTGGATCGACTATTAGCGCAAGATAACGGTTAGTAGATCATCCTTTTCTTCCCTCTCTCATCTCATAAAGAAGAATCCTTGAATAGCTTTGCATTCTGTTGTTGCTGAGGTACTATCACCCTTAGAGTGGGATAGAGGCATTCTGCATTAGATACTTTTCCCCCCAACAAGTCACCAACCTAAAAACTGTCCATTTTTTCCTTTTTATCAAAGGTTTCTTTGATCTTCTTCTGATGAATTCTTGACTTCTCAACCAATTTTTCTCTGATCTGTTGTAATTCAACCAAGTTACTCATTCTCCTCGCTATATCATTCTCTTCATCTTGTTCTTCTTGCAAGAATTTGGCCACAAGGAGAATCAGCTAAATAGGAAAAACGGCATCAGCGCCATAAACTAGATTAAATGGAGAATTTCCTATGGACTTCTTGTTGGTAACCTTGTCAGCCCATAGTGCAAACTTCAACAGAGGAGGCCTCGTAGAGGGGGTAAGGGAGGACATCATAAGTGGGAGGAGCCTACTTCTTTGGCAGAACTACAGGCCTGTCCTTTGGTAGTGAATTGCTTCCAGTACATGTCTTGCTATCAGTTTTGTGAGAGGATCTCTCAGATTCAGCATCATAGAGAGTTGGCCCGCTTGTTTGTCTTACACCTCCATGATGGACATGTCACTCTGGCAGGGGTGAACTTCACATTGACACCTGAGGTGATATCACAGGCTACAGGGATACCAAATGTGGGTGAGGTGTGGCCTAAGCGCAGATTACTTGATTTTGTTCACTTTGAGCCCTATGTCCAGCCATCATTTGTGAGACTTTTGACCGGTGTTTTCCCATTCAGATTTCTCCGGAGCGAGTATGCTCCCCTCATGAGACTTATTATGCATTACTTTACCTGTGAGGGCAAATTTTCACAGGTGTATTCATATCACATTTGCCTGTTGATGCATTTCACTCGAGTGAGGATGATGAACATCCAGGTCTTCTTGTTTCATAACATTCAGAGGATGGTGCCCATGTTGCAGAGGAAGACCCCGGCCCAGCAGTACAGTAGCCTTTGCCATTATGGTTTGATTCAGCTAGTAGTATTGCATCAGTTGACACAGCAGGGCATCTCATGGGAGGAGTTCATCTCTCGTGAGTTTTTCACAGTGCCACCTCAGCCACATCAGGAGGTCATTCATGAGGAGGGAGGACCATCTCAGCAGCCTGATGCTCCCGTCACCCGACATGTCAGCTCCACTCCTTTGGTCACTTATCAGAAAGGCCCAAGGGTCTTATTTGCAGCAGCTAGGCGAGTACTATCTCCACAGCAGGTGGAAGGGGTCTCACCTTCATCTTCAGATCAGCAATTGTTATCTCCACATCAGGTGGAAGGGGCCTCGCTTTCTTCATCAGCGCAGGTACTGCAGAGGGGCAAAGAGCCCATGATTCATGAGGATCCGGTGATTGATCTCGAGGCCAGTTCTCCTAGCCAAGAGGCGAAGGAGATCATTCAGCATCTTAGGGCTGAAAATGATATTTTACAAAGGAGACTTGAGGTTGCCCAATGGACCATCACCTACCTGGAGCAGCGGAACACACAGCTAGAGGAGGAGAAGGCACTTGATGAGCTATGGAGGATTCGTAGCGACCGAGTCTTGAACCGTAGGAGGCCCGGTGATCCATTGCCTGCTGACCGAGAGTCATTGCTCATTCAGGAGAATGCTCACTTGGAGAGGCTGTTGGATAAGGCCAACTAAGAGAAAAATCTGTTGAGAAACATGAAGAATCACTATTGGGCAAGAATGCATGTTTGCAAGGCCAAAATGAAAATGTTCCAAAGGAGGTTGTCCAAGGCTCTTAGGCGGAGGAAGAAGACCAACCCACTCCGTATCTTGGGTGAGGCATCCCTCAAGGAGCATGGAACTCACTAGCATCAGCTACAACACAAATCCCAAAATTTTTTGAGAATTTTGGTATTTTTGGGAAATTTACAGGTTTTGGCTTCTCAACGGGTCTCACCCTTTGTCATCGTAGCTCCGTTTTGCAAAAACTCAACATTTCTAGATTTTTCATGCAAAGTTACACATTCCTATGGATGGACTTGAGTTTTTATGGATTTTTAGGCCTCCAAAAGGTCAAAATACAGGCAAAATTTGACTTTCTGCCCCTTTTTTGAGTTGCAGAAGCAATCTTGGGAGAATTGACTTTTGACTGGGAAAATGACCTCTAAATCCAAAAATTCTAGTTGGGTTGGAAAGTAGACTCAGATACCTTTCCAACGAGCTATCCTGCACCTCATTTTGACACCGGGACGGCCTCCAAACAGATCTCCAAAGTGCGCGACCCGTTGAGGAAACTTTGCCAGATTTGACCAGTTCAGCCCAGAAAACGCAGTTTGGCTCCAGTTTGACTTTTTGAGGTGGATGGTGGTCCTCTTGGATGTAATTGTGACACTTTTTGGATACTTTTACTCTTGTTTAACTCTTCTAGAAGTTTCTTTCATGTAAAGGGTAAAAATTGAATGTATGAACTGGTTTCCAAGTTTATAGAGGCAAGTTGTTTTGATTGCCTATTTTGTAGTGCTTAGTTTAGAAGTGGTTCAAACAGCTCCTAGGATAGTGAGCTCGACCCATGGAGGCAGGGAAAGAGGTTAGATCATCTATATTATGTACTTTCTTGCTCATTTTCATGGTTGGACTCTTGAGGGAGAGGCTATCATTGTATTATCACTTGTATCTCTGCAATTTTTGGCTAAGGAAGACCAGGGTTTTGCAGTCATCTTTGGGATTCTTGTGGACTCATGTGTTGATGGTGTGTTTCTCCATCTTATTGTAAGCTTTGTTATGTGATTCATTTCCTTTCTATACTGCTGCATATTAAACAAATGAAGTGATAAAGTTAGAATTCATGCTTGCCATGCTCTACTTTTAAATTTGTTTAATTTCTATGTTTTCTACTGTCTAAAGAGAATTCAAATTCATTGTTTGCTCTCTTTAGCCTTCTTATCTTTCTTCCTAATCATCCGCTTCAGCTAAAGACATCAATACAGGCTCTTACCTCGCCCCAAAGACCCCCCTGCAGAAACTGTGTCCAATCCCCGCACCCTAAATTGCAGCTCCTCAATTTGCCACCAAAAAACCCAAAAAATCCCGAAATCAACCTTTATAATCAGTTTACTAGCATAATATCAGTGTTACCTTGTTGGTAATCTCATCCTATTGAAAATCTACCGAGATTGACCGGAGAGAGCCTTCTCCTGCCCCGTAGGGCTAGCTACGAGGCTGAATGGTTTGATGTAGCTTTGAGGTTTGCCTTTCTCAGCCTGAGGTGAAATTTCAAGTGCTAACAGAACCCACGCAATTGATGTCTAACAAACTGCAATTTTCCTCAGCCATAAGCTTAGCCAAGCCCTGGCCTTTGACAAGCTTGGTGGGCTTCACCTCTATGTTGAACTCTATGAATTTTTCAATCCATTTAGCTCTCTTTCGATCAATATTTGGCTGAGCTAGGAAATCTTTTACTAAGGATAAAGGTACATATGCAACCACTTTGGAATGCAGAATATAAATTTTGAATGCCTTGAAAGATTTATGAGAGCATAAGCTTGTTTTTCAATAAGGTCATACATTAGTTTAGCATCCCCCAAAGTTTTGGCTCACCACCTAAATTTGAACCCACACAATTGATGTCTAAAAAACTACAATTTTCCTCAGCCATAAGCTTAGCCAAGCCCTGGCCTTTGACAAGCTTGGTGGGCTTCACCTCTATGTTGAACTCTATGAATTTTGCAATCCATTTAGCTCTCTTTCCATCAATATTTGACTGAGTTAGGACGTTTTTTACTGAGGCTAAAGGTACATATGCAACCAGTTTGGAATGCCGAATATAAATTTTGAATGCCTTTAAAGATTTTATGAGAGCATAAGCTTGTTTTTCAATAAGGTCATACCTTAGTTCAGTGTCCCTTAAAGTTTTGTTGAAAAATGCCACAGGGTGTTCTACGCCTTCATTGTTTTTCTGCGATAGAACTATTGTAAGTGTATCATAAGAGGAAAAAGAGAAGATATAAAAATCCTTGGTATAATTTGGGCTAATTAGAGTGGGAGCTTCCATGATAGCTTGTTTGATGGCTTCAAAAGAGCTTCTTGCACCACCTATCCATTTTATTTCTGATCCTTTCTTCAGCATGGAAGTGATGTGCTTCACTGGCTCTGCAAAGTTTGGAATAAACCTCCTGACAAAGTTAATCTTACCCAGGAAAGATTGAATTTCCATTTTTGACCTTAGGATGGACAATGTCTGAATTGCTTGAACTCTTGTTGGATTGATCTTCACACCTTCAGCAAAAACAATATGTCCCAGCAGTTTGCCTTCTTCTAGAGAAAACTGTGACTTTTTTGGGTTTATAGAAATTCCAAAATGTTTGCACTTTAGAAACACCTTCTTCAAATGTTGCAAATGGTCCTTGTGACTATTGGAAAAGAATGTTATGTCATCAAGGTAAATAAGGACAAACTTGTCCTTCTCTCCCACAAAGGCTATGTCCATGGCCCTCTGAAAAGTAGCCCCAACATTCATTAGTCCGAAGGCGTCTTGGAGTACATGAAAGTGCCCCAAGGAGTAGTGAAGGTGGTCTTTTTCTGATCTTCTGGATGTATAGCAATTTGATTGTAACCTGAAAATCCATCTAGGAAATACATGACTCTAGCCCCTAAAAATTTTTGCAGCAAGTGTTCCATCCTAGGCAAGGGTAGTTGTCTTTTTTAGAGCATTTGTTCAGATTCTTGAAGTCAACACAAAACCTGATTTCTACATTCTTCTTTCTTACTACCACAAGGTTAGCTATCCACTTTGAATACCTTAGGGGAACTATGATCTTTGCATCCAACAACTTCTTGATTTCCTTTTCAATCAAAGGCAATAAGAGAGGGCTGATAGGTCTTACTTTTTGCTTAAAAGGGATGGTGTTTTTCTCCAGTGGAATCTTATGCCGAATGATGTTAGTGTCATAGGTCTTAAGCTCACTATACTCCTAAGCAAAATATCAGTAAATTGTTTCATCAAGGTGTGATACTCAGAACTGTGGGTAGAAGACAAGTGAGTAGACAGATTTATGTACTTTGGATGGGCTGGACTCCCTACATTATGTTTATGAACAGCAGACTCATTTTCTTTTTTGGCAGGATTATAAGGTACATCATTATGATCAAACAAATTTTCTAGGGGCACCAATCCTTTGGGTATATGGCTACTAGGCAGCTAAACAATGTTGTTCTGACCAATCTCGTCCTTTAGCTTGGACTAGTTGCATTCTTCAATGGTTTCATTTTCTTGGTCGATGTGCATTTCAGAAAATTCATCATTGACTTGTAAAAACTTATTAATTTCGTCATCATCTTCAAAAACTTTCCAGTATTTGACATTGTCATGCAAAGATGGCCTATATTTCACCTGAACTTCATAAGTCAATTTAGGAGGCAAAGGATGAATAAATGTGCTAGCAAACACAGCAAGGGAATCAGCAAGTTGGTTCTTCATTCTCAGGATGTAAGAAATGCTGAAAGTATTAAAAGAGTCCTTGAGCTTCCATACCTCATCCCTGTATGCTTTCAGACTTGGATGCTTTGCTTGGAAAGTTTTGTTGATCTCCTGAATGATAAGGTCTGTGTCTCCAAACACCTTCAGACCTTTGATGCCTTTTCTTTAGCAGCATTTAAGCCCAATATCAAGGCTTCGTATTTTTCTATGTTATTTGTGACCTGAAAAGTTAACTTGAAAGATAAATTAATGCATTCTTGTGTGGGGGACACAAGGACTACGCCTGCCCCTGCGGCTTCCTTAGAGCAAGCTCCATCAAAGAACATGTCCCAAATTTGTGGGGCTTCTTCCTCTGTGATCTAGCAAACCGGTTTCTTAAGTTGCGTGGATGCCAACTAGGATTCTTAAATCTAAAGAATACAGGCTCCAAAATCAGTGTCAACAGCATAGATGGGATGATTAGTGGGATTCCTTTCATCAGTGATGTTATAAGCCAACTGAGCTTCTCTGTATAATCTCCTACTCTCATCTCCAAAAACTGGGACAATAGCATAGGACAGATCATTTTGCAATGTTCCACCTAATCTCTTGATCCAACCTCTAGAAAGCAACATGCCAAACTTGGGGGGTACATCTACAACCAAAATATCCATCATCATGCTCTTCATGGGAAGCTGAGACAAGGTGATGGCCAGGTCCTTGATTAACCCCAAACATTTCACTTTTCTAGAGTCAAAAGAAAACAGATCATGATAAGACTTGGTAATGTCAAGACCCAACTCATCCATGGCAGCCTTGGGCATTAGATTATGGCTGGCTCCTATGTTCAGAAGGCAGTTATGAAGGATTTTTTCATGAATAGTCAAAGATACAAAGAATGATGGGGATTTGTCATCACAATTTTCAATCATTGGGCTGAGAACAACAGCTGGTTTGTCGTCTTGTAGATTTACATAGTCAGTGGAGGCTTGGATGGCTTTAGGCTCAAGGGCCTCGAGGATAGATCTCTTGAAGGACTCATTCTTCACTAGTTCAATCAGAGGTATAGGTATGCTTAGCTTCTGAATTTCTGATTCAAAACTGAAAGGAGAAGGAGACTTGTCAAGGCCTCTTACCTCGTGAGCTGGAGCTTTGAGGATGATGGGATCAACTACCGGTCATTTATGCTTTTTAGCTTGTTGTATTGCAGGGAAAACAGCTCTCTGAACAGGATTTTCCTTGGAATTATTCATCTTCGAACTCAGATCATATCTGTGTTGATCATCAGTTTTCAGAATGGCTCCACCATCCCACTCTTCACTGATCTGGTCTTTAAATAATGACTTTTCATAGGAAGCTGAGGTCAAAAAGGAGGCACTGCCTTTGTCTTCTAGACAATGGATCTCATCATCTTCTTCAAACTGATCTTCTTCCATGACTACATTCTGGAAAGGGGTCTTCCCCCTTTGGTCTTCATTGGAATCTTTGCTTCTTTGCAGAATTTGCAACTGCTCATTAGCTCTTTTATATGGATTTGGATTTCTATGAGCAAAGGTATTAGGAACTCTTCCTTTCCCAGGGTGTTGCTCAACCTATAATTTGGAGATTTCAGAGGCTAATGACTCTATCATCTTGGTCATTTTATCTATCTTGGGATTTGAAGATGATGAATACTCGCTCCTCTCTCTCCTTCTATCAACATTTCCCTTGAGCTTCTCTGCAGCCATGATGTTTTATTCTACTTCCAAGGCTACGTCCTGCATATCAGCCAAGGTAGCACATCGTCTCTCTCTCAACAATAGACATAAGTCAAAATCAAAGGCACTGGCATAAGTGAACTTAGCAAAGGTAGTGGTGGGTTTTACTTCAGTTGGTATCTTGTTGTACATACGGTTAAACCTCTTATTAAAATCAAACAACAACTCACCATTTTCCATTTTTAAGTTCCCAAACTCGGTGTGGTATTAAAGTAGATCCTTCTTTTCCCCCCAATTCTTTAGCAATGCATCATCTAAAGCCTCAATATCTGCTATAGAACTTGGGGTCAATTCTCTGAACCATTTTCTAGCCTCTCCATCTAGACTTTGGACAAAGACTCTCATCCATACATCATCTTCACTAATGTCCAGGTTATCAGCATAGTTGTGGAATGATTCAAGATGTTCCTCAGCTGAAACACCTTCAGTCCCAGTGAACTTAGGCCTATACTTATGATATTCTCCAGTAGGCATGGCATTCAAAGGAGTGGGCAGTACTAGAGGTCCATACCTAGTAGCTATGATTCTTTCCATTTTGGTAGGTGCTTGTGTGCCTACCATAGTTGTGCTGGCTATGAGGGGACTGGAAGTATGAACGACAGAGGGTTGAGGAGTGACTGATAGGACTAAAGGATTATGATGGATAGGAGGAGAGGCTTCCTTCAGGCTTAGAACGGAAGGAGAAACTAAAGAATAAGGAGCTCTATGAATCTCTAAGATTTTTTCTTCACTGCTAGTATTAGATGTTATACTCTTAATATGTATTTGTTCTATTACAGGATTTTCTTGAAGAGATATAGAATATTTTTTAGAGCTACCTAAACCTGATGCTCCTTTTTGCAATGCCTTTCTTTCTTTGATGATTTTTTCAGGGTTAGAAACTAGGTCAGCTTGTGGCTTCTGAGGATTTCTCCGAGTATGCCTCACAAACTGAGCCAGAACTATGAAGTGGAATCACCAAGAGGTTTTTCCTCCAATAGAGTTGCCAGATAGATGATTACAACTGAAAAAGTGTCCAGACTTTGTCTATCATCAAAGCTAGATCTGTGTTGTCTCCCAAGGAAGTTGAGCTTCAGTCTCCTTTCCCCGGCAACAGTGCCAATTATGTTAGCACTCCAGGAAGCTCTCCTAGGTTGTAGCCCGAAGATGCCTAGAAACATATGAATCTTCAATATCGTTCTCTGAACTATTGGAATGGATTGGGGTTTATATCAGGTCATATGACTGTTTAAACCCTATTTTCACTCAAAATATGCATGAACACACTCATCTTGACAAGGATTTCAACCACTAATGCTCAATAGTTTATAGATTCAATGAATAGATGGAGAAACCTGACTGTACCAGTAGATACATACATAAACACATATGAATGGCCAGCTACAGAAAGTAAATGAAGCTCACAAATCTAATTTATCAACGCATAGATAAGATGACAATTATCTGGCATTCAACAGAGAAGAAAACATGAATAACCCATTCAAGTGTAAGCTTAGAACAGAGGAAAAGATGGTGATTGAACATATAACAACAAAATAAGCTTGTATTACTAGAATGAAGATGAGACGATGAGAGGAGCAAAGTCTCCACAGTCTCCAAAAGTTGAACCCTCAATCCTCTAAACTTTCAACCATTTATAGGCCTTTTACAATGCTCTTGAACCCTCTGAGGCTCGAGAGGTCTTAATCTATCCTCTCTGTCTTTTTAATGACTTGATGCCATGACTAGACACACATGGGCTCAAAGGTCTCTTTTTCTAACAACAGAGTAACCACATTCTGGTAATTTTGCTGCGTTGTCAGGTAGCTCGCTCATGCCAGCGATGCTCCATGACCATTTCTGTTGGTTCGGTTGTGTTGCGTTGTTGGTTTTCCCTTTTTCGGCCTTTTGTCTCCTGGTCTCTGTCCACTTGAATCCCTCTTATAGAGTTACACAATCATTGCATAATGCATAAAGGGGAGGTGGCCAACTATTCTGCAACGTAAGAGGGCCTCGGGCCTTTGGAATCCTTTGGACTGCCAAAAACGATCGTTTTCTGTTTTACACAGAGAAACACCACAACACTATGAAATTCTGCCAAAACATTGTTGATTTCGAACTTTGAAAGTCCTTAAATACGGTCTATTCATCTATCGGGTCCGTCCTCATCGCTATCGCAAGTCGCTTTGGCCTTGCTCCTTTGTACTTTTAAAATACGTTAAAAATCGTGAAAACAACGTAAAAATGGCTTATGGCGGATCTGACATAATATACAATAGCTTTAAGGAACCCTTTCGGGTCCGGTTTATCTCATCGGACATCTATATAGGTATAAGCCCCGCTCCTCTATGAAGCTCCAATGCGATTGATTGCAATCGCATATTGCGATAACCTTGGGTCATTTGGTGAGCGCTCTGTTGTGTTGGTCGTTTGTGATTTTGTGATGCAATGTGGACCGTTGATTTGCACACTTGATCAACGATCCACATTGTCTCTGTTGATCGCCATCGCAAGTTCCATATATTCTGCGCCGATATCCGCCAATTTTCACCATCGATTATGATCTGCCGACTGGATCTGGACCGTTGATCGGCCAGATCTGACGGCTCCTATGCATTCACTGTTGCCACTACCGATAACTCTGTTTTTCTCTGTTTCCTTGGGTTTTTGCGTCCCGATAGTTTTTTCCTACCATTCTAAGGGCTCTTCTCATGCAGTTGTTTTGATCTTTTGAATGATCTTTAAGAAGGTTTCGAAGAGTTAAATATTGTTTTGGATCCATTTTTGGACCACATGCCAATAGGGTTAACAGGACCCCTGAAAAATCTAAATCTGAGTGCCACATGTCCTTCATACCACCACGTGGAGGAGAGAGAAGAAGGCTCGCCCATCCCTGGTTTTGCATGGATTTCCTTTGTTAATTTTTTTCCGTCGTCCCCGGAGATTTAACACTATATCGCTAAATCGCAACATCACAAGGTTCTTAGAGTGATAACCTCATTGTTCTACCAATCCGTCAATTATGATGCCCTGGACCCTGAATCCGCCGATAGACTAGACCCGTCAATATGCCAGATTTGCGATATCGGCGATCAACTGATCAGAGATTTCACTACATTCTCTGTCGCGACTTCGGGAAAATCTCCAATTTGCAATTTTGATGAGCTCCCATACCTTCAATTGCGATGAGCCTCCCTTGGTTTTTTCTCTTATTTTTTCTAACTTTCGAAGGGCAGATTAAATCTGCTCTAACTTTTGATCCAGAAGTCCATTTTTAGACTTCCATATACCATTGAAAAGACTTTATGAGCACTATGCAATGGGGAGGGTCTGATTTAGCTCTGAGAGCTTTTGTGGCTTGGAAGGTTACTGCTAAATTCACTACTCTTTGAAAACTTTGATCAACTGAAAACTCATAATGCAGTGAGTGATAACACATAATAAACCATAGTCAACTATGGTCAACCATGTTCAACCATAGTCAATGATGGACTTTCATGTTCAACATGGAATACCACAATCATTTATAGTTACCTAAGGTCAAACATGGTGAACATGGACAACCATAATCAACCATGGTCGACCATAGTCTAACCATGGCCACCATAGTCAACTATGGTCAAACATAGTCAACTATAGTCGAATCATAGTCAACCAATGCCAAACCATGATCAATCACAATTAACCAAGCTAGCTATGTCCAATCATAGTTAATTATGGTCTACCATGGTCACCCATAGTTAACCATGGACATCCATCCTTGTTATTTTAACCATGATCAACACTGTAACTAAAGTTAATTATTGTCAACCATGGACCACATGGGAAACTATAGTTAATCATGGGTAGCCATAGTCAAGCCATTATTAACCTTTTTCAAGGTTGCATGTTAGGAATAATAAATTCAACATTCCTATGTTATGAACAAAAATCAACATTATGATGCGACAAATAAAAATGAAATTTGTAAGTTGGCGAACCATAATCAATGTCGCAATGTGGAAAATGAAATATTATGTCATGATGTGATGAAAAAATACCAATGTCGCAACATAATGAGCAAAATATGACATCAAATATGGTGAACATGCTTTCCCATGTTTGACCATGTTTAGTCGGATGTTTATGAGTAACTATGGTTTATGAAAGATGTCAATGGTTAATCACGATTTACCATGTAGATCACGGTCAATCAAGGCTGGCCATAATTGGTCATGGATGACCAAAATTGATAATAGTCAACCATCATCAACCATTGTCAACCATAGTTAACTATCATCACCATGGTTGACTATGGTTAACTTTGGTGACCATGGTTGACTATGTTTAACTATGGTTTATTATGGTTAACTATGGTCACCATGGTAAATCATTATCAACCTGAATTCACTCTAGTCACCATGGTTGACCATACTTAATATTTAAAAGTGTTTAATAATATTAATATTAACATGGTTTAAAACACATGTATTAATATTAATAAGATTCAATAAGCTTCTATCTCTAAGGATTGAAATTGTTTAATAATATTGATATTAAGATTAATAAGATTTAAAAGAGTTTAATAATGAAATTTATTAATAACATTAATATCAGATTTTCTTAGAATATAACTAATAAAATTAATTTGATAAATGTTCATAACGCTTAAAATCATTTTGTTATTTGTAGAGCATTCAACATATTTATATGCCACCATTTGTAATGTTAAGATAGTTGTATTGATTTGAAACTGAAATGGGGTAGCTTTTTAATTTAAAATATATATATATATATATATATATATATATATATATATATATATATATATATTAAATATAAACCATTTATAAATATAATGGAAAATTTATCATAATTCATGTGTCGAATTTGTAATAGGATAATTATTATTATCTACTATCTATAAATACAAATTGATTCATTAACACTAATTAAAAAAACCACTCCACTTGCAATCATTGATTAGAAACCATTTAATAGTTAAGAAATTTGTATTGAAGTGTATCAGAACTAAAACCACAACAACGTCTTGAAAGTAAAGTTTATTATTTCTTAGTATTCATATTGGAAGATGTCTTAAATATTATTTTTTGGAGTTTCCTGTGTAGCAGAAAATTTTGTAGTGAAATCTTGATTTCTGTTATTTAAATTGGTTTTTTTATTGCATATTATGGATTCAACATCCTGGAAAATCCATGGGGACTGTATATATGGGTTCAACACCCTAGGCACTTCGATTGTGCAAAGTTCACCCATCAAACTTGTGATTTCAATGAATCATTGCCAAATTCTAAATAAAATAGATTGGAATATAAACCAAAAAACTTTCCAAAAAATCACACTTAAGAACAACTTGTTAATATTAACCATTTTCGTTAATTATTTACACGTCTCTTGAACATATAGTTGCATAACTTAGTTTGGTTTTGCTCTCTATAATATCATAAGGGAAAGTTTAAACACAGGGGCTTTACTAGGGGAGCAATAGCATGCTATCACGTGTGTTCATATTAGGGTATATATATTGAGGAAAAATGACATGATATATTGTGGGATATATAGGGGGAAAAGGGTTTTTATATTGACAAGTATAAAAAATGGAGCTCAAAGTTAATGAAAAAATATAAAGGGTATAAAAAATGTTAATAAAAAATGGATACCTACAATATCTAGTGGAAGTAGAGGTTTTTAAATTGGGAAAGTGTATTGGGTTCATATTGGTAGGGGGTTAAATAATGTGATTTTGAATAATATTTTCCAATATTAATCAAATTAAAGATATTGTATAATATGCCACTACCGCACGTGATAAGTCATAAGTTCAATGAATGAAACGCCATAAGTTTAAAAATATATTGAGATAGTACCGTCTTTTAATAATAAAAAAATTGCACGAAATCTTTCCTAAACTTAGAACAACCATGGTAACATGTTCTTTGCTAATCTCATTAACAAGAAACTGTTGATTTTATTAAACCATATTTTATATGATTTTATTTTATTCATAGGTAATTGTTTTTATACATTGTTTTATGTATTATCATAAATAACAGTGATATTTTTTTTTTAAAGATAATAAAATTAAAAAAATATTTTAATTAAATTTAATACAACTGTTTTATATTTTTATTTTTTTATTAAAATTTGTTTTTATTATTTAATATTTTGTTTTTAAATAAAATTCAATAACATAAATTTTGATAAAATAAATATAATATATAAATAAATTAAATACTATAAAAAAAATAAAATTATTACGCTGTAAGGCGTTCCCTCTGGAATGAACTCCCCTCCATGCTACCGTGTCTCGACGTGGGCCGTTAAATGGATTGTTAGATGATTAAATAATCTCCAGCCATTAGATCATCAGCGAAGAAACAGAGTCGTTCGCCCTAAGGTCTCAAGCAACACAGCGAAATTTTTTGGGTATATCGAAGTGGGTGGCAGTATTCAGACCATTTTTGGTTTGGATTCTCAAATTTTTGGAGCCCAATCCCCAGTTCGCAGATTTTTGCATCTGCTTCCTGTTTTCTGATTCTGGTTCTCACATTTTCGTATCTCTATCTTCTTGTCTGATTTGGGTCAGCAGCGGTTTTTGGTGTGGGAAGAAAACTTCTGAAGATGAAAATCAAGGCGTATATTCCTGATTTCAAGCTTGCATTTGAGGGTTTCTGTATACATGTTGGAGGGGGGGCAGTCTTGGATGAGTTGGAGAAGAATATACCCTATCGGAATGGTCTGCTTTGTATCTATTTCAATATCGAGGACTAGACCCTGAACTGGATCTGTTATGGGAATTTCCAGTGAAACTGTGGAAAAGAGTTTCTTCCGGATTTGAACTCCAGACCTCCAAGATGATGCACATAAAGTTTTACTATAGGAGTTGTTGTATTGCTTTTTTCTCTATTTCATGAGTATATTGTCAATTTGTGGTCTCGTTTCAAGGGGATTTTCTGAGTGGTAAAGCTGCCTTGGACCTCAATGCTCCTCTGATTGGAAGAAACCTTAGAGCACTTGGATTTAGGGTCATGGAATCCATCGTTTTTGGTCTAAATGCAGGGCTGGGATATTTGCTCATGTTGGCAGTGATGTCTTTCAATGGGGTTTTTTTTATAGCTGTGATCCTGGGGTTTGTTGTTGGGTATTTCTTCTTGCCATGGGGAAGGCGAAGAAGAAAATATTGAAATTCCATGTGGGTGCTCGTAAACTTCATGATCATTGTATATTGTTGTTTTTTTTTATGCTTTCGGTTGTGGGAGACATGACCCTGTTGTTCGAGGGTTGGAAGACTCAACCATGGCTTGGTTACTCGCTTATCCTTGTTGCTATTTGTTTTTTTTGTTTTTTTCTTCTGTATTTCATGAGTATATTGTCAATCTACGGTCTCGTTTCAAGGGGATTTCAAGTGGTAAAGCTGCCTCGGACCTTAATGCTGCTTCTTTGATTGGAAGAAAATTGGCATCATTGATGGACTATTATGGGTTGCGGAGATTATCAGTGGAAACATCGTAACTTTGTCAATATTCCATGGTAATAGGAAGCATAGAGATCTAAAGGAAACAATCATGTATGCAGTAAGGTCTCTTAGAACACTATAGGGGGTGGTTTGAAAATAGCTATGAAGATTACCAGAACACTGCAACCAGGTTAAGATGGAAGCACTGTAAATCACTACATTGTTTGATTGTATATTTAATTTATTATATCCAAACTTGTACCTAATTTACCAAAATATTTTTTGTGGCATCGTGTTGCTTGACTGCAGCTATGCAATTCCACCCGCTCTCACGTCCAAATCGGAGCCTCCTCCATTGTTTGATGGAATGACCAGGTGGGTAGCTAAATTTTCATCGTTATTGTATCTAAATCATCACTTTCTATTGGAATGTGTATAGTATCATACTCTGTTTAGCGATTAAATACTGAAATTGATCTGGGGTTTGTAGATTGTACATCAGTGTGACATGCCCATATGCCCGACGATTTTGGAGTGCCAGGAACATCAAGGTTTTTATCATGTTGGTCCCCTATTTTGTGTGGGTAGTTGTTCTATTGATATAAGATACCATTATGCAATGACTGAAACGATTGAAAATAAAATGCAAGGTCTTAGTGAGATTCAAATAGTTACGATTGATTTGCAAGACAGACCAGCATGGTACAAGGAGAAAGTTTATCCTCCGAACAAGGTTGGCTCTTGTTTCTATGTTTATCTAATTTTATTTTTCTTTTAGTTACTCAAGGGCAGTTGGATCCGCTATTTGGGTCATGGTTTGATTGCTATGTAATTAGGGTCTGTAGTGTAAAAACTTTGTTATTAGTTTATCCTCCGAACAAGGTTGGCTCTTGTTTCTATGTTTATCTAATTTTATTTTTCTTTTAGTTACTCAAGGGCAGTTGGATCCGCTATTTGGGTCATGGTTTAATTGCTATGTAATTAGGGCCTGTAGTGTAAAAACTTTGTTATTAGTTTCTTATCTTGATCCAAGTAGATGCAAAAGAGAAATTAGATGGGTTGGTCCTCCTTTTACCTTAGCTCAAGTAAAATGGAACACGCTTGCACATTAATAAGCTGTCTAGAAACCTTTTGTTAATTGATAGAGTATTATGTTTGGCTCAGTAGATTTGATCTATGACGAAGTAAATTGGGGTGGGGATCATAGGGTTATTACATGAGCTGGATAAGGTTATTACCTTGCCAAATTTGGAGTCTATCTTGCCACAAACCCAAATATTTTAATATATGTGCATTGTGCTGGCTACAAATTAGTATGTTGTCAGATGCAACTTGAATTAATAAGTGATTTATGAGATAACATATTGTTGCTTAGGGTTTAGATGCAACTCCAAGCTTAAGATCCACACACTTCTCACTGTGTCCTGATAGGTTTGAAGCTTAGAGTTCAAATGCTACTCCAAGGTTATGAGCCATCCTCTCACTATTGCTTGAGAGGCTCCAATGAGTTTTTGATCATCACGGTTTTAGCCTTTTACAATTTGGGCATGGAATAAGAAAGACCAACACAGATTTGGGATTGCTTTTAACATTCCTAGTCAGCTAGGAAGACCTATTTCTTGTGTGTTTTTGTGTGATCATCACTAATCTTTCAAGCAAGGAACGTGAAGAAATAGAAGTGCCAAATGTCAAATGTTACAAAAGGGCCAAATGTATGCAAGATATAGAGTGGAACTTGCAAATAACTCACTATTTTCAATTTTTCAGGTTCCTTCCCTTGAGCACAATGGCAAGGTCACAGGAGAGAGTCTGGATTTACTTGAGTATCTCGAGAACAATTTTGAAGGACCTAAAATTTTTCCCACGGTATGTGTTACCCTACCTTAATATTGTTAATTTAGTTCATTAGCTAAATTAAAGTGTCTCAATGGTCAAGCACTTCGTATTTGTCAATTTTAGTTTATAATGTTGAACCCGTTAGAGACTTTTTCAGCGAAGCAGGGTAGGGTTGGAACGTGAGCTGTAATACCTTTAGGAGTTATTGTCTAGCTTTACTGCCAGAGTCTATGCTCTATAACTTTCTTTCCATTAAACAGGATCTTGTGAAGAAAGAGGCTGCAAATGAGTTATTGAAGTATACAGATACTTTTACAAAAAATGCATTCATCGCTTTGACCAAGCCAGATTCTGAGACTGCACAAGAAGTTGGTAAGAACAATTTTTCAGAAGCCATCTCATACATTTGAATAAGATGTCTTATATTCAATGGATTATGAAGAGTGTGGATTAATATAAATGCACTTCCCATCATGACAGGGCCTGCTCTTGATTATTTGGAAAATGCTCTCGGAAATTTTTTCCCTCTGAAATGAACTCCCCTCCATGCTACCGTGTCTTGACGTGGGCCGTTAAATGGATTGTTAGACGATTAAATAATCTCCAGCCATTAGATCATCAGTGAAGAAACACTGCAACAGAGTCATTCGCCCTGAGGTCTCAAGTGACACAACGAAATTTTATGGGTATATCGAAGTGGGTGGCGGTATTCAGACCATTTTTGGTTTGGATTCTCAGATTTTTGGAGCCCAATCCCCAGTTC
Source organism: Pinus tabuliformis (assembly GCA_031772625.1). NCBI lineage: Eukaryota > Viridiplantae > Streptophyta > Pinopsida > Pinales > Pinaceae > Pinus > Pinus tabuliformis. The sequence continues at coordinate 82,114,586 of CM062806.1, read as the reverse complement.
GCAGATTTTTGCATCTGCTTCCTGTTTTCTGATTCTGGTTCTCACATTTTCGTATCTCTATCTTCTTGTTTGATTTGGGTCAGCAGTGGTTTTTGGTGTGGGAAGAAAACTTCTGAAGATGAAAATCAAGACATATATTCCTGATTTCAAGCTTGCATTTGAGGGTTTTTGTATACATGTTGGAGGGGAGGCAATCTTGGATGAGTTGGAGAAGAATATACCCTATCGGAATGGTCTGCTTTGTATCTATTTCAATATCGAGGACCAGGCCCTGAACTAGATCTGTTAGGGGCATTTCCAGCGAAATTGTGGAAAAGGGTTTCATCCAGATTCGAACTCCAGACCTCCAAGATGATGCACATAATGTTTTACTACAGGAGCTACTGTTCGACAGCTAGAAGACTCAATCATGGCTTGGTTACTCGCTTACCCTTCTTGTTGTATTTCTTTTTTCTATATTTCATGAGTATATTGTCAATCTGCGGTCTCGTTTCAAGGGGATTTTTCGAGTGGTAAAGCTGCCTCGGACCTCAATGCTCCTCTGATTGGAAGAAACCTTAGAGCACTTGGATTTAGGGTCATGGAATCCGCCGTTTTTGGTCTGAATGCAGGGCTGGGATATTTTCTCATGTTGGCAGTGATGTCTTTCAATGGGGTTTTTTTATAGCTGTGATCCTGGGGTTTGTTGTTGGGTATTTCTTCTTGCCATGGGGAAGGCGAAGAAGAAAAAATTGAAAGTCCATGTGGGTGCTCGTGAACTTCATGATCATTGTAAATTGTTGTTTTTTTTTATGCTTTTGGTTGTGGGAGACATGACCCTGTTGTTCGAGGGCTGGAAGACTCAATCATGGCTTGGTTACTTGCTTATCCTTATTGCTGTTTGTTTTTTTTGTTTTTTGCTTCTGTATTTCATGAGTATATTGTCAATCTACGATCTCATTTCAAGGGGATTTCGAGTGGTAAAGCTGCCTTGCACCTTAATGCTGCTTCTATGATTGGAAGAAAATTGGCATCATTGATGGAATATTATGGGCTGCGGAGATTATCAGTGGAAATCTCGTAACTTTGTCAATATTCCATGGTAATAGGAAGCATAGAGATCAAAAGGAAACAATCATGTATGCAGTAAGGTCTCTTAGAACACTGCAGGGGGTGGTTTGAAAACGGCTATGATGATTACCAGAACACTGCAACCTGGTTAAGATGGCAGCACTGTAAGTCACTACATTGTTTGATTATATATTTAATTTATTATATCCAAACTTGTACCCGATTTACCAAAATATTTTCTGTGGCATCGTGTTGCTCGACTGCAGCTATGCAATTCCACCCACTTGTTGAAGCCCCAAAAATCGGGTCTACAAAAAGGGGGATACCCGCCCGGTCCGGACCTTGGTTGGCAACTCCTTATCCATTTGGTATAGCGGGTCTGACTGGGGATATGGGACCAGTTTCCCAATCTATGAGTGTGTGTGTGTAGAATTTGATGTTCCTGATCTAACAGTTCCTAATTAAGATATTCTAATTCTAACTTTAAACTAATGTTATGTTATTCTAATAAACAGCAACATCTAAGTCTATACTGACCCGAGATGTAATTTTTCTACTATGCGATCTAAAAAGATTTCAAATAACAACTGGTAATAAATATCATTCAGCTATTATGAGAAAGGAAATCAATAAGGATGAACCACTTCGCAAAAAAAAATGTTAGATGAAACAGTTGTGAAAAACATATCGCATAATGAGCTATTCATACATTAAGCATAAACAAATAGCTATCACTGTACAAAAGTGCCAAATGATAACTCAGGCATTCATGCAATAATACATAAACAACTAAAAACTGTATATCACTTTAGCACATATGCAGAAATGGTTAAGAGATAAAAGTACCATTTATAACTAGTACTACTCATGAGCTTCAAGCGACAATAATTTATCTCTCTTTGCTCTAACATCCACTAAGAGTACAGAAGTGCAACATCAGTAGAAGATATCAAATGCAAACATCAACAAATCCTATTCCATTCATTCATCAAAACCTCCTCGAAGGGTGCAAAAGTGCATGTTCTGAGGACAAGTTTTTGATAAATTTCTAGACCCTTCTCTAAATGCATGAGAAGGGTTTAAATACTACTAATTAAATAACTTATTTACAAAAAGTCAGGATACGGTTTAAATGACTGTCCTTTCTCTAAGCAAAACTATTTCTAAAATTAAATCTAATATCTAACTATTTCTGCATTTGCTCCTTAACGTTGCAAGTATTCAGTATTTGCTTGAGCAGAGTCGGTTGACTGTCTTCCGCTTTTGGTTGAGCTAAGCAAACAGAATTGGCAAGAGCTGGCAGAATTGAGAGTCATCCACTGACTATGTGGCTTTACCGTGTATGCCCAGTAATAATCCCAGTTCAACTCAGTTAACCCTTTGGATTTCTTTTGCCTTTTCTTTAGCTTTCTATTTCCAGTTTGTTTTTTATCATTGCTTTCTTGCAATTTTCGGGCTTAAAGGTGACTGAGCAGTTAGAAGCTTTCCTTCTCGAGCAATTTTCTCAACGATGCGCGATTATTGCTAGGTGCTAATCGCGCATTGGGAATTGCCTCATTCTTTGATCTGGGCTTCTCTGATGCATTTTTCGCCTTTTGCGCCTCTTTCTCTTATCGGGTATAAAGCTCAAAATTTGTAAAAATAATGATCTCGTGAGCTCTTGACCCTGAGCATTAAACTGTCTGTCTCTGATATCAGCATCGCTCAGTACCCATTTAACCATGGCTGTATATGAAAGATCTGTAATGGATGGCTCAGCAGCATTTTGTGAATCTGCGGCTCTGTTGCATGTGGTATCTGTTTATAAGGGTGCCTTTTCTCTGTCTTTGGACATTGGAGCCTTACCCTTTTTCCCCATAGCTTCCTGCACATTTCCTTGTGTAACTTTTGTTCTTCGTTCCTGCAGTTCACAAGTGAGGAGAGAGTAATGATAATAAATAATGACATGAAAGCTTTAAATGCCACGGATATGTAAAAACACGCCATCTGACGTGAACTGGCTCTTCGAAAAACACAAAACCATATTTTATTAACAACTAGCATGTAATTCATTAATTATCATTAAAGCGCGTAACCGGTTCTTGGTTTATGAAAAAAAAAAATCTTGAATATCGAGCCAGGAAAATCTGCGATGGAATGTTTCTACGATTTGCATCGTAGTATCGCATTACCGCAATATCTTCATGTTGTTCTATCGCAAGGTTGTTTGATCGCAATATCACAAAGATCGCAGATTGCAATATCGCAAGATCGCAGATCGCTTAATCGTTTAATCGTTATGTGTATTTTATGCGATTTTGCGATATGCGATACGCGATATCGCATATTGGCGATTTTAGGTTTTCCAATCGTGAGTGCTCATTAATACATGCGATGCGATGGAGTTTCGCGTCGCAATCTCGCATTTTTTTATGATTTTGACTCATAAGAAGATGCCCTATCATTCTTTGCGCGATGCGATATTTCTTAAGGAGTGACTTTACTTTCTTCATCATGAAACTTAAGCTTTTTAGATTTTTCAAAAGTATTTTCCTAAGTCCATGATGGTAAGTTTTATCCAAGAGGACATATAAGCACTAATTGATTTTTTTTTTTTTTTTTTTTACTAAGGGTCCCCACTTATATAGTGTTATTGCTAATACTAAATGGGGGGGGGGGGTTGTTGGTGGCCACAAAAATTGGCGATTCACTTGGAAGAACCAGTTATCTCTATTTTTCTATTGAATTTTCTAAACTTCCAAAACAGAAAATATTTCAAAAAGTTAAACTTTATTATGGAAAGATAAAGTACATTATGCTCTAACCTGTCAATGACATTTTGTTTCAACTATTTTCAACTTTGATTATTTGCTTCCTCAGGCTAGTCCTTGTATTTACATCAGTCATTACTTGGTCTTGTAAAGATAAAACAAAGTCTTCTCTGTAAACTAGTTTTAAATATGCTCATTTGTCGTAGGTAGAGCCTCTGCTGCCAGCAGGCGTTTATAGCCTCGACAGGGTTACCTGTTACCCAGCAATGATCATGTATCCTACTTAAAGCAACCTACAACTCTCAAAGAAGAATCCACATCCACACTTATTGCTTTGATTTTCTTTTTACTCTTAAAGAACAATGTCTTGGTTTGATAGCCAATTTATGACATAGTCATTCACTTGATTTATAACTTTGCTGAACAAGATGGCTCGTGATGAGACCCCTTGTCTTTTGATTGCAAAAATCTTGAGTCATTGCCCTGTTGTGGTGTACAGTATTTGGCAAAGTCGGCAAGTTATAATATCAGTGATTATGATAAGCCGGCTCGTGATGAGACCTCTTATTCTTCAAGATGAAGTGTATTCTTGGGTTGTTCCTCTGAAAATTGTGATCTCCTTAGCAGGGAGGAAGTCATTGTTTCCTTAAGATAGCTTTGGACGACAATAATAGAGTTTTTTGGAAATAGATGTTCTACAGAGAATCTTTATTTTGTTATTGATACCTTTCATTGTACTAGCATAAAACAATTTCTTCACAAAAGGTTATTTGCATCAAACTTTATGAAGTTGAAACTAGTATCATATTTAGGCTAGAGTCTTTAACTGTATCTATCAATAATAAAGATCAATTTTCCAAAAGATTTTCTATTTATACAAGCGAAAAATCAAAATCTGAAAGAGAATTGGTGTCTTGTTTGTAAATGCCTAATGTAACCACTCACAACTAGTTTTATTATGAAAAAAAAACAACTACTCTACAAAAATAGAAGAATAATCTTCTATGGAAAATATTTCTTGAGAATTTGCCCGTTAACAGGCAAAGAGTCTCTCTTACCTGCTAAATCCTGTACAACAAACGTTGATGGACCTATGACTTCTACAATTTGAAAAGGACCAAGCCACATTCTTTGAAATTTTGTATGTTTTCCTTTCTCTTCATGAGCCTTGTCCCATTTTAAAACTAAGTCTCCCATTGAAAATCTTTTCTGGTCATTATGTTTGAATCAAAAGAGCATTCTTTGAAATTTTGTATGTTTTCCTTTCTCTTCATGAGCCTTGTCCCATTTTAAAACTAAGTCTCCCATTGAAAATCTTTTCTGGTCATTATGTTTGAATCAAAAGAGGATTTTACTAGTGCTTGATGATGAGCATGGGTTTTCTTAGCCTGTTCTCGTTGTTCTTCTAATTTGATTATTTCCATTTGTCTTAGCTGTAAGGAGGAAGTGGGTACTTCATCAATGTATTGAACTAGAGACAAAGAGGGAATAGCTAAATGAGTCGGAAGAATCACTTCTTTCCCATAAACTAAATTAAAGGGAGAAGTGCCGATAGAAGCTTTTTGCGTTATTCGGTCTGCCCATAAAGCATATATCAGAGCCTTATACCAATTTTTATGATTTTGGTCAACTATTCTTTTGATAATCCTGATTAGGTTTTTATTTTTAGACTCAGCTAACCCATTGCCTTGTGGGTAATAATTGGCCGAATATTTAAGTATGAATCCTCTTTTAAGTGCAAATTCAGCCATTGCATTTCCAGAAAAGTATGATGCATTATCAAACATTAAAGCGGAAGGCAATCCAAACTTGGTGATTATAAATTGATTTATGAACTTAATGATATTTTCAGCTTTAGCCGTCTTGAGTGGAACTGCTTCTACCCACTTAGTAAAATAATCTGTCATTGTAAGGATATATCTATGCTGCTTAGAAGAGTGAGGAACGATCTCACCTATTATGTCCAATCCCCACTGAATTCGAAGAAGAGGAAGAGGAAATTGCCACTGAAGGGAAAATTGATGAAGAAGAAGTTGTAGAGTTACAAGGAATGTGGGATTTCATCCACCCACAAGACGAAGATCAAGAAGTATTCCCAGTTAGCACACGAAGTAGAAATCAGCTTGATCCTCCCCAAATTACCCCTAAGCCAAAGAGCGCAAGATCTGCAATAAAGGATAAAGTCGCAACAAAGAAAACGAAATCTAAAGCGACTCAAACCAGCCCAGTCCAAACATATGCATCAACTCCATCTAAAACACTGATCGTGTCGGATGAAATGGAGTACAATATTATAGAAGATATGAAAAAGACTAGGGCCAACATCACTCTTTGCTAATTGAGCAAGTTAAAGCATCAACAGAAGATAATGTTGAAATAATTACATGTTGTGCCAGTTGCATCTTTGCCTGCCGCTGTACTTTCTCAAGCTTCTCATAACATGGGAAGACCTCCAACTAATGAGATCAATAAGATTGATCCAAATGAAATCGCCCTAATTGGAAGAAAATCAAGATCTGATACTCCCCCGTTTCTCCTTATGAAATTTTCAATAAAAATGTGCACAATTGCTTGGTGGATTCTGGTGCTTCATCGAATATTTTGCCAAAGTCCATATGTGCCAAGTTAAACGTTCAACCACAGAAATCCGCTGTGCGCGTAGTTCAGCTAGATCGATCTCAAGTCGAAGTGATTGGCGAACTGAATCAAGTAACCATAAGGCTGTCATCCAACCCAAAGGTATGTCAAGTTATTGACATTTTAGTTGCTAATATTCCAGAATTTTATGGCTTAATTCTTAGCAGGGATTGGTCAGAAAAACTTCATGTATACTTCGCAACTGACTGGTCGCACGTGTGGCTACCCTACAATAGTAAACCAAATCAAATAAAATTTGAACGAGAACTACATCAGAAATTCATAGTAACGGAGCTAGAGGGGGAAAATGAACCAGTAGCATATAACAGTAGCATTATTGGCAATTACTTACTAGATTCTTTCCTCGGCAATTTTAATGCTCACACGTCACCTTATTTAGAACACTCTGTTTTGTCCCAAGTCGAAAATTTTTCTCGAACTAATAGTTCAAAATGTATCAATTTTTTAGATAATCCTGTAAAGAAATCTTTGTTTTGGAAATTATTTTTTGATGGTTCTAAATCTAATGAAGGAGCAGGAGCAGGATGCGTTCTAATTAGTCTAGAAGGAGATAAAATTATGCTAACATGCAAACTCGAATTTGATTGCACCAAAAATACAGCAGAATATGAGGCTTTGGTCCAAGGGTTGTACAAAGCAATCGGGTTAGACGTCAAGTACCTTCAAGTTTTCGGAGACTCTGGGATTGTGGTCAGACAGATACGTAATACTATACATTGCTTATCGGGTCATTTAAAACATTATCAATCCTTAGTTCAAGATCTGACTGAGCATTTTATAGCATTTAATATTTCTTCAATTCGCAGACTCCAAAATGCAAGTGCAGACCTTTTGGCTAACATAGCTTCTAAGCTTATTCCTTTAGAAGATTTTAGTCCAGATAGATTCTCAATAGAATTAATCTTTAGACCATCCATTCCTGATAACATCACAAATTGGAGAGTATTCAATGATGATCCTGATATCGTAAATTTCCTCACATCTGAAGGATACTACTCCAATCAAATAATTGACGAAGACCAACATGATCGACAATTGCAACAAGATAGCACTAACAATGCTATACCTAAGTCGGTAGTCAAGTTAGAAGACCTGTACGATTTGAAAGATCGGTTTAAAAGGTCTACCAATTCAAAACTCCAAAGTTCAACTTTGAATTACGAATTAGTAAACCTAGGAACCGATGCCAAACCATAAAACATTAATCTAGGTCTCGGCTTAGCCCCTGAAGAAAAATTAGCGTATATTCGTCTTTTGAGACAATATAAAAATGTTTTTGCTTGGAATTATGATGAACTCAAAACATACGACACTTCCATCATCCAACATACTATTCCAATGATCGATAATGAAAAACCTGTCCATTGAGAAAGATCCATCCCAATTTAGAAAATCAGATAAAAACTGAACTCAATAAGTTATTGAAAGCCAGAATAATCTTTCCCGTCAGACATTCTAAATGGGTCTCCAATATGGTACCTGTTAGAAAGAAAAACGGAGATATTAGGATTTGCATTGACTTTCGAAACCTTAACAAGGCCTGCCAAAAAGATAATTTTCCTTTACCACCTATGGAACAGATATTACAGGCAGTGGCGGGCTCAGAATTAATGTCTTTCTTGGATGGATTTTCATGATACAATCAAGTGTTGGTACATCCTAATGATCAATTAAAAACCACATTTAGAACTAAATGGGGCACATACGCATATTGAAAGATGCCATTTGGTTTGATTAATGCTGGTTCCACATTTCAGAGAGCCGTGGACATCACATTTAAAGGTTTAGTCAATAAATCTGTAGTAATTTATTTGGATGATATAACCGTGTATTCCAAGAAACGAAGCGACCATCTTAGAGATTTAAAACAAATCTTCCAACGGTGTTTAAGATATGGAATTTCACTTAACCAAAAAAAATCCTTTTTCGCATTAAGTGAAGGGAAACTTCTAGGATTCATAGTGTCAAAATCCGGAATTCACATCGATTCCGACAGAATCAAAGAGATTTCTGAAATATCCTTACCTTACAACAAAAAAGCCATGCAATCTTTCCTTGGTCAGATCAACTTTGTAAAGAGATTCGTTCCAGATTTTTCACGAATCGTGTCTCCTTTGCAAGCCATGATTAAAAAGAACTCAAATTTTAAATGGGGCCAAGATGAACACGAAGCATTCAACCTGATCAAACAAGATATTATTAATGCTCCATCTTTAGCAACTCTGAATTTTTCAGAGCCTTTTATTTTATATACATTTGCCTCAGATAGGTCATATGCTATGATACTTACTCAAGCAAATCAAGAAAAAGCGAAAGCCCCAATTGATTTTTTCAGTTCAAATTTACAGGGCGCTGAATTAAATTATTCAGATGTGGAGAAACAGGCTTATGCTGTTTTCAAAGCAGTCAAATAGTTGCTTTGAGAAGGAAAGCTACTAACTGCTCAGTCACCTGTAAGCCAGATCAAAGCAGTCAAATACTTCAAACCTTTTTTACTCAAAACCCATACTAAAATTATAGTACTGTTTCCAGCAGTAAGGAATCTTCTAGTACAGAAGGATGTGGGTGAGAAAAGGGCCAATTAGGTTACTGCCTTACAGGAATATGACATTGAGATTAAACCAGCAAACATTGTAAGAGGCCAAGGATTTTGCAAAATGCTGGTTGGAGCGTCGCAAATTTCTGAAATTCCATCTGCAGAGGTACAAATGTGCGAGGTAAGCCTAAACGATGCAGAATCATTATACACTGATATCATTTATTATCTTAAGAACGGATATGCTCCTTCACATCTCGATCATACTCAGAAAAGAGATCTAAGGTTGAAAGCCAAACAATATCAGCTCATAAATGATATTCTTTTTAGAATAAATTATGATTTTGTTCTTCTTAGATGTCTTGAGAAATCTGAAGCTGAAAAAGTTTTGCAGGAACTCCACGATGGGCTAGCAGGCAGACACTATGTTGGAGATGCTACTGCACATAAAATCTTGCGCGTAGGCTATTACTGGCCCACGTTATTTAAAGACTCGCACAATTACGTGAGGAAATTTAAAGTCTGCGAAAATACTGCTGGGAGACAAAAGAAGCCATCCTTGCCACTACAACCGGTTAACATTGAGCAACCTTTCAGTCAGTGGGGATTGGACATAATAGGTGAGATCGTTCTTTACTCTTCTAAGCAGCATAGATATATCCTTACAACGACAGATTATTTTACTAAGTGGGTAGAAGCGGTTCCACTCATGACAGCTAATGCTGAAAATATCATTGAGTTCATAGATCAATTTATAATCACCAGGTTTGGATTGCCTTCCGCTTTAATGTTTGATAATACATCATACTTTTCTGGAAATGCAATGACTGAATTTGCACTTAAAAGAGGATTCAAACTTAAATATTCGGCCAATTATTACCCACAAGGCAATGGGTTAGTTGAGTCTAAAAATAAAAACCTAATCAGGATTATCAAAAGAATAGTTGACCAAAATCATAAAAATTGGCAAAAGGCTCTAATATATGCTTTATGGGCAGACCGAATAACGCAAAAAGCTTCTATCGGCACTTCTCCCTTTAATTTAGTTTATGGGAAAGAAGTGGTTCTTCCGACTCATTTAGCAATTCCCTCTTTGTCTCTAGTTCAATACATTGATGAAGTACCCACTTCCTCCTTACAGCTAAGACAAATGGAAATAATCAAATTAGAAGAACAACGAGAACAGGCTAAGAAAACCCATGCTCATCATCAAGCACTAGTAAAATCCTCTTTTGATTCAAACATAATGACCAAAAAAGATTTTCAGATGGGAGACTTAGTTTTAAAATGGGACAAGGCTCATGAAGAGAAAGGCAAACATACAAAATTTCAAAGAATGTGGCTTGGTCCTTTTCAAATTGTAGAAGTCATAGGTCCATCAACGTTTGTGTTACAGGATTTAGCAGGTAAGAGAGACTCTTTGCCTGTTAACGGACAAATTCTCAAGAAATATTTTCCATAGAAGATCATTCTTCTATTTTTGTAGAGTAGTTGTTTTTTTTTTTCATAATAAAACTAGTTGTGAGTGGTTACATTAGGTATTTACAAACAAGACACCAATTCTCTTTCAGATTTTGATTTTTCGCTTGTATAAATAGAAAATCTTTTGGAAAATTGATCTTTATTATTGATAGATACAGTTAAAGACTCTAGCCTAAATATGATACTAGTTTCAACTTCATAAAGTTTGATGCAAATAACCTTTTTTGAAGAAATTGTTTTATGCTAGTACAATGAAAGGTATCAATAACAAAATAAAGATTCTCTGTAGAACATCTATTTCCAAAAAACTCTATTATTGTCGTCCAAAGCTATCTTAAGGAAACAATGACTTCCTCCCTGCTAAGGAGATCACAATTTTCAGAGGAACAACCCAAGAATACACTTCATCTTGAAGAATAAGAGGTCTCATCACGAGCCGGCTTATCATAATCACTGATATTATAACTTGCCGACTTTGCCAAATACTGTACACCACAACAGGGCAATGACTCAAGATTTTTGCAATCAAAAGACAAGGGGTCTCATCACGAGCCATCTTGTTCAGCAAAGTTATAAATCAAGTGAATGACTATGTCATAAATTGGCTATGAAACCAAGACATTGTTCTTTAAGGGTAAAAAGAAAATCAAAGCAATAAGTGTGGATGTGGATTCTTCTTTGAGAGTTGTAGGTTGCTTTAAGTAGGATACATGATCATTGCTGGGTAACAGGTAACCCTGTCGAGGCTATAAACGCCTGCCGGCAGCAGAGGCTCTACCTACGACAAATGAGCATATTTAAAACTAGTTTACAGAGAAGACTTTGTTTTATCTTTACAAGACCAAGTAATGACTGATGTAAATACAAGGACTAGCCTGAGGAAGCAAATAATCAAAGTTGAAAATAGTTGAAACAAAATGTCATTGACAGGTTAGAGCATAATGTACTTTATCTTTCCATAATAAAGTTTAACTTTTTGAAATATTTTCTGTTTTGGAAGTTTAGAAAATTCAATAGAAAAATAGAGATAACTGGTTCTTCCAAGTGAATCGCCAATTGTTGTGGCCACCAACAACCCCCCCCCCCCCCATTTAGTATTAGCAATAACACTATATAAGTGGGGACCCTTAGTCAAAAAATAAAAATAAAAATCAATTAGTGCTTATATGTCCTCTTGGATAAAACTTACCATCATGGACTTAGGAAAATACTTTTGAAAAATCTAAAAAGCTTAAGTTTCATGATGAAGAAAGTAAAGTCACTCCTTAAGAAATATCGCATCGCGCAAAGAATGATAGGGCATCTTCTTATGAGTCAGAATCTTAAAAAAATGCGAGATTGCGACGCGAAACTCCATCTCATTGCATGTATTAATGAGCACTCACGATTGGAAAACCTAAAATCGCCAATATGCGATATCGCGTATCGCATATCGCAAAATCACATAAAATACACATAACGATTAAACGATTAAGCGATCTGCGATCTTGCGATATTGCAATCTGCGATCTTTGCGATATTGCGATCAAACAACCTTGCGATAGAACAACATGAAGATATTGCGTTAATGCGATACAACGATATGCGATACTGCGATGCAAATCGCAGAAACATTCCATCGCAGATTTTCCTGGCTCGATATTAAAGAATTTTTTTTTCCATAAACCAAGAACTGGTTACGCGCTTTAATGATAATTAATGAATTACGCACCAGTTGTTAATAAAATATGGTTTTGTGTTTTTCGAAGAGCCAGTTCACGTCAGATGGCGTGTTTTTGCATATCCGTGGCATTTAAAGCTTTCATGTCATTATTTATTATCATTACTCTCTCCTCACTTTTGAACTGCAGGAACGAAGAACAAAAGTTACACAAAGAAATGTGCAGGAAGCTATGGGGAAAAAGGGTAAGGCTCCAATGTCCAAAGATAGAGAAAAGGCGCCCTTATAAACAGATACCGCATGCAACAGAGCCGCAGATTCACAAAATGTTGTTGAGCCATCCATTACAGATCTTTCATATACAGCCATGGTTAAATGGGTACTGAGCGATGCTGATATCAGAGACAGACAGTTTAATTCTCAGGGTCAAGAGCTCACGAGATCATTATTTTTAGAAATTTTGAGCTTTATACCCAATAAGAGAAAGAGGCGCAAAAGGCGAAAAACGCATCAGAGAAGCCCAGATCAAAGAACGGAGGTAGTTTCCAATGCGCGATTAGCACCTAGCGATAATCGCGCATCGCTGAGAAAATTGCTCGAGAAGGAAAGCTTCTAACTGCTCAGTCACCTATAAGTGCAACATCAGTAGCAGATATCAAATGCAAACATCAACAAATTCTGTTCCATTCATTCATCAAAACCTGCTCGGAGGGTGCAAAAGTGCATGTTATGAGGATAAGTTTTTGATAAATTTCTGGACCCTTCTCTAAATGCATGAGAAGGGTTTAAATACTACTAATTAAATAACTTATTTACAAAAATTCAGGATACGGTTTAAATGACCGTCCTTTCTCTAAGCAAAAATAAAGCAAAACTATTTCTAAAATTAAATCTAACATCTAACTATTTCTGCATTTGCTCCTTAACGTTGCAAGCATTCAGTATTTGCTTGAGCGGAGTCGGTTGACTGTCTTCCGATTTTGGTTGAGCTAAGCAAACAGAATTGGCAAGATCTGGCACCATCTTCTCGCAAAATCGATGATATACTTGAGAGTCATCCACTGAATATGTGCCTTTACTGTGTATGCCCAGTAATAATCCCAGTTCAACTTGGTTAACCCTTTGGATTGTTTCTGCCTTTTCTTTAGCTTTCTGTTTCCAGTTTGTTTTTTATCATTGCTTTCTTGCAATTTTCGGGCTTACAGGTGACTGAGCAGTTAGAAGCTTTCCTTCTCGAGCAATTTTCTCAGCGATGCGTGATTAGCCCTAGGCACTAATCGTGCATTGGAAACTGCCTCCGTTCTTTGATCTGGGCTTCTCTGATGCGTTTTTCACCTTTTGTGCCTCTTTCTCTTATTGGGTATAAAGCTCAAAATTTGTAAGAATAATGATCTCTGTTATAGACATTTTTGTGCCTCGCATCATGGAGCATGGAATGTCAATAATTACAGGGATCCTCAGTCCCTAAACATGTTGTTCTTACCCCTAAAAGAACAAGGTCATCAAACAACAGCACTTCCAATCAGTTCTCCACCTGAAAACACTTCAAAACAGGCTTATTTTGGATCATGTCAGCTGCTCCACTGAGCTTATGCGCTGGAATGCAATTGTTCCTCCTTGTACCTGCTTTGGAAGTCAAAATTAATGAAGGCTACCTGCGCTGGGCGAGATTGGCCAAGTGGCACAGTCATCCTGCAAGGTGTCAACTGCCCAGGAAGCTTCCAAACTGACACTTGGTTCATGAGATTCGCCCTGTGATGAGTAAGAGGTACTTGATCACCATGTGTAAGCAAGGATCTCCAAGTGGACTCAAGGACTGAAGATTAACTGAAGAGGGAGAGGACACTAGTCAGCTCTATGCCAGCCTCAAGCTGACTCATCCTCTCTTCTTCTCTCCTATATATAGAACTCTTCTATGAGGTCTAAGGAGGCTGGAATTTTGTGTAAAGCAAGGAGGTGTTGTTGGTTTACAGTTAGAGCTATTGGGTGATTGTTTTACTAGAGGTGAAGAAGAGAGTTCTTGCTGCTGGGGAGGTGCTGCTGGATTGGAGCCATCATTGGTTGTAACCTTCTCAGAACCCTGTTACTTCTATCAATAAAGTTTTGCATGTTCTCCTATATACTTGTATTGCATTGATGTATTGTGTTTACATGTATATTTGATTCATCCTAATCCATGCTTCAGTTATGAGTACATGTATCTTGTAGTTTGCTCTCTTGTTTTGTGCAGGATCTGTGTGTAGCTGGACCGGCAAAGAGAGCAAGGAGCTGGGAACAAGAGACAAAGAGAGAGGACAAGGATCGACTAAGCGAAAGACACCAGGTTGGTTAATCTTTCTTCATTCTCTCTGTGCTTTCATAAAGGAAATCATCAAAACTTTACTTTCAGTTGTTGCTAAAGACTGTCACCTTTAGAGTAGGGATAGGGTCATCCGCATCGGATACTTTTCCCCACAACAAACTGGCGACTCCACTGGGGAGCCTAGTATCTTGTTGGTGTTTGTAGTATTTTGCTATTCATTTCTTGAAGAAAAGAGTACCAAATCGAAAAGCTTTTGACTATATCAAAAGCGAAGTAGAGGGTCTGTTACTCTTGCTCCTTTGCTGAGCAAATTCAAGATTTAAAGAGCTAATCTACAAAAGACTCTTTACTCTTTGTGATAGATCTTCATCCTCTTGATCATCCCTTAGCCTGTACTTGACCTATAGCTTTTTATTTCAGCAAAAACAGTGCATTTTTGAGCTTTTTATGACCCGGAATTCTTTGCAGACGCAACTCTCGTGTGTCAGTGCAGGTTGTCCACAGGCAGTCTGCATTACAGCGCAGGTGCTCCCTTCGGGAACTGCGCTGAGAGTCAAACTGACAGACCAGTGCCTGCGCTGGTCCAGTTAGCCATTGTCTAGCTCAGCTTTCCCTTTGTGTCTTGGCCCTATTTTCACTGATTTTCTTGCTGATTGCTTGCTGGTCATTGTACTTGCTGTAGACCATTCTCCTTGACATTATTCCACCTCAGTTGTGTGATGAAACTGTGAATGTTTTTTCAGTATTTCTTGTTTCAGTTACAGTTTCCCATTGTGAAAAGCGAACCAGTATAGCTATGGCCTCTTAGATCCTGAACTGTAAAAGTGTCTTTGTGATCTTATGAGCTAGTTTTATTACTTTTCATGGCTGTTTGAGTTTGTTTGCTTTTCATTTTATGGTTTGAATCTATACATTTCCTGTGTTTTAAACAAGTCTATCATAAGGTGTCTTTTTGATTGTGGACAAGCTTGTTTATTTCTACTTGAAATTAGATTCAAAATTATACAACAGTTTCCTTTCTGTCTAGCATCAACATTAAGGATAACGAAAAGAAATACATGCATTGTGCATTTTGCATTTGACTGTATGCTTGACGATTTAGGAAAATGTGCATTTTAGTGTGTGTTCTTTGATCTGTGGAAAAAGTTGTGTCTTTCTTTTCCCTCAGTAGATTAAGGTTTTCAAAGTTGAAAGATTGAAAATATTTGCTTCTCATTCTTAGATTGCATATAGGAAGTTGTATATATACATCTCGTGGCGAACCTGAAAGGAAAACTGTTAAGAAAGATCAACATTAAAATAAACTCAATTTACATAACAACGCTTTGGAATTTAACGCAAACATCTAGAGGTCTAGGTAGAGACGTGTTCCGGCGTCGTTAAACATAGTGACTGTCGATCTCTACGAAGGTGGGTGATTCTTCCTGAGAGTCGGTGGCACTAACACGGACTTGAGCTCCCGCGTACCGTCGTGTATATTGGGAGACCCCTATAGGCTTTTATCCTTTATCCTTAGGAAACCGTGTCGGCTGCCCCACTGATCGCGATGCAGTGAACACAGCATTCACGAAGATCGACCACCCGTACCGTAAAACGTATTCTGTGGTTTCGCGAAAGGTTTGGCACACCCTCTGCCTAGATCTCCAGAGCAGTTTCTTTTGGCCTTTTTCAAACTCTATAACTGAAAAAGTCCAACCGAGCATTTGTCACTTCGGGCTCGTTAATACATCGAAGGCGACTAGAGTCATCTTTAGCTTTTTCTCGACTCTTAAAACATGAAAAAGCAAGTTTGTGTCTAAAAGCGTCGTTAATAAAATTTATTTTAAGCGGAACATAATCACCTATTATTCCCACGTTGATCTTTCAGTTGAAAAGTATGGAGCCCACCAACCAAGGAAGTAACCTTGGCGGAAGTCCAAATCCCTTCTCCTCTTGGGGAGATGTTGGTGCGCCTCATATGGCTACTTTGTCACTTCCAGGATTGGCAATTGGCCTCCCTGTTTGGCTCTTTTCAACTAATGTAGTCCAGATCGCCACTAATCCTGAGCAGTCGAATCAACAGTCAGAACAATCTAGAACTACCCACCACCCTTCCACTTCTTATGATACTTCCTCTGATCCTTCATCTTCGCAAGGTAGAACCGGCAAAAGTCAGCCTCCCAAGGGGAAGAAGGAAAAGAAGAAGAGAGAAAAGAAGCAGAAGGAGCCTCTGGCGAAGGCGACTGGGGGCAAGCAGAAGAAAACTGACAAAAACCCACACACTGCACCGACCGGGCCTAAATCGCCATGTGTCATTTGCAAAGGGAACCACTTCCATCATGATTGTCCTTGTATTCCCCAGATACTGAGGGACTGGTCCCCAAGGTTGCACAATCCGGTAGCATCAACCTCTGGTTGTCAAGTTGATTGCATTCCGTCAACTAGCGAGAGTGAAGGACGAAGAAGGGGACCAAGATCACCCTGTCTATTGTGTGAAGGCAATCATGCCCTCCACAAATGTCCATTCTTAGATGAGGCAAAGAGAGTTTTGGAAGATCGCCCGGTTTCACCGTTGCGACTTCCTCCTGGATACCAAAAACTCGCGCCTAATCCCTCGATAGTTGAAAATCCAGTTGACCCGCTCAAGTGATCAGCTGAAGTGTCGGCCATTGACAATGAACCTACCGAATCCAGACCAGACGAAAGTCTAAAGGTCGAAACGGCAGTTGACCCGGTTCTTCCTTTAGAGGTTCTATCGTCCAATGACTCCGTCATTGAAGATCCGTCTTCAAATGACACCGTCGCTGAAGAGTCATCTTCATGCGACACCCTAGCTGAAGAGAATAAGGATGACACCATCCAGGTTCTTTATATCAGCGCCGACTCTGATGAGCGTCAGGGCAATGCGCCCATTCCTTTATTGCAGGAAGGAACAACATCAGGGTCATATCCGGCCGTATATTCGGTCCCACCACCAAGCAACCTGGTTGTATCCTTTGATTGGAATCAACTAGGCAGACCCCGGTTACCAGCCAGTATACCATTCAGAATCATTGTCCAGATCTATAGAATGATTATGGCTGGTACTATCATTGATGAAGGGGCGTCTGTGAGTATCCTTTCCTCTATTGCTTGGAAAGCACTGGGTTCCCCAGCGCTTTTACCTGAGTTGAGAAATCTCTCAGGTTTTGATAAAGGAACCAGTCGACCATTAGGGATCCTCCCCAATGTACCTGTTACATTGAAAGGGAAGACCATCGAGATGAACGTGTTGGTCGTCCAAGGACCCTTGGATTATAACCTACTCCTTGGACGCGACTATATTTATTGCATGGGAGTGATAGTCTCCTCGCTCTTTAGAGTAATGTGTTTTCCACACGAAGGAAGGATGGTCAAGCTCGTAGACCAGCTTTCATTTCCGGGATCTCGCATAGCAAATAGTCAAATACCAATCCTAAATGGTCTGTTCACTCAAGATACGCCTCCGCCCCCAGTCCTTCTTCCCGATGAATGCGAGTGATTCGGAAAGAAAGACTGGAACCCAGGGGGCATGCACCCTGGTCTGCTTCGGGCAGAAGAAACTCCGGGTATAAGGAAGAATTTCCGCAGAAGAATATGACTAGTCCGTACCCCGTCCGTAGGAAGTGGGGTTGTTCTGGAATAATAATATTTTGTTAAAGTTATGTGTTTGACCAAAGAGTCATTCACCTTTGTCTAAAAAAGTGGGCAATGCCCAAGTGGGAATTTCCTTATTGCAACAAATAGTAAACATCCTTGAACTCAAGCCTCGCCCATCGAAACATATGTTTTGAAGGATAAGCAGGGGCAGCCTACAAGGAAGGGGACTATATTGTTTTGACAGAAGGTAACCATTTTTGGACAACCCAATGATAGACACCGCCGAAGAAAGAGATTGATTTGCGGCAGCAAATCGAACCGTCTTTGGAATAATAAGAAAGAGGCAAGCCTCCCTCAATAATGCCAATGTTTTATCTTTGAGTAATGTTCTTCTATTGTCACAAATAGCTGTTTGTTAAAAGTGGGCCGACGGGAAGCCTGAGTACTGCGTAAGACCCCTTAGAATAACGAGAAGACAAGTATCGTTAGCATTAGATTGGCAAGATGACAAGTAACTGTGAACACCCAAAGAAAAGCAGAAGTAGGGGAGAGGAGGGGCAGCCTCGAAATTCTATCCTATACCTGGGGGCATGCAAACCTTTTGGAGTGCAAGCTAGGGGCGGTTATTTATCTGGTTTTAAGATTAGTCGTTCCCAAACTTGCATGAAGGAAGCCTGTGGGGCAAAAGTAAAATTTGCCAAAATTGGAGCATAGCTGTGGTAAGGCATAAGCTCTATAAAAATTGGTCCTTACGAGAGGCGTTCTTTTTATGACTGGTATATCGAGCAGTTTTAGCATATAGTTCATGCTCGTTAAAAAATAAACGCAAAATTCGAGCAGTTTTATGACTGAATCTATGCTCGTTAAAAAATAGAAAAGTGTGAGCAAAAGTTTCTCCCAGAGTTCAAGCTCATGGAAAAAATGAACCGGTAAATAACCTTTTGAGATCGTAAATTCATCAGCCATAAGAGCCTTGATCGTGTTGTCATCCATCACCTCCATCGTTCATTTGGCCGATCATTCACTTCCATTTGTGTGTTTACCTCTTTTGAGAAACAGCTGCGAAGAGTGATTCCACCTAGCCATCCTCGTAACACTGCCGTGATTGGAAAATTCCAACCTGTACCTGGAATCTGTAGCTATCCCTGTTTATCACTCGTTCCTCAAAAGACGAGTCTTCTTTCAGCTCTTTTCACTGACTCGTAAAATATGAAAAGTTTGCCGAGTTTTGGCCTTCCAGCTCGTTAAATGACCGGAACGCTATCCCTCCTCTAAATTTTAATCTTTTTGGACCTGAGGGATTATTGCACAAAAGGATCGAGCGCTTGTCTTGTTCGGCTCGTTAAAAGTACCGAACAGCCATCCCTTTTGTATTGTTTTATACTTTTTCGGACTTGAGGGATTAGCTGACGAAAAAGGAATTATGGAGTTGACTTTCTGTACCTTTTCAGACTCTCTAAAAATGAAAAGGACCGAGTTTTCTTTGTCGTTAGACTCGTTAAAATGATTAAATAGCGACAAACTTGTCTTTAGACGAGAACGAGTTTCCCTATCGCTAGGCTCGTTAAATCATAGCGATGGGCTTGCCCGAAGGGAAGGTTATAGAACAAGCATATGTTATCCTCCTCAAGCTTGACAAAAATAAAGAGGTACTGGTCAGAAATGACTGGGGAAAAATTGGGAGAACATCAAAGTTTAAAGGTAGCAAGTCACTCTTGAACATGACACTTTTCCTCCGTACCACATCGGGTTGGGTTGTTTCATTCACCGGTCTCATCACCATGGTCCTCGCCAAACCATCCACATTTGGGGTAATGCTACCGATCCATCGCATCAGTGTCGTTATATGTTCAAGAGGGGTCATTCTGAAAGTGTCAACCGTGTCCCATCCACTGCCATACATTATCCTTCATCCATTCATGATCGCCACCCTGAATCATATGTCACAGTTTGTTTTCACCTCCACTAAAATCATTAGCTCCGTTCCGTGTCATTGATGTGGGATTCATTAAGGCCCTCCTTTGACGGATCGCTTCTTGTCGACTTCAACTCATTATCCAAGAAGTTGATCTACCCCATCAGTACTTTGAAGCTTGCATGCCTCAATGGCAAGTTTCTCACTTCCGGCGACAGGTATACATCAATGACCTTCGACCAGAAGATTTTGCATGGCGTTCGACGCCAAGTCCTTTATTCACGCCACGTGAATTGTACTGCAGTACCTTGAGGGTCATTGTCATTATTGGTGATTCCTCTCGCGCTTGTTAACGGTTTTCATTATTGACCGGTAATCAAGCGATGTCTTTCCATGTTCGACTTCAGCGCAATTCTCACATGGATCGACTTGTACTTAGAGTGAAGATCGAACGAGTTTGAAGACCCCGGATCTAGTTTCATCCATCCGGGCTGCGATATATATTCGGGAAATATAAAAGCATTTGCCATGTACATCATTGCAGCGGATGATCATCCTATTCAAAGGATGATAATTTCAGCAGAAAATTATCAGTCTACCTTCAGACGATCGTCTGCTATATGTACCAAAATGTATTTATAAAGCTGAGCATGGGAATGCCCGCCTCAGCTAGATCATGAAAATTGAATGAAAAATAATGTATTGTATTGTATTGTATTACAGGGCGCCTCCTCAGCACTGGAATGAACTTCGGACCCTCTAGATAAAGCATTTCACCCGATAAACGGCCTCATACTTTAGGGGGCAACTGTTATAGACATTTTTGTGCCTCGCATCATGGAGCATGGAATGTCAATAATTACAGGGATCCTCAGTCCCTAAACATGTTGTTCTTACCCCTAAAAGAACAAGGTCATCAAACAACAGCACTTCCAATCAGTTCTCCACCTGAAAACACTTCAAAACAGGCTTATTTTGGATCATGTCAGCTGCTCCACTGAGCTTCTGCGCTGGAATGCAACTGTTCCTCCTTGTACCTGCGCTGGAAGTCAAAATTAATGAAGGCTACCTGCGCCGGGCGAGATTGGCCAAGTGGCACAGTCATCCTACAAGGTGTCAACTGCCCAGGAAGCTTCCAAACTGACACTTGGTTCATGAGATTCGCCCTGTGATGAGTAAGAGGTACTTGATCACCATGTGTAAGCAAGGATCTCCAAGTGGACTCAAGGACTGAAGATTAACTGAAGAGGGAGAGGACACTAGTCAGCTCTATGCCAGCCTCAAGCTGACTCATCCTCTCTTCTTCTCTCCTATATATAGAACTCTTCTATGAGGTCTAAGGAGGCTGGAATTTTGTGTAAAGCAAGGAGGTGCTGTTGGTTTACAGTTAGAGCTATTGGGTGATTGTTTTACTAGAGGTGAAGAAGAGAGTTCTTGCTGCTGGGGAGGTGCTGCTGGATTGGAGCCATCATTGGTTGTAACCTTCTCAGAACCCTGTTACTTCTATCAATAAAGTTTTGCATGTTCTCCTATATACTTGTATTGCATTGATGTATTGTGTTTACATGTATATTTGATTCATCCTAATCCATGCTTCAGTTATGAGTACATGTATCTTGTAGTTTGCTCTCTTGTTTTGTGCAGGATCTGTGTGTAGCTGGACCGGCAAAGAGAGCAAGGAGCTGGGAACAAGAGACAAAGAGAGAGGACAAGGATCGACTAAGCGAAAGACACCAGGTTGGTTAATCTTTCTTCATTCTCTCTGTACTTTCATAAAGGAAATCATCAAAACTTTACTTTCAGTTGTTGCTAAAGACTGTCACCTTTAGAGTAGGGATAGGGTCATCCGCATCGGATACTTTTCCCCACAACAATCTCGTGAGCTCTTGACCCTGAGCATTAAACTGTCTATCTCTGATATCAGCATCGTTGTATATAAAAGATCTGTAATGGATGGCTCAGCAGCATTTTGTGAATCTGCGGCTCTGTTGCATGCGGTATCTGTTTATAAGGGCACCTTTTCTCTGTCTTTGGACATTGGAGCCTTACCCTTTTTCCCCATAGCTTCCTGCACATTTCTTTGTGTAACTTTTGTTCTTCGTTCTTGCAGTTCACAAGTGAGGAGAGAGTAATGATAATAAATAATGACATGAAAGCTTTAAATGCCACGAATATGCAAAAACACGCCATCTGACGTGAACTGGCTCTTCGAAAAACACAAAACCATATTTTATTAACAAGTGGCGTGTAATTCATTAATTATCATTAAAGCGTGTAACCAGTTCTTGGTTTATGGAAAAAAACTTTTCTTGAATATCGAGCCAGGAAAATCTGCGATGGAATGTTTCTGCAATTTGCATCGCAGTATCGCATTACCGCAATATCTTTGTGATGTTCTATCACAAGGTTGTTTGATCGCAATATCACAAAGATCGCAGATTGCAATATCGCAAAGATCGCAGATTGCAATATCGCAAGATCGCAGATCGCTTAATCGTTTAATCGTTATGTGTATTTTATGCGATTTTGCGATATGCGATAAGCGATATCACATATTAGTGATTTTAGGTTTTCCAATCGTGAGTGCTCATTAATACATGTGATGCGATGGAGTTTCGCGTCACAATCTCGCATTTTTTTATCATTTTGACTCATAAGAAGATGCCCTATCATTATTTTCGCGATGCAATATTTCTTAAGGAGTGACTTTACTTTCTTCATCATGAAACTTAAGCTTTTTAGATTTTTCAAAAGTATTTTAACTAAGTCCATGATGGTAAGTTTTATCCAAGAGGACATATAAGCACTAATTGATTTTTTTTTTTTTTAAATTGACTAAGGGTCCCCACTTATATAGTGTTATTGCTAATACTAAATAAGGAGGGGGGTTGTTGGTGGCCACAACACCACTCTCATGTTCAAATCGGAGCCTCCTCCATTGTTTGATGGAACGACCAGGTGGGTAGCTAAATTTTTATTGTTATTGTATCTAAATCATCACTTTCTGTTGGAATGTGTATAGTATCATACTCTGTTTAGCGATTAAATACTGAAATTGATCTAGGGTTTGCAGATTGTATATCAGTGTGACATGCCCATATGCCCAGCGAGTTTGGAGTGCCAGGAACATCAAGGTTTTTATCATGTTGATCCCCTATTTTGTGTGGGTAGTTCTTCTATTGATATAAGATACCATTATGCAATGACTGAAATGATTGAAAATAAAATGCAGGGTCTTAGTGAGATTCAGATAGTTACGATTGATTTGCAAGACAGACCAGCATGGTACAAGGAGAAAGTTTATCCTCCGAACAAGGTTGGCTCTTGTTTCTATGTTTATCTAATTTTATTTTTCTTTTAGTTACTCAAGGGCAGTTGGATCCGCTATTTGGGTCATGGTTTGATTTCTATGTAATTAGGGCCTGTAGTGTAAAAACTTTGTTATTAGTTTATCCTCCGAACAAGGTTGACTCTTGTTTCTATGTTTATCTAATTTTATTTTTCTTTTAGTTACTCAAGGGCAGTTGATCTGCTATTTGGGTCATGGTTTAATTGCTATGTAATTAGGGCCTGTAGTGTAAAGACTTTGTTATTAGTTTCGTATCTTGATCCAAGTAGATGCAAAAGAGAAATTAGATTGGTTGGTCCTCATTTTACCTTAGCTCAAGTAAAAGGGAACACGCTTGCACATTAACAAGTAGTCTAGCAACCTTTTGTTAATTGATAGAGTATTTTGTTTGGCTCAGTAGATTTGATCTATGACCAAGTAAATTGGGGTGGGTATCATAGGGTTATTGCATGAGCTGGATAAGGTTATTACCTTGCCAAATTTGGGGTCTATCTTGCCACAAACCCAAATATTTTAATATATGTGCATTGTGCTGGCTACAAATTAGTATGTTGTCAGATGCAACTTGAATTAATAAGTGATTTATGAGATAACATACTGTTGCTTAGGGTTCAGATGCAACTCCAAGCTTAAGATCCACACACTTCTCACTGTGTCCTGATAGGTTTGAAGCTTAGAGTTCAAATGCTACTCCAAGTTTATGAGCCATCCTCTCGCTATTGCTTGAGAGGCTGCAATGAGTTTTTGATCATCACGGTTTTAGCCTTTTACAATTTGGGAATGGAATAAGAAATACCAACACATATTTGGGATTGCTTTTAACATTCCTATTCAGCTAGGAAGACCTATTTCTTGTGTGTTTTTGTGTGATCATCACTAATATTTCAAGCAAGGAACATGTAGAAATAGAAGTGCCAAATGTCAAATGTTACAAAAGGGCCAAATTTCTGCAAGAAATAGAGCGAAACTTGCAAATAACTCACTATTTTCAATTTTTCAGGTTCCTTCTCTTGAGCACAATGGCAAGGTCACAGGAGAGAGTCTGGATTTACTTGAGTATCTCAAGAACAATTTTGAAGGACCTAAACTTTTTCCCACAATATGTGTTACCCTACCTGAATATTGTTAATTTAGGTCATTAGCTAAATCAAAGTGTCTCAATGGTCAAGCACTTCGTATTTGTCAATTTTAGTTTATAATGTTGAAACCGTTAGAGACTTTTTCAGGGAAGCAGGGTAGAGTTGGAACGTGAGTTGTAATACCTTTAGGAGTTATTGTCTAGCTTTACTGCCAGAGTCTATGCTCTATAACTTTCTTTCCATTAAATAGGATCCTGCGAAGAAAGAGGCTACAAATGAGTTACTGATGTATACAGATAATTTTACAAAAAATGCATTCATCGCTTTGACCAAGCCGGATTCTGAGACTGCACAAGAATTTGGTAAGAACAACTTTTCAGAAGTCGTCTCATACATTTGAATAAGATGTCTTATATTCAATGGAT
This sequence comes from Pinus tabuliformis, assembly GCA_031772625.1. Taxonomy (NCBI): domain Eukaryota; kingdom Viridiplantae; phylum Streptophyta; class Pinopsida; order Pinales; family Pinaceae; genus Pinus; species Pinus tabuliformis. The sequence goes on along the minus strand of CM062806.1, from coordinate 82,089,783 downwards.
TATGAAGAGTGTGGATTAATATAAATGCACTTCCCATCACGACAGGGCCTGCTCTTGATTATTTGGAAAATGCTCTCGGAAAGCTTTCTGACGGGCCTTTCCTTTTGAGTCAATTCAGTGTGGTACGCCATCTTTATATGTTTTTTTCCATTTCACCTTATATTATATTATGATCCCAATTGACAATTTAGAGATGTATACCATCACTGCAGGTTGACATTTCATATGGTCCTTTAGTTGAAATATTTCATGTTGTGTTTCTTGCATTAAAGAATTATGATACCACAGTTGGTAGGTCGAAACTATTGAAATGGATTCAAGCAAGTTAAACTTCTCTTTTATTTGCATTACTCCCTATTTCCAACGGGCTGCAAAAATGATTGGTTTTCGATTTTTATAATAGATTTTGTGCTTATGTGATAAAAATTCTTAATAGTATTCTGCCTTGAATACAGGAATTACATAAGATTGAAGGATATGCGAAAACAGTATCCGATCCCGAGTTAATTGTTGAAACATACAAAAGGATACTTGTAGCTTGATTCTAATGATACATATTGTGCATAAAGTTGATTCACAATGCATCCTTTATACATTTTTTCTTATATTGCATTGCCCAGGTGTGAAATGATATAAAAGATCTTAAACTCATTTATCTTTGTTGTTATGCAGGCTAATTATGCAAAATAACTGTGATGGCGGGATGTAGAAATGATCGAAGGTTGCCTACATATAGTACAATAAAATCTATTGGATAGGAGAAATTATGTTTATATTTGTAAAAGAGAACTTGTAATAACTTTTGTAGTTCCAAAAGTTTTAATGATACATACCGTTGTCCATACACTGGCATGTATGGAGTTAATAGTTATTAATAAAATTAATATCTTAAATATATCAATGTGTTTATTATATATATATATATATCTATATATATATATAATGTGTTTATTTATGCCGTAAGGCGTTCCCTTTTGAAAACCATTCCCCAAATTGCTACCGTGTCTCTATCTGGGGCGTTAGATCCGATGTTAGACGATTAAAGTTTTTTGTGCCCTTAGATTAATAATTCGTTAAATCGTTATGGGACACAGTTATAACAAAAATGCATACCTTCATGGAGCAGCAGTCTTACTGTTTCCCTTTCGCTCTACTGCTTCTTCCACCCTGACCTCTTTTCGATTAGAAAGAACTACTTTTTGATCAAAAACAACTATTGTTGGAGCTTTAACTGCTTGTGCTGGATCGACTGCTTTTGGAATTACTAGTCGTGCCTTCGCTTCTATATACCATACTACTGCTTCGTTGACATATGACTCTACTACTGTGCCTGGCTCTGCTACTGGTTCAATGGGTGAAACTGTTGAATCAACAACTGAATCACGAGAACGAACTGCTGCGGGTGGTACTGGAATTGTGGATGAACTTGGGTGCTCTGTGAAAATGGAAAACTGGGCTATCAGCAGATTTATTTCATATTACCTAAAGTCTCGCTTGCCCATGCTTGCCTACAGCTCCATATACCCCAAGAGAAAATGTGGGAGGGATGAGAAGATTATGCACCGCTATGCCCAGAAAGTGCAAAGGGAAGATCTTGAAATTGTTGTGGGTTTGCTTCATTCTTTTGGAGAGAGCAGCAGTCACATGCAGGATGGGTTGCTCTGTGAAAATGGACAACTGGGTTATCAGCAGATTTATTTCATATTTACCTAAAGTCTCGCTTGCCCAATGCTTGGCTACAGCTCCATATCCCCCAAGAGAAAATGTGGGAGGGACGAGCAGATTATGCACCGCTATGCCCAGAAAGTGCAAAGGGAAGATCTCGAAACTGCTGTGGGTTTGTTTCATTTTTTTGGAGAGAGCAGCAGTCACATGCAGGATCTTGTTTGGGAACCTAAGAGTGGCCACTGTGTTAAATGCCTCTAAATTATGCAGGAAACAACTAGACAATATGATTGGATCACAGTTGGACAATGCTACATTGGATAACATACTGATTCCTGCACCTTGGGGATGGGTTGCCTCTATGATGTGGATCTTGTTCTCAGATATGTGCAGATTTTCCTCATGGATCAGGTGATGGTTTTTGTGCCTGAATTGTGCACGGGCACCGCCGAGCCCACTTTTGGCATTTTCTACTAGTGTCGGTTGAAGAGGGTGGGTAGCCTCATGAACAAGTATATTATGGAGGTGGCCCCCGATGTCAATCTCAAGCCCTACAAATTTCAGTTGCTTCTTGAATCATTGACAGATAATGCCATAGAGTCCTATGATGTGCTTTATAGAGCCTTGGATATGTATCTTGAGGTAAGCCATAGATGGATTCTTTAAAACAGACTATTTAATATTGCCTCCATAGATACAATTTGTTTTTCTTTTTTAAATTGTTTCGAGCCAGGCTGAGCCATTACAATTAAGTTCTTTGATGTGCCCTGAATTCTTACCAGCAACAATGGATCTTAATAGGAATCCCCAAGCATATGAATGTGTTAATCAAAATTGTATGAATAAACACAAATGAGTTTTTCTGTTTGACCTGAATAAACACTATCAATGGGTTTTTCTGTTTGACCTGAATAAACACTATCAATGGGTTTTTTTGTTTGATCTAAATGCACACTATCAATGGGCTAACTATAAGAAAGTCCTAATTACAGAAAAATTTATTTGATTTCTCAACTTAAATGGGTTCTTTAGTCTAACTAAAATGAATACCAGAGTCATGTTCTTTCAGTGTATGGCGAAGATGCCTAATTATTAGGTTTTATAGAAAAAAATAGACACCTATCGTCCACACCTTTATACTCTGAAATTTCATTTCCAACGAGAAGATAGTTTCCCTTTCCAAATTCAATCACATGAAAAGATGTCAATCAGTTTTCCAAACTAATTGTTCCTCAAAACGCCAGCAGCGCCCCAGGCTGGCCAACATTAGCCATATTCGGAAACACCTATTGATTGTTGCTAGAATTAAAAATTTAGAGCATTTTATTCTCTTGAACGCTTCTTATACCATCTGAAGGGAATCAACATGCCCCATCATTTATCGGTTTGGTTAACTTAAAGCAAAGGAATATTGATAGCATAAAGCCGAGGGAATATTGATGGTATAAAGCCAACTTTCTACCTGTTAAAATAATTTTATAGTATAAACATACAATTTCCAACTAGAAAAAAAACAAAACATGCCTTAGATGAGAGCAACACTAATATGATGTGTCATGAGCATTCCATTGGCAACAACAACATCAGTGAAAGAAGATACAAAATCCAAAGGATTTCAGTTTAATGGATCCAACTCATCCTCTCAAGAGAAGGCTAAAATATTAGAGGTTCTTCAATATATCAGAGATAATTATCATGATGGGAAGTGTGAAGTGGCTACAATTGAGGATGGTGAATTTGTAGTTGACCCCGAGACAGGGGATTTTTGGAGTTGTTTTGGCATGCTGATCATTCTCATTATGCAGAAATCCTACAATCATGTTTCGTCTCTTTACAGGCTCTCTTAGGCTCCCATTAGGATCAAATTTCATCCCCAGCTGTCACTACCCAATCATATAATTTATGCTTAATTCAAGGTTTCTTCCATGACCAAATGATATCTCACCTTCAAGCACATTGAGAAATAGATCAAAGTTGAATATAAAAGGAACATTGTTCGTCTTTGGAAGAAATTGATACAATTCTAATTGTTACATATTCTCTGGTTACAAGTTGAAAATTGGTTGAAGCTTGGGTCGCTTCATGAAGCATACATATGTGTGAATTGAAGCCCCTTAGAACCATATTCTTCAAGATCTAAATTGGGTCGAACCTCAATTCCTTTTTCTATTGTAATTAACAATAAATTGTGGATCCTATAACACCTCTGTCATTCTACTAATATTAGTTGTGTGAATGTTATTATATTGTTCATGTGATGGTTGAATCGAATTTCTGAGTATGAGATATGCTAGTCTTATTAAATATAACAATTTTGCCTCATTTCTGGCCAATTTCCCATTATGATTGCTAGTGCATCAAATTATGAAAATAAGACTAAAAGGAGCTCCATAAGATTTGTGAGATCTTCAGAGCCACAACATTTGTGGGATCATTCAAATCTTTTTCCATACCCATACTCAAATGTAGTCTTTTCAACGAAGTGAGTTTAGACATCTCACTTGGCAATGATGTTAAGACTTTGCAGTCTGAAAGATCCAAGAATTTAAGCCTAGAAAGACTACATATAGCTAGAGGCAATTCCTTGATGTTAGTAGAATTCAATGTGAGAAATTCAAGCAATGTGAGTTGAGTGACCGATGTTGGCAGTGACTCTATTTGGGTATGGGAGAGATCAAGAACCCTCAAAGCATTGAGCTTGATTAGAAATTTCTCTAGAATAGGATAAATTAATGGATTTTCAGATAAGATTAAACTCACCAGCTTGGGGCACATGAAATCTTCTGGCAGTTTTTCAATTTGATAGCTGAACAGTGATATTCTTTCACAAAGATAGTGTAGCATGTTGATCATCCTCATTATGGAGAAATCCTGCAATCTTGTTTCTTCACTTTACAGGCTATCTTAGGCTCACACTAGAATCAAATTTCATCCCCAACTATCACTGCCCAGTCATATAATTTATTCTTAATTTAGGGTTTCTTCCATGACCAAATGATATCTCACCTTCAAGCACATTGAGAAACAGACCAAAGTTGAATATAAAAGGAACATTGATTGTCTTTAGAAGAAATTGATACAATTCTAATTGTTACATATTCTCTGGTTACAAGTTGAAATTTGGTTGAAGCTTGGGTCGATTCATGAATCATACGTATGTGTGAATTGAAGCCCCTTAGAACCATATTCTTCAAGATCTAAATTGGGTCGAAACTCAATTCCTTTTGCTATTGTAATTAACAGTAAATTGTGGATCCTATAACACCTCTGTCATTCTACTAATATTAATTGTGTGAATGTTATTATATTTGTCATTCTACTAATATTAATTGTGTGAATGTTATTATATTTTTCATGTGATGGTTGAATCGAATTTCTGAGTATGAGTTATGCTAGTCTTATTAAATCTAACAATTTTGCCTCATTTCTGGCCAATTTCCCATTATGATTGCTAGTGCATCAAATTATGAAAATAAGACTAAATGGAGCTCTATAAGATTTGTGAGATCTTCAGAGCCACAACATATGTGGGATCATTCAAAGCTTTTTCCATACTAATACTCAATTGTAGTCTTTTCAACGAAGTGAGTTTATACATCTCACTTGGCAATGATGTTAAGACTTTGCAATATGAAAGATCCAAGAATTTAAGCCTAGAAAGACTGAATATAGTTGGAGGCAATTCCTTGATGTTAGTAGAACTCAATGTGAGAAATTCAAGCAATGTGAGTTGAGTGACCGATGTTGGCAGTGACTCTATTTGGGTATGGGAGAGATCAAGAACCCTCAAAGCATTGAGCTTGATTAGAAAGTTCTCTGGAATAGGATAAATTAATGGATTTTCAGATAATATTAAACTCACCAGCTTGGGGCACATGAAACCTTCTCTTCTCACAAATTTTCAATTTGATAGCTGAACAGTGATATTGTTTTGCAAAGACAATGTAGCATGTTGATCATTCTCATTATACAAAAAACCTACAATCATGTTTCTTCTCTTTACAGGCTAAGACTCTTAGGCTCCCACTAGGATCAGATTTCATCCCCAGCGATCACTACCCAGTCATATAATTTATGCTTAATTCATGGTTTCTTCCATGACCAAATGATATCTCACCTTCAAGCACATTGAGAAACAGACCAAAGTTGAATATAAAAGGAACATTGTTTGTCTTTGGAAGAAATTGATACAATTCTAATTGGTACATATTCTCTAGTTACAAGTTGAAATTTCGTTGAAGCTTGGGTCGATTCATGAAGCATACATATGTGTTAATTGAAGCCCCTTAGAACCATATTCTTCAAGATCTAAATTGGGTCGAAACTCGATTCCTTTTGCTATTGTAATTAACAGTGAATTGTGGATCCTATAACACCTCTGTCATTCTACTATTATTAGTTGTGTGAATGTTATTATATTGTTCATGTGATGGTTGAATCGAATTTCTGAGTATGAGTTATGTTAGTCTTATTAAATCTAACAATTTTCCTTGGTGAATCGAGTGTTTATGTTCTCAAGAGGATCGAATCACAGAGTCTGTGGTCTGAGTGTGAGCATGAGTTTAAAAAAATTATGAGATTCCTATGCAACTTTGGTCCATTTATTTATCGTTGTGAAGCAAAACGTACAAGAAAAAGAGTGTGTTGAAGTTTGTTTCAATCCAGGAGTCTTTCAATTCAGAGGTTCAAGTTGTGTTATTTTTTTAAAACCTAGATTTTGGATTGAAAAGTTACATCAAGACCACAAATTGTATATGGTCCTATCCCCACTACAAGATCTTGATGATTTTCATTGAATCAATATGGATCTCAACCTATATAGCTTCAAAGCATATTTGTGTCCACACATTAATACGGTACTTAGTTCACATCTGGACTCTGGATAAATTTCAACCTCAACGTATCTAGATTCGAACAGATATGTATACAATATTAAAAGCGAGATCTAACACTTGATTCAAGACGACAACAACAAAAAACAAAATCCATTGTTGTGTATATATGGGTCAGAAAAGCCCTTAAATTATTCAGAGCTTGTAGAAAAATGAAAATTAAATAGAATCTGTATCCCTGATTTTTCAAACAAAATTGAGGTTTCCATTTTTGGAATGAGTACATATTTGTTGTTAGTTGTATAAAAAAATTTACAATCTTTTTAATTAGATAATGGATCAATAAATTATGTTTCGTACCCGTAGCATCTAAAAACCAAAGGATAAACAAATAGTGGCATCAGACTTATGTGTACTCGATATTGTGGATTGGAGCTGAATGAGTGATCATCCAATAGAAGACTCTGCAACTTCTTCATCTTCTGCATCTCATCGGGGAGATTGTACTTAAGATTATTCCTATTTATGTGATGCAAATATAAATGCCTCATTTCTAGCTAATTTCCCATTATGGTTGCTAGTGCATCAAATTCAACGAAGCTCTATAAGATTTGTGAGATCCTTCAGAGCCACAACATTTGTGGGATCATTCAAATATTTTTCCATACCCATACTCAAATGTAGTCTTTTCAACGAAGTGAGTTTAGACATCTCACTTGGCAATGATGTTAAGACTTTGCAGTCTAAAAGATCCTAGAATTGAAGCCTAGAAACATTGCATATAGCTGGAGGAAATTCCTTGATGTTAGTAGAACTCAATGTGAGAAATTCAAGCAATGTGAGTTGAGTGACCGATGTTGCCCATGACTCTATTTGGGTATGGGAGAGATCAAGAAAGCTTGATTAGAAAGTTCTCAAGAATAGGATAAATTAATGGATTTTTAGATAAGATTAAACTCACCAGCTTGGGGCACATGAAATTTTCTGGCAGTTTTTCAATTTGATAGCTGAACAATAATATTCTTTCGCGAAGACAGTGTAGCATACTGATCATTCTCATTATGCAAAAATCTTGCAATCGTGTTTCTTCTCTTTACAGGCTCCTGCTAGGATCATATTTCACCCCCAGCTATCACTACCTAGTCATATAATTTATGCTTAATTCAGGGTTTCTTCCATGACCAAATGATATCTCACCTTCAAGCACATTGAGAAACAGAACAAAGTTGAATATAAAAGGCACATTGTTTGTCTTTGGAAGAAATTGATACAATTCTAATTGGTATCAATACCTTGATTCTGAGCTTGTTTGTGACTGCATGGTTTTATGCTGCTTGTATGTGCCTGGAATTTAAGATCTTTGATTGCATGGATGATGATGGGAGTAAGTTATTCTTGGCTCGCTTTCTAAATATATTCTTTTGTTGGAATTCATAATATGTACTCCATTATTATGAATCCATTAGTTTTATTTCTTATTATTTATGACTTGTGATCATTGGTGACATTGTTTTCTATAATAGATGTAGATCTTAATGTTATGCAAATACTAAGAATGCTAAATATAAATATAATGATGTTGATGATGAAAAATAATACACAGTAGAACAACCCCATAAAATAAAGCTATTAGCTCACCATAGTAATCTGACAAGGTATAGCAATCCTTGTGGTAAGAAAGAAACAAACAAAGACCAGGGGTTGTGAAAAGAAATGCTCAAATACAGGTTGGCCATAGAATGAGTAGCTCACGTCATATAAATACCAGTGTTGGCCTTGATAGACCTCCAATATCTTCAAATTGCAAGGGATATCGAGAAAATGTAAGCAAACTAGGGTGTAAAAGCTAAATTGAAAATGAATTTGTGGATTATAAATTTATGGATAATCCACTGTTGAAAGAGCATTCCTTGCTTTTTAGGTATTATGTAACCGATAGTTTTTCTCTATTTTGAAAAATACTATTGATTCACAATCTTAAATACTATTGATCCACAATATTTTTTTTTAAATCTTAATGGGGCAAAACTTATGTACCAGCTAGCTATGTTGGACGGAGCTTGTAGTAGGGAAATATGCATTTCATATTTGGACCTATTTGTAATATAGCGAAATGTTTTTAAACATGCTTTTGTGTATTTGTACAATAGAAACCAAATTTCCCAGGTGATGCATATGTTAAATTGAAGTTAAAAGCAGCAAAAGGCAGCTTCAGAAAGGATATCAATGAATAGAAAATGCTTTGTATTTTGTTGGAATGTATTTTTATTTTAAAATTTGTTTTTGCAATAGCGGTAAATTATGAAGTGGATGTTAGATCATGAACTTGGTAATTAATGGAATAATGATGCTTTTGCAGCCCAAAAGCAGCGTATAGTTCAAGTAATGAAATTGCAAGACTTGCCTTGTTAGCCCTAAACTGTTTCATGGTAGGCCAATGTCACAACATCATCATCAGTGGATGAATAACGGGATATAGTGACACTATATTGAAAGGTAAAGTAGTCAAGAGGCAGCTCCATGAGGTGTGAAAAGCTATGATGAGGAGGAAGTAAAGTACTAGTGTGAAAACCTCTCATGAGTGTGCTTGCTTGATTTGCATTATAGGTAACTTGATATTACTATAAATTGTTTCTCCCAACATCACATCTAGAGTTGACCATGATGACCAATGGGTAGCTTATCTAAGGATTATTGGATGAAAGGATAAATTCAAAACTCTATCGATTTCATATAAATTATCATGATGTTGTTTCCAACATTTAATGATAATTTACAATATCAAGTACCATTCTTCTTGATTACCTTATGGCATTTCCTTTACAACATATGGTGCAAATGCTAGTTAAAATTCCACTAAATTTTCAAATAAAAATACCCAAAAACAAAAAACCAAAAAACAATTATTATCTTAAATTAGGCGGCTAAATAAAAGACAATGATGGCCGAAATTTCTTTCGTCAACTTAATTCATTATTTTTTCAACACCCTTTGTGTAGTGGTGACACGTGCTGTAAATAAATCCCCTGCAGCGGGCTATTCCATAAGTGGAATAAACCAATCGACAGGGTTGCCTTCCTTTATCCTGGGTCCACTGCATAATACTGATTACACCGCCTTTGGGGTTCACATACGTTTTTTGTACACGGTAAGACAGGTTTTAAAGGAAGTTAGGAAAATTGGACATAATCAATTTTGCTGGAGTAATTTTAATCTAATGGTAAGAGTTAGAAAATTTATTATATGTTTTGGCGTATCTAAAAAATTCGCTCTGTAATTTTTTTATTTTTCAAAAATTTTATCGTTCAAAATTTAAATGATAATATTGGAATAATTGTCACACTGAATTAATTGAAAATCAATTACTTATAAATTTTGATGTAACAAAGTAATGTAACAAATCCCAGCAACGAAAGGAATAAGATTCCCTTCCCAATATTGCAGCCAAAACCAAAAAAAACACAAAATAAAAGAATTATTCGAGCACGATCATTGAACTTTTAAAGTTCATTAAAAGATTAACTGTGAAAAATTAATTATCAGAATCATGGTATTTGAAAGAATGGATGTCAGTATTTCTCATTTTTACATAAAAGAACGAAAATCTCATGTCGCAATTTCCCACTGTTCATGAACAAGGATTACAGGGTATGGTCGTTTTAAGGTCCAACGCCCAGGCTGTGTAGAATATCGGATATGGTCGTTTCAAGGGACAAAAACTCAGCGCTCCTGTTCCCACTGCTTAATGATCAAGATTCTAGAGTATGGTCGCTTTAAGGTCCAACATCCAAGCTGGGTAGAATGGAGGCTATGGTTGTTTTAACATCGATCATCCACGCTGGGTAGAACATAGGATATGCTTCTGATCGCACTCCTCCATCACCTTACAGTCTCATTCTCTTTAATGGAAAAATGTGGGAGTTGTACTATCATCACAGTAACATCATCTTGAGATTTTCTGGATGCTGCTACGTCTGCAAGCTTTTTACAAGCAGCTTTAGGGCCGCCTCTTAATGGTGTCAAATTAGGTTGCTTCTGGACACAGAAAGGCCTCGCGATATCCACTGCTTCTTGATTACTAACTTTATCCCACAACCCATCTGATGCCAGAATTAGAAACTCGCAATCAGATGTAATTTCAATCTTTCTGGTGTCCGGTTCAGCTGTTATCCATTCTTTCATGTGCGAATCGCCTATTGCCCTAGTTATCGCTAAAGATCCTTGAACTCGCCAAACTCCGTGGCGGAGGTCCACAATTCCACTCAAATTCTCTATCCGTTGTCTCTCGTCCTCCCTTCCAGCTCGATGATCACATGTAAGGGCTTCAGAAGCACCATCTCTGCTAATAACTGCTCGACAATCCCCAGCGTTAGAAACCACTAAGTTACCATTTATAATGAGAGCAGTTACACAAGCAGTACCGCTGCCAACCTCCTGCTTCAAAAATCCTGCATCTGTTGTTAAGTAGCCAGCTCTAACGGCCTGCTCAAGAATATCCGCTGTTTCATCTTCCATCCCGAGCATCGCATCCACAATATTTTGCCCAATATTTTCGGCGGCGAAAGCTGCAGCGTTCCTACCGCCATGACCATCAAAGACGCCAAAGAAGGCCTGTTTGGAATCACCAAGAACATTGACCATGGCCTTGTGGGTATCCTCCATGAATTCTCGCCGACCCTTTCTAGACGAAACCGCATAATGAAAACCCTCCATATTAACCTCCATCATCTCCTCTATGGCTGCGCACGGCGCATTCAGTTCCGGCGAGTAGACCGGAACATCCAGCCGCTGCGGGCGTTTCCTCTGTTGAAGAGGCGTGGGGCAACGGCCGCCAATAAACAGCGACCTGCCTGAGACGAAGACCGAGGAAGAATTCCCCGCAACAACACAAGACATGTTCACAATCTGCAGATGATGTTGCCGCTGTTTCAATTCGATTGAATGTCTCGCTCCAAGCCTTTTAGGCGATGTGGAATCATATAGCGTAGATGCTGAGCATTTATAATGCTTCAATCGTTCAAATCAAATCGGATATACTAAATTTATATGGCCTCAATCATTCAAATAAAATCAGATTTGTCAACAACTATGGGCGACAGTGTATTATTATGTAATACCACCGTCTGCACGTTGGAAGGCGGTGCAATGGTCTGAAATTGATATATGCGATCCTTCTCACGGTTCTCCGGTATATTATATTTCTATGGGCGATGCCGAATTTCAAAGACTGTAAATTATATTTCTGTGGGCGGCGCCGAATTTCAAAAACAGTGAATTGTATTTCTGTGAGTGAGAATGAATGCATCCACAAAATTATAATACGTTCATTTTTTCTCAGTCCAGACTAAACGTTGAGCGTCAGTCGTGGTTCTGGGAAGACGTAAGGCTTCTCGTAGGGTCCCAGTAGAGTGAAAATATAGTCAAAAGTGTTAATGCATATCCTTGACGTTGATATATGTTCGATTAAGATAAATACTTCTATTACAATAATAATAGACAGAGTAATGAATGCACTCCAAGCACCAATGTCTTGTGGACAGGAGTATCCCTTTAAAAAAAAACCTGTATCGATTAACACCAGTTATTAATAAATATAATTGATATAATATGAGCTATCAATTGACAAGTCATCCCAGTCAATTTATTTTTCAAACTTTGCTAATTCCTCCTTCCATGATGTATGTAGTACAAAATATTTGAACACAAAGTGATAATGTCCATTCATGTTTAATATTTTTAGAGTTTAAATAGATATATTCTAATAATATATTTCTAACTTTTACAATTTTATTTTTTTCACTATTACTACTGTGTGTAGCCATTCAAATCCAACTAATTTTTTTTATCACCAAACAGCATTGCCATGTATAAAATTTTAATTCATAAATAAACCTTTTTAATAGGGAATATTTAATATTTTGAAAAAATCCATGTAAATAACATAACAAAAACTTATTTTTTATTTGAGGATGATTTTTTTCCAAAGAGAAAAAACATCACACTCTTTATATATATACATATATTTTTAAAGGGGTGCAATTCTTTTGGAAGAAGTTCATATATATCAACACCAATTACAACATGGTTACATCATAGTTGCGTTATTAGACGACAACTTTTTCATGTATCAACCGCGATTTCAACCCAAATAGAGAGATTATTAATGAACACTCTGATAACATCCTCGTACAAAAAACATCACACTTTCATTAACCTAAAAATAGATACATTTTTCAAAAAAGATCTGAGAGTCGGAAAAGTTCAATTGAATTCCTACTAGAACAAACTAATGAAACTTTGTATCTACTGGAATTCTTGAGAATCTAAATCAGCAAAACAAAGATTTTTCTAAAGTTTTCTTCTCAGTTATAAGAAGGTATGCTAAGAGCATAATTTTGATGACAAAATTTGTAGCATGGCAGCGAAAAAGATAACAAGAAAAACAAGGAATATCTCAAAATGTCGAGATCAGCAAAAATGAAGAAGAAACACAAAGCCATATAACCATATGCACAACAAATTAACACACAGAAATTAAATAGGCGGAAAAGGCAGAGAGCCATCATCTGGTCTCTCATGCTCATGTAATTCTCTCTTATTCAAATAATTTAATAATACATTTAAATACATGAGCAAGTGGTCTTAAGATAGTGCATTTATCTTAAACTCACTTGGTTGAAACAATTTCTCAACTTACTCACTAATTTAGGAGAGCTAATTGGAGAGAATCTCTCATCCAAACTAGAATCCTTGGTTTGAGGAATTCTCATGATTTTATTTATTGGATTTATTATTGATTTTTAAGAGAGTGAGGCTAACATTCCCCTCTCAATGATAAATCCAAAATGAATAAGGAACCATCTTCCAAGTTCTCAAATTGATCCTCAAAAAACATTTGCCTGAAAAACCGTCAAAGTTGGATACTGAAAAAAACTCAAATCTGAAGAGAACATGAATCAGTTGCATGTCTTATTCATCTCTGAATATCGTTTGACAACTCCATCACATGCCAAGCTGTAAAATGATCCAATTGTCCTTTGCTTGAAATCAACATCCTGCGTCCACTGACAAAATGTGATGAATGCCCACTGGCATATCTGCTGATGATGATCGCCCATTGGCGTATCTGGTGATGATGATCGCGCACTGGCGTATCGTTGATGATGATTGCCCACTGGCTGATGAAGATGCCCATTGGCTGATGAAGATGCCCACTGGCTACTTCACTGTTGTTGTCAAGACTTTCAATCTAACAACCACTTGTCAATTTCATTGACATTTTCCCCTTTTGTCAGCGAAAAGGAGAGGCAATATTCTCCAAAATATATCTGAACTCCCCCCTGTAGGTGGAGGAGTATTTCACTGATGTACTCCCCCGTTCAACTGCACGAGAGTACCATCTTCGTTAGACTGTTGGCTGCAATATGTGTGAGTGAATCCAATTGTAAAACTTGCACAATATTCTGGATGTGGATGACCATTCAAGGGATCAATCCATGAATAATTTATCTTCAATCTGGCTGACTATAGTTGGTTGCAGCATTTCTCTGATATATGATTTAACTTGCTGTAATGGCTACAAGGATGGAGATCAAAACATTGATTTTCCAGATGACTGGTTCTTTGACAATGAGAACATTTCGGTTTGTGTGCATTTTTGTTTGTCTGCAACTTCAGTTTGTGTGCATTGACGTCGGTCTGCAAGTTGTAGATAACTTGCTAAGGTGATTTGTTCAAGTAATCCGGCACTGACGAACTGAATGGGCTTTGAATAATCAGAGATATGTAAGTTGTTGTTATCTTTGACATATCCTAAGTCGTGTCGATTTCGATTACTTTGAATTTATTCACATGGCTTGATGATGGGTTTGGAAGAAAGTTGAACTGGAACAACTTCAACACTTGAAGCTGGTAGGATGAATGAAGTTGAATGATCAACTGTCTTTGGATTGGTCAAAGACTTGGAAGCAATACGCTTCTCTTGCAACTCATTTCTTTGTAGTTGTGACTCCAGTTGAAGGAACTCAATCATTTCATGTGTATGTTTAAGATTTATTGAAATATCAACAAGATTTGATTTGTTGATTTGCACCATGTCTTCAGCAGTTGAGAGGATCACGTTGTTAAGAATCTTTAACAACTGAATGCTTTTCACCATGTGAACTTGCTGGAACTCACGCTCACTTGCTTTTAATACTTGTTGGATTTTCATAACTCGCTCGCTTAATGTTTGGTTGATTTTTGCACGCTCGCTTGAACTTGTTTTAACAATTAATTGTTTGAATTCACACTTGTTTTCTTTCACACTCGCTTGACGCTTACTTCAATCAGTTTTAGGCTCGCTTGATGTTGAGAGTTTTACACTTACTTGAATTTACACTCTTGATTGATCAAAAGAAGGGTGTCGAATACTATCGAAAATGCACCCAAGAGAAATGCTTACAATGATTTGAATGACTCAGTTAAAAACAATGGATTCACTTGGTTTAATTGATTCCCTCTCAATTCAAAGCTCGGGTGTCAGTTTCAACCGAAAATGCACCCTTACAATTCAAATCAATTTATCTTTGGTTACAATCCAGCTTACAAATTATGATTTGCAAGTTATAGTTTGGTATTTTATTAAAAAAAATGGTGCAAGTACAATTTCCAAAAAATTGTTGTTGAATGGCTGCAAAAATTGTTGATGGAGATGATAGCTAGATAGAAATGTCGTCTTGGCTTGAAATGCTTGATTTTTGTAGCGTCCTTAACTTGATTGCTTTGATTACATGATGTGAAATGTGCTTACTTGGAAGATCATCTTATCAAGTTGATGATGTGACGCTTTATGCTTGTGTATTTAAGCTTGATAACAGGAGCTTGATTAAGCGTTCTTATACTTAAGCTTGCTTATGTGCATGTAGTTGTTTAAACATAATACAAAGAGAACATTTTGATAATCTGAATACAAGTCATGCACACGCATTCATTACACACGGTGTACCTAAGATCCCCTTATTCAATTTCAGGCGGATCTAGGACACAAGCACCACAAAAATTATGATTTTATTAATTACTGGAGTACATCATTCTTCAATGTCACAACTTTGTCTTGGAAACTTCTCAAAGAGAATGTCACACTTGCAAACTTTGGAAGCAAATTGTCTTCAAAAACTGCTTGTAGTGACTCAATCGCTCTCAATGTAGAATATTACTTTGAATTACAATAATGACTTTCACTCAAAAAAATTCACTTATCGCTCCAAATACTAAATATGCATCTTATGACTTCACAAAATCACTTATGACTCAATGACAAAAAAAATTACAAATACTCCTTATCTTCTCCAAAACTTATCACTTTAAAAAAAATCACTTTATGATGTATCTTTAAAAAAATGAAATAAAGTGTATGAAGTCACTTATACAAGTGAAATGATTTCAAAAATTAAAATTTTGTGCTCGTTCCTTTAAAAAAAAAATAACGCACACCTTTAATCTAGTCCTTCTCCGTGCATTTTTCATTTGTGTTTTGTGTTTGTATATCTCCAATGAATTTCATTGATTGGACTGCTTCTCTTGAGCCGATGTTTGAAACAAAATTGCCCAAATTGTAACCTCTTATCAATGGTGAGCGAAAATTCTACATGGAAGGTGGAAGATTAATGGCACTCAACATCATTCACAACTCTGCAATCATCCATTTCTACACTGAGCCAAAATCGTTTACCCCGCATCTCCACCATGCATAATTAAATTTATGTGGAACTAGTTTCTTCCTTCATTATTTGTAAAAATGTGTAAGAGAAAATCACAGATACGATAACGAATTCAATAATTAATCCATTTGTAGTATCTCTAGCGTAGACTCGCAATAAAATTGTAACAACTTCAGAGTTGTTCCACATTTTTTGCATTTGTGGTAGAAGGATTTGAGTTGAACATATTGATTGTGGCATGGTTGGAACCATTCACATCATGACCACTGTTCACCAAACCTTATTTTTGATGACCGTCACGACATCTTAGCCTAGTGCTTCTGCTACCTTTCTATTTTCACTGGCTCTTTTGGACTTCTTTTCCATCACTGAAATCTGTGTGCCAATCTTTTGAAGTGCTATAGTTGTAGAATCCTTCAAATGATTTTTTTGCAGACTAAAAATAACACAGGTTTGAAAGGTTCCATCATTTGTCTTCTCACGTTGGTCTGTGCAAACAGGTTCCACACTAGCTCCTCACACATTGATATTCTCGCAGTCCTTCTCCTTCAACGGTGGACTATTGTGATGCGACTGTCAAAAGCTGAGGGTCATGAGGATTGTTGTGATGTAGGATCCAACACAAAGATCAATGTTATGGGGAATCGAACCTCAGATGTTCCAACACAAATATCTGATCTACAACAAACAACGTGAAGGCCGCAAGCTCCTCCTGCATCCACACTAGACTTAGGATGAAAAAGCACTTTCTGTCACTCGAGAATTGCAATAGGCGCTTTCTGTCGAATGGTAAATAGCAATAACACTCCTCAACGCTGCAACAATTTCACTGTTGGCTTCTCCTTCGAAATGTGTTTCTGTCTCTGCATTATTTCACCACTTTTATCATTTTAATTAGTGCAATGATAACAAATAGAGTGACACATAGGCTCATTTCTCCACATTCAACAGGCCCATACACACATATTGAACACAACATAAATTGTTTGCCTCATGCACACACAGGATTTACAACTGGTCACCGATTCATACTTTCTCATACTTTACAGGAATCGAATGTTGTGTTAGACTGGTCATGAATATTTAAGGGTTGTATGTAAATTGTAAATTGTAATCAAATTAATTTACATCGCCTCCATTCACCAACACTTTCCCTAGACTTAACGAGTGAACAAGTGTGGAAACTGAAATTTCTATCCATGGTACTAAAATTTTCAGTGGAAATAGAATTTAACATACAAGATTGCTCAGACCTGAACTCAGCTGTAGAATGCCATACAAAAACCCATTTATTGGTTACTTGGCACCGGTGGATCAATTCCTGCCCTTGATCTCGTTTCTTTTGTTCTTATCTGATACGCAAACCTCAGCAAAGAGATAGTGGGTGTATTAGTCGGTTCCACTCTATATGCAAACAATGCATCCATAGGCTTGCAATACTCAGAACCAACGCACATATCATGGATGCAATGCTTCATACATTATTTAATTCCATTTAATGCCTTCCCATGGAAGACTACCATGGAATGATCAGGCCCCAAATGACTATGGCTATGATAAATCTCACTGCAACTCTGATACCAATTGAAGAAGAATCACAAAGCCATATAACCATATGCACAGCAAATCAACACAGAAATTAAACTGGCGGAAAAGGCAGAGAGCCATCATGTGGTCTCTCATGCTCATGTAATTCCCTATTATTCAAATAAATTAATAATACATTTAAATACATGAGCAAGTGGTCTTAAGATAGTGCATCTATCTTAGACTCACTTGGTTGAGACAATTTCTCAACTTACACACTAATTTAGGAGAGCTAGTTGGAGAGAATCTCTCATCCAAACTAGAATCCTTGGTTTGAGGAATTCTCATGATTTTATTTATTGGATTTATTATTGATTTTTAAGAGAGTGAGGCTAACAAAAAGATGAAGGATCCAGAATTGTAGATTTGGCCACTGTCGAAGGCTAAATATAACATTTTTCTAGGCAGGAGATTGCATCCCTTCTTAGATAAGGAGTTAGCCTCCCTGGAGACGTGATTGAAGGTTATATTTTGAAAGTAGCTTGTGAGAAATTTGATGTGTTATAACTAGAAGGAGAAGGAGAGAGAGGGTTAGCTGAGAAATTATTGTTCTTGGATCTAGTACAGAATCACTTTGGAGTCTCCGAAAAAATCCCGGTCATCGATGGCGAGTCAACCTACACAAGAAAGAGCTCCCCATAGATCGCTCAGTTGTTGTCTTGTTGTGGACAAGGATGGTGAAGAATATGAGAGACCTTTGTAATGCAATACTAAAAAGTTAATTGATTGTGATTGCAGTTTATTCAATACTTAAAGCTAGCACCATTAAAGGTAATAAATTAGAAAATGGGGTGACAACACCTCCAGATTTCTTATGTATGTGTAAAGGAAAGGAGTCAATAAAAGATTTTTGGATTTGTGTTTACTTAGGCTATACAAATATCAACAAAGGTTTCTCAAGCAATGTAATCATGATGATTGCTTTGGGAACACTGCATTAGAAGCCATGTGGATATATTTCTATCTACTTAGACAAAATCACATTGAATGTGATAAAGCATCAATTGTAATTTGTCTAAAATTCATAAATTATGGCCTTTTCGATTGCATGTAATCTACTTACCGTTTACTATTTTCACTATCCGAGTTCATATCAATATTGTAATTTTCAATGATTATAAAAATATAATAATTATGAATTAACTGTACTTTTTCCCTTACAATTGTTTCGATAACTATGGAAAGAAATACAACTAGAGGAGCATGTAGATTTATCATGCATATTTGGTCTTGGAAATACAAAACTAATAAAACAATTTCAGTTTATTATTGCAAATATTTGTTTAAGAGCTGGCTTTGTTTCATGGAAATAAAATAAAAAAGATATCGATCCAATTATTACTATCAAACTATATGTCAATATTGAGAGTTTTTTATTTTTGTTTACAGATACTATTCGTGGTGATAAATGGATGAATAATTCAATCGATAATATTTTAAATCACACAAGAAGTGATCCATTATGTCTGAACCAAACCAATGTGGACTTAATATTGAATAAAAAGCATCCATGATAAGGGAAACACGTGAAGGGCTCTACTTCTAGGTCTGTGAATATACTTTTTTTCAAAATAATAATCTCTCTCACTGTTCCTTAGTCAGCATGAAATTTAATAGTCGACCATTATCAACAAGGTTTAGGTAAACAATAATGACAGTCAGTGAATCGTTGTAGTTTATACGTTTGTCTGCATGTATAAATGGTCTTATATTAATTGAAGCAATCTGCAAGCTCTTGTGACGAGTATTTAGTTTGCATGGTATCATAGTTCACGTGAGATATGAGGAGACGTCGAGTGGTAAATAGCAGTGTGAGGCCAATTGTGGTGCTAAGTGTTTGAGTGTTCTCCTTTGAGTGTTTGAGTGCGATGAGCATTGAGATGCTTGGAGCTACCTATGGAGCTGTGTGGAACTACGTCAGAAGAAGCGCACTAGTTTGGTTAACTGTGGACAATGGATTTGCATGGAGTAGTGTTGAATCTGCATGGTGTGAAGGGATCCGTGAAAATTTGAGATTTGAGATCCCGTAGTGGTAGAATTTGAGATCGTTGTTGGGGTCGTTACTTGACAGAACTATTGAACTATTGAGGAGGGGGCGTAAACCTGAGCCAACGTAAAGCAAAGCGTTGGTGCATTGTTTAATTATCTTAGAGTCTACCAATACGTGAAGAGTTGTGTTTTTGTCCTGCTATGAGTAGAGCATCGCGAGAGAGTTGGCAGTGAGTGTGCTCGTGGAGGTCGTGGAGTGTTGAGCCACCTGTGGAGCTGGCCAAAATGCAAGTGAGTGTTGACTATATACCCGGGGTTATAATCAGTGGTTGCCTAGTGCAGAGGCTTGAATATTGTATGTTGTGTTAAAAGAAGTGTGTGGAGCTGTGTGAAGAAGGCAATGTGCGTGTTCCCAATTTAGTGTGGAGTTACAACAAATAGTGTGTAAGAGAACTAGTGTGGAGATCTGTTATCAGATTAGGATCACTACAAAACCCCATCGTTGACAGAAGTGTGAGAGAGGTCAAAACTTTTGAGAGCCTCTGCCTTTCAGTAATCTGTTTTGGATCGGGCCTCTGCCTTTCGGAAATTGGAGATTCGATGCCGAGGTAGGGAGCCAATATGTAGCATAGAAATTGGATGTCGCCTCTCAAGTTGTCTGGAAGACCTTCGACCTGTAGTGTCCCACTGACACGAAGAACGCGACCGAGAAAGGTTTGCATGTGAAGCAATAATTTTCTCTGTTGAGTGTTGCATAGAGGTTGCACGTGGAGAGAGTCGTGGAGGGTCGAATCGGGTCGTGAGCTGCAACAGTTCGTGTGAAGAGTCTGACTTGTTGTTTCAAGGTTTTTGAAGCCATTAGAGCAGCACAACAACCTTGTTGTGTGTAGAGAAGCACAACAGTCTCATGCATCTGCCACTGTTGGGAGATAAGTCACCACTATATTGTATGTGTTTTGAGCTCCGTGGAGGCGTCAAAGGCATTTTGAGCTAAAGGTGAAGCCACCAAAGAATTGTTTCAGTGAGGCATTGACCTAGAGGAGCAAAGGAGCTGGGAAAAGTAGTGGCCAACGTTGAGTGTGAGTATGCTTAGTTGTTGGAGTTCTCCAGCTAGAGTTGTGAGCCTGTGGTGACGAGAGTGAGTTATTTTTTAGGTTGCCTGTTAAGGAGACGTGTGGTGTGAAGAAGGTGTAGTCGAAGTGTGGGAGCATGTGTCTTGTTGTTGTGGTCGTTGAGACCTAGTCTCTCCATGACTTATGGCGTGGTTGTGTGGTGAGAAGTCGACTGTCACATGTGTGTGAGTAGCAGCGGGCTTTTGGACCATGAAAATTGTTGTGTGGATCGTGTTGGGTTATGCTATGTGAAGTCATAAATTAGAGAAAAGTGTTGGTGCCACAAGATCGCTCAATTGTTGTCTTGTTGTGGATAAGGGCAGTGAAAAAGATGAGAGACCTCTGTAGTTTATTCAATACTCAAAGCTAGCACCATTAAAGATAACAAATTAGAGAATGGGGTGACAACAACTCCAAGATTTCTTCAAAGAAATACTTAAGTACGTGTAAAGTAAAGGAGTTAATGAGATATTTGTCTTTATTTATCCTATGTACATATCAACAAAGGTTTCTGAATCAATTGAATCATGCTGATTGCTTAGAGGCCATGTGGCTATATTTCTATCTACTACACCAGTTACTTAGATAGAATCACATTGAATGTGATAAAGCATCAACTGTGGCTTTTTTTGCAATTGCATGTAATCTAGTTACTATTTACTATTTCTGCTATTTGACTTTTTTGCAATGATTATAAAAAATATAATAATTATGAATTAATTGTACTTTTTCCATTTCAATTCTTTAGATAACTATTGAAAGAAATGCAACTAGAGGAGCATGTAGATTTATTATGCATATTTGGTCTTGGAAATAGAAAATTGATCAAACAATTTTAGTTTTGTTATTGTAAATATGTGTTTAAGATTTGACTTTGTTTCCTAGAAATAAACTAAAAAGGATATCAATCTAATTATTACTATCAAACTATATGTCAATATTGAGCAATTTTTTTTATTTTATTTTGATATTATTCATGGTGAAAATTGTTGTGTGGATTGTGTTGGGTTCTGTAGTGTTAAGTTGTAAATTGGAGAAAAGTGTTGGAGTCTGTCTTGCTTTGAGAATTTATGGATGAACGAATTGAGGAACTTAAATTTAAATACGATGATGAAAAAATTTCAAGTGACAATTGGGTACAAATGCTACAGGAAAAGAAACTCATAGATAAACTAATCAATGGAGAGGTAACCCAAGCTGAATATCAATTGGATGACCCAGATGAAACTAAGTACAAAGACTTGGTAGATGAAGACAAAGCTAGAAAAAAACTCAAATTGATGATGTAGTGAATCTCATGAATTTGTATGAGTGTGCAGGTATTGGTAGCTGCCAGGAAGAAGCAAAACAAAAAGAAGAATACAACTTAGTTGCAATTGAACTATACTTAAAAACTCTCAATGATGGAAGTGAACGTGTTGAAAAAGGAGTTGAAATGAATTGGCATCATCCTAGTTGTAACAAGGACCAATATCCAATGTTCATGATCTGGAGTAAGAAGAAGAAGAAAGAAGTTTGGAGCAACAAGTTCAATAAAAAATGACATCATTATATAGTAGCAAAGAAATTCAAAATGAAATATTTGAGTCATGTTTGTAATTCTAGTTGAGACTGAGACCAACAGGCAAGTTAACATGTAGGTTGTGGTTAAGGGGAGATTTTAGAATATTAATCGCAACCTCTTCAATCAACTCATGTATAAATTGTCTTAAGTTGAATGCAATCTACAAGCTCTTGTGATGAGCCTTCATGTCTAAATTTTCTCCATAGTTAACATGCGGCATAGCAATCACTCATGTGTGGGGTAGAAAATTTGAGAATAGTTAATTTGATTCAGTAATTATCACATTCATTTTATTAGGAATGAATTATATGTATTAACAATTACTTTGGAAAGGGTAATAATAAATATTTGGAAGTTTATAATTATTAGAAATTTTGATCTATAGAAAATCTCAACATAGTATCAAAACCTTAACCCACTTTCAAACCCAATTAAATTTAAATAAATTGTTAACGAAAGTATCACACTTATCTCGTAAATTTAGTGTAACAAACCAAATTCCTAAATATTGCAACCAATATCAAGAAAACACGAAATACCTCAACAAATCCCACCCAGCGATGGAATGAGATTCCCCCAATATGAAGAAAACCGCATCATCATCTTAACACAGACGAAATTAGATTCCCAAATCTTGTCACCAGTAGGAAGCTAACTACATCAACATCGTAAATTTTGTTTTTCAGTACGAAAAAAGCTTGATATTATATATTATATGATCATATTCAGGATATATACAATACCTACCCAAAGTTCCACATCATACAAGTCCATCTGGGAATGCATATCCAGCATTCCATCCAAATATTGCCATATGCAAAACATATTATGGAAATATATAGTCCATAGAACCAATTCGCATCCTGAATAAATTCATGTAGGACACAGTTGTTGCAACTAAAAAAACCACTCAAAATTAAAGTATGCCCTTGGCATATCTGCTGCATCTTCATGCCTTTTGTTCTAGTGTAAAAAAATAGCAGCATGTCCTTCCATCCAGTATGCTTGAAACTAACAGGTATTAAGACTAGTGACATACAAAATATACAAAAAAAGAGGGGGTGTAGAAACTTACCCAAGAAAAGGAAAATCTCCTACATCAATAACATTATGATTCAGAATTATTTCCAAGTGCATTTTACCAATGTTACCAAGTAAACCCCTCTTCGAAAGTTCATCAGCTTCCTTGTTCTGTTCTCTGCCAACATGCGTGTGACAGTTGTGTTAATTCCATAGCAGTTCAATTATCCTCAGCTAGCCAAGTAATAATGGATTGTTGATGTTTGCATTTCCCTTCATCTGATCAATAATAATTTTGGAATCCCCATAGATATGTATGAGAGGGATATCAAGGAAGTTGGTGAACCATAAAAGGCCCCATAAGGCCATTGCTTTAGCCCTAGTATTAGTGCCACTTCCTTCGTGCTAGTGAATTATGTATGTTAATTCATTTGTGATGGCAATCCAAAAACCACAACCACATGTGTTCTGTTGTGCAGCCCCATAAAAAAAACCCATAGGGTATTCCATCTGAAGATCAGTCCTCTTGGATTTTTGGAGCATGATTCATTAGAAGTGTGCAGTGTAAGATTAGTTAAAGTACTTTCAATTACCTTATAGAAATCTCCCGTATAATTCTGAAAGATGCATAAATTTATCCACTTCCATATTTCCCAAAATAGAATAAGTGGAATGGGTTTCCAGACAGACTTCTGAGAGCTCCACCACTTCAAGCAATCCACAATGCAATCATGTTGAATGTATGGAAAACCAATATGTGAAGACAGCCTTTTCCATACCTGGACTGTATGTTGACACTTGAGGAAAATGTGATTGTTATTTTCCGCTTCCCTTTTGCAGATAGAATAGATATTGGGTCCCTACCACTGTCTCTTCTGCAAGTTCTCCCAAGTGAGATTTTTATTATGAAAAACCAACCATGTAAAAAGGATGATTTTGTTTGGGATTTTGGTTTTCCAGAAGGAAAATAGAACATGTTTCTCATTCAGTTGAGCATCCTCGGAACAAAGAGTGACATATGTATCAACAACAAGAATGTTATCAGTCTTCATCTTTCCTGACCAAATTAGCTTGTCGTGCATGCCCTCACGGCATATCCCAAGTTGTTTCATACCAGCTACTATCCAGTTCCATTCCAGGTCCCAATGTCCAAATGGACCCAACTCCTGTGCATTTTTCCAAACTGGGCATGGACCCCTCCATTGTGAAATGGCTTGACTCCAGAAATATACATTTAAGAACTTTATGACTCTCTCCGGTATCTTAGCATCTATACCAATGAGAATTTTGTGACTCGATCCTATGTCCCATGCCAGGTGTTGTAGAAACATATTAACAACTTTGTGAAAGTTGAGCCAGATAGCCGATCCGTGTATAGCTCCAATAGAACCCTTTCGGAACTAGTATAAGAAATCATGGTCCTTTAGATATTTATGTCTGATGACAAGACTCCATGTTCCAGACCCAAAAATACCCCTCCATAGAGATTTGATCAATAACGCCCATCCAAAGCGACGTAGGTCTAATATCCCCCAACCACCCATGACCTTTGGCAATGTGATATTGGACATTTTAGACAAATGATATTTCTTATGCTCTGGACTCCCCCCCCATATAAAGTTAGCCATAATGTGGTTGAGACAGTGAGTGATGGCTGCAGGGATATGATAAATATGTGCCCAGTATACCCCCAGTTGGTTAAGGACAACTTGGGTAAGAATGACTCGACCCCCGAGGGATAGACATCTATATTCCCACCCCGAAATCTTCTTAAAAAATCTATCTACAAGCCATTGCCAGTCAGCATTCCTATATTTACAGGGTTTGATATGGTACCCCAAGTACTTCATACCATGTCCTATCATCTCATCTCCGATTCCAAACAAATTTCTTATATATGCAATGATGTCCAAATCACAAACTCCATGAAAGATAATAGATTTATGTACATTCATGTGCAAACCAGTGGCATTAGAAAATTTCCTGAAAATATGAAAAAGGCACAACCATGCAAATCGATTTAACATACCCATGATGAGCACATCATCTACAAAGAAACCATGTGATATTTTGATGTTGTTACCCATCTTCAGAGCCTGGAATTGGTCTTGTTCCACCGCTTTTGAAATGTGCAAGCTCAAACCGTCCATAGCCAAGATAAATAAAAGCGGAGACAAAGAGCAACCTTGTCTAAGTCCTTGTCTAATCTGGAAGAATTTTGTAGGGTATCCATTAATGATCACAGAATAATCAACATTAACCACACACGCCATTATCCATTCAACACATCTGGGTTGAATGCCTATTTTGAAAAGGACCAGTCTGAGGTATCCCCAATCCAGGCAATCGAATGCCTTCTGCAGATCCACTTGCATAATGGCAGCATTGAGATGTTTTGTATGAATCGAATGCATACATTCTTGTGCATTTGCAACAGCGTCATGTATTTGTTTGTCCTGTAGAAACCCATGCTGCTCTGGAGATATATGGCGCGATAGAGTACCCCACATACGCCCAACAATGGTTTTTGAGATAACTTTGTAGATAAGGTTGCACAGAGAGATCAACCTGTAGTCCGTGAAACAGGTAGTAGGACAACGCTTCGGGATAAGTGAAATATAAGTGGATTTAATAAGCTGGTGAACATCCCCAGTGATTCTCGACTCCTCCACCATGTGCAGCAAATCATTTTTTAATAGATCAAAAAAATGTGTGAACAGTTCCACTGTCCACCCATTTGGCCCTGGGCTTTTATATCTATTGAAAGATTTAAGGACCTCAAGTAACTCCTCCTCAGTGATGCTTCTATAAAGTGCATCATTAGATTCTTGGTCATACATAGTTGGGAAATTTTCAATCCCCCATATGAGATCTTTGACAACAATGTTTTCGTTGCGTCCATATGCCAATTGGAAATGTGAGGTCATGGCTTTGGAGATCTCCTCCTGTGACTGGATATATATTCCATCAGCATCATATATCCCCCATATAGTATTTGCATTGCGCCTCTGGTTTGCCAAAAGGTGGAATTTTTATTTATTTATGTCCCCTTCATTAATCCAGATTGCCCGACTCTTTAAGCACCAAGTGGCTTCTTCAACATCTAGGAGCTTTTTTCTTTTTAATTCCAGGGCCAGTATATGTGAACGAGTAGCTTCAGGAAGATTGTTTGTGGCCATCAGAGGGAGGAGGAGGTCTAGTTCACATTGAATATCTTTAATTTCTTTTTTCACAGCCTTATTTTTCTTCTTCTGCCAGCTTTTAACCTCCCCGTGGAGGGTCTCCAGTTTGTCCAGAATGTGAATCATAGGGGAAGGTCCTATATCACTTTATGTTGGAGGTACTACACACCTAGGACCTTCATTACTAGCACATGCGGACACTTAGTTAGAGCATTCACTGACATGCAAGACTTCAACATTGGAATCTTCACCAGATTGGCGCCTTTGACTGTCCATGCATGCATGGGACTACATGCAAGATCCTTTCTGCATGATTTACTCCTTGATTTTCTCCTCCTTTCACTCTACAATGGCTAGTTCTCTCCTGAACTTGTTGTAGGTGTCGATTCCTCTCATCGATCACGACTATGGTGCATTACCTTGGAATATTCACCCAGTGATGCGTATTAGTTGACTCTCATGTAGTATATCATGAGCATTGTAACATATTTTCTGTTAATCAATAATTCTTTTTGTTCTTTCGATTTTCTTTAGTGTTTGTGCTCTGCAACGCTGTGTGTTCAACCTTTACTAGCTAGATTCATCTGTGCAGGTTTTCTAACACATTTACATGGTATCAGAGCCCACAAGTTGTTAGATAAAAGGCGCACCAGTACTTTATTTTGCAAGTATTACAACTTGGAGATCAAATATTGACAAAAAAATGGAGTTTCCCAAAGCATCAATCCTAACACCGTACAACTATCACGAATGGAAGGACCAAATGGCTCAATACCTTCGTCAGAAAGGGTTGTACAGGATTACCATGGCTACAAAAGTGGAACCCACTTCAGCCATAGAGAAATTCAAGTACCTCAACCGCTTGGGTGAGGCCCACGGATCCATATGCATGTGCATCTCCCCAAAGTTGCAGTTTCATCTATCTGCCTGCAGTACTCCTAATGAGATTTAGAAAAAGGTTGAAGAACTCTACGGAAAACAGGATGAGATGAAAGGACATCTGCTCGAAGTGGAGCTGCTCTCATTGGATCCACGGAACTATGACAGAATTCAAGACTTCTTCACCAAATATAATGATCTATTGTTGCAACTCAGGGCTTGTGGAATTGACAAATCCAAGGAGGAGAGTCACCAAGTTCTCTCTATTATGTCAAAGCTCGGACCAGAATACTCCATCTTTATGTCTACATTTCATTCAATAAGGCTCGCAATAGGTAAATCCTACACTATGCCTTCTCTCAAATAGTACATGGAGTCCCTCACTTTTGAGCAAGATAAACTCATTGGCATGGGGAAAATCAAACCTCCAAAAGCGAACGCACTTGTTGTGCATGATGGCAGACATAATAAAAATCATAGATCTGATTCAAATCAGAACAATAAGCAGCAAAAAGACAAGGAAAAGTGCATTCCCATCCAAAGAAGGAAGGGTACACCAAGCCCTTTAATGACTCCTCCAGCTCCAGAAATGAGAAAGGGAAGAAAGGAGACAAATGCACTTACTATCACCAAGGATTCCATCCAGAATCCTCTTGCATGAAGAAAAAAGTTGACCAAATGGCAGAAATCCTTCAGAAGCACAACCTTGGGGACCACATCCCTTAGGGCGCCAAGAAGAAAACTGAGGATCCGCCACACGAGAAAGGAAACAATTTTCATGCTTTAGTTGCAATTAACTCTTCCCCTGATGCATGGATTATAGATTCTGGTGCATCACATCATATGGCTACTGCAAAGGAAGTCTATTCCTCTTTGGATGCATGCAAAGGACCTCCCATCATCATGGGAGATGACTCACCTATTGAGGTCACCGGAAAAGGTAGAGTGGAACTTTTACACGGAAGCTTTGAAGATGTGCTTCATGCTCCAAAACTTTCGGTAAAGCTGCTTTCAGTTTATCAGATCACTCATTCTGGCATCAGAAAGAGAGTGGAATTCACTCCAGATGTAGTGAACATATATGACCTACATAGCAGCTCCAAAATTGCAACCGGTGAGGTAAACAATGGAGCTAGTCTGTATACATTTTTTGAATTTATTGAGTCTAAATCCTCCTTATTGCTTACACATGTTGATGATAGTAGTAGGCTTTGGCACAAGAGGTTTGGTCACTTAAATTACAGGTATATGCAGCAGCTAAGCAAGCATGAGATGGTGGAAGGCTTGCCAAATATCAGTTTCTCCAAAGGAGTTTGTGAAGGGTGTGTCTTTGGTAAACATCCTAGAGAAAAGTTTGACACTGGAAAGACTCACAGAGCATCCTATCCTCTAGATCTAATCCATAGTGATCTCATGGGGCCTTTTCCTCATCCTTCCATCAACAAAGAAAGGTATGTGCTTACATTTATTGATGCTTTCTCACGGTATACTTGGGTGTATCTTCTCAGGGCCAAATCTGAAGTTTTTGCTCACTTTGAAGATTTCAAAGCACCAGTTAAGACACAGTCAAAGAGAAATATCAAAGCCCTCCGTACAGATAATGAGGGGGAATATGTTAACACAACATTTCAGAACCTTTTCCTTGAGTCCAGCATACAATTGCAGCACACAGTTCCTTACACTCTGTAGTAGAACGAAGTTGCTGAGAGAAGGAACCGATCTCTTAAAGAGATGGCTTCTTGCATGTTGCATGCTAAGTCACTACCTCATAAGCTATGGGCTGAAGCACTTGATTGTGCTAACTACATCTAGAACAGACCTCCTCATAGATCTATCAAG
The DNA here is from genome assembly GCA_031772625.1 of Pinus tabuliformis. Classification (NCBI taxonomy): domain Eukaryota; kingdom Viridiplantae; phylum Streptophyta; class Pinopsida; order Pinales; family Pinaceae; genus Pinus; species Pinus tabuliformis. The sequence goes on along the minus strand of CM062806.1, from coordinate 82,060,413 downwards.
GATCAAACCCCCTTTGAGGCTTGGAGCGGCACTAAACCGGAGGTCACCCACTTCCGTGTTTTCGACTCCCGAGCATGGGCCAGGATCCCCTCTTAAAAGAGGAAAGATCTTGATCCACAGAGCATTGAGTGCATCTTTGTTGGATACCCTGACGGTGTGAAGGGATACCGACTCCTAATTTCCTCTACGGACAAGCTCATCCTTGAGCGAAGTGTCCAATTTGAGGAAAGTCTCTCACATGCACCTCAATTGTTGCATGCAGACACCTTTTATCTACCTCATGACCGAGCTGATGACTCAGTACACTCAGATGCAGATACAGAGCATGCAAATGCCAAGGTAGAGCATGCAGATGTAGAGACAGAGTCTTCAGATACAAATCCAATGCATGCATATGATGATCCACATCCAAGCCCAGATCGGGCTTCCAGCAGTGAATCAACTTCCCCTATCATAAATCAGAGAACAAGGAGCTTAAGTGAGATATATGCACAAGACCACCCAGCTGTTAGAAATGGTCTTATGGGGGATAATTCTGATTCGAGGAGGACTTGCTCAGAGTTTATTGAGCCTCCTCTTGCCCTCATTACATTTGGTTCAGTCTTCTGATCTGTATTCTTATGTTGAGGTTGTTGGGCATCCCTCTTGGGAGTCCGCCATGGAGGAGGAGTACAACTCCCTCCTCGAGAACCAAACCTGGGATCTGGTCCCCCTTCCTTCAGGAAGGAAACTTGTCCAATGAAAATGGGTCTACAGGACCAAGAGTGCTGCAGATGGGCAAATCACCAGACAGAAAGCTAGGCTAGTAGCCAAAGGCTTCCAACAAGTGCATGGCATTGATTATGATGAGACCTTTGCTCCAGTAGCAAAGATGGATTCCATATGCCTTGCACTTGCCATTGTGGCTGCCCAAGGGTGGGAAGTACATCATATGGATGTGAAGAATTCTTTTCTTCATGGAGACCTATCTGAGGAGATTTACATGGAGCAGCCACATGGTTTCATTCAGGATTCATCTTTGGTTTGCAGACTGAAGAAGTCCCTCTATGGCCTTAAGCAGGCCCTGAGAGCTTGGTATGCGAAGATGGATTCTTTTCTTTTATCACAAAAATTCGAAAGATGTAAGTCTAATCTGAATGTTTACATGCTCAGGACACATGACTCTCTTCTTATCTTAGTTTTGTATGTGGATGATCTCTTGATCACAGGAAACTCAGCTTCAGCCATTGCTGCGGTCAAGAGGACCTTGCATGATAGGTTCTTGATGACAGAAATGGGTCCATTACACTTCTTTCTTGGTCTTGAGATCAGCCAAGATGCCACAGGCATCAAACTCTCTCAGGCTAAGTATGCACGGGATCTCCTCGAGAGATTTCACATGATTAACTACAAGCCATCACCGACTCCTTTTCTGTCTGGGGTCCGCCTTGAGGATGGAGGTGACACTCCATTAGTTGATAGTACTCTCTACCGACAGCTAGTGGGGAGCTTACTGTACCTCACCCACTCCATACCAGATCTCTCATATGCAGTAGGGGTAGTTTCCAGATACATGCAGGAGTCGCATGAGATACACTGGAAAGCTGCCAAGCGCATCCTCCGATATGTGCAGGGCACCATCACCTTCAAGATTCACTATGAAGTAGGCACTGCATTGAATCTCCTTCACTTCACAGATTCTGATTTGACAAGCGACAACATTGATCACAATTCCACCTGTGGATATTCACTCAGTCTAGGGTTTGGCCCTATCTATTGGTCGAGCAAGAAGCAGGCTGCTATTGCTCTCTCTTCAGCTGAGGCCGAGTACAGAGGAGTAGTCAACATCACCATTCAGGCTCTGTGGCTACAACACTTACTCACTGATTTGGGCGTCCAGTTCCACCAGCCCACTGTCATCTGGTGTTACAACTAGAGCACTCTCAAATTTTGCAGGGATCTAGTATAGCGGCAGTGGACGAAGCACATAGAGATCCATATGCACTATATCAGAGACTTAGTACATGATCGGGTCATTGATTTGCAATTATTTCCTTCAGCAGAATAGACTGCAGACATCTTCACCAAGACATTCACTGAGCAGAAATTTCACTCTCTGCGTGATCGTCTTGGAGTGAAGGACACAATTGCTTACCAACTGTCTTTTCTTCCTCTTTTCTTTTGATTACATTGCATTTTGAGGGGGTCTTTTTCCCACGAGGTTTTCCCTCTTTCCTCAATTTTAGTACAAGTTGCACTTTATTTTGGGTGACCTTTGGCCTTATTTGTCAGGGCCCATTTTCTATTTTTTCCCATAGTGGTGTTCAAGGGGGGGTGTTGGAGGTACTACACACCTAGGACCTTCATTACTGGCACATGCGGACACTTAGTTAGAGTATTCACTGACATGCAAGGCTTCAACATTGGAATCTTCACCAGATTGGTGCCTTTGACTATCCATGCATATATGGGACTACATGCAAGATCCTTTCTGCCTGATTTGCTGCTCCTTTCACTCTGCAATTGGCTATTTCTCTCCGGAACTTGTTATAGGTGTCGAGTCCTCTCTTTGATCACCATTATGGCGCATTGCCTTGGAATATTCACCCAGTGATGCATATTAGTTGACTCTCATGTATTATACCATGAGCATTGTAACCTATTTTCTGTTAATCAATAATTCTTTTTGTTCTTTCGATTTTCTTTAGTGTTTTTACTCTGGAAAGTTGTGTGTTCAACCTTTACTAGATAGATCCATTTGTGCAGGTTTTCTATGTTATGAAACCAACTCACAAAAAGATAGAAAAGATAGATCAACACCTTAGAATTCAGCCTCTTCGAGGGGGCAACCTCCTTTACATTACATAAATGAACAATTCTTGGATGATACAAATGAAAAGACCTCCTTTCTATATATAGGAGCCTAAGGGGTCATAATATAATCAAAGCCGACATAACAATAATAATGTAAGGGCACAATAATAACAATAGTGGGCTTCTATGGGGCACAATAGTAACAATATGGGCACTACATGGGTACATCAATATAATAAGGGGGTTGTATTAATAACAATAAGGGGTTACACTAGTAGTATAGGGGCCTAACGTGCTCCTCTCCTTCAAAAAGTGTTGTCCTCAACGCTTGAGTAGTTCTTGATGCTTCTGTATAAAATTCTTGTCCTCCCATGTTGAATCTTCAGTGGGTAAGTTCTTCCACTTGATGAGATACTCTGAAATTGATCGATTTCGTAACTGTCGGGTTCTTGTTTCTGTGACTGCTCCAGGTTCCAATATGATTTTTCCTTCCTCTTCAATTTCTGGCAATATTGTTTGAATTGGGATCTTTTGCAACTTTTGAATAAGTGGCCATACTTCTTCGTCTTTCTTCCATTCATCCCTTTCTTCGTTTATCCAATCTGGTTGGATAATAGAAATAGCACAAAACAATGCTTCCACATCCTCATCCTTTCTTGAGAGTGCATCTGCAACAAAATTTTGCTTCCCTTTTCTATAGATGATGTCAAAGTCATAACCCAACATATTTGTGACCCAATTTTTTTTGTTCTTCTAAAGATAATAGTTGTTCTAAAAAGTATTTAAGACTATCATGATCCATTTTTACCTTGAAGTGTCTTCCCATTCGGTAAGGTCGCCATTTCTTAAGTGCATATAGTATTGCCAACATTTCCTTCTCATAAATAGCTTGCTTGAGATGTAGCAGTAAAAATACCCAATCACCTACATCAAAAAAAATTTCACTACGATGTTGATCTACCTGTTGTTTCATTCGATTTTGCACCAAAGTGGTGTTATCCTGTAAAAGTTGGAGAACTTGTTGTTGATGCTCGATGTGATCTTTCACTGCTTGAACCTTTTTCTTCTTGATATGTCCTTCTATCTTTAGAGTTTGAGGAGTGGTAATTTCTTCCAATCCTTTACAAGATATGGTCGGATTCATTTCTTGATGCTCGATGTGATCTTTCACTTCTTGAACATTTTTCTTCTTGATATGCCCTTCTATCTTGATAGTTTGAGGAGTGGTAATTCCGACCAATGAATTACAAGATATGGTTGGATTCATTTCTTCTTTCTCGATGTGATCTTTCACTTCTTGCACCTTTTTCTTCTTGATATGTCCTTATATCTTGAGAGTTTGAGGAGTGGTAATTCTTGCCAATGCTTTACAAGATATGGTCTGATTCATTTCTTCTTTCTCTGGGGTTGGGTCCTGGCGTATATCCTCTTCTTTTGATGTTTCTTGATCCTTTTCTTCCTCCTCTTCATACTCTATGTAAAATAATTTCTTCTCAACACACTTATGACCTTTAGTGCATTTGCTATCACAATTGTAACAAAGCCCTTTTTCTCTTTTTTCTTCCAATTGTTATGGTGTAACCCTTGTAGGTTGTGGAAGGCTAGGAGAAACAACACTTCCATCTTTATAGTTGTGAGGGGTAGACTTCCTTGTTGCCATAATTTTACTTCCACTATGTAACAAAGCCCTTTTACTCTTTCCAATTGTTGTGGTGTTGCTGTAAAGAAGGTGTTGCTCTTTGTATCCTTATAATGTGCTATCATTTCCTACGTGAAAATTGACCACGTAACAAGTTGTTTATGAGAACAAAGCCCTTTATACCATAAAAATTGATCGGTTCTAAATATGAAGATGCAATACATACCTTTTGTAACAATGGTACACCATGTAGATCAAAATATTGCTCCATCTGAAGTATCCAATTTACCAGATCCTTGCCATCAAACTTCCTCATCTTGCTTTTTCTTGATTTTAGGAGCTTGATCTTGAAACGACTGTAACTCTGTACTTTTGGATCTTTAAGTTTTGAAATTGTTTCCTGTAGTAGCCCTCTGTGTCCTCTTTCCAATGCCACCAGTCTGATCCAAATTGGATTCTCCAAGGAAGAGTGATGCACAATCTCCCAAGATGACTTGATTATAGAAATTTCCAAAAGAGCGAACTTGTATGAAGTGCCACGTGTCATTGTTTTGAACTTTGGCTCTAAAAAATATATGCAGGAAACTACAGTCCGTCCTTTTTCTGTACCTTCTTACAAATTTTCAATTTGATGCTCAGAGAGAAAGTTATGACAATTTTCCCCAGGTCACCTGTTTGGAATGTAATTCAAGAGTCTGCAAAAAGACCAACTTCCTCAAATCATATCGCTTCAGAAACGTCGCAGAAAAAAATTTATAGCGAAAATGCCACGATGACCTATTTGGAGCAGCGAAACCCTAGAATCCAAAGCTCTGATACCAAATGTTATGAAACCAACTCACAAAAAGATAGAAAAGATAGATCAACACCTTAGAATTCTGCCTCTTCGAGGGGGAAACCTCCTTTACATTACATAAATGAACAAGTCTTGGATGATACAAATGAAAAGACCTCCTTTCTATACATAGGAGTCTAAGTGGTCATAACATAATCAGAGCCGACATAACAATAATAATGTAAGGGCACAATAATAACAATAGTGGGCTTCTATGGGGCACAATAGTAACAATATGGGCACTATGATTCCCTCACCAGAGTGTTAAACTCTGGATCATCTAACCAGGTTCTGTTAAATTTAAATGGCATGCCCAGTCGAACATTCGACCTCCTCCATTCAAGAGTAATAGGTCTATGGTCTGATAGAAAATTACTGATAGTCTCCGCATGCACATCTCCCAGACGAGCAACCAACTGCTCATGCATTAAAAACCGATCTAATCTCTTGGCGACATACACCTCACCAGCGTGACCATTGTCCCAAGTGGGAGCCATTTCATTCGAGCAAATATCCACAAAGTTGTGTGCTAGAAGAGCATCATGAATCATCCCAGCCAAGGGATCAATCCTTCGGGATTGTCCCCATACTTCATCCAAACCAATGGTGCAGTTTAAATCCCCCGCAATAATGAGGGAGGCCAACTCCATAATACCTGATGAAAACAACCAATCCCAGAAAACGACCCTATCCCTGTATGGAGCATAAGTGTTCAAAATATGGATGCGACCACCCATTCCGCGAATATATCCTTCAAGGAGAATGTATACGAAACATCTATAGGCTTTAATCCTAACCCACCAAGGGTCCCAAATAACCACTAAACCCCCCGAGAGACCCTCAACGACAGTAGCAGTAATATGCCATTTAAGGAGATAGTCATCTTATCTCAAGTCAAGGAGAACAGAGTGAAGTCAATTATATGACTAATGAACAAAATATTTCAAATTTTAAAATAGATCCATTATTAGATTAGATAAGTTCTCCCTTATTATGCTAACTCGACTTCATATGTGGATAGACAGATCAAATTAGGATTTATCGGTTCTCACAGATGCATTCTTTGCAAATAAGATGGGGAAGATTGTTATTACCATTTTGTGAAATGTCTTTTTGCGGGTGTTTTTTGGGAAGGGGTTTCTCATTTCTTGGGAGTAAATGTTGCTTATGAAGCGTTTTCTATTACATATTGCCTCATATCATGGGCCCAACATGCCAGGTCTTTCAGGGTTGTCTCGTTTTATACATTTTGGGGATTTGGTGAGCTAGGAACAACCTCATTTTCGAGGGTAAAGTCCCAGATATCAAGATGGTGGCCCTCAATATTGTTGTGTACTTCAATGAAATTGGTCCATGACATCCCAAGGCTCCTTCTCTATGAGTTTCCTTGGTTGATTTGGATGGTATATTCCCCATATGTTACTTTGACGGTGCATCTTCAGGGGGAAGATGTGGTTGTGGTGTATATCTTCGTATTGATCCCTCTTCTCTATATCATTTTCTTTGGTTTGGTGGGTTTGGAGATTGGCGACTCCCTCTCTTTAATTCAATGGATACATGGTAGGAGTGATATGGATGTCCCTCCTCTATGCAATTGGATGCAACAAATCTGAGACTTGAAGACTTCCTTACCTGATGTGTCATTTCAACACATATACCGGCAACAAAACATGGAGGCTGACGCCAAGCTAGATGTGGCTCTCTCCGATGGGCATATGTGTTTTATGAATACAGGGTCGATGGTATCATTTGTGGCAAAGGCTATTTTGAGATCTAAAGGAGAGACATTCCCATCTCTTTCTACCATTTTCAGAATTTCAATTTTTTCCAGTATTTTTTTACTCTGTCTCTCTACCTCTATTTTGTTACATTTTTTCTCTCGTTGTGAGTAATCTTTTTGATGTACTGATGGCATATCAATCAATGATCTAATTTAGATTATATTATAAAATTTACAATCCAACTTAACCAAAACCTACAATAGACCTATGCTAATTTAAACCACCTTCACTTCTAATAAAAACAAGTTTCTATTTTTTCTTAAAATAAAAAATTAAATAAATTCTCACTTCTTCAATATCACCGATGAGTTTTCGTCCCATAGATGGAAGAAACGTATGGTGAATAGTTGTAAGTAGGTTTGATTCAGCCGGGGTCAATTTCCCCCTTAGTTATTTTATGTTGTTGATTGATGATTTGTCGTGGTGTTTAGCTTGTGTTTTTCGGGTTTTTTTGCAAGGTCATTCGATTTCAGTTTTTTTCTTTAGTTTTGCTGGGCGTTCTTTCTGTGTTCTAAGCTTTTACATTAGTTTTGATCTCTGGGCTACTTACTCTACAACTCGAAATGCTTATTTATTGTTTATTTTGTTTACCCTAGCATAGAACAGAAAAATTCAAAAACTTTAACCTTTTTTCTTACCCGAAATCTTTAGCCTTAACTTATTTTTTTTAGATTTAAATTTAATTCAAAAATACTTTGTTATCAAAATTATGTGAAATTCACAGATTGGGTGAAAATCTTGGCATCCGTGAAGATGGTGTTTACCTTCAATTGACTTCTACCTGTTACCCAACTCTCTTCATAAAATTTAATATAAATTAAATCCCACACCAATCCACTAATCTCTACTTTATTAATCTTTACCGAATTATTTTTACAACCAGTCTAGTCAAATCGAAAAGTTAGATGTGATTGTCCAGGGCAAAGGTTTCCTTCGGATGTGATTAAAAATAGAATTGTCTTTAGTGCGACTTTTTGGAGATTCCGGTGACTGAATCCGGCGGGAAAAATTGAGGTTAAATCTTGATTTGTATTATTTAAAATGGTTTTTTAACTGCATATTTGGATTCAGCACCCTGAAAAACCCCTAGGACGCTTTGATTGAAGCTTCCAAAAAATCGCACTAAAGACAATTCCCTTAAAAACTCGTAGTCTAACATACCATGGGTTCATGGGGTTTTGTAAGAAGGTACAAAGAGGAGAAATTATATACATGGGGAGTGTACAAGCGAAAGTCCAAAGACTTAAAATTGATACATTTCATAACAGATTGGGTGTATGTTGATACAAGTATGATGTTGATTGCATTTGAGAAAAGTTAATTGTTAACTGTGCTTAACATTCAGATCACATTCATATTCAACTCTGTCATTAACATAAACCCAAATCATATTTTTTAACTTCGTAAACAAAATTACACACAAACAATTTCACAATCAACAAAAACGCAAGACATGTTCACAATCTGCGGATGCTGCTGCCGTTGTTTCAATTCGATTAAGTGTCTCGCTCCGAGCTTTTGAGACGATGTGGAATCATATAGCGTATATGCTGATCATTTATAATGTCTTCAATCATTCAAATAAAATCAGATTTGTCAACAACTATGGGCGACAGTGTTTTACATAATAATACCACCGCTGCAAGCTGGAAGACGGTGCAATGGTCTGAAATTGATTGATGCGATCCTTCTTACGTTTCTCCGGTCAAAGTCGGTGTTATTGTAAGAGAAAACTCACATAAAGTTAAGTTGCGTTTTATGATATTGATTAAAAATATGTGTGGTTGTTGTTGCGTGGCGGTGAAGGCATTTGCTGGAGATCTATTTTCGGATGGGACCAATCGATGCGCTGAACGCGTCAATGATAATATATTTCTTTATGTGAGTGGGACCGCATCTACATTTTCAATGTCCATAATTATATTTCTGTGAGCGACCCTGAACTTCAACGACAGTAAATTATATTTCTGTGAGTGAGAATGAATACATCCACAATTTTATAGTACGTTCATTTTTCTGATTCCAGAATCAAAGCGGAGTGTCAGTCGTGGTTCTGGGAAGGCGTAACGCTTCTCATAGGGTCCCACTAGAGTGAAAATATAGTCAAAAGTGTTAATGCATATCTTTGACGTTGGTATATGTTCCATGAAAATGGATAATTGTATTACAATAATAGCGAGATAAATGAATGGACTCGAAGCTAGTGCATTGAATATTAAGTCTAATAAATTTGTAAGCTCAATTAGTTATAAGCTTATAGAAAGTATCTCATGTCTAGGATCTGTGGGCTTTCTAAGATTTATAAGGAAGGTCCCTTTAGGTTTATTGTCAATATCATAGGTGGATCTACCTATCTCCTAGCAAAGTATATAGTTCGGAAGCTTAAATCTTTAGTAGGTAAGTCTAGTTCCTTTGTTAAAGATTATTTCTCCTTTGTAAATGAGTTGAAGGATATAGAGTTTGATCTTCATGATTGTATGGTTAGTTTTGATATTGTTTCTCTTTACACTGACATCCCGATTAAAGAGGCTATTGAAGTTATCAATCGCATAACGGATCCTGATTTTGCTAAGCTTGTAGAGATTTGCCTTACCTCGACCTTCTTTAGTTTTGAAGGTGAATTCTATGAGAAAACGTGCGGAGTAGCGATGGGTTCTCCCCTCTCTCCTGTGGTTGCCAACCTTTTTATGGAAGACTTTGAATCTAGGGCGTTAGCTTCTGCTCGGTTTAAACCAAAATAATGGAAAATATTCGTTGATGATACCTCCAACTTATGGCCCCATGGTCGGGAAAAGTTAGCTTCTTCTTTTGAGCATCTTAAGAATCAATCTGATTCCTTTAAATTCACTATGGAATGTGAGGTTAATGGTTCCTTACCCTTTCTTGATGTTCTTATCTCTAGGAAAGAGCATGGTTCTTTCAACCAAAGGGTTTTTTCGTAAGAAAACCCGTAGTGATCAGTATCTTCATGCTAAATCTCATCACTTTCTAGCCCAGAAGCTAGGTGTCTCAATACTCTCACTACTAGGGCTATTAGGGTTTTTGATGAAGACCGTCTGATGGATGAGAAAAACCATCTTTTTAATGTCTTCGAGAAGAATGGTTATAATAACTTGCAAGGTATCAAAGCCTTTGTAAAAGCTAGTCGGGAGCCTAGACCTAAAAAAGAGGTAGAGGTGGCCTCTAGTGTCCAACTTCCCTTTATCCGGGGGACGACTGACAAGATTGCTAGAATTCTTAAGAAGCAAAATATTGGCTCCACCTTCAGACCTTTTAAAACTATTCGTAGCTCTTTAAGATCTGTCAAAGACCCTATTGATCCCAAATGTATGAAAGGTGTCTATTTAATTCCATGTTCTTGTGGAACCCCCTATATCGGTGAGACTAGTTGTTCCATTTCGCAAAGGATTTAGGAGCACGCAACGGACCTTAGACACTGTAGAACCCGCTCCTCTGCTCTAGCTGAACATGCTGAATTAACAAAGCACCATATTTGCTTAGAGGATTCTAAGGTCCTCGCAAGGATAAATCATTTCCATAATCGAAAATTATGAAAAGCCATTGAAATTGAAAAGAGGGGAAAATCTCTTAATATGGATGATGGATAGAAGTTAAGCAGCGCGTGGGTCCCTAGCCTTGGTTCGTACCCCCTTAATTTACTTTTTTTTAAATTTATTTATTTGTTTATTTTTATTTTTATTTTTTAATTAATTAATTTATAGTATTTTTTATAATAATCTAGTTATAATTGTTATAATATAGTTATATTTATTAATAATATCATATTATTATAAAATAATTATAATAATTATATTCATATGTTTATAAAATTATTATTTTAAATTCTGTCAGGCCAGGATATAACTCCTTAAAACAAAAATTTGTTTTTATTCATTAAGGCTAAACATTATTATATACAAGAGGGAGTGATTGTTTGGTTCATCTCCCGACTCTCTATCTTCTCTATTATTTATTTACATTAATTACAGTTGTTCACCCAATCCTTCTGATTAGGTGTCAACATTCCCTCCTTTAATCTGAAGGGTTGTTGGTGAGTCCAAGCATCGTTTTGAATCTTTCAAGCTTTTCTCTTCCAAGTGCATTGGTGACGATGTCTACAATTTGCTCATTAATGGAACAATGGCGGAGATGGATTGTTTTGGCCTCAACATGATGTCGAATCAGATGATATTTAGTATTGATGTGCTTTGTTTGATCATGGAACTTTGGGTTCTTGGCCAAATTGATTGCAGATGTATTGTCAATCATGAGTGGAGTTTATTGCACTTGTTTTACCTGCGAATCTTCAAGAATTTTCCTGAGCCACACAATTTCTTTTATTGCCTTAGTTGCTGCCACATATTCTACCTCTGTTGTAGAATCTATAGGAACTAATTGTTTGTGTGATATCCAGGAGACAGCTCCTGATCCAAGACTCATAGCATAACCTGAAGTAGATACCCCTGTTTCTTTATCTCCATCGAAGTCTGAATCAGAGTATCCAATCAAGCTGAAGTCGTCCACCTGTGTATACTTGATTCCAAAGTCTTGAGTTCCCTTCAAGTATTTTAGAACTCTTTTTACAGTAGAACAATGTCCCTCACAAGGCTTTTGCATAAATCTGGAGAGGATTCCAACACCAAAAGAAATTTCTAGTATAGTAGTTGTCAGGTAGTTGAGACTTCCTACAAGTTGTCTATACTTTGTTACATCCTCAAATTCGTTTCCTTCATTTGATGTGAGCTTTAAGTTTTGTTCTGTTGGAGTAGTCAGAGGATTGCATTCAGTCATACCAAATCTGTTCAACAGATCTCCAATGTATTTCTTTTGAGACAGGAATATGGACTTTGGATGTTGAGTTACTTCAATACCATGGGTGGATAATCCATGATATTGCAACAAAGGCTAGTTTTTACAACTTAATAATATCTACCATAATGTGGGGGTGAATATCCACGGTTAATAATCTTGTCATATTGTTATAAAATATTTTGGTTGTGAAATAACTTATGGTTTTTGGACTTGTAGTATTGATAAGCCATGGTATTGGCCTATGGTATTGTAACAAAGTCTATTCACAAGTTAATAACAAAATCAAAATATAACAAATTGAATTTTATTATTTTTATTAATTTAACTTTTATTATTAACTGAGGTCATATTTAAATGTTTACACTCATCCCAATATCATCTTTAACTTCTTCTTCTTCTTTTTAATTTAGTATATTATAAATATTTCTTTTATTTTTTCCATTATAAATATTTCTTTTCTCTTTCATTTCCAATTTAGCGCTAGGTTCAAATAAAATATTCATAGATTACAACATCACATTGTAGCATTGGATTTATCTCTACCTTGTTGATATATGTGTGGAAATGCCAAAATAAGGAAGACCATCAACGTGATCTATGGATTTCATGGGATTTGAACCCCAGATGGAGTTTTCATGGGAAACACCGTAGGAGAGCATTAACGATCATTGGTTGTGGAGATTATGGCCATTTGTACATGGATATGAATCTTCCTTTTTACTAAAGATGATTTTTGTTCTTATGAGTAAACAATTTCGAGGGTTTGTATGATCAAAGCATAAATTTCATCTAGAGTTGAGGGTTTAATGATTATGATAATGCAAATCTTGATTGTGGTCAACAATTCATCAAAAGACAATACGCAAGTAAGCATTTTGCATATCCTTATTGTACAAAGGGTTTAATGAATATGATAATGCAGATCTTGATTGTGGCCAGCAATTCATCAAAAGACAATGGACAAGTAAGCACTTTGCATGTCCTTATTGTAAATATTAGTTCGCTCCTCCCTAAATTTTCTAGGGTCAAAATGCATGAAATTATATTTTTTCTTTTCACCTTTTTTTTAATGGTTGATTGTTTGTGTAATATACTCTACCATGCCCAAATTCAAAGGGCTCGAGTGATGCAAGCAAATTTTCTAGTAGGATGCAAATGCTAGACCTTCCTCAAACTTTGTTACATGAAATTAAAATTTCTTGTAATCATGAACATAAAATCTTTTTTGTTTCATCCTTAGATTCTGATCTCAATGCCTACTGTTTTAAACCATGTTACTATATTTTAAGTAGAATATACTTAGATCCAATAAACCTTACAACTCTCCAAATCTTAGGTTAATTTCAGCTAAAAGAAGGAACATGAATGGATTTTTCAATTTAGACTCAATGCTTACAGACAATGATTAAAAATGGAAGAACCCAAATGGTCTGATAACTTTTACCCACCCATCAATTTCCAAGACCTTTGCTATTATTCTGAACCTAAACAGAGAGAGTAGAAGAAGAAGAGGAGCACCCTAACCTACTTGATACTTTTCAAAATTTGGGCATGCCCTTGACTAGAAGATGAGATTGGTCGACGTTGTTATAGATGTTGTTTTTTACAGTGTTTTCATTGCTACCATGCATACGTAGACTCTATAGGCGATTGAGCTTATATTTTGTTCGTTATAAGAGATAATTTGGGAGTATATTGATCTATTTAGGAAGTAGCTTGGCAAGGTTGTTCCTCCTGCTGATAACTATTATGTTGCATTGTATTTTATTTTTTTTATAGTGATAGCTCCTTCTATTAAATCCCCATGCACACTTTGTAACCCATGGAAATATCCACTTATTTCAGGATGAATGAGATGGAGACCAAGTAGTTTGAGAGGACTCTTATTATTGTAGATGAGAGGAGTTATGTGAGGTGAGAGGAGTTTTGTGACATATATTGAAGGATGCATTGCACCATTTTATGACACCAATCATCTTCATGCCACAGTAGTGGATCTCTATTGCACCAAGGGAGCAATGATAAAGTATTCCATTGTAAATAATTGGTATGTCGAGGACGAGGAATGTAGATGTGGGATTTATAATTTTACTTGGAAAAGAGGAACTTTATGTGATGGAGACAAATCAAGGTTTTTTTGAACCTGAGTAGAGACTGGTTCGACAATCATTTGGAAATACTCAAGCATTTTTTTGAAAGGCAATGATGCAATTGGAGAGTTTTATTCTGTTGCCTTGAAAAATAACTATCAATGGGGGGGACAAAGATGATCCATATAGGGAAGAATTTTAGGAGTAGGATTGTCTCTAAAATTATATCTATAGGCAAGTCAAGGAACTACTACAGAGGATAAGTGCAGGTGCAACCAAATTCTCATAATGCAAGGAATTTTTCACAATGTAATTCGATTCTCATCAGTGACCATGCAACTGCAAATACTTATCGTTACATTCAAGTACAATTTGAGAAATATGATGTGTGCACAACTAAAATTCTTAGCATGCATGATGAATCCAGCCTTGGCATGGAAATCAAAACCAAGAATCATAAAATATCAATAAATTTGTGACACAATAAAAAACACAATAAAATATTATATGCCAACATTGTCTATTTAGTGCAAGATACTATTAATATTTCATAATTTTCAGAGATCGTGGATGTCATGAAGATGCCCTCAAGAAAAGTTACAGACTTGAAGATAAGATGGTCAATGCAACTATTTACTTTAAATAGGTTGAATTTAGGTAATTAAAACAAGTTTGAAAATAACTAGAAACAACACCCCGACTAAATTTTAAATAGGCTAAATTTAGGTAATTAAAACAAGTTTGAAAATCACTAGTAACATCACCCCCACATCAATTTATTTCCAGTTGTACAAGATAATATTGAATAAAATTATGACCACTTCCACAAAAAATAACAAACAAGGTTGATGCTTTTAAAAGCTATATCCATCATTAAATATAAGAAATGAAAAGGATGGATCATAATTTCAAAGGCTATATCCCTCACTAACTATAAGATAAGAGTTAATGAGATGAGAAAAAGTTTGTCTTGATATAATAGATAAATGTGATATTACTTATAACTCATGTATATTGTATCTTATTGTGCATAGAAATATGGAAGGGGAATGAGTAAGCATTTTCACACTGGTTTAAAATTTCCCCTTGGTTGGTGAAGAACCAATTCAATGTTTCTTTCGGTGGAGTATTAAGTTATTAACCAAATAAAAAATAAAAATAAAAATAGTCTCTTAAATGACTAAAAAAAAAAGCATATTTAGAACTAGATAACTGGATTCGTCCTAAAGGCCCCACGAATCCCGAATCCAGTGTGTCCGACACGATTCTGCCCTAACTCGTGTCCAAAAACCATGACACGTCGTGTCCTTTCCTGACTCGTCGAATCCGAGGTTGTGTCACAATTTTGGCAGCGTGTCTTGTTTTCCAGGACTCGTTAGGTGGCAAAAGTGACCTGCACGAGTATGAAAAGGCCGCATTTGGTCATTACAGCCACACATATTTTCATTTGGCAAGCGTTTTGGTAGCTTAATGATCAAGTCTAGGCCCTAGCATTGATATGCTATTCATGGTAATGTTAAATTCTTAAAGTAAAAGTGACATTATCCTTAATCTTCATTTTCATCCTTTTACTTAAATTTTTAACATTACCATGAAATGACTTAGGATGTTTGAGAGTGGTTCTGGCCTCATTGGATTTCATATGGAGAAAGTAGAATTTTAGATTTCATTCAAAATCCAATAGACTTATTAGTTTTTCAGGATTTTAGGATTGGGGGATTGCAATGTTTCCATTGAATTTTGTCATGTATTAGGGTATGGAACTCGTATTTAATCAAGAGCACCAATCCCTCTATGTACCTTGATGTTAGTGACATCGGCTGTCAAACTCCTGTATCATGACCCTCCTAAAATGTACGCATCACTCAAACAAAATTTTGACTTGACATGTTATGCTTGTTCTATCTTATGTTAATGCTTAAAGGGTGATATTAATGAGAAAGATCCCTATATAGATACAGAGGTAATGACAAAGATACCTTTGGATATTAATGCTTAGAGGGTGATATTAATGACAAAGATACTGATTTTCCAACAAGACTAAAAAATTAGACATTTCTCGTGGTGGCAAGAGGGCCAAGCATAAGAAATAGATAATAGATTGACATGTATTTGAATTTTGTACGTACCATGCATGCTAATAGCTATAGATGAAGATCTATATTTGAAATCAATAAATTTGTATCATTAATTAAAATTTGTGTAAGAAATATCTAATTCTTAATATATATATATATATATATATATATATATATATATATATATATTTGATAAAATAATATATAATGAATCCTACGTGTCATGTTCCGGGGCGTCAACATGTCTGAATCTGACACCACGAATTTGAATCCTACGTGTCCCGAATCCTTGTGTCAGGTGACTTAGTTTAGAATGTTATATAGAAGTTATATTTCATGTAGCTATAGAAGTTACATTTACGTGTTTTAGATAGAAGTTATATTTTACATATCTATATCTACCCTGACATAACTATAATATTCCAACTCCATTTTTTTCACACTTTTCAACATTTTAAAGATTTGTCTATTTTAGTGTGGTTATGAAATTAAATAGTTGATATTGTTTAAGACATCTCCTATTTGCAACATTTTGAATTCTTAAGTGGGACCTTGGGTAGGTTTTTTTTACTACCATATATCATGTTTTAAGTAGATGGTGTTTTATAATTCACCCAAGAGACTTCAGGAGAAACCTTGAATTGCATGCTTGTTTCCATTATACATATAATATTTGCAACCTTTTCCACATGAAGAACCCAATAGCCTATGTTGAACATGAAGAAAGTACCTCAAAAATTGGGGAATGTCAGTTATTCTATTTCGAGAGGGGGGTAGATCCAGAGAAGGCAATGGTAGTTATCATAAATGGCTTTTGTCAGGTTGTATTTAATGAAATCCCACTAGAATTTGTTACTAAAGTAAATCAATTGATGAAAAAGAAGCTTGAAGGTAGTGTTGAATAGGTGTTGCAAGGTATCTCTATAACACTATCTATCTACATGATTCTAATGCTATGAGATGGTGTCTCAATAACACTATTGTCCAGTGACAGGTGCTAGATGTAGATAGCTTTCTCATGTCCTACAGGTAAATCGTATCATTATATTTCTATGAAATCTCGGAATGTATTCAAAGTTTGTCTTAGATAAGGAAATACGTATGTACTCTTGAATTTATCTATGTCGTAATAAGATCAAGAATAAAGTTGTCATTGCAAATAATTGGGATCTACCATGTAAGTTTACTTTACTACATGAAATTCTTGATTTGTTAGATCCCAACTAGTTAGGGTTGAATTTATTTTTTTTGTAATGAGATTAAGAATAAAGTTGTCATTTTAATCATTGAAATCTACCATGTAAGATTTATTCACTACATGAAATCTTTTATTTGTTAGAGCCCAACCCATTAGGATTATGAAGAGTCCTATTTCATGACAATATTTATGAATCCTCTCTTCTTGCTCAAAGAATTACATATTACATAAAGGTGGAAAATAAATGAGATGCAGTTGAATGGGTTATGTTTTAAAACGCGTGGAGGGAGTATAAAATCATTTTCAGTTGCATTCAAATATTTTGGAGCACCCACTAAAGTGCTTCATTTTCCTCCTAGTTAATTTTATTTCTACTATCCCAATGCTTCTAGAAGTCCTTCTCTAAAGTGATCTCTTAACTATCTTGGAGGGAAATTGATTACTTGATTGGAACCCACGGATTACAATTTGATTAGGAGCAAGGGATGAGAAAGCTTCATATTATTCAATATATTTCGCAAGTTAAAAGCATATCGAATGATTGCATTTCTATTTAACTGATATGACAATAACTCGAGCATTTGTTAGGATTTTGAGACCTTTTTCAATGATTTTTTTTTTAAAGTTATGTTCTCAATTAAAGAAATTAAAGAAAAGGTGAAAATGATGCAATAGAAAGATTTTATGTTTTAGTGCCTAAGCATACCTTGCTAAGGTGAAGGGCTTGTATTTTCTTGACTCAAGATTAGTCATATTTGACTTGCTAACATTTCTTTTAATTTCATTTTTGTTGTGTTTATATTGCTATCCTTGAAGTTGGTGATCTATTGTGTGTGTAATAGGAAGTATTAACTACTAAGCACTCTCAAAGGTGATTTTGATGGATGACTAACTTTAAATGTACCTGCTTGACACTTTAGTATTACATGATCATGCAAAGAAATTATTAATCAATATTAAAGGGAAGATTATTAACGTTCAGTGTTTCTTGGCTTGTCGTATAATTACTACATTTTGGCCCCCAATAATATATTTGAGGCTACTTTTTAGTTGTAACTTGTGGAGCTTCCCTTTGGCTCAGAAAAACATCGAGGATAAATGTCCATTGCATTGGCATTGGGCATCATCAAAGAGGAATTCACCAAAAGCAGTAGAGGACATGGGAGCAATTGGTACAATGAGCGATAACTATTAGAGAAACATCGAGGCACCATATTTTCTTGTGTATTTAGATTCACTCGAAATTAACTAGTCACAAAAAGTACCTTTTTTCCAAATATTTTCATGTATAAAGAAATACTAAAAACACAATTTTAGACTAATTGTTCAAGCTAATAATGATCTGATAGTCATAATTTATAATTAAATAGTATAATATGATTAATATTATAGGACACAACAGCCCACTGGGCTTTGGATTGACGGTGAATGGGTGCGTTGTTAAGGCACTCCTTGCGATAGGTCACCGGTTCAAATCCCTCGTGGGTACTTAGGTTAGTCTTAACTAGAAAAAAAAAAAACTTATAGGACACAACTATAGGGTCTAACTGTGAAGGGCATTGTGACAATATCTGTACACTCCTCAGTGTATTAGATAATCATCTCTCAGAGTGTGATATCCATCCAACGAAATGTACTCCCAGAGGCCATTGTGGGATTGAACTTTTTTCTTTCAATGGACAAGTGGTGATATATTTTCTTAGGCATTATTGCTCTGTTTCCCTAAGGCTTTGACACTACTCATAGTTAGCACCTTCATTCAACCAAGTGAGGTAATAATCTTGGAAAGTTGAATCATTTTGTCTCCACAATCCAATATGATGTTGGATCAATCTCATGATCCTAAAAACATAGGTCATAAAAGCGAGGAACTTTTACTGTGGGCAAAAGAATATCCAAATTTAAGGAACATGAGTCTTTTAGAACAAGAAATAAGGATATTTTTAACACTAATTTTTTTTTTTTTGCATTTGTTTTCACAAGTTATCTATTGCCTGATATTTTTAACATGTAACTTAGTTGGTATGATTGTGCCTAAGGTTACAAGTTATCTATTGCCTGATATTTTTAACATGTAACTTAATTGGTATGATTGTGCCTAAGGTTTTGTTAAAGGTTGAATACTAAGTTCCCAAGGTGCTATTTTCTATGGTGATGTTTTATTTGCTTTTTTTATATAGGTCATCTAGCCACATAGTGGCCACTATCAAATGTTGAGGTATATGTCGTACAAATCTTTTATAGTCTACTTTATTTTATATTCAAGTATTCATCGTCTTTCATGTCTTATAATTTGCATTGTATCTTCTTTCATTTTCAGGAGAGGAACTCAATATTGATGGTAAGAAGCAAGAATTGAAGAAAGAGGAGAACACTAATATTGTAGCGACAAATGCAAAATGAGAGAGAGAAGAGAATCTGTCTAGTGGTACCCTTAGAGTCAATATCTTGCATAAGACACACTCATAGAGACTGATGGTCAAGCCTTCAGAGTTGGTGAATTCACTTACAAGGCTTTGGCAACATAGTGATATGTTTTGAAATGATGAAACAATATTTCATGTGTAAATTGTAGTCCAACCGATATTAAGTTGGAAACTCATATTGCAATACTTGATATTTTATATAATAAAATTTATATGATTGAAATTATTTTTATTTGCACTTGATATTATATAGTTTTGTAATAAACATATGTAACTTTGCGTTATCATATTAGATAAACATGCACATTGTGTGGCATTTTTTTAAAATTTAGTCACAAAATCATACTAATTAATTTATGTTGATTAATAATGAAAACATAAAATCAATATAAAACTACTAAATTGTTAGTTTATATTAATTAATTATGAACACGAATAAAATGAATATTTGACTAACTTAGTCATTTACAATGATTATGAATAAAATTAAATGAAATGAATAGAAACTACTAAATCAATGGTTTATATAATGAATGTGAAAATACCAAAAAAAGATAAATGACTAATGTAAATGATAATTTTTTTATTAAAATGATGACTAAATTTTGCATATATATGACTATTAGTAGCTAATTTACAGTATCTTATAACACGACTAAAATTTAGTCATATTTATTTGGTCATTAATTGGTTTCAAATGATGACTAAAATTTGCATATATATGACTATTAGTAGATGATTTACAATATCTTATAATACGACCAACATTTTGGTCATATTTCTTTAGTCATTAATCGGTTTTCTCAAGGATTCATATAGTAATATATTTTGTTATAAATTAATGACTAAACCAATGAAAAATTTATGACCAAATTTATGACTAAATATACTACTAGATGGTAAAATTGAGGAAATCAATTAATGACTAAGCTAAAAATGACTAAAAGTTGGTTGCGTTATAAGATATTGTAAATTAGCTACTATTGGTCACCTACTGAAAAAAATGGTCGTTTATATGCAAATTTTAGTTATTTTTTTAGTAATTAATTAGTCATTTTGTACTAGTGAGAGGATTGAGGCAAATATGTTCTTTGTCTCTCCTCCTCTTTCTCCTTGTCATGGATAGTTTGAGTCAAATGATGTTGGTCGCTCGGGCACTGGGCCATATTTAAGGTATAGTCATCACAAATCATTGCCCAATCAGTCATCACTCATCTAATGTTCATTGATGACCTTTTATTTGGGGGCTCAGCCAATATTGAAGAATGGACCTATATCCATAGTATCATGCGCTCTTTCGGTTCTGCTTCTAAATTAATTATGAACTGTGACAAATATACTCTTATCCATGGTGACTGTAATGTGGATGATATCCGAGTGATTTGCAACCTTTTCAAGTTTGGCTTCACTCATATAGCTCTTGGTTTGTGTACCTTGGTTTCAGAATCAAACCCAACAAATATCACATTCAAGATTGGGACTGGCTCATCGATCAATTTACACATCGGCTTTGTGGGTGGAAGCATCGATGGTTAACGATCGGTGGTAGGATCACATTGATTAAATCTGTGTTTTAGAATCTGGCAGTATATTGGATGCATCTATATCAACTTCCCATGGCGGTCACACAAGCTCGACACTAGTATGTCCAAATTTATGTGGTTGGGTACCCTCAATGAAAAAAAAATCACTTGGTTCGGTGGAGTGCCATTGCTAGGCCGATAAAGGATGGCAGTTGGGGCATCCTATACACTCATATTTTCAACCTAGCTCTGATCATCAAGAATAGCTGGAGGGCTATGTTTGCAGACAACATTTGGTCTCAAATTGTTCGAGAAAAATATATGTACGAGCTATCTTTTTTCTTATGGATTCAGGTGGGGGGCTCAATCTCGTCTGAGACCTTTGAACATCTGGAGAAGTATGCAAGATAATTTGCAATGGATGTTGCCCTTTCTATATTGCACTATAAGAAAAAAGGTGATTGGTGAGGGTCATGCTTGTGACGGACCTTTAAGGTCCATCACCAATGTCGCATATGGTGATGGTCACTAAAAAAGCATTGTTGTAAGTGTATATAGTGATGGTCCTTTAAGGTTTGTCACCAAACCCATTTTCAATGACACTTTTGATGAGGGTCGTTAAAGGGGCATCACTAATTCTCTCTTTGGTGACACTTTTGGTGAGGGTCATTAAACGCCCATCACTAATTCTCTCTTTGGTGACACTTCTAGTGATGATATATTATTTCCCCTCGCCAATGCTCTTTTTGGTTACTTTTGGTGACAGTCAAAAAAATGTCCGTCATCATTAATCATTCCAATGAGTTTTTGATGACGCTATGTACCTGTTACTATATTTTTTGTCAAAAGATAACAATTTAAGACCATTGTTCTGGAGTCCTTTTCATTATGTGTCCAAGGCCATAGTGGTTAGAGTCAGTCAATTTGTTAAGAAGTAATTAGTGTGTATCATTTCCCTCAAGTCATGAGAATATATTTTTCCTATTAGTCAACACATGATTTATCTCTATTAGGTTTATTATCTAGCAAATTCCCTTTAGATAAAGTTCCACTAGTGTGTGTAGGAACTATATTATTTAATACATAATCAAGATTTTCCAATTCTATTAATGAGAGAGACCTAGCATTCCTCAACACTCATGGCACACCTTAACATGTTTTGGAACACACTAACATTCCTTGGCATCTCACATGTCTTGGAACATCTTTGTACCTAGAACATCTTGCCATGAGTAGGATGCCCAAGCACATGTTGGCATGCCCTAGAATAGTATATCACTCCCCTATCATGTGTTGGCATACCCTGTAGTCCCTAGCATGCACTGGAACACCTTGGCATAATATTGCATTGACATACATTAGCACTTGGCACACATTGGCACTTGGCATGTATTGGAACATATTATTAGTGTGCCTAGCATTCCCTTTTGAAAAAGATAAAGTCCCAACTTATTAACCCTATTATGTGTTCATTTCCTTGCATTTTAGCTTGGTTATTCCTTTTGTTGCCTTGAAACTCCTTGACGCATATTGGCATACTCTAGCACCTTGCACATCCTAGCATGTCTTAGCACCTGACATGTCTTGGCATTTCCTTGGCACTATTTGGCACATGTTAGCACACCCCATAACTACCTAGCACACTCTAGCACTTCTTGACATGCCCTATTATTCCTTGGCATGCCTTACTTGTGCTTAGCATACCTTGTCACTCCCTCCTTAGCATGACAGCTAGCACTCATTGACACTCCCTGACACACCCTCATATACACTCACTTCCATGCATTTTGACCTAGTTCTCCCTTGCGTACTCCCTAACACTCCTCAAAATGCATTGGCACTCTCTAACACACCTTAGCACTCTTCGACATGCTCTGCCACTTCATAGCATGCATCACACTCCCCAACACACATTGGCACTTGGCACTTGGCAAGTCTTAGCATGTTTGGCATGCATTGAGATGACTTGGTATGATTTGGCATGGTTTAATATTAAAGTCATTTGAGATCAATTATTGGAAAGTAGATGAGAAGCAATGGAGGAAGATTTGGCACTTAGAATGCACTAACACTTGGCACTTGGCACCTATTGGCACCTACTGTTGGTGTGCCTAACATGCCCCTCATGGAAAAGGTAAATTGATGACTTATTAACCCTATTATGTGTTCATTCCCTTGTAGTTTAACTTGTTCCTCCCTTTTGTTGCCTTGACAGTCCCTGGCATGCATTGTCACACCCTTGCACATCTTTGCATGCCTTAACACTTGGCACATCTTAGCTTGTTTTACATGCCTTTGTACTATCTAGCACATGTTAGCATGTCCTAGCATTCCCTAACACACCTTGGCAGTCATGCCCTCACAACTAACATTTCATTTTTCTATGACTTGTGAACCTTACATTCCCTAGAACACCTTGGAACTCCCTAGTTGTCATGCCCTCATAGATAACCTTACTTTTTTTGCGACTTGGGAACCCAACCAATTCATTAGCAAAACAATATTGTGCCCAACCCAAAGTCTCCCTTTATCTGGAATTGCTTTGTCCATGCTTTATCACAACCATATGCTTGCCTCTTGCAAGTCCTATTCTAAATTTCTCCTAAAACACTTCATTCTTGGGACACTTGGAATTCACTGACACTCCTTGGCACACACTCTTATTTGTTCATTTCCAAGCATTTTTACCTAGTTCTCCCTTGTGTTCCCCTGACACTCCCTAACACTCCTCAACATCCATTGACATTGTTTATCATGTGTTAGCACACCTTTTCATTCCTTGGCATGCTTTGGCACTCCTTAGCTATCATGCCCTCACAACTACCCTTACTTTTTTTTAGACTTGGGAACCCAACCAAGTCTTGCTTCGACTACAACAACTTAACCAAGTTATAGTTACTACAACTAGACTATGCCTTGTTCACCTAAGAACTGCCTATAACACATCTTAGGCTACTTATGTCCAATCTCAACTCATTCCACTTAACAAGTTACCAAGTCAAGGCTCACGTCCAACCATGGCCATAAAACAACTAAGAAACAATATAGTTTACATCTTGACATACCATAGTGCCTGGCACCTCTAACAATCCCTTAGCCCTATATGGTGCGTGTTAGCATCCCCTACATTTATTGGCATGCTTTGCACTCCCTAGCACACCCTATCACTCCCTGACATGCCCTGGCACTCTAGCATGCCTTGGCACTGCCTAACATATAACCTTGTCACTCCCTCCTTAGAACACTTGGAACTCGTTGACAGTCCCTATCACACACTCTTATCTCTTCATTTTCATGCATTTTGAACTAGTTCTTCCTTGTGTTTCTATGGCACTCCCTAACATTCGTTGGCACGCATTGGCACACCATGTCACCTGGCACATCTTGGCATGTTGCCCTAGCACTCTAGCATTCCTTGGAACTACCTAACATATCTTGTCACTCCCTCCTTACCACACCTAGAACTCACTAACACTCCCTGTCACACACTTATTCATTCATTTCCATGTATTTGAAACTAGTGATCCCTTTTGTTTCCTTGGCACTCCATAACACTCCCTAGCATGCATTGGCACGCCCTAGCACTTGGTACATCTTGGCATGTTTCCTTGGCCTCTAGCATTCCTTAGCACTGCCTACCATACCTTATTACCCTTAGCACTGCCTACCATACCTTATTACTCCCTCAGCACACTTGTATCTCACTGACACTTCCTGTCACAAACTCTTATTTGTTCATTTGCATGCATTAATTTGACCTAGTGCTCCCTTGTGTTTCCCTGGTACTCCCTAGCACTTCCTAACACATGTTGACACACCCTGGCACCTGGCACATCTTGGCTGCATGTCGCCCTAGCAATCTAACATGACTTAGTGCAGCCTAGCATACCATGTCACTCTCTCCTTAGCACACTTGGAACTCGTTGATACTCCCTGTCACACTCTTATTCATTCATTTCCATGCATTTTGACCTATTTCTCCCTTACGTTTCCCTGGCACTCCCTAACACTCCTTAGCACTCATTGGCACACCTTGGCGCTTGGCACATCTTGGTATGCTTCCCTAACACTCTTATAGCATGTCTTGGCACTGCATAGCATACCTTATCACTCCCTCCTTAACACACATGGAACTCACTGACACTTCATTTCCATGCATTTGAAACTAGTGTTCCCTTGTGTTTCCTTGGCACTTGGCCCTAACACTCCCTAGCATGCATTCACGTCACACCCTGGCACCTAGCACATCTTGGCATGCCTTAGCAGTTGGCTTGTCTTAGCATGCCTAACATGCCTTGGAATTGTCTATCATGTGTTAGTACTTCCTGGCATTCCCTAATTATCATGCCCTCATAGATAGCTTTACTATTTTTGCGACTTGGGAACCCAACCAAGTCATTGGTAAAACAATGTTGTGCCCAACCCAAAGTCTCCCTTTATCTGAAACTGCTTTGACAAACCCCTTATAATTGTAACCATAGGCTTTCCTCCTACAATTCCTATTTTGACCTTCTCCTAACACACTTTGTCCTTGAGACACCTAGAATTCATTGACACTCCTTGGCACACACACTTATTTGTTCATTTCCATGTATTTTTACCTAGTTCTCCCTTGTGATGCCCTAACACTCCCTAACATTCCTCAACATGCATTGGAATGCTTGACATGTGTTAGCATGCCTTTTCATTCCTTGGCATGCCTTGGAACTCCTTAGCTATAATGCCCTCACAACTACCCTTACTTTTTTTGGGACTTGGGAACCCAACCAAGTCTTGCCTCGACTACAACAACTTAACCAAGTTACAGTTACTACAACTAGACTATGCCTTGTTCACCTAAGAACTAACTATAACTCATCTTAGGCTACTCATGTATAATTTTAACTTATCCAACTTGACAAGTTACAAGTTACCATGTCAAGGCTCACGTCCAACTGTGGCCATAAAACAACTAAGCAACATAGTTTACATCTTGACATGCCATAGCACCTGGCACATCTAACAATCCCTTGGCACTATGTGGCACGTGTTAGCACCCCCTACATTCCTTAGAATTATTTGGCACTCCCTAGCACTCCCTGACATGCCCTGGAAATATAGCATGCCTTGGCACTTCCCTAGCATATAACCTTGTCACTCCCTCCTTAATACACCTGAAACTCACTGACACTCCCTATCACACACTCTTATTCATTCATTTCCATTCATTTTGAGCTAGTTCCCCCTTGTGTTTCCATGGCACTCCCTAACACTCCCTGAAACCTGGCACAAATGCCAATTTTTTTATTCTTGGCTATGGTGTTCTTCTTTTATACATGTTACCCTTGACTATGCCATGAAATCCTCCAAAATCTTCTTAAAGGATGGGAGCTCCTCTTCATGCATGAAGCTAGTGGAATGTGACAAGTTATCCAAAATTCATCCAAATATGTAATTTGTGCCTTGGGAAATGTGAAAGGTACCCTTGGTGGAAAAACATGCATAAATATTTCTGACCAACTGCCCTAAATGTGAGATGTTTTCCACTTGTCAATTGTGCCTCTTGTTGATGATGAAACCAACACCCTAGTTGTGCAAGGCTCACAAAGTGTCACTTTGCGTCAACTCAAGGTTGTTTCCATTGTCACCTCATCAACAAATCCTCTCAATTTGGATTAATTATTGAATTCTAGGGGTGTCCCAAAGCACAAATTTATGGGGTCTTTTATGTGACTAGATCACTAGCATTAAAAACCATCTTTACATTGGATGGTTTAACATCTTGATGATCCGTGTCCTATTGACCACAACTTTTGTATTCATTATTGCTTTCATCACAACACCTCCATTAGATATTGATGGTGTCCATGAGCCTATTTCTAGTTGTGATAAGGGGATTAGGGGCTCCCTTATCACAACCCATAACCCTTAATGTGTTTAATCCCTTAGCCAAGGGGGCCAAAGGGTGTAGTTGTAGGGGCATTGGAACCAAAATTTGGGGTTCATAACATTAGGAAAAGTGGAATGTCGTGACCAAAAAGGTTGTGGGGGGGTATGTTATGGTGTATTGAACAAGGCAAGGGGACACAAGGGTAGCATGGATGGTAGAAATCAGAGGTAAAAACATGGTTTACTAAGATCTATAATCCTAGCATTAGAGAATGAGAAGGGGGCTTAGGACTTAATTTCATAGGGTATAGGAGACCTAGAGGGAAGGTAGCAAGAGAAATTGATAGGGGAACCCCCAATAGTGGTGATAAGGGGATTAGGAGTCCAATTATCACAAACCATAAGCCCTTAACCCATAACCACTAAATTCCCTATCCCCTTAACCCCCAATCCATAATCCCTTAACCCCTACACTCACAACTGATAACCCATAAACCCCTTGACTCATTAAATCTTAAGACACTAACCCATAACTTATAATCCATGAACCAGCTCCTAAGTCATAACTTCTTATCCTCTTAACATGTGACCGTTAACCCCTAACCGTTCACCGCATAAACACCTTAATTGCTAACCCCTTAACCACTAACATCTAAATCCCTTAAATCTTAAGCCGTTAACCTCTAAACTCAACTGTGTCAATGAAGAATAAAATACATAAGAGAAAATAAAATGATATTATCCACATCAATGCTTGAAATAGCCTCAAATTAGCCATGAGTGGTGAGTCAGGGGGTGAATGTGGGGCATTATTAAAGTCACATCATGTTTAAATTCCTTTTACATTGTGAGGTTGTTCTCCAATAGAGTTGAATCATCATCACAAGGAAGCATGACAGATTTTTGTGGGGGAGCGATTAAAGTTGTAACACAATTCAAGTGATTTACACCTCCAATGTAATAGATCATTGTATGTTTGTGTCAGGTTGTTAGAGAGGTTATTTATAGACAATACATTCAATGTAATTAGACTTCATCTTTTCAGGGCCTCGACTCTAACATGGATTTGTACCAGGAACACTTCATGAAAATGAAAGGGGTTGTTTAACCACATATGCATAAGAGCACTGGATGTTTCCCTTCAAATCCCCCTTGGTGCGTTCAAAGTGGGTTTACATTCACGTCGAGTTGAAACTAATCATAACAACCTTCCTCTTCTTAATAACATCTGCTAGATTTTCCATATACACGAGATACTAGAATTAAAGGATCACCTCATAGATGCCCCCATTTATTATGAGATTCAAGGGATGTTCTATTGTCTTTATCAACATTTGGATGGGTCGTTATCTGCATTCTTTAAATACAGGTCTAGAACTTTTTATGAGTGAGGTCCTTTGATTTATATCTTTATATAAGGCCTCATGTGGCCTTCCCCTATAAAACTCTTTCAAGGGGGTCACCTCCTTCCATGTTGCCTTGCCTACTTAGGGCCAAATTGACAAACCAAGATTCAAACTTCTTCAACTACCAAATTAGTGAGGCATCGTACCTCTTCTTGACCTTGGCCTCAATGAGACATATTTCTTCAGAGATACTTTGGGGATTTCCCACCATAAATCACAAGTTGGATGTCATGGGATCTATTACCCCATTTTCTATTTGGGCTTTTAGAGGATATTTTAAAATTTTGATTGTGTTAAAATTGGAAACTAGGGCAAAATTCCACCTTGGGATAACTCATTTTATGTTAGTCATTTTAATTGTGTGCAACAAGTAACATTTCAATGAAAGTAAAGCCACTAGGAAAAACGATGAGAAAAATATCCCAACCCACAGGAAGAGCTCACCACCATCAACATATAGCTCAATGTAACGTCAATAAAATACTTAAGGTCACTACCATCAACACAATACAGATGGATGTTGCCATCAACATAAGACACATACCTGTTACCTCAATAGGATACAACTCTATCGTCATCATTAGAAAACATGTGAACACCATCATAATCAAAATACACATGCCCATTGCCATCATTGGAAGGTTGTTAAGTTTTGTAGGATAATGTGCCTTTGAAGTAAGTCAATGAGGTTGACTTACTATGAAAAGCACATAGAACATGAGAGAAAGCCTTTGAGATTGGTCATAGAAAACACATAACATGAATCCAAGTGATATTTAGAGGCATTGTGGCTCTGCTTCTCCCTTGAACTCAATGACTTCATTGCTTTGCTTCACAATCAAGAAGCCTTGTATAATCTAAACCCTACAAAGGTTTAAGGTAGGTGCCATTCAGTTGAGAGGGAGATGAGTGCTTCTTGTCATCTTCATTATCAATCATGTAACTATTTTTATTACTCTCCATTATCGATCATCCTTATCAATCTTCATAATCTACGTGTAATTATTTGTATCACCATCCATTATTAATCTTCATTATCAATATTCATAATCTACATGTAACTATTTGTATCACCTTCCAATCCGAATGTGAGAATGAGATCATTGGTACCTTTTCAACCTCAATCAATAGTTGATTCACAAAAAAATGTAATCAACAATAAATTCATGAACTAATATATTATAAGGGAGAATTGAATATGAGTGAGGAGAAGAACATATTATTTTTTTAATCTCCCAAAATAAACTTAATATTATAGAGATAACATTTTATTTTTATTTTTCCAGAGAAAAAATCAAACTTTCTATTAAGGCAATAAAAAGTTACATAGTATATGCATTTAAGCATTCTATAGACTGTATGTTTATCATCTAAACATAGAGTATTAAGCTGGGCTGGTAAGAAAAAGATACTTTCCCATCCCAATGTTTGCAAAATAAGCACTGATTCGAATTCCCAGGCCTCCTCATATGAGGAAAACAACCCAAACAGGAAGAGGAATCAACAAGCATTCTGTTATATTGTTTTCACTATTTCAAAAAACAAGCAGTAAAAATAAGCACACATGTATGATTGTTTATCCCTGTTTACATTTTCTGAGTAAAACCAAGAAACTGTGGTCCAAAAGCAACAAAAACAAAAACAAAAGCCCGAAAGCGGGGCTAGAACTGATATGTACTTCAAGGCACAAAAGGAGGATGATCTGACACACGGATCACGTCATGTTCTATTTCTCTTATGCACCAATTGTCCATAACCTATTGTAAGCCCTCCTTAGCTAGGAGGTCTGCAACTGTGTTCCATTCTCTGTAAATATGGCACATAGTAATAGAATTAAAATGTTGTTTTAGATTTAAGGCTTCTTCTAACAAAGGAGTTAACATATAGTTTTGGCATCTGTACTCTCCATTAAACCATTTGATGACATTCTAAGAGTCACCGAAAATCTGAACCGATCTTAGTCCCAGTTGTATAAGCCAACAAAGAAGTAGTTTTAAGGTTTGTAGTTCAGCATAATTTGTTTGTTCTTTCTCCTAGCCCCACCGAGGATTTTAAGCATCTATGAACATTTAAGTGGATTACAATTCCTGCTCCACAAATGTTCCTCTGATCAGAGGGCCCGTCAAAGAAAGCCCAAGGGATATTGCCCCTAATCTGTTCCTCCCTATTCCCCCTCACATTTGATTTAGGAATTGGAACTGGTATGCTTTCATAGATAGTTGCACATTCAATCACAATGTGTTCATGAGATGGGTTTTGATCCTTGAAAATTCTCCCGTTCTAGGCCAACCATGTGCCCCATGCTATTATTAGAGGTAAATTTCACATGTTTTCCTCTGGGTGTCCATCCACCAGTTTTGCCACACCTCCCTAATTATTTCTCCATCCCATCTCTGGGTTTTCTTTGTCAACCTCAAAGTCTCGAGCCATACACCTCTGTTGAAAGGACACTTTAGGAATAAATGTTGAATTGATTCTTCTTTTTTCCTACACAAAGAACACCAGCCTGGTCCTGTCTTGGATCTCTTCTTGAGATTGTCCCATGTTGGAACCTTGTTCCTTAGTATACACCAGAAAAACATTCTTGCTTTGGCTGGATATTTTAGTTTCCAGATAGGTTTTTCCCACCACTCCGGATTTTCCCATCCCTTCTTAGACATAAGATAGTTATAACCATACTTTGGGGAGTAATTTCCTGTGGGGGAATCAACCCATCGCAGGGTGTCTGGTCTGTTTTTGAGGCAAACATTCAACCTCTGAAGTTCCATAGTGAAATGTTGCCATTCCTCCTCTCTTAGGTCCCTATAATACTAGTGATTACTCTATTACTATTGTAGTTGTATCTCTTATTAATATTGTTGTGCCCCTATTGTCCCCATATTTTTATTACTGTGCCCCATAGAATCCCTCTATTGTTATTTTTGTGGCTTTATATTATTATTGTTATGTCGGCTGGGTTATATTGTGACTCCTTAGACTCCTATATATAGAAAGGAGGTTTTGTCATTTGAATCATCCAAGAATTGTTCATTTGTGTAATGTAAAGGAGGATGCCCCCTCGACGAGGCTGAATTCTAAGGCGTTGATTTCTCTTTTCTATCTTTTTGTAAGCTGGTTTCATAACATTTGGTATCAGAGATTTGGATTCTAGGGTTTCACTGCTCCAAAAAGGTCATCGTGGCATTTTTGCTATAACTTTTTTTCTGTGACATTTCAGAAGAAGAAGAAAAAAAAAAAAAACCCATTTGAGACGAAATCGTACTGAACCTCGGGTCCAAATTTCAGAGCTTTTCACGCTATATTTGCAAAGATACGATATGAGGAAGTTGGTCTTTTTGCAGACTCCCGATCCAAATAGGTGACCTGGGGAAAATCGTCATAACTTTCTCTCTGAGCATCGGATTCAAATTTTGTAAGAAGGTACAGAAAGAGGACGAACTGTAGTTTCTTGTATATATTTTTTAGAGCCAAAGGTTGAAACAGTGACACGTGGCACTTCATACAAGTTCACTCTTCTGGAAAGGTCTATAATCAGGTCATCTTGGGAGATTGTGCATAACTCTTCCTTGGAGAATCCAATTTGGATCAGACTGGTGGCATTGGAAAGAGGACACAGAGGGCTACTACAGGTCACAATTTCAGAACTGGATGATCCGAAATTGCAGAGATACATCAGATTCAATATCAAGCTTCTACAAAGTGAAAAAAGGTGTGTAGTTTTTTTTAAATTTTTGCATAAACTTGGTTTGAAAAATTAGTTTGAAGGAATTCAAAGGGCATAGTAAAGCATTATTATCGGTAATTGATGCCCCGAGGAAAGAAAATGCAAACACCTAGTAAGCAACCTAAAATCTCTAGCATGACTCGTGAAAAAGAGGAAGAAATGCAACATGATATATCAAAATTATGAGACCAAGTACAACAAGTGTCACTTGCACAAAAAGCAACATAATCTAAGATGGATGGTTTAAGGAAAGATGTAGAAGCTAAGATGGATGGTTTAAAGAAAGGTGTAGAAGCTAAGATGGATTGTTTAAAGAAAGGCGTAGAAGCTAATATGGATGGTGTAGAGCCTCTAACTTACACCTAATCATCCATTATTACCTACAGTTTTCCCTCACTCATCTCTCTCTTTTGCCTTATTCTCCTTGTAAACCTACCCAGATCATTACATTTGATGTCTTTAAGCATGATTAAGTGAACTTTGCTAATGTGTGATTGTTTTGTTTAGATTTTGACATATTTACAGAGATTCCGCAGCTGTCTGGCAATTCCGCAGCCATTCAGCGATTCCGCAGCCATCTGGTGATTCCGCAACCTTTTTATTAATCTCAAGGTTCCACGTGTCATTTTGCAAAACGAACCACATGGGAACGTGGGAATAAAGGTGCTCAAGGTTCCTGTGTTATTGGTTCGGTCAGCCACATCATCTGCACCTCCGGTCAACGAGGGTCAAGCCACGGTCAACAAAGGCAGCTTAAACGGTGTTGCGTAAGCTGTTGGGTCACGTCAATGCAACTGGTGATTTGTCCATGTTACGCAGGTTGTGGGGAACATAATCCAACCCTAGATTCAATTCCCATAACGACCAGAACCTCCAGCTCATCCACGAGGCTCATGACGTGTTGCTGAACCTTTATTACGCATGACAGATTAGTTAATTTTCAGTTTCTAGCTTTACGCATTAGGCAATCGTTTAGATGCCTATAAAAACTAGCGTCTGCGTACGCTTAATGTTACTTT
Organism: Pinus tabuliformis; assembly: GCA_031772625.1. Taxonomy (NCBI): domain Eukaryota; kingdom Viridiplantae; phylum Streptophyta; class Pinopsida; order Pinales; family Pinaceae; genus Pinus; species Pinus tabuliformis. The sequence continues at coordinate 82,027,221 of CM062806.1, read as the reverse complement.
TTAGTTGCTGTGTTTTATGAACTTGTTATAATTTTAGTGCATTTCAAGACTCTGTTTTGATAGTGCTGTTCTAGCACTCTTGACTGTAATTTTCTGCATATGGAGTAATAGAAGACAATGTTGTTCTGACGTTTTCAAATCCTTGAGTCTTCTTTGGGTTTTATGAATGGAGGGCCCTCGTTCATGACAACCCTTGTATAGTATTTTATGTTCATATTCTTGCTATTTCCTTATTTTCCATTCAACATTTCCTTTTCTTTGAAACATGTACAGCTTGATTCACTTTCATTGTCATTTCATTTGCAGCATTCACTTTGACTGATCAGATTTGTTTTTCTGCAGGTTTTTAACCCGGGATTGTGTGTGTGTTTGTGTATTTGATTTATATCTAGTGGTAGTTTCAGTTGTCATATTCATAGTGCTGCCTTTTACTCTGTTTTCTAGTTTAGCTTTTAGTTTAGTTTCTCAAGTTGTATGCTAACTGATTAATGGTCTCTTTATCATAAACTGTTTATCTTTAAGAGAGCAGAATACTAATGAATTACAGCTTGTTTTGAAGTAGTCTTGGCTTATATCACTAACTCTTTTCTTCCACTTGTTACACATAACCATGTATGTTGGAAGCAGAATGATGGAGAAAGGCATAGTGGTGTTATAATTTGTCATTTAGAGCTTTATCATTTCTTAGACTTATCTTTAGCTACTTTCTAATCGTGTTTTACACAGTACTATGTGTTAGAAGCAGAGAGTTAGGAAGAGATAAACACTATCACTGGTCTTTGAAGTGATTTTCTTATCTTTTTATTTGCAACAACATGAGTAGTGACTAATGCCATTAGAAAGTGGTTCTTTGCTTTCAGCTCATTTCAAGTTATTTATTTCTTTCAAGCTTTTCCTTTTCAGCAAGTAGTTAGAAACCACCAATCACACACCCTCACTCATCTAGAATTCACCTTACACACACTATCACTCATCTGTTTATAAAATCATCACTCCATCTTAGGAAGATAAATTAACCACAAACAACACCCCAAACGACAAAAAGCTCTAAGAGGTTGCTTAAGTACATATAGTACACCTTCACTTCATCAGCTTACGAGCCCCGGGTTGACAATTAATGACATCAATTTAGGAACACTAAATTGACTAAACATTTTGGCGCCGTTGCCGGGGAAGTGAAATTAAGTAGCCATATTCTTAGAAAAAAAAAACATAAAAATTTCAAGGAAAGAAGTTGATAACCTATCAAAGTATGCTCTCCTCTTGCACTTCAAGGTGATCTGGAGGATCAGAAAAGAGAAAGTTATTGATTTGGTAGTTTCTTGAGTATGCTCTCTTCTTGCACCTAGAGTGAACTGGAAGATCAGAAAAAGAACTATTAACTTGACTTGAAGAAAAATAATAAAAAAAATGACATGCATAGAGCTAGAGATTCTAGAGGAAGGTTTTTAGCTAGAGCTCGAAGTTCAATTTTTACAAGTCCATCTGCTTCAAGGGATAGACAAGAGACACCTCCCTTATCTCCAACCAGCACTCCTAGTCCTAGAATTCCTGGAATTCAAGAGCCAAGAGTTGACTCTCCTACACCTTCTATTGAGTTTGAACCAGGAAGAGACTCTTCTCTTTCTCCTACAGAAAGACCAATTGTAATTGAGGAAGTAGAATCACCTGAAGAGGAAGGAGAAATCTCTTCTCATTCACCCTTTGTAGAGGAACCAGAAGATTTTGAAATCCCTAGGAGAACCATCATGGCAGAGGAAGAAGGAGGTGGTAGAGGTAGAGGAGGAGGAGGAAACAACAACAATAATAATGGAGGAGGTAGAGGTCCCTTTGGAGGAGGAAATAGAGATGGGGATAACTCATTTGGGTTTCCTATTGTTAATGAGGATTCCCGAGCTACTATGAAAAACATATCACCATCTGTCCTCCCAAACTTCCATGGGTTAAGAACTGAGGACCCTGAAACATTTTTGTTTGAATTTGAAGTTGTGTGTCGAACTTATGACTATCTGGATGATACTCAGAAACTCAAATTGTTCCCCTCAACATTAAAAGATCAAGCTTTGAAATGGTTCATGGGGTTACTCACTCAATCCATTAGGTCTTGGGATGAAATGAAACAAACCTTTTTGGATAGGTATCAGGACTATTGTACGCCTACTAATCACAAAGATGAGGTATTTAAAATGATACAAAGAGAAGATGAAAGTTTGGAAGATTTACTTGAGAGATTTCAATATAACTTGAAAAGAGCAAAAATGAGTACCTTGGATGAAGAGACCTTAAAAGCCCTCTTATTAAAAGCCATTAGGGATGAATGGATAGATATCTTAAACATGATGGGGAAAGGGGATATTTCTCAACTTTCACTCAATGATATAGCAGAACTCTGTATCCATCTCTCAAGGGGCAAATCAAAAACTCAAAAAGGGCCTAGAGATCCTTCTCTCCTTAGGGCAAATAAATCTGCAACAGGATCAGTAAGTAGGGCTGAAATCGGCAATATGCTTGATGAATTTAAAACTGACATCTTAGGGAGTCTTAGTGAACAACTAGATACCCTTAAGATTCACAATAAACAAAAAGCAGAAGCTGAGGCTTTGGCTATCTTTTGCCCGAAATGTAGAAAGAAACATGCTTTAAGGGAATGTCCCTTAGATGCACACGTTGTAGAAACATGTGTAATTTGCTCAGAAACTCATGAGACCAAGGATTGTCCTTCAATTCCTGGCCTCAAAGCAGTCTTTCAAGAGGATCCAAACACACTTGAATCTCTCTGTTTTGTTGCAAGGAGACCTTGGCAAGGGCAACAAAATCAGGGGTTTAACAACTCTATGAATTTTCAACCCCAACCAAATTGGAATCCTTGGCAACAATCTTGGCCTCAACCTCAAAATGCTTTTCAAGCATGGATGCAAAGCATGCAAAATCCTTATGGGAGATTTGCTCAATTCTATCAATATCCTCCATCATTTCAGAATCAGCAAGCTCCACAACTTCCAAATCAAGGTCAACAACTATCATTGCCATACCCTCAACAACAACAACCTCCTCCACAAAATCAAAATTCTCAACTATCGCTTCAATCCCAGCAGAAATCAAATCAACTTCCCTCTCAGCCATTACCAAATCCAAATAATAGGAACCCTCAAAATGCTTACATGATGGAAGGTCAACCATTCCCTACCTATATGGTTGTTCCTCTCAATGAAGTACAACTCAGATCAGGTAGAATCTTAGATCAACCTTCTACAAGTGTTCAACAACCAAGCATTTCTGAGGAAGAATCTCTCAAAGTCAATAAGGGTTCTGAAGTATCACTTCAAAACCAAAATATCCAAAAAGAAAAAGAAAAAGAATCAACCTCCATAACTCCCATAGTTGAGCAACCTACACCTTTAGCTACACCTCCTTTTCCTGAAAGATTACAAATTGACAAAGGAGTGGAAAAGCAAATATTGGTGCCTGACTATAGTTTTCTAGATGAATTGAAGAATGTCTGTATCAAGATCCCCTTGTTACAAGCCATTAAGGAAATTCCCATTCTAGCAAAGACAATAAAGGAGTTGAGCTTGAAGAAAACAGGAAAGAGGACCAGAGATACCAAAAGGATACATCTAGTTGGAAAAATTGCAGACATTATGATGGGTAAGATTACCATGCAAAAATATGTGGACCCCGGTAGCCCTATTGTCAAAACTCATATTAATGGGGTTGAAATCCCAAATACTTTGATTGGAGCCGCTATCAACATCATGAGTAGACAGACCATGGATCAGTTAAAGCTTCCTAACCTTCTCTTTACACCTACTTTACTGCAACTTGCAGATAGATCAATCATTAAACCTGATGGTGTATTGGAAGATATTCCAGTCTCTCTAGATTCTTGGGAATATCCAGTTGATTTTATGATTTTAACTCCCAAGAATAATCTAGGAGGACATCCTCTTATCTTAGGAAGACCTTGGCTAGCAACAACTGATGCTTTCATCAGTTGTAGGTCTGGGGACATGTATATATCAGATGGTAATTCCACCAAGAAATTCAACTTGTATCCTCCAGCAAAGGCAATAACAGAAATAAGAGAAGATGAGTGGGTTGACGATGAGGATACTATTCAACCTGTTCTAACCATCTCTGAGATCAGTGAGGATAGTCAAATTCTAAATACATTAGAAAATTTTGAAATACCTTTAGAATATGACTCTACACAGTTTCAGTTAGATGCAGATATTGAATATCTCTCCTCTAGACAGATGTCTCTCTTCTCAATGGAAGAGTTTGGTAGTTCTACAATTGAAATCCTTCCAGGAAAACCATTGAACATTAACAAAAACTTGGAAAGACCACAACAAGAAGAATTAACTAAACTTTTGCAAAAACATTCCACTGCATTTGCATGGGAATACACTGACATGAAAGGAATCGATCCTAAGACTTGTATTCATCACATCTATATTGAAGAAAACAGCAGACCTATTAGGCAACCACAAAGAAGGATGAATCCAAACCTTAGGGAAATCGTGAAAGAAGAACTCCAGAAATTGCTCAAGGTAAACTTCATTTACCCCATTTCAGATAGCCAATGGGTTTCTCCCTTGGTTATAGTACCCAAAAAGAATGGTAAATGGAGAGTGTGCATTGATTATCGAGAATTGAACAAGGCAACCTTAAAGGATCATTTCCCTCTACCTTTTATTGATCAGGTACTAGACACTTTAGCAGGTAAAAAGTATTTCTCATTCTTGGATGGTTTTAGTGGGTATAATCAAATTCAGGTAGCACCTGAAGATCAAGACAAAACCACATTCACTTGTCCTTGGGGAACTTTTGCCTACCGAGTACTCCCTTTTGGATTGTGCAATGCACCCGCTACATTTCAAAGGGCTGTACTAGGAATCTTTTCAGATCTGATTCATGATTGTGTAGAGGTATACATGGACGATTTCACAGTTTATGGTAATACATTTGAAGAAGCTTTGGAAAATTTGGAAAAAGTACTGGTAAGATGTAAGGAAACAAATCTTTCTTTAAGTCATGAAAAGTGTTTTATGATGTTTACTGAAGGGATTGTTTTAGGAAATCATATTTCAGGAGATGGGATTAAGGTTGATAGATCCAAAGTTGAAGTCATCTCTAAGTTACCTATTCCAAATTTCCAGAAGGATGTTAGAAGTTTTCTTGGGTTTACTGGGTATTACAAAAGATTTATTGAAAACTTCACTAAGATAGCATCCCCTCTTTTCAAATTGCTTACCAAGGACTGTGAGTTCAAATGGGATCCCGAGTGTCAATCTGCTTTTGAAGCTTTAAAGACTAGAATATCTGAAGCGCCCATCTTAAGGGGGCCAAATTGGAAACTCCCTTTCCATATTTCCACTGATGCTTCAGATACAACTCTAGGAGCTGTTTTGGGACAAAAGGACTTGATCCCTTGTGCCATTTATTACACCAGTAAAAATTTGACTCCCACTGAGTTAAATTATATTGTTACAGAAAAAGAGTTCTTAGCTGTGGTACATGCGATTAATAAGTTTAGACACTACATAACCGGCTATGAAACCTTTGCCCATACTGATCACTCTTCCATAAGATATTTAATGAACAAACCTGTCACTAATGGTAGAGTTACAAGATGGCTTTTACTTTTACAAGAATTCAACATTACTGTGTTAGATAGACCTGGAAAACAAAACACAGTAGCTGATTTTTTGTCTAGAATCCAAAACACTAATGAAGATTCTCCAGTAGAAGATAAGTTTCCAGATGAATACTTGTTTGCAGTGACTACCAAGACTCCTTGGTATGCAGATATGGCTAATTATCTAGTTACAGGGAAGCTACCTCTACACTTATTTCCTAATGAGAAAAAGAAAATCATTCAGGAGAGTTCACATTTTTCTTGGATTTCTAATGAATTGTTCAAAACAGGGCCAGATTGTATAATCAGAAGGTGTGTTCGGGAAGATGAAATGCCTGACATCCTTAAGGCATGTCATGATGAACCATGCGGCGGGCACTTTGCTGACAAGAGGACAGCTTATAAAATCCTTTCTCTAGGATATTATTGGCCTTCTCTCTTTAAAGATGCAAAGCAGTACGTTAGAAGGTGTGACAGCTGCCAAAGAGTTGGGAAACCAACTCCTTCAAGTGAAATGCCTCTACAGCCTCAGGTATGCATCGAACCCTTTGAGAAATGGGCTCTAGATTTCGTTGGACCAATTAATCCTCCATCAAAGCAAAAGAAGTATATACTGGTTTGTACTGATTATGTTACTAAGTGGGTAGAAGCGAAAGCATTGCCTTCTGCCACTGAAAATTCAGTTGTTCAATTTCTTTTTGAGGATATTTTCACTCGTTTTGGTGTCCCAAGGGAAATTGTGACAGATCAGGGCAGCCAGTTTACATCTAAATTGATGGAGAAGCTGATGGAGGAATATAAGATCAAGCACAGAACATCTACTCCATACCATCCACAATCAAATGGCCAAGTGGAATCTACCAATAAAGTTCTTGAAGGCATTATCACCAAGACTGTTCATCTTCATAGAAGAGATTGGGCGGAAAGGCTCCCTGAAGCCTTATGGGCCTATAGAACTACATGGAAGAACACAACATGACATTCTCCCTATGAACTTGTTTATGGGAAGGAAGTCCTGCTCCCCATTGAGTTCCAAATCAAGACCTTCAAGATGACAGTCCAATTGGGAATGAGCCTCACAGAAGCCCAAAGACACAGAATGGACCAGCTAAATGAGCTAGATGAAATAAGGCAAGATGCAATTCTAAGGACCGATCTAGTTCAGCACCAAAGATCTAAATGGCATGATCGTCATATCAAAGAAAGAAAGTTTCAGAAAGAAGATTGGGCTCTATTGTTTGATTCAAAGTTCAAAGACTTCAAAGGAAAGTTTCAAACTCATTGGCTTGGGCCATATGAGATTGATGAAGTCTTTAGCAATGGAGCAGTTCCAGTGAAAACTATTGATGAATTTCATACTCCTCTTATTGTGAATGGCCATCGCTTGAAAATCTACCAAAAGCCATTCTCAAAAGAAGAGTTTGTCAAGTTGTTTAAAGAAGATTCTGCAATCAGGTTGGTGGAGAAGGATTCTTCTCCTCCATCAGCCTAATCTTTGGTTTTTGGAAGAAAAAAAATAAAAAATAAAAAAAAATAATAATAATAAATGCATAGGCCTGAAAACCAGTCTCTGATTGGCAGTCCTATGCAGAAAATCTGAGATGAAAATCAGGGCCACCTGACACCTCATATTTTCTAAAAAAAAAAAAAAAAAAAATCTCTCTTTTTCCTCCTTATTCCATCTCATTTCTTTCCATCCATCCATCCATTCATTACATTTCATTCCATCAATAAAGTTATTTTTTTTAGATAACTAAAGTTGTTTTGTGCAGCCGGAGGGTACCACTGCAGTTTCCGCAGCTGTCTGGCAATTCTGCAACCATTCAGCAATTCCGCAGCTCTCTGCACCTGCATAAAAGAAACACAGTCTGTTTGAAAAAAATTTACAGTTCAGAAGTCATCAACAATAAGTGGAAAAGAGTCATGCAACAGCAATAAAACAATGAAGGGTTAGTGGCAAATGATCAAAGGCAATCCAAGCGCGGATATGAGGTATGATCTAAATCCTAAACTTACGGTTATCTCATTTTGCAAAGTTTCCGGGTTATGTTTTTTTCCATTTAATGTAATGATTACCAGTCTTTCCCATCATGCGACCAAAAATCCACGTATCCCCCACACTTATCGGTCTTGTTCATCACGATTTTGAAACTCAATTGCGGCTGCTCCTCCATTAAGGTTTTCGTACCTAAGTGACGTAGACTACTGTACTACGTCTCTCTACGTCATAATCCCGCAGCCAAGTGTAAACCTATGACCGAAGCCTAAGGACCTAACCGTTTCTACCCATCATTTCATAACCCTCCTACGCTCGTATCATTCCATTCACGCTGTTTCATTTCCACAGTTCCCTTATTCCGCTGTGCTCACTACGCTGCTACCTTAGCCATACTCTGTTTTACTTCTTCCTCTCTGCTAATTCTGATTATCAGTGAAAGTATGTTACGGCTGTTACATTAGAGCCGTAAATTTACTGTGTTAAGGCCACTGTTGAAGCCGTGTAACCTTTTTTCCAAAAGTTTTAGAACAGAGCCGTAGAGCCAATGGGTAAACTCTTAAGAGCAGAACCAGAGGGTTCAAAATTTCTGGAGGGATATCCTCAAGTTAAAGAGGCTTTGCAGAAAACAAACTGGCTCCAATGCATCCAGAAATTCAGAGGTTACCACAAAGAGGTTACGAAGGCCTTTGCGCGTTCCTTTAGAGACAAAGACAATCAAGTGGAGATAGGGGACCTAAAGTTTACAGTCACTGAGAGCAGTATAGCACAGGCCACTTCACTCCCACAAACTAGAGAAAGATGGTTTAAAAACAGATCAGTACAAGACCAACAGTGGAAGCAAATCTTAAACAATCCAGGTATGGATACCAACATTTTTACAAAAGGGATTCCTGTTACTTATGTCAAGGAAGAATGGACAACTTTACTTTTATTAGTGCAAAAATTCTTTACTTGTGAGGGAAGGTTTGGAGTTTTATATGTTTACCATGCCAAAGTCATGATGCATTTCTTAGGAGATGATATTAACCTTCCATATTTTCTACTCTCAAGTCTTAGAAAAATGTGTTCAATTGTCCAAAGGAACCCAAGAAACATTGAACCACATCTGTATCATCATGGTCTTGTTAAGATGCTAGTTGAGGAACAGTTGAAAGCAAAAAGAGATACCTGGGAGAGATTTCTTGTGAGAAACCATTTCGAAGAGGCAGGAGAAGCCTCTGTGCCTAGAAAGAGTAGAAGAAAAAGAGAAGAGGTTACCCCAGAAACTGTTGTCCAAGACCTTGTTGAAGAAGAAAATGTTGCCCATCATTCTGAACATGAAATTGACCCTGAGCCTGCTGTAGACATTGATCAAACAGCCCAAGAAATCATTACAGAAACCCTGCAAGAAATTGTACAAGAAGCTGCTCAAAAGAAAAAGGAGAGTAGGAAGAAACAAAAGAAAGATAAAGGAAAATCCATAGCTCAAGAAACCTACCTTACTCCTGAAAATTCCAGTGAAGAAGACACTCAGCCCTTAGCACAAAGAATGGCCAAACTCCATGAGACTGCCCTTTCCAAGAAGGTGGAAAAACAAAAGCAAAAGGCACAAAAAGAAAAACAGAACATCACCACCGTGAGAAGGAGCAGAAGGATACAAGACAAAGTGGGGGCCACAAAGGGTAAAAAATCACTCATCATTGACTTGAGCACACCTGAAAAGGTTGCTACAAGACTTGACTTTGAGAAAAGCCCTCCACACGCTGAGTATGTTGAGACTAGTCCTCCACGTGAGGAAAGTCCTTTTGAGCATGAACCTGAATATGAACATGGATCCGAATTTGAGTATGAGCCTAGTCCAAAGAAGTCACCAGAGGTTGACCCAGATCAGCAGAAATTTTATAATTACCTGGAGACGTTAGAACAAGCAGCTGCTGGTCCAAGCACTGTTCAACCTTTGGAGCAGCAAGTTCAATCACTGAAGCAAGAAGTATTTGAGCTGGAGGTACTAAATCGCCACATCAAACAAGAAAATGAAAAACTGAAGGTACAGAGCAATGTGGACAAGATGGTCCAAGATAATACCATGCTTCATATGGGCCTTTGGCAAAAGGAAAACAAAAAGCTCAAGAAGAAATGCAGGAAGCTAAGCAGAGCTTTGATCAATTTAAAATTCAGATGTTTGATGAAAAGACCAAGAGTCAATGTGGCCACACAGAGGAAGAGGAGAAGACTAGATGTCTTAGCAGAGGCATCTCAGCAGGTGGATTAAACAGTGTTTTTGATTGCATGAGGACATGCAATGCCCTCGTAGTGGGGGTATGTAGAGCCTCTAACTTACACCTAATCATCCATTATTACCTACAGTTTTCCCTCACTCATCTCTCTCTTTTGCCTTATTTTCCTTGTAAACCTACCCAGATCATTACATTTGATGTCTTTAAGCATGATTAAGTGAACTTTGCTAATGTGTGACTGTTTTGTTTAGATTTTGACATATTTACAGAGATTCCGCAGCTGTCTGGCAATTCCGCAGCCATTCAGCGATTCCGCAGCCATCTGGTGATTCCGCAGCCTTTTTATTAATCTCAAGGTTCCACGTGTCATTTTGCAAAACGAACCACATGGGCACGTGGGAATAAAGGTGCTCAAGGTTCCTGTGCTATTGGTTCGGTCAGCCACATCATCTACACCTCCGGTCAACGAGGGTCAAGCCACGGTCAACAAAGGCAGCTTAAACGGTGTTGCGTAAGCTGTTGGGTCACGTCAATGCAACTGATGATTTGTCCGTGTTACGCAGGTTGTGGGGAACATAATCCAACCCTAGATTCAATTCCCATAACGACCAGAACCTCCAGCTCATCCACGAGGCTCATGACGTGTTGCTGAACCTTTATTACGCATGACAGATTAGTTAATTTTCAGTTTCTAGCTTTACGCATTAGGCAATCGTTTAGATGCCTATAAAAACTAGCGTCTGCGTACGCTTAATGTTACTTTTTAGTTGCTGTGTTTTATGAACTTGTTATAATTTTAGTGCATTTCAAGACTCTGTTTTGATAGTGTTGTTCTAACACTCTTGACTGTAATTTTCTGCATATGGAGTAATAGAAGACAGTGCTGTTCTGACGTTTTCAAATCCTTGAGTCTTCTTTGGGTTTTATGAATGGAGGGCCCCGTTCATGACAGCCCTTGTATAGTATTTTATGTTCATATTCTTGCTATTTCCTTATTTTCCATTCAGCATTTCTTTTTCTTTGAAACATGTATAGCTTGATTCACTTTCATTGTCATTTCATTTGCAGCATTCACTTTGACTGATCAGATTTGTTTTTCTGCAGGTTTTTAACCCGGGATTGTGTGTGTGTTTGTGTATTTGCTTTATATCTAGTGGTAGTTTCAGTTGTCATATTCATAGTGCTGCCTTTTACTCTGTTTTCTAGTTTAGCTTTTAGTTTAGTTTCTCAAGTTGTATGCTAACTGATTAATGGTCTCTTTATCATAAACTGTTTATCTTTAAGAGAGAAAAATACTAATGAATTACAGCTTGTTTTGAAGTAGTCTTGGCTTATATCACTAACTCTTTTTTTCCACTTGTTACACATAACCATGTATGTTGGAAGCAGAATGATGGAGAAAGGCATAGTGGTGTTATAATTTGTCATTTAGAGCTTTATCATTTCTTAGACTTATCTTTAGCTACTTCCTAATCGTGTTTTACACAATACTATGTGTTAGAAGCAGAGAGTTAGGAAGAGATAAACATTATCACTGGTCTTTGAAGTGATTTTCTTATCTTTTTATTTGCAGCAACATGAGTAGTGACTAATGCCATTAGAAAGTGGTTCTTTGCTTTCAGCTCATTTCAAGTTATTTATTTCTTTCAAGCTTTTCCTTTTCAGCAAGTAGTTAGAAACCACCAATCACACACCCTCACTCATCTAGAATTCACCTTACACACACTATCACTCGTCTGTTTATAAAATCATCACTCCATCTTAGGAAGATAAATTAACCACAAACAACACCCCAAACGACAAAAAGCTCTAAGAGGTTGCTTAAGTACATATAGTACACCTTCACTTCATCAGCTTACAAGCCCCGGGTTGACAATTAATGACATCAATTTAGGAACACTAAATTGACTAAACAGATGGCATGGAAGCTAAGATGAATGGCATGGACGCTAAAATTGATGGCATGGATGATAAGATGGAAGAATTGAAGATAAATATGAATAAGTTGCTACAAGAAATGGTCATTAATGGTGAAAGGGTAGTAAAGGAAACTCATGATGAGAACAAAAGAAATGTTAATCATGATTCCATAGACTCTAATATTGGATCGAAGACCCACCATATTCCAAAAATCGATATGAAGAAGTTTGATGGCAAGGATACCGCAACATGAATATTACAGATGGAGCAATTTTTCGATCTCAATAATGTGCAAAACACACAAACGGTACATATTGCAACTTTATATTTGGAACCAAATCAGTTTGTATGGTATCAATGGCTTTGCTCTCGTAAACAAATTATCACCTGGGCAATTTTTACGGAAGAATTGACAGCACATTATGAAGATACAAAAAGCAAAACTTTTTTTAGCCAATTGATAAGTCTCAAACAAAAGTGTTCAATAATGGAGCACATTAAGGAGTTCCAAAAATTGAACATAAGGGTAAAAAATATTTTAGAGGAGCATAGGATTGATGTGTTCATAGGGACCTTAAAGGATAATATCCAACATGATGTTCGCTTTTGGGAACCTGATTCATTAGAGAAGGCATTCAGGTTAGCAAAAAAAATGGAAAGAAAAATTATGGCAACCGGGAAACATACCAGTCACAATTATAAAGATGGAAGTGTTGTTACCCCTAGCCTTCCACAACCTATAAGGTTGTCACCACAACAATAGGAAAAAAAAAGAGCAAAAGGGCTTTGTTACAGTTGTGATAGCAAATAAACTAAAGGTCATAAGTGTGCTGAGAAGAAATTATTCCACATAGATTGTGAAGAGGAAGAAGAAAAAGAGCAAGAAAGGTTAAAAGAAGAGGATATACTCCAGGAACAAAGCCTGGATAAAGAAGAAATGAATCCGACCATATCTTGTAATGCATTGGCTGGAATTACCACTCCTCAAACCATCAAGATAAAAGGACAAATCAAGAAGAAAAAGGTAATAGTGTTGATTGATTCAGGAAGCACCCACAATTTTATTCATTGTAAGGTAGCAAAAGAATTGAATTGCTTCCTATATCCATCACCAGAGTGTCAAGTGATGGTTGCAAATGGAGGAACGATAAATTGCTCTGGAAAGTGCCATAATATCAAGCTATCCATGGGAGAATATGTATTGACTATCCCAATGCTTTCCATTCCTATGGGAGGTGCTAATGTTGTACTAGGAGTCCAATGGCTACAATCCTTGGGTACAATAGATTTTAATTTTCAAGAACTTTTCATGAAATTTTCTGCGGAAGGAAAGGAAGTTGAATTAAGGGGTATTGCAGGGAAACCAGGAAAGATAATCAGCTCTAACGGTATGACAAAGCCTCTAAAAAAGGAACAAAGAGGTGTAATTGCACAATTATGTTCGTTAGATGTTTCCACATTGGAATCATCTATTTCTCTAGATCTCCAAAAAGTCTTGGACAAGAATTCCAAGGTATTTGAGACTCCCAAAGGTCTCCCACCTATCGTGATCATGATCATGCTATTCATCTGATTCCAGGAAGTGTTCCTCCAAACATCAGGCCGTACAGGTATCCCTATGCCCAAAAGAAGGAAATTGAACGTATGGTTGCAGAAATGCTAGAGGTTGGTATAATTCAACCTAGTCAAAGTTCTTTCTCTGCTTCAGTAGTATTGGTGCACAAGAAGGATGGATCATGGCGCATGTGTCTGGATTATAGGGAGCTCAACAAGCTCACTATTAAAGATAAGTTTCCCATTCCTGTCATTGATGAATTACAGGATGAATTGCATGGATCAATTTACTTCACCAAGTTGGATCTTCATTCAGGATATCATCAAATCAGAATGAAGACTGAAGACATTCCAAAAACAACATTTAGAACTCATGAGGGTCATTATGAATTTTTGGTCATGCCTTTTGGCCTTACCAATGCACCTTCTACATTTCAAGGTTTGATGAATTCCATTTTCAAACCCTTCCTTAGAAAATTTGTGTTAGTATTTTTTGATGATATACTAATCTACAACAAGTCTTAGAAGGATCATGTTTAACATGCTGACAGGGTGATACAACTATTGCAGGAGAAACAATTATATGCAAAAAGATCCAAATGTTTCTTTGGAGTACAAGAGGTGGAATATCTGGGTCATATTGTATCTAATGAAGGAGTTAAGGTAGACCCTAGCAAAATTAAAGGCATTAAGGAATGGAAAATTCCCACAACCATAAAGCATCTGCGAGGATTTCTCGGGTTGACAGGGTATTACTGCAAGTTTGTTAAAAATTATGGGAGAATAGCAGCACCTCTAACAACATTATTGAAGAAAGATGCATTTTCATGGACTCTAGAAGCAACAAAGGCCTTCAAACATCTTAAAGAGGCAATGTGCCAAGCATCGGTCTTAGCTACACCGGACTTCACAAAACCTTTATTGTGGAATGTGATGCTTCAGGAAATGGAATTAGTGTCGTTTTAATGCAAGATGAAAGACCCATTGCTTTTGAAAGTCGTCCAATCAAGGGAAAGTTTTTACACAAAGCTATTTATGAGAAAGAAATGTTGGCAATACTACATGCACTTAAGAAATGGTGACCCTACCTAATGGGAATACACTTCAAGGTAAAAACGGATCATGATAGCCTTAAATACTTTTTAGAACAAAGATTATCCTCTGAAGAGCAACAAAAGTGGGTCACAAAGATGTTGGGTTATGACTTTGAAATCATCTACAAAAAAGGGAAGCAAAATGTGGTGGCAGATGCACTCTCAAGAAAGGATAAGGATGTGGAAGCATTGTTGTGCACCATTTCTATTATCCAACCAGATTGGATAAACGAAGCAAGGGAGGAATAGAAGAATGATGAAGAAGTGTGGGCACTTATTCGAAAGTTACAACAAGATTCCAGTACATCTGATACATTTAGCTGGCAAAATGATTCGTTATGGTACAAGATCGCTTATACCTTTGTAAGAATTCGCAACTCAAACAAAAGATTCTTATGGAATTGCACACTTCTCCCTTAGGAGGGCACTCAGGATTTTTAAAAACTTACCATAGGGTTAAGAAGGAATTTTTTTGGGATGGCCTTAAATTGGATATTCAAAAGTTTATGGCGGAATGTTTGGTTTGCCAATAAAATAAAGTTGAAACAATTAAGACCCCGGGTCTATTACAACCTTTATACATTCCAAGCCAATGTTGGGAGGAGGTTTCAATGGATTTTATCACAGGTTTACCCAAGTCTGAGGGAAAGAGTGTCATCATGGTGGTAGTTGACAGACTTACCAAGTATGCACACTTTTGTGCATTATCACATCCATTTAAAGTCAATACAGTTTCTACTGCATTTATGGAAACAATTTAAAAGCTACATGGAAACCCAAAGATTATTGTAAGTGACAGAGATCCCATTTTCACTGGAAATTTTTGGACATAATTATTTTCTTGTCTTGGTACTCAGTTAGCTCATAGCTCATCTTATCATCCTCAATCTGATGGGCAAACTGAGATAGTAAACAAATGTTTGGAAGGATATCTTCGTTGCTTTGTATCTGATAACCAAACACAATGGGTCAAATGGTTGCCTCTGGCTGAATGGTGGTATAAAACTTCCTTTCATACAACAACAAAAATGACCCCATTTATGGCACTTTATGGATATCAGCCACCATCCATCACATCATATTTAAGAGAAAATTCTAAGGTTCAAGCAGTGGAACATCACATCGAACATCAACAACAAGTCCTCCAACTCTTAAAGGATACCCTCGTGTTGGCATAGAATAGAATGAAACAACAGGCATATTAGCATCGCAGCGAGAGAAATTTTGATGTAGGTGATTGGGTATTCCTACGGCTACAACCATATAAACAAATGTCCCTTAAGCAAGCTAAGAAGGATAATAAATTATCACCTAAGGATTATGGTCTGTACATGGTGTTGCAAAAGATTGGTACTATGGCATACAAATTGGAGCTTCCTGCAGCGTCTCGAGTGCACCCAGTTTTCCATGTTTCATGTTTAAAGAAGGTTATAGGTGACAAGCTCCCAGTTCAAACAATATTACTAGAACTTGACGAAGAAGGAAAAATTATATTGGAACCGGAAGCAGTCACAGAAACAAGAACTCGACAACTACGAAATTGATCAATTTCGGAGTATCTCATCAGGTGGAAGAACTTATCCGCTGAAGATTCCACATGGGAGGATGAGAATTTTATATAGAAGCATCCAGAACTACTCAAGCGTTGAGGACAACACTTTTTTGAAGGAGAGAGGCATATTAGGTCCCTATAATACTAGTGATTACCCCATTACTATTGTAGTTGTATCCCTTATTAATATTGTTGTGCCCCTATTGTCCCTATATTTTTATTACTGTGCCCCATAGAATCCCTCTATTGTTATTTTTGTGGCTTTATATTATTATTGTTAGGTTGGTTGGGTTATATTGTGACTCCTTAGACTCCTATATATAGAAATGAGGTTTTGTCATTTGAATCATCCAAGAATTGTTCATTTGCGTAATGTAAAGGAGGTTGCCCCCTCGAAGAGGCTGAATTCTAAGGCATTGATCTCTCTTTTCTATCTTTTTGTAAGCTAGTTTCATAACATCCTCCCATTGGGGTTCAAGATTTAACTCCCCTTTGAATAACCAGGCTTGATGCCAGATTGTTGAGTGTCCAACCTTTTCTATCTGACTCAAATTGTATACCCCTCTTGCTTTCAAGTGGTTGATGATTCCCGGAGAGAGGGAAAAACCCTCATTACATCCCACCCATGGGTCCTGCCCCACCCTTACATGCTCTCTGTTACCCACCTGCCAGGAAAGCCCTTGTTCAATTATCTTGATTGAGTCTAGAGTTTCTTTCCACACCACAGATGCTTGCGAGTTTTTCTTTTCCGGCTTCCTGATCCACTCATCTATTGGAGTTGGATCAATGCATTTTCTTTTAACCACCAACGTCCATAGATTTTCTTTTGTTAACAACCTCCATCCCAATTTTGCTGCTAGAGATGGGCCGAAGGCTGTGAGGTCTTTGATACCCCATCCTCTCCATTCCTTCAGTCTTGCCACTTTCTCCCATGCCACCCATGGGAGAACAGAGTCCTCTTTTGAGCCAGCCCACAAGAATCTACTGCAAGCTTTCCTTACTCTTGCAAGAATTCCTTTGGGCACCCATGTTAGTGGCGACCAGTAGACCGGGATTGCCATGATGATGGACTTCATCAAAACTAGCCTTCCTGCTCTCAATAACCATTTGTAACTCCAATGTTTAATCTTGTTCTCGATTTTCGCCACCTACCAGAACCAGTCCTGATTTCTGTATGAGTCAGGCTTTAAATGGAACCCCAGGTATTTGAAACTATCTGACATCTTTTTTTCCTCAAAAGGAAGATCCTCTGCTATCCTTCTAGTTTCCACCCTTGAGAAACCTTCCAGTATCACAGAGGATTTTTGTTTATTAATACACATACGAGTAGCTTTTAGAAATAGCTCTAGGATAGATTTTATCTGCCGTGTTTCACTCCTGCTACCATTACTGAAGAGAAGAATGTCACTCCCTCCTTAGCACACCTAAAACTCGCTGACGCTCCATGTCACATAGTCTTATTCATTCATTTCCATGCATTTGAAACTAGTGCTCCCTTGTGTTTCCCCGACACTCCCTAACACTCCTTGTCATGCATTGGCACACCCTGGCACCTGGCACATATTGGCTCTCCCTATGTTTTAGCATCTCCTACATTCCTTGGCATGCTTTGGCTCTCCCAAGCACACCTTAGCACTCCCTGACACACCCTAGCACTCTAACATGCCTTGACTCTACCTAGCATATAACCTTGTCACTCCCTCCTTAACACACTTGGGACTCACTGTCACTCCCTATCACACACTCTTATTCATTCATTTCCATGCATTTTGAACTAGTTCTCCCTTGTGTTTTTGTGGCACTCCCTAACATGATACTGGTAAGACCTCTAGAGACACCTATAATACATACTCCTCCTTTGACTCAACATGAAGTTTTGATTTTTTCCACTTCCTTTGCATACCCTCCCTTCAACGACATCCTCACAAGAGAGCCCGAGGTTGAATATTACAACAACAAAATGGGGCACACCATCTTCTTACAGGGTTTCAAGGGAGGGGTATTGAAAATAACCATTTTATCCCCTACAGACCTTAAGATCTTCTCAACACATAAATTAAATGACAAATTGATAAATTGACCCAAAGATAGATCTCATCGTTCAAGGCCAAACCCAAATAGAAAGAATCAAACCATGGATTAAGCATTGGCATTGAGTTTTGGTAAAATCAAGGACCTCCTTTCAAGATTGTGACCTTGTTTTTAGCATTCTCAAATGGAAGGTCTAAAACCGACATTAAAGAGGGGAGATTTGCGCCTTAGCCTTTGCAACCTTTGCCCAAGATGAATATATCTAATGGACTAGCTTAGATATGTTAGGTCTTGGATTTCTAGAGTACCCAAACAATGCTTTTGAGGCCAACTCCCTAGCCACAACTAAAATTTAGTCCTATTTGAAGAGACAACTTGAACAATCCACCTAAAAAGAGACATTTTCAGTTCCTTTTGATTAATTTACAACAAACCTCAATGCCTCTCCTTTATTATTTTCCTCTTTCATTCTCCAACAAAAAATCATTAATCTTATATCATAAACACTTTATATAGGTAAGCATTGTAATCATTTTCCTCAACTCATGGGGTAAATTTACATCTCAACCCATGTAAGCGGACCTAAGTCGATGGCACAACCCATCACACTCTAAGATGGTTCCAGTTGTCTCCTCCAAACTATGGCATAACACACCTTACGACGCCAAATGGTTAAGTCATCTCTAACTTGTGGTCTTTTTTCCTTCATGGAACACATTCTAGCTAGTGCTCATTAAACACAATGCACTAACTCCACTAACACACACCAAAAGTCCAAGATACCATTAAGATGTGGCATGCACCCAAGTGCTTAGACTACACCACCATAAAATGCACCTTCAACTTTGGATATCCCAAAATAGTAATATCCTAACCCAATATGGCCTATTTGTTGGATTTGTATAATTTTCTCCTTATCAAATGCTTGCACCTCCTTGGCACTCCATGACAAATCTACTCCAATGGTCGCCTTCCAAGTTCCAACAGCTCCTTTTGAAACACGACATAACCATCTATATATGTTGCAACAACCTTGCCAACTTCTCTAGTGGCTCACACATGTATTTCACATTTGTGCTTCATCTTGCGAAGTGGTTGTGCCAAGGAGAGGGTATCAACATTGATCAAGGAATGTTCACTTAGTACTAGTGCCAAGTTTCCTTCATGCAACTCGTCAAATGTCTTAAGTTTGCTTCACAACTATTCCACCTCTTCAACCCTTGTTAAAGTCTTCCTAGACGTGCACTCTTGCCTCAAGTATAACATAACACTAGCGTCCCAAATGTGCATATTCATTCCATCTATTAATGCCTTGCTGAAATTGTGTTATCACACCGCTTAAAATGAAATGTTCACATCTTAAGGCAAAAACCTATTTTGCTTATGATAACCTAAAATATGCGAGTGACTAGGAGAGGACTCTGTTTTCACAAGATGAAAACAAAGGGTCTTACAACCCTATTCACACAACAATTTGAATTTATTTAACCTAGATAAGGATACATACCCCACCCCTTCGAAATTTGTCCTATAACTTTGAATTTTAAGAAACTAGCACTTGTTTTTAACTATTAAATCCATGTACTATATACTCCCTTTTGCTTGCACCCACCTAATATGCAAAAATACATAAATGTTTTAGTACAACCAAGTTAAAAGTACTTATTTCCTTTGAAAGATCTCAAAATCTATCTAATAAACTTTAACAACAAAATCATTGTATCTAAACCCTAACTTTAAAATTAGATAATTATTATTATTATCATAAATACCATGTGATAAATATTTTCGGAAAAAACCAAAAAAATATCTAAGAGTAAGAGTAAGAGTAGTTAATTGCTCAAATAAAACTAAAATTGTATCTATTGTTTTTGGCGATGGAAAATTTCAACATTTTTGAAAAAACTAAGTGTTAATTCATTTATGTCTGGGAAAATTTCAACATTTTTGAGAAAACTAAGCGTTAATGCATTTACGTTTCAGGACTAAGGAGATTTGTTCATTTTTCAAAAGGAAGGAGCCAAAACGTATGAATTCTGAAATTTCCAATCCCCTCTCTCAATCTCTCTGGATGTCCATAAACAAGAGGCTGTTGGGCAGGTGATGGTAAAACAGGTAGATGGTCCGAGGTGATCAATCTTTCTCTGCATATCCAACAACTTCAAGGCGAATACGAAAACTTTATGGACCCGAGTAACATTTAGTCACCGATGAAAATCGTCGGCTCTTCGCCATTCGTGATATGGCAACTTCAGGGAGGATGCTTACTGACAGTTTACTGCGCTTTCATGGGCGTGATGGGTAATTTATAAGATATTTTGTGGCAACGGACTGGTGTACACCCAAAGCGGAGCAGAAACCTCAACAGACGGGCAAAGATTTGCCGCCTTTCCAGTTTTGGAGATGTTGCTAATTTTTCCCTGAACTTCAGTGCTTTAAAATTATCAGTAAAACCTTATTCTCACAGCAGAAAATGGCATTGCCTAGGGGAACATGCGATGCACGATTCCCCAGCGGACGATATGCATGTTCGAAATTTTTATTCTATATTTCAACTTTTATTTTCAAATGCCACAAATGAGACCATGGCAAATTTTATAATCTTGAGAACCCGGTATCGAACCCCCACCATCGGCTCTTCAGTCTATTAATGGCACCAAGGTATGTTCCATTTGTAACTTCAATGCATTTTCACCCCACATTTGGTCTTCCACACAGAGAATACATGCACGTCAGGTTTCTGATTCAAAATCCATTTTTTTTTTTGCAGCCACGCCCCATGATCTCTTGTGTTGGGAGGCATCGTGCCACAGTTCTATTATTATCCATGTCTTTGATACCAATATCAGCCATATGCTTAATGCATCAGGGGTTGAGAGGGCCTGAAAGGAGGAGGTAATTAACCTAGTTGACCTTGAATTCCATGTAAGGCT
The DNA here is from genome assembly GCA_031772625.1 of Pinus tabuliformis. Classification (NCBI taxonomy): domain Eukaryota; kingdom Viridiplantae; phylum Streptophyta; class Pinopsida; order Pinales; family Pinaceae; genus Pinus; species Pinus tabuliformis. Next base: position 82,006,281 of record CM062806.1, on the reverse strand, counting down.
CTCTGTCTAAAAGTAGTTGTCTCCAAATATATAGGGCTAGGCATATATGGTGTGGGTAACAAAAGAAGGTAGCAAGGGACCTAGTAAAGTCTCTGTCTAAGTGGTGAAATCTTCCTGGATCTAGTAATATATGGAGTATTGGAAAGTGAAGTGCTACATGCAAATATTGCTGCTACCATTCTTTGGCACATCTATAGTTTTTTCTGATTATAATCCTGAGGGTGTGTTGATTGCCAGGTTGTCTTGGAGAGAGTGAGAGTATATGAATGCAGCTGTTAAGTAGGAATAATTTTCATTTTGTTGTTGTTTGTATGTTATTGCTTATGCTCAAAATTTCTGCTGTTAGTGGTGCTATTACCCACCTCTTCAATAGATTCAACAGGCTTCCAACCAGGTCGTAGCACCTTCCATGAACATACCTTGTGTGCAACCTGTAGATTGATGAATCACTGTTCATGGTATAAATTTATTTGGGTGGCTGATCCTTTCAACAAACTGTAAGATGTAATACCACTTGGCATCTCAGGTAGATGAAACAAGTTAGGAAGTTCTGTATGTAGTTGTGGCCACCATTTAGGTAGAATTGTCAAAATGATTGCTGACCGTGATGGCTGCACATTGAGAGATTGACGTGCATCCTGAATTTTAAAACTAACAGCCCCTAAACAACACTCAAGCCAGAACACCCTTGTTGACATTCATGTTTTTCAAATGCAGAAGTCTGTCCATCAATGTTGAGATTGCATTTAACCACAGCTATTTGATCTATACTGAGCATATTCATATGCATTTGACCAGATCAAATTCATATGCAGCCTCTTCATAAACATTGCTACCTTCATCCTACCTTCAGGAAACACTGGTGGCAAGGTACAAATTTTGTTGAGTAGCAGTAGAATGCTATGAGACCGTACTTGCCATACACCATATGTATCCATCCATCTGAAACTTATTGAGCACCATCCACAGGCATCTTTAATGACACTCACCGTGTACATCCAGATAAGGTTAGTTCAATTCCAGCATTATTCATATATGGCTAGATGAACAAAATCTATATTAGGAAAAATAGCATTTTGCTCCTGTACATGTGCATCTGAGCAAACTGTCAGTAGAGCCAATAACATATTTTATTTGAATGGTTATCCAATTAGGACAATTCAATGAGCTAAATTTATTGGAGTCCACAATTTTGGCACCTCTACAATTACCAGGTTTAGGCATTGTAACTTTTTGACAGTTTCAAATAGGCCAGCCTGTCAACAATCTACTTTTACAAAAATTGACACCTGTGCCAACTCTTGCCCAGTTGATCATGTAATGGAAGTCTTCATGTAACACAACATGATGATATTGATTTCAAGTAGCTAAAAGCATTCCTTCCTATTATATTGCTTACCACTTAACAATTTCTGGAACTTGGCATTGAATTTTATTCATTTCTGGTCCAGTCTAGTCTACCCAGGTGGTATATGTTGTCTTCACATTACTTTCTTGTTGTTGGAGATCTATCTCTGGAAATGGAAACTCCACTTCCAATAGACATACCAATTGTTGCAATACTGTAAACCATTTTGCATCTGTTGTTTAACACACTCAGTAGGAGTATAAATAAATGATGTAGCAATACTTACAAACATTCTGGCCAATGACCACTATCTCTCCAGTCTACCTATGTATCTCCAGCTTGTAAACACTACCAATGTTCTTGATATCCACAATGGTTTTTGTGGCAGAGTAATCATATGCATGATTGGGCTTAGGGACTTTTGGTTCAAGTACTACAAATTGAATTAGGTCCCTCTTAACATCCAAGGTTGTGAGGAGTCTGGCTTGGCCTTTGCTCTGATTTCCAACCTTAGTACATAGTTCTTTCTGCATATGCATGGATTCTTTTCTTTTTTAGCATATTCTCAAAATATGTCACTTTGTTCAAGAGGAGGAGGCTCTTGCTGAATCCTTGAGGTAGTAGGCTGTGTTTGTACTAATGCAGTGGAGGACAACTGATCTATTTTTTTGAGGAGATGCCATTTCTAAGACTCTTCTTGCTTGGCCTTCTCGCTAGTTTCCCCTGCCTTAGCAATTGAAATGACTTCACTGATTGGCCTTTTGTCCCCTCTCTTCTGATACACTATCCCTTTAGAGGCTGCAGTGGTGGATGCTGTAGGTTTTTGCTTCAAATAATAAGCAGGCAAAGCCTTCTGTACTTGTTACCAAGAATCCAATTTCACTGCTTCTTCTAAAAATTCATCTGCCTAATGCTTGTATGCTGATATTTCTCATCTTGCTTATCATCCCATGAGGATCATACCTCAAGCTAATTCCCTTCTGAAGGTCTAATGAACTCAACATGTTATCTACATAAAATGAAGCAGTCCTTGTCTTCACTATGAAAGGACCCACCTCCTGTGGTACCTTGAATGTTATTGAGCTCTTATTTTTGACAAAATGGACCTAATCATAGTCCATTCTTTGCCTGATAAATTCTAGTGATAAAATTCTCATTGTATGGAATGCAGGGAGGAGGTATGGTTGTGTTTCTAAACCATGATTATTGTGTAGCCCTCAAATCAAAGAGGTAGCAGTCTCCCTGCACCTGCCAGAGCATTATTTCCCATTTTTGGAAATGGACTCCTGGAGCTTGTTTATTGTAAATGAGTGTCTATTCCCAAAGACTCCTCACTTCTTAGAGGGCCCGCCATCAAATTACCCAATCCATGAAGAGGAGGAGACTTTCTCATTTGAGCATCCATATCTATAAAACCATTCTTCATACGATCTTGGCTCAATGCAACCAAGATGTCAAAATCAGGGACTTCTGCATGTCAAGACATAGAATTTGTCATGCACTTTCTTCAAGGTACCTCTTCTTTCATGCTGATAAGGGGTGTTACAAAGAACTGATCTAAAGTGTCATGTACTTCTTCTCCTAGGAGTTCTTCAAGCATGAAAGCTTCAAGCGTGATGCACCCCTGCAATTTCTTTTACTAGCAGATCTCTGTAGCTTCTTCATAATAGATAATCTATCCAAAGTTTACATCTGTCTTGTTCACAACTTCGTTTGTGAACAAAGCTATAAGATTGTCATCGATTTACCGAGGCTACAACATACTGCTACTGTATGGTAATGATATCATACATCATGCTGGACTAAAAAGAAACCATAAATGATGTTGAGCTGTATATGCTGAGAAGCCATACATGGGGTAGTGCTATATTAGGTTTGATGCCATATATAACTGACAAGGTATCCATCACCCATGTGCTGTTGTTCCATTTGCTGCCATATGACATAGGGCAACATTCTAAATTACACCATTGCTGCCAGTGGCTTTCGGCAATCCACTGTTTCTGCTAACACTACCATTTTATCTATTCACAACATCCAGTTCTCTTGCTGTCAATCTTCCTTTATCATACTCCTGTATATCTATTGTGTACAATTCTTGTCAAACTGTCACGGGCATGCTGTCCAATTGTTACTTTCATACAAGGATTTTGTCATGTTTAGATTGACATATGCATTATTGTCCAAAGTTACTTAGTCCAAGAACCTGTCTCTGAAAATAGATCAATGCCATGCAAGGTTTGATGAGATTAAGGTGAGACTGTCACCCTATTATTGTCAAGAGATATTGTTACATTATTACTACCAAAGTGAATAGTGTGACTGTCTTTCAGTCAAGGTCAAAGATGTACAATGCTTGTACTAATGAGTTGCATCTGAGTGAATATCTTTCATATATAAGATTTGGTTCTATATGATGCTGCCTGTACTTAACACTGCCATATAGAAAATATACTTCTAAACTGTAGCAAATTCATACAGTCTCAGAATATATATCTAGCTCCAGATATAATACATTCACTGTGCAAATTAAGGTCTTTCACATAGGATTTTCAAATGGCCTAATTTTGCAACTCAGAAATAAGACTTATTCGTTGTTCCAACTGAGAGGAATGAGATTTTAAAACAAATCTGTTTCTTCGGTGGTTCATAAGGGTTACAAGAGGACTGCTTAAAATGTCAGTTTGATAATACTGAGGGTGAATTGGAGCTCAAATAGTTATTGCAGAACTTGCCATCAGGAGTCTTACAACTGTCACAATGTTGTATCATCAATATCTATACTCTATACAAGATTTGGTCAGCTTGAGCTAGCGACGGAAAGCTATGCACCTCTAGTCTTCAGTCATGATAAATTAGATTGGTAATTTTGACTTCCAACAGTAGTACGATCCCTTCAACATATAAATTCATCTCCTGAATTTGCATAGGATGTTTGGTCTATTGTCCAAACTGAAACTTGTGCTGTTCTAGGAATATACGCACAGGGAATAGAGTTTTTAACTTCTACATTCAACAAAAGATACCCATCTTCTCTTTAAATAAGAAATAGTTCTCTAATAATGACAGCATGTCCTTCACATCTAGAAAAGGTAATATCGCGACCCTTAATGGACCCTTAATGGAGTGTGCTCAACCAACATTGAATAGGAGAAGAATGCGGCCCACAGAGAAGGTAACCCGACCTTATTAATGGCCAGAACTCCACATCCTTTCAAAGATGAAAACCTCTGAAAAAAGAGTAACTTCCATAGGTCGACTTCTAGACTCACTGTTGAGTCCGCATAGAACAAATATAAACTTCAGAACTGTACTTTCTTCTATCTGATGTTTCCTAAGCATTCAAGATATTATTATAGGCATTGGGCACCTGTGCTAACAATCTGAGTGGTGAAGGCTTGAGAAGAGGGTCTTTTCTCTTGGCCCTCCTACCAGGTCTTCACAACCAGCTGTACCTACAGCTTTCCCTGCAGCCCTGAACAGAGATCCAAATTATTTCAGAATATACACAAAACACTCTTACTTACCTCTGCACCAGAGGCCTAAGATTGCAAGAGATCTGAGCCAAAACTGCCCTAAAGCCTCGTAGCTGTCTGCCTTAGAACTGCAGCTCTGTCTCCAAGGAAAAATCACATATTTTGAGAGAGACTGTGGTCATATTACAGAGATTTGTAGATGGAGGAGACCATGGAGACTTATCTACAAACTCCACTTTGTGATTGCTTATCAATTAAAAGCATATGGTGGTATAATTCTTCTTTGGATCAAACAACTTTCTGCTAGTGACAAAAATAGGGTGATTAATGTTCCTATCCCATGGTTGCACAAGAATTGAACCTAGGGCTATGAATGATCCATCTACAAGCACATGAAGTATTTATTTCCAAAATGGAAAGACACGTATCAACATGTAACTGATTTCTTCTTGTGGGTATTGAACACTTTATAGCATTCCTATGTCCAATTGTATTTGGTGTCTTTCCTTAGTAATTGTTCCATCAGTGTGACAACTTCACATTGTCTCAGATGAACTTCATATAGTAGCCTATATGCCCCAATGTGGGATGCAACTGTCTTACAAACATAGGATCCTTCATATCCATAATTGATGCAATCTTTGCAAGACCTACTAGTAGACCCTTTGTGCAAATAATATGGCCCAATAATGTGCCAAAATGAGTGCCAAAGATACAATACTTAATATTTAGTGAAATTTGGAGTTTCTGAAATTTATTAACCACCAATATTAGGATTTATATGTGATATTTTAATAAGTTGAATATAATCTAGTCATCTAATTATACCTCTAGCAACCTATGGATAAACTCTTTAAATGTTCTGGAAACAATTCAAGAGAATACAACTAGTGCATTCTTTAAACCAAATGGCATGACTATATATGAAAAGGATCCCTATTCTATCTTAAATGACATCTTGGTCATATCCTCCTCTATGATATTCACTTGATGGTGTCTAGAAAACCTGATAGTGAACGTGCAGGCCCTTAATGGAGTGTGCTCAACCAACAGTGAATAGGAGAAGAATACGGCCCACAGAGAAGGTAACCCGACCTTATTAATGGCCAGAACTCCACATCCTTTCAAAGATGAAAACCTCTGATAAAAGAGTAACTTGCATAGGTCGACTTCTAGACTCACTTTTGAGTCCACATACAACAAATATAAACTTCAGAACTGTACTTTCTTCTATCTGATGTTTCCTAAGCATTCAAGATATTATTATAGGCGTTGGGCACCTGTGCTAACAACCTGAGTGGTGAAGGCTTGAGAAGAGGTCTTTTCCCTTGGCCCTCCTACCAGCTCTTCACAACCAGCTGTACCTACAGCTTTCCCTGCAGCCCTGAACAGAGATCAAAATTATATCAGAATATACACGAAACACCCTTACTTACCTCTGCACCAGAGGCCTAAGACTGCAAGAGATCTGAGCCAAAACTGCCCTAAAGCCTCATAGCTGTCTGCCTTAGAACTGCAGCTCTGTCTCCAAGGAAAACTCACATATTTTGAGAGAGACTGTGGTCATATTACAGAGATTTGTAGATGGAGGAGACCATGGAGACTTATCTACAAACTCCACTTTTTGATTGCTTATCAATTAAAAGCATATGGTGGTATAATTCTTCTTTGGATCAAACAACTTTCTGCTAGTGACAAAAATAGGGTGATTAATGTTCCTATCCCATGGTTGCACAAGAATTTAACCTAGGGCTATGAATAATCCATCTACAAGCACATGAAGTATTTATTTCCAAAATGGAAAGACACGTATCAACATGTAACTGATTTCTTCTTGTGCGTATTGAACACTTTATAGCATTCCTATGTCCAATTGTATTTGGTGTCTTTCCTTAGTAATTGTTCCATTGGTGTGACAACTTCACATTGTCTCGTCTTTCATTAGAGTAACAAAACGAACAATGAAGCAGACCAAAACTAAATCTAGAAATGAGACAACCTGATGTAAATCTCAGGAAACATATTGGGCGATGGTCATATGACGGGTTTTATTTATAATCCTGGGATAAAGGTGAACTCTCGTATGGTGAAAAAAACTCTCGTGTGATCCACTGTAGGAAAAAGAGGGAGATCTAAATAAATAACGCTCAAAAATCTAGTTCTGAAACCTTAAGTGCTGGACTGAGTGGCCTCTATATCACTCAGATAATATCCTCCTCCTCAAAAGCCAAATGATGAGAGTAAATCGAGCTCTTTGATCATAGGCTCTATGCAACTTCATGTCCCACAGAAAACACACATACAATCTCACACTAAAAGAAACTAGAAATTATTACACCAACATATTCTTGGGCCCTTTGGTAAGGGAGTTATGCCTAAATATTAGCTTTGATAAAAACAAAGAATTTTATTTGGACACCATAAAACAATTTCATATATTCAATCTCAAATATAATACATTCATATAGTTGGAGTCATATCCAACTAATCCAAACATGGAGATTGTGGTTGAGAGAATATCTCAACAATCTCCAACAAACCAAAACCAATTTACTAAGTCAAGTATTAATCTTAACACATTGTAGCTCCAAACTGGGCCCAAACCCTTAAGCAAGGAATGGGATGAATCCTTAGTAATCATATTTATTTTCTCTGCTGCAGTTGAAGGGATCATCCATTGTATATCAGATCCCCAGTCTGAGTCAATAGGGATCACTGCCCCATACATCGTTCTTCTGCTGTACATTTTGATATGATATAACCAGTATATTTTTATTTCTAATAAAGAAAAAACAGAAGCAAATCCTTTAGTCCACATTTTGACAGACATGCATTATTCTATCCTTCATCCAGCTCTCCAAGGTTTCTTCCAGATGTAACTAGTATATTTTTTCCTATTTCAAGCAGATCTTAGATCAAAATGGCAGTTGCATTATTTTTCCGAATGAACTTCCTCAGTTAGATGTATATTGAACCACTGTTATTTTTTTCCACTTGCTTTGGATTTCCTAAGCATTGCTATGCGTTTTTGTTTTTTAAATGAAAGTTCTTCCATTGAAATGCACTTGTACTCATACTTTCATGAGAATGAGAATGAATACAAAAATTCATCCAAACTACATTCCAATGCATATTCTCATTATTTAGAGTGCCTCTAATGCTGAACCTACAAATATTTTGTTGTTGTCACGGGCTTATGACTTAATGCTAGTACTGGGCACGTTTGAAATTTGATAGCTAATAAATTCTTGTATTAATTTGTCATCAAATATTTTTACAACACCTGTGATTTTGATCATATTTTAAATTTTTTGTTGAATTCCCCAAGTAGTAGGACTTCTTTTCTTATACCTAACAAAGAAATTCCAATTCAGGAATTAATCCTCATAAAACATATCACAACTCCTGATATTGGGACAGTGCAAACACCAGGTGAAGCTAAGCCTGACTTTGAGATTGTTGATGGTGAATCTGAGAAACTAGGGTCTGCTTATGTTAATAAGGAGGAGGTGCATACATTCCAAAAAATTATAAGTTTCAGTTGGTTGGAGTATGGAGCATGTGCTTATGGGACCAAATGGGCCAGCTAAAGCAAATGAACCTTATGGAGTTGGGTCCAGAATGTGAAACACTTATGGCTGACCTTCCTTGGGATACTGCAAAGTTCAAGGAGTTTTCATAAAGTATTTGTGTGCATTTGGTTGAGTGCATTCCTGCATTGAGAAAGCTTTAGCATAATGCATTATGATGTACTGAACATGATGCACAAAAGGATAAGGTAAGGATGGAGATGCATCCAGTGCATTCTCTGGAGCTCCAGTTTATTGGCATGTTGATTTGGAACAAGTTCCTCGGGGAGTGCCAACCATCATTACTGCCCATGAATTTTATGATGCTCTTCTAGTGCACCAATTCCAGAAAACTCCTCGTGGGTGGTATGAAAAGCTCATTGATATTGCAGAAGATTCCTTCGATGGACTTCGTTTTATGTTGTCTCAAGAACCAACAATTGCCAACAAGTTGTACTTAACTAAACACCTTAAGGGGCTTTCTCCATATGAAATATCTCACTGGAGCATGTTGAAGTTTACTCTCAGGCTGTTGAATTGGCAAGGAATATCGCTAAGAGGATTTCATCAGATGGTGGTTGGAGGCAACACTAATGGAACATCCTTTGGATTTGCTCTTCATTCGTATTTGTACATTCTTTTGCATGCATTGGTAGTTGCTCCAGCTTCCTCAGTGTTTCGGGTAGAACAAAAGATTTTGGGTGCTCATCTATTCTATGCTCAAGGTATTGTGTGGGGTTTTCTAAACCTTCTTGAACCATGAGATGGATGTCACAACTGAAAACAGGGGATTTACTGGACATTTTCACCATTCTACCCAGTTAACTTCTGAGACAGTTTCTGGGTAAACGGGGATGAGTTCTAAAAATATGAGAGAGGTTATTGTCAAGCACAGATTAAGGAACATTAACCTCTTTCAGTTTCTTACAGGTGTCACAGATTGGGAGAATCGAATGCATCTTTGAGCCCTAGTTTTTGGGATTCATAATTTTCCTGTTTAACACATATTTTTAAAATGCAGATCTCGGGTAAATAGAGACGAATCTCAAAAAACTGAGAGAGGTTTTTTCTCAGAACAAGCAGGTCTACAAAAACCTCCTCCAAATTTTACACAGCTGTCATGAGTTAGGAGATACGAGCTCCTGAAGTGACCCCTAGTTTTCAGCAGTCTAGTCCATTTTTCATGGCAGACAGTTCCAAACTTCAATGTAACTGCTGCTATCTTTGGAAATTTGGTTAGATTTGACCTCCTGAGCCTGGGGGAGAATTCTTTCCTATATAATATTGTAATTTTAATGTGTAAATGGTTGGATTTGGGTGAATTGTAGCACTGTTCTGAGCTCCTGGGGCTGCTGTAATCATTTTCCTGAAATTCAATAAAATTGGGTTTTGCAAGCTTAGATTCAATTTGCAGAGATTCTTGTGATGTATTGGCTATTTTTTGTCTTCTCTGTGTATGTATTTCTTTATTTTCCAGGTCTTTCATATATATTTAGATGTTTAGATTGAGAAATGTGTAAGAATTCATTCTCACAATGCTCTGATTTTTGCCTTCTAACATGTAAAGTCTTCTGCATGGTTTCAAGGTATTCTACAGCTGAGACCTTGATGCCCCACTGAATGTTTCTCTTTCCATCCCACTACAATGACAACCCTCTGATTTTGGCACAGTCCATATGTCTATCTTGCCTCTGTTGACGAATTCCAGAGTGGATTTCCCAGATTTGTTTTCTTTTCAGACCTCTTGACTCCATGCCCAATGGATCTCTTGACTTGTGTTGCAAGGAACCAGATTCAATCATTTTACTTTTTAATCCCTAATCTAGCCCCCTGAGTCAAATAGAGGTCAGATCTAGTATTTGATCCAGAGAGAGCCCTCTCTTAGGTTGGAAGTGGCTAGTTACCAACCTAGAAGCGGTTTGAAATGGTTACCTCTGTGGTTCCTGTCCTCAGCAGCTCAGCTTGGAGGCAATTACAGAGCATTAACATTGTGCACATATTGTTTTGTGTGCAATGTTACAATAATGCATTGCTTGCTATAAATTCACCATTTTCTTATGTTGTGCACATACTAGCTTATGTGCAGGAACAATAAACTGCTCGAAATAAATAAACTACTTCATGCTTTGCACAACACTCATTAGTATTACATTGCCAGAGGTAAAAGTGAACATGGCACATAACTATTGATTGATTTCATCCCAATCTCTCATTTTCATCTGTGTTTTCTCCTAAATGTACTAGATTTGTGGGACCAAATCCTTGGTATTGGAAAACTATTGCACCCATTGGGCCCACGATATCTTCCTTTTTTCCACTATTGTGCACATAAACCTATGTGCTGATGTAGGTCTTCCATCCCTTTATATTTGTTGGAAAAATCATAAAATCCTATGAGTTGGAACCTAATTTGGATGCATTCAACTACCTTCACTCAATCTCTAAAGTTATCTGAATCCATGAACCAAAAATCAGAAATTAAGAAGGCCCTAACTGTAGCAAAAACTTGAATAATTACAAAATAATAGCAAAGATATGAAGACAAGCAACAACAAAAAATACTAGTGATTTCAACCAGAACTGGATACTGACTTTGAAGAACAAATGTAAATGCTAGTAGGAAGTAGTTTGTAGCTGAGTAACCCAGAAAATAAATATGATACAAAGGAATTCTTCTGAGAAGGTATGGATGCCAACTCAGGTCAAATAAACAGCAATATGGATGCTGCCTACCCCAAATAGTCTCTTCCAAAATCCATGCAATAGCACACTTCACAAACAACTTCGTCAAGGTATGGATGCCAACTGAGGACCAAGGCAATATGGATACCACCCTTGCCCCAAATGGTCTCTTTCAGACCGCCTTCATAAAAAGCCTCTACTCCAATGTCTAATGGTCATTTTATAGTTAGTCTTCCCACTTTTCGTAGAAAAGAGGAGCTGCAAACTTTGATTAGTGACACTTACGAGTGAAAGTTGTAACCAAATATGCATGGAGTTACAAAGGATTTTATGATGGGAGGGACATAATTTTTAGCTTTTCGGGTTACTTTGAAAATGTTTACACCATGTTTGGGCCTTGCGGGTGCTTCGTGAGATGTGGGGTGCATGGTGTATGGTTGGACCATGCTCTTCCATGATGGACTTGGACATTGGAGGTGGTTTACTATTTGCTGCTAGACCTTGTTTGGATGTTTGAAAGACATTCTTCCTTGAAGTATTGGATAAGTATGGAGCTTGGTGACTTCATGTTGTTGATGCATGAAGGGATTTTACGTGCTTGGAGTAGAGTTGGGTATTTTAGAGGAGGTTATTGAGCCCTAGATAGCACGGGGTTGCTTGGTTGCTTGCATGGAGGTTTACACTTGACATGTGGACTCTTGGGTTGAGGGAGTGGATATGTAGGTGTGGGAATCCTTAAGGTGACACATGACCTTGGATATGCATTGTCCTTAAGGAGACACGCGACCATGGAGATGCATTTGAGCTTTGGAGCTTTGGAGGATTGTTGGACCTTAGGGAGTAGTGCTCGTGCCATGGAGGCCTTGCTTGTTAATCATTGTCACCTTTGAGCCTCACACGTGTCACTTAGAGTAGAGTGCTTCAAATGGGTGGACCTACTTGTGTCTTGCAAGTTTGCTTGTAGTGGACTAGGTCCACTTGTTATTGTAAAGCCTTTTTACCTCTCCTATAAATAGAGGAAGGAGTGAGTTGTTATTATAGTCGATCATGCATTTGTGCATATTCCTTTTCATACTTGGGTTAGAGATGTAAGAGTAGTGCTACTTTCTCTCTCTCTTTCTTGTTCAATCTTCTTTGTACTTTATGTTTTTGTCTTAAGGTGCTAGTGTTTCTTGGAGCATTCACTTGAAAACTTCATATATATAAAGAAGAAATGAAAGATGTGGGGTGCATGGTGTATGGTTGGACCATGCTCTTCCATGATGGACTTGGACATTAGAGGTGGTTTACTATTTGCTGCTAGACCTTGTTTGGATGTTTGAAAGACATTCTTCCTCGAAGTGTTGGATAAGTATGGAGCTTGGTGACTTCATGTTGTTGATGCATGAAGGGAGTTTATGTGCTTGGAGTAGAGTTGGGTATTTTAGAGGAGGTTATTGAGCCCTAGATAGCATGGGGTTGCTTGGTTTCTTGCATAAAGGTTTACACTTGACATGTGGACTCTTGGGTTGAGGGAGTGGATATGTAGGTGTGGGAGTCCTTAAGGCGACACATGACCTTGGATATGCATTGTCCTTAAGGAGACACACGACCATGGATATACATTGGAGCTTTGGAGGATTGTTGGACCTTGGGGAGTAGTGCTCATGCCATGGAGGCCTTGCTTGTTAATCATTGTCACCTTTGAGCCTCACACGTCACTTAGAGTAGAGTGCTTCACATGGGTGGACCTACTTGTGTCTTGCAAGTTTGCTTGTAATGGACTAGGTCCACTTGTTATTGTAAAGCCCCTTTACCTGTCATATAAATAGAGGAAGGAGTGAGTTGTTATTATAGTCAATCATGCACTTGTGCATATTGCTTTTCATACTTGGGTTAGAGATGTAAGAGTAGTGCTACTTTCTCTCTCTCTCTTTCTTGTTCAATCTTCTTTGTACTTTATGTTTTTGTCTTAAGGTGCTAGTGTTTCTTGGAGCATTAACCTGAACACTTCATATATATATATAGAAGAAATGAAAGATGTGGAGTGCATGGTGTATGGTTGGACCATGCTCTTCCATGATGGACGTGGACATTAGAGGTGGTTTACTATTTGCTGCTAGACCTTGTTTGGATGTTTGAAAGACATTCTTCCTCGAAGTGTTGGATAAGTATGGAGCTTGGTGACTTCATGTTGTTGATGCATGAAGGGAGTTTATGTGCTTGGAGTAGAGTTGGGTATTTTAGAGGAGGTTATTGAGCCCTAGATAGCATGGGGTTGCTTGGTTTCTTGCATGAAGGTTTACACTTGACATGTGGACTCTTGGGTTGAGGGAGTGGATATGTAGGTGTGGGAGTCCTTAAGGCGACACATGACCTTGGATATGCATTGTCCTTAAGGAGACACACGACCATGGATATGCATTGGAGCTTTGGAGCTTTGGAGGATTGTTGGACCTTGGGGAGTAGTGCTCATGCCATGGAGGCCTTGCTTGTTAATCATTGTCACCTTTGAGCCTCACACATGTCACTTAGAGTAGAGTGCTTCACATGGGTGGACCTACTTGTGTCTTGCAAGTTTGCTTGTAATGGACTAGGTCCACTTGTTATTGTAAAGCCCCTTTACCTGTCATATAAATAGAGGAAGGAGTGAGTTGTTATTATAGTCAATCATGCACTTGTGCATATTCCTTTTCATACTTGGGTTAGAGATGTAAGAGTAGTGCTACTTTCTCTCTCTCTCTCTCTCTCGTTCAATCTTCTTTGTACTTTATGTGTTTTTGTCTTAAGGTGCTAGTGTTTCTTGGAGCATTCACCCGAAAAATTCATATATATAAAGAAGAAATGAAACCCATGAACACAATCACAACCTATCATATAATTCTCCATGCTTTCAAAAACCCTAGATAGGGAAAACCAAGAGAAACCCTAGCTCCACCAAAGATACTCCAACAATCAATCTTTTTGAATATATTTTTGAAATATCTTTGGTGGAGCTAAGGTTTCTATTGGTTTTCTCTATCTAGGGTTTTGGAGAACTTAGAGCATTATATGATGAGTTGTGATTGTGTTCATGGATTTCAGTTCTTACACACACATATGAAGTTCTCAACTGTCCAAAATTGTGTTATTTTAGATTTGACTTCCAACTTACCACTACCTAGCATACCTTGTCACTCCTATAAATTGTGTTATTTCAAAGATTTGACTTCCAAATTTTCATAAATACAATGTCCTCAAAAATATAGTTGAACACTTCCATATTCATAATTAGATCATATTCCAAGAATATATACATTTGTTGTACGGATCAACAATTGTCTCACGAACAACAATCACATCACAAGTGGCAATTGAACTTGGTTGGGGAGGATATTAATTTATCCTCTCAAGTTCCTGAGTTCTTTCTGCTATCAAATTGAATCGGAACTAGATAAAAACCAGATAAAAAAACAAGTTGAAAAACATATATATTAATGTGCATCCATATGAATCACAACCATTATACAAAAAAATTTCCATTTAACTTGAGTTTTCTTGGAAACAGATTTGGAGGTTTCCCAACATGAAATTCCTAAAGAATATGTTGTCTTGAAGCCAAGCATGCACCATATCATAGTTAAAATCTAAAGTCTTTGGCACCCTTAAACCTGGCACTAGTCTAAGAATCCTATACCATACTAAGAGCATATTTGTGCTAAGAGAGTTCACCATGCATTTACAACCACATTTTTTCTTAAGGGTGAAAGTGGTTTTGTGCCACATAACTCTGTTTGAAGGACAAATATCCATATCATAAAACAGAGGCAAGCTTGAAATGCTTGTTCTATAGCTAGAAGTATTGTTATGACATTGTTCACAACTTTTAAGTACTTTGTTGAAGGACTTCAAAAGAATGTAAAAGTGATTTAGTGGGTCAGAATGTTCAATGATGGGTATTATTGTGAGATTATTTGCCCAACATGCTCCTATTAAATTGAAAATGGGGTTTTCTGTTTATTGTTTGGGCCAAATATTGTAACAGCAACATTAGTGCATTAAAAATGCTAAAAGGTCACTTTCTTGTTAATTTGACCATGAATATCTCTTTTACAAAGCAATATTTATTAGCTCTGTTTACGTTAGTGGTTTGATAAGAACATTTCTACAGTCTCTTCACTGAATTTCTTAAAGATTTTACATTTATTCTTTTTGACAAAAAATGGCTAACATTTTACCCTGGCTAAGTAAGGATTCTTTAAATAATCTTCTAGCTTGGTTCCTTTTTGTTCCATCTAAGCTTGGAAAAGTGTTATGAATTTACATTGAACAATGTAAGAATCTAGTCTTTTTCAGAAACAATCAAGCCAACTCTTTTTTGCAAATTACCTACCAGTTCTGGACATATTCTTTGAAATTTCTATGCTTAAGGTGTTGGATTTAGGTAAGTGATGCGCAATGCACACCTACAGTTCTATTGTTCACCTATTAGACCAATGAAAATTATAGGCAAACTTGGAAGGGTGTTGGACATGATTGTTCCAACCATACTCTTATTGGCCTGCAATACATATATTCATAACACATACCTACAATACTATTGTTCACTTATTCAGCTAGTGCATATTGTAGGCAAACTGTTAAATGTTGGACTTCGCTGTCTCAACTCTCAAGTTCACAAACCAACACTAAAGATGCAACATATTGTGTGCATCCTTGGATATGTTTGAGATTGCAAGTTAACTGTTTAAATAAATGCATGTATAAAACTTCTATATTAGCAAAATAACCATAAATATTTGTTTCTTGCATTTTGGGCTGAATTCACAATAGTATGTTAAAAAGTGTCATTTCAATGTCTGGAAATTAGGATATATAAATGTGAGATATATACTCTACATCTTTGGGTTATCTCTTTTTCAAATTTGAGCTCTTTTAGGCTACATGTTAATTGTTTGAACTTTGAACTTTGAAGAAATTCCTTAATGGACTTCGTAAATACTCAAATGAATGGACTTCGTAAGGCAGTGGTATCATAAGTTGTGTTATTTCAAAGATTTGATTTCCATATTTTCACAAAATACCAATATCCTCAATAAATACTTATATGTATAATACTTATGTTTAGGATTATATATGTGTTGGAGCAGTTCCTTTATGTTTTACTATAACCCTGGTGTTGACAAGCTTTAGCTGACTTTTATCATCAATTGTTCATAGAATATGCAAAAGATTTCATTGTCAAAATGTGGCAAAAATTACATTTCTTCTGATTTCTTTTTTTATTGTACATGACAAGATAATCATGTTGTAGGAATGAGGTATCCTATATGCTGTTTCAATTTGTGGATATTTTTTTTTCTCTCATTTTTTTACAAGGATGTAGATTTCATTTTCCTGTTGATGGTTTTTGCATGTATCTTATCTAGCCCCAAATGCTGGTAATGGAGCGGATCTTGAGAAATAGTCGTGGACATAGACTATCAGAGATTAATGTTACAATACCACTTCCACTTGGTATTAGAAAAAATTTAAAGTTTTGTGACATAAAGAAGAGTTATTTAACGACAGGGTTGAAAGGGCAACCTCATGCCTTAGTTCTAAGTCATTTATTTGTGTTTCTTAGCTGTAAGTCATCTGTTTGATTTTGAGCTTTACCAGATCAATTATTTCACTAATCCAATATGCATGGCTTGTATTTCTCACCCAATGTTAGTTACTTGACATGGTTGATATAACATTCAATTCTAGGCCAGTTTTATTTGAAGTCAGAGATTTCATTGATTAAAAGGATGTTCATATTTTGATTGGTTAACTTGGAGCTTGATTTTTTTTGTTTGTAAATTCCACGTGGATGTTATTTTTCCAGGGTGAGCTCTTTGCACCAGTAACGTCAGATGAGTCCTAGAACATAGGTATACAACAAGCACATCTTTGGCCTTTGTTGTGTATCTGTTATTCTTTATATCATTGATGGATGGTTATTAATGATGTAAAATAGAGGATGGGAAGGTCCTAACAATTCTCTTTACAGAACAAAATAAAATGGAGTGGTAGAATTGTGATTTAAAGGGTGAGCCAGAAATCAATACTTGAAAGGTAGAACTTGAGAATGGCAAGTTATCTAATATGGATCTAGAGACATGAAGACCGTGGAAAAAAATGATGGTATTGACGAGTCTTCCCAACAAATAAGCTCTAATTGTTAGACCACTGCCCAAATTTCAGTTATTTGCAATGGAAATAATGACTAGTTTTATTTGTATGAATTGCGACTTTGACCATTGTCCTATTCGTTTCTTATGAATGATTTTGATTTGCAAACTCCAACTAGTTTGTTGTGAAACTAATTAAAGCTTTGATGACAGACTTATAGTTTTCAAAGCTCTTTTCGAAATCTATTTTCTTGAGGAAATTTGTCCTTTTTACTTTAGGTACTGTAGATTGCTACTGTGTGACATATGCTATGATATAATAGCCTGGATAAATAGACAGAAGTGTCGTACAACATAGTCTTTTTTTAAATCTAAAGAAACAATATTTCCAAATACAAAGTTTATTAATTAAGAACATCTTTTAGATTTCTTAGCTAAGTTTTGATCATATTTCAGTAGGAGATTTTGTGTACGCTGATATTGTGTTGTCTCTTTGGTTTATGTCAGGTAACAACGGTGAATAAGGAATGTGTTCTTGAGTAGAAGGCATACATCTTATTCTACTATCGACAGGAAAATCCATGGTTTTCAGGCATGGCAACAAAAACACAGATGTCAGTGGGATATCCAAAGTCCGTGTTGGATGAATTTAATACTAGTGATGATTTTGATTCTTTGTCAGATAAAGAATGTCACAAGTCAAATTCAAATAAACAGAAGCAGCTCAAGAATAAAGGTGAAGTTATTGCTTTCTGTCCAAGTCAATTTTTTTTATTTGTTGGTTGCCGTCATGTTTTCAGTGCGGACTTGTGAAATTCCAAATTGCATGTTGGTTCAGGTCAAAGGGATATATATATATATTATCATATGTCGTTTATGGTTTCCAGAGATCCGTGTTACATTTGTACAGAAGTTTAGATATCATTTAGATATCTAAACACCAAACGACAACAACATTGAGAATTTTCTTTCACTCAACCTATAACATATTGCATTTGTCTTCATCAATGCTCTTCTTCCATATGCTATCCACTTATGACATTCCCTTTGCAATATTTGGTGCATTTGCTAGTTATAGGTCATTAATAGGTTATAAATGTCTTCAGAGTTTCACTTCTAATTGAATATTCAATTGAACATATTGATTTTCTTATACATAACTATTTTTCTCTCCACCCACTTTTCATAACTTTCATAACCATTAGGTAGGGACCTGCAACTTCAATGCTGCTTTGCTTGTTTAGTAAAATATTGCCGAGACTTTAATTTATTGAAAGTTGTAAAATTTATAATTTATGAAGTTTCAAGGTCTAATTTTTAAGAGCCTAATTCTTTAAAGGGTGCTAGCTCAATGGAAGAGCACTTGCTTTACAAGCAGGAGGTTGGTGGTTCGATTCCATCGTGCCCTGACATTCATATGGAGTGACGATGATCAATTTTTAGCGACAAAGGCTCTTTTGACCATCACCAATGAGCTTTGGTGACATTTTTCGACCCTCACCAAAATATGAAATGGTGACGATCAACGAACGCCACCATATATACGCATCAATAGTGACGACCCTCAAAGGTCCGTAATCATAAATCGTTGTTGTCTATATGAAATAGTGACAGTCGCTGTCCATCATTATAGTCATTATTCGTGACGGACCTTGAATGTCGCCACAACACCTATACTTCTGGCAATGTAGTTTTTGGTGATGGCCAACGAATGTCACCATATATATCTACCAATAGTGACGAACATGGAATATACATCACAATAAATCGTTGTTGTTCATATGAAATGGTGACGGTCACTATCCGTCATTATAATCAATATTCGTGACGGACCTTAAATGTCACTATAACACTTATAATTTTGGCGACGCCACCTTTGGTAACGTTCAGTTTTTGGTGACCGAGGCTATGGTCCGTCATCATTGCTCATATGAAATGGTGACGGTCGCTATCCGTCATTATAAATCATTATTGGTGACGGACTTTGAATGTCACTACAACACCTATACTTTTGGTGACGCC
Source organism: Pinus tabuliformis (assembly GCA_031772625.1). Taxonomy (NCBI): domain Eukaryota; kingdom Viridiplantae; phylum Streptophyta; class Pinopsida; order Pinales; family Pinaceae; genus Pinus; species Pinus tabuliformis. The sequence continues at coordinate 81,987,071 of CM062806.1, read as the reverse complement.
ATCTTTGGTGACGTTCAATTTTTGGTGACGGAGGCTATGGTCCATCACCATTGCTCATATGAAATGGTGACGGTCGCTATCCATCATTATAAATCATTATTGGTGACGGACTTTGAATGTCACTACAACACCTATACTTTTGGTGACGCCACTTTTGGTAACATTCAGTTTTTGGTGACGAAGGCTCTTTTGACCGTCACCAATGAGCTTATGGTGACATTTTTTGCCCCACCAATGTCACCAATTCCAAGAAGTGAGCAACAACATTGGATACCACATCCCGAATAGCAACAAATTTATTCTAAAAAAGAAGGGTGTTTACATTGGTCACCAATTGCAAAAAATAGTCTTTTATTTTCAATTTTATAAATGTAAATGCTAAGTGAACCAATCTGATCCTTTGCAGGGGGAAGGCATGGGGAAACATGTCCAGAATGGTGTTGATGGTATTGAAGCCAAGTGGAAGCCTAACATAAGCTCAGATGATCATTTTTTCTTAATTTGGGCTTAAAACAGACTGCTACAAGATTTCCTGTAGTACTATAGGATGTCTTGGTTTTACTACAGGATGTCCTGGTTTACTACAGGAAATAGGTTGAAAGCTATAGGAGGGTAGGAGAGGTGGAATAAAGTGTGGGAAAGGTGTCTGATGGTGGGATAAGGCATAGAGGAGGTGTACACTACCCAAGGCTCAACCCAACTCTTCAAGATGGTTGGATTTGCTCAAGGGAGATGTCCACTTTTCTACAAAATATAAATTCAGATTAGGGGTTGGTAGACTTGGGTAGTATGGGTGAAGACAACTTGGATGAGGCTGGTGAAATGAGTTCTCCCTGCAGATCAGAAACTCCTGCAACAACATACATTATTTCCTTCATTTATGCATAACTTCATTTACATATGGAAAAGATGAGTTGAATTTAGGAAAAACAGAGTTATTGATGGCTAATGGCGAAATCTGTGAAATGCAATGCTTTCTAAACTACAGCAAATTCAAAAAACAAAATGGCAATTACAGGTGCTTCTAAGGATTTATAAGCAATAATATAGTCAATCAAGAACCCTAGCCATGCAATGATTTAAAGAGACAAATCTATTTTTGGAGCTGTGAGAGTGGGACCCTCAAACCATGATCTCATGAGGGAGATGAGGAAGATGCCACTATCAAAAGATTTTTTGAAGTATTCACTTTCACTATTGTACCACTGATCTAACTTTTCAACTAATGGGATCAAAACTAAACAATCATTCAAGTTTTGCAAATGGGATAAAACATAAATAACTTTAGCAGCTTACTATGAATGTATTCTAAGCATACATATACAAAAATAAGAAGAACTTCTTCTGCTAGGGTTGGGACCTAACCCAAGAGCTTCAACCCTCTAAGTCAACTCAATGATGGATCAAAGAAACCCTTTCCATTATCACCAAAATGTCGAAAATAACATGAGAATAATAGTCACAATCTTATGCTCAAAATTGCCTCTTGGCTATAATGAAAAGTCGAATCCCAATGAGGCCCTAGGCCTTTTTATTTATAACACTGAAGCTAGAAATAACTTCCTTAAAATTAGGGAGGCTTGGCTCCCAAACTGAAGATTAACTTGTCTTCAACTATCACTTGCTTGGCTGCCAATGAACTCGGTGCGCTTGGCTACTTGTAACCCTAAGCTGATGAGATCTGGTGGAGGAATCTTCGAGTGATTGAGGAGTTAAGGAGAGAGATCCAATCTCGTAAAATCCCTACTGCTTGTTTACTTCGAGTTCCCACACTTAAATTAGCCAAAAACTGCTCCAAATCCTACAATTAATGCACATTAAGCCACATGACATAACATCTCACCTTTATCCTTCTTTAAGCAAAATATAATAAAATATGTATGGATTATTGGGCAGTTCCATTTTGTTGTGTGCACTTCCACCAGATTGGCCACCTTCTACACAATTTCTTCACTCAGCTGTCGGCCGAGTAGGGGCACATGGTTCGCGTTCCAAGCCCTCCTACCCCCACTCCTCAGCTCTCTACCCTGCCTCCGATCGATATATCAGGTACTCCACTTTCCCATTTGCCTCACATCGTTAACTTCGTGCTTTCTTCTGATACATTTGATTGACTCTCTCATTTGTTGCCTCCATCATCCTCTTTTTAACCTCCCATTTCGACTCCCGGACTTTCTTCCTCTCTTTTTACCTTCAGCTCGAAGGAAACCAAGGAACCTCTTCACTTCTTTTCGCTTTGTCTCTCGTCGTGCTTGCTCCCCATATTGCCTCTAATTCGTGGCCCTCCTCTTTGGTTTCGAAGGTGGATGACCTCGATACCCTTCCCTCTCTTGACCATGAGCTCGAGACCTTAAATTTTTCCCCTTCGGTCCACGGGTGCCTCTTTCCATTATGAGTGTGAAACCACTGAGCTCGTTTACTTCTGCCTCCTCCTCCCGGCTTCATTTTATCACTCACTGGAAAAAGCGGGCTCCAAAATTTAAGAAAATCTTTGTCTGTAGTTCAAAGGACGAGGCAGATTCCCCCGGGGTGGACAATCTATTGGGTATTGATCGTTTTGATTCCTCATCTTCTCCAAGTGATAATACTCAAGCCCTTAGACCGACTGCCCTGGTGGATGGGTTTCCCCCATGATTATTCTCTCACTAAATATCAAGGGTCTCGAAGCGCCGCACAAACTCAACTCTCTCCGTGGTTTGATCTGCTTCTCATTCTCCTTCAAGAAACCATGATCCCGTGGGAAAATACCTTGGATTTAATCATTACACTATGTCCTAAATGGCTCACTTGTGCCACCAACGCTTCAAGTCTCTCTGGAGGCCTTGGTGTTGTTTGATCCTTGACACTTCTCATTGAAGGCATACATGTCATGTGCATGCATTATACTCTTAGGACAACCACTGGGCTCCTCCCACCATCTTTGCATTCTGAATTCTTACGCGCCATATTCAAACAGAAGATGTCACTGGGATCATGTTTTGGCCTCTGGTTTGCTGGACATTCCGTCCCTTATTATTGTTGGAGATCTCAACTTTACACTGGGTACTGAGGAGATTTGGGGTGACACTTCTCGATCGGATAAATTGGCTCAATATTTTCAGGATTTGATGGCCTCCCATTCTCTTTCTGATGGTGTCTCTCACCCATTGGAACCTACCTGGCAGAATGGCCAGACTGGCTCTTGTGGTATTTCCAAACGGCTCATCCTTTTTCTCATTAGTCATTATGTTTACAACAGAGTGTAGGGTGTGTCATCTTTTATTATTCCATCCTACTTCTCTGATAATCTGCCGATTATTCTGACTTGGGAATATTTGGATGCTCATCGGCTATACCAGTTTAAATTCAATTCACATGGGATTCAATCACATGCATTCAACGAGTTGGTTTACCGGGTTTGGTCACTATATCCAGCCCTCCCCCTATCGGGTTGTTTAAATTACCTTCATGAGAAGTTATTTGCATTGAAACTGGAGGTTCTTCACTGATCCAGAGCATAGAGATTATCAGAGATTCACGAACTATTGGACATTGAGGAATGTCTTCGGTTATACAACAATCCTTCCGACCCCCTCTATTTTTCAGATCAGTATAGAAACATATTTTAGAACTAGAGGAAAAGAAGAGGGCCATCCTCTTGTCACAGGAGGCTGCAATTTGACTTAAAAGTCGTGCAACATGGGTGCAATTCGGCGATCAAAATACTAAATTTTTTCATCTCCAAGCCAATGGTAGGAATCAGACTAATGCCATCTGCGACTTTTAGAGTAGTGATGGTCATTTCCTCGAGACTCAATATGAGTTGAAATCTGAGGTGGTAAAACACTTCAGTAACTCCTTCAAGAAACAACTGGACTTCTCGGCACAGATCAATTGCCTGGAACATTTACCGAATATATTTTCGAGGGAGGACAATGATATATTGGGTAAGACCGGTTAACAAGGATGAGCTCTTGGCTGTTTTGAAGGAATTTCCCAAGGACAAGAGCCTGGGACCTGATGGATGGGTTACACTTCTTTAATCTTATGTCAACTAAGCTTTTGGTTGTTGTTGAAGAGGCCCGAATCCTTGGATTCATTCCACGGGGCCATCAATGCCACATTCATTGCCCTCATTTCAAAGAATTCTCACCCCCTTACATTCGCTGACTTTCGACCTATCTATTTATATAACTTTGTATATAAGTTGATATACAAACTCATTGCTTGTAGGATGAAGGGGATCTTGTCCACGCATATTTCTCCTGAAAAATTCGGCTTTCTTGAAGTGAGGCTGATTCAGGATGCCATTGGCATCACACAAGAACTTGTCCATTCGATCAACACTCGACATCTCAATGCCTGTCTTCTTAAGGTTGATTTGCACAAGGCCTTTGACTGTGTGGATTGGGATTACATTAGATTGGTTCTCTCAATATTGGGCTCAACTCTCAAAAACTTGGTGGATTTTGGCATGTATCACTTCCACAAACTTCGCAGTTATTATTAATGGATTGCCGACTAAGTTCTTCCGGGCATCTAAAGGATTGAGGCAAGGATGTGCTTTGTCTCCCCTCCTCTTTCTCCTTGTCATGGATAGTTTGAGTCAAATGATGCGGGTGGCTCTGGCGCTGGGCCATATTCAGGGTATCGTCATCACAAATCACTACCCGATCACTCATCTAATGTTCATTGATGACCTTTTATTTGGGGGCTCAGCGAATATCGAGGAATGGACCTATATCCATAGTATCATGCACTCTTTCAATTTTGCTTCTGGATTAATTATGAACTGTGACAAATCTACTCTTATCCGTGGTGACTGTAATGTGGATGATATCCAAGTAATTTGCAACCTTTTCAAGATCGGCTTTGTTGGTTTGACAACGAACTTGGTCAAACAGTTTTTGTAACCAATTTAGTTTTAGTTATGTAACGGGTAGTTTAGTTATGTGTAACGGTAGCTGTTCACATAATAAATCGAATACCATGTAATGAAAACTCATCATCGAATAAAACAGATTCACATATTCAGTTTCTATTTCTTGGTCTTTGGTCTTCTCTCATTCTGTTTCTTGCTGTTCTTTCTTTCTTCCTCTGCTCTTAATTCAATAAGTGGTATCAGAGCTGGACAAAACTCCTGTGATCAAACCCTTGTCATGATTTATCCCTGAGGACGGCTGAGGCTTGAAGAATACGCTGAAGGCTGAAGCTTGAAGAATACGCTGAGTGTGGACGGCCCTGTGGAGCGTTGAGGCTTGAAGAATCGTGGGTGATTAATCCCTGAGGACGGCAGAGTGGCTGTGCGTTGAATCCCTGCTCCTGTGGACGGTGCAGAATCCAGAATCGTTGGAGTGTGGACGGTGCAGAATCCCTGAACGGCAGAGTGGCTGTGCGTTGAATCCCTGCTCCTGTGGACGGCAAGAACGTTGTGAGAATCGTGGGTGTGGATCCCTGAGGTCGGTGTGGACGGCGTTGCAATCCCAGAATCCGGCGTGGACGGCAAGAACCCTGACGGTGTGACCCTGGCGTTGAGGCTTGAAACAGTGTGGACAGCGTTGCAATCCCAGAATCCGGGTATCGTTTTTTTTTAAGCAGATTTTTTTTTTAAAAAGAAAAGAGAAGGGTTTTGCAGAATTTTTTAAAGGATAGCAGATTGCAGAATTTTTTAAAAAAGATAGCAGTTTGCAGAATTTTTAAAAAGATAGCAGATTGCAGGATTTTTTAAAAAGATAGCAGCAGAGATTGAAAAGGGTGTTGTAGTTGTTTTTTTTTTAAATATTGTAGAAGAACAAGCACGAAAAACAAAAGGGTTTGCAAGGGGAAAGTTTTTTTTTTTTAAAAGACTGAAACCCTAGGAAGGAGGAAAATGGCCAAGATGTCGAATGCTAGATTCGAGGTGGAGAAATTCACCGGAAAGAGCAATTTTTCTCTTTGGAAACTGAAGGTTAAGGATCTGCTTGTGCAACAAGGGTTGCACAAGGCACTGGATGGGGTTACTAAGAAACCCACAACCATGACTACTTCAGACTGGGAGGACTTGGATGCTCGAGCTCTCAGTACCATCCGGCTATGTCTAGCGGATGAAGTTCTCTTCAACATCGTTGAAGAGACTACAGCGTCAGGTTTGTGGGAAAAGCTTGAAAACCTTTATATGACAAAATCATTAACTAACAGAATTTATCTGAAACGACAATTATACAGTCTTCGAATGAAAGAAGGTTCAAGCGTTGCAGAACATTTGAATGTTTTTAATACACTAATTTGTCAATTAACAGATATGGAAGTAAAAATACAGGAAGAAGATAAAGCCATAACCTTGCTGTGTTCTCTGCTTGAATCATGGGATCACTTCGTAACCTCAATCAGCTTCAGCGCTGCTGATTCTTTGAAGTTTGAATCAGTGGTGGGAGCTCTTCTGTCTGAAGAGGTACGAAGGAAATCCAGCACTGATACAACTGCATCAGAAGCCATGGTCGCTAGAGGATGCTCAAAGGAAAGAGGAGACAAACCAAGGGGGACTTCCAGGTCGAAATCGAAGGGCAAAAAGTGTAAGGCAAAATGTTGGAGCTGCGGTAAAGTTGGACACTTGAGGAAGGACTGTTGGAAACGGAAGGAATCCGAAAACCTGAAGAACGAAGTGAATCAGGCTGATTCAGGTATTGTAGACGAAGTTTTATCTGCTGAAGATTTGTGTACGATAGATGAAACTTCACCTGAATGTAATGTCTCTCAGAGTTTTGATAGCTAGCTGTTAGACTCTGGTGCTTCGCATCATATGTGCCCACATAGAAACTGGTTTACTTCGTATGAAAATGTAAACGGTAGTTCTGTGTTTATGGGTAACAATATGTCATGTCAGACTGTTGGGATGGGAGATATCAGGATTAAAATGTATGATAACACAGTTAGGACGTTAACTAGTGTTAGACATGTACCTGATTTGAAGAAAAATTTAATCTCTTTGGGAGTGTTGGATTCAGATGGTTATAAGTTTACAGGTCAGGATGGCGTCTTGAAAGTCTTCAAAGGTGCCCTTGTGGTTATGAAGGCAGAGAAGGCCGGGAATCTTTACAGGTTAAAAGGAAGTACTCAGGTCGGTGAAGCAGCGGTTGCGTCAGAAAAGGAAGAAGTAGGTACTCGTCTGTGGCATCAGCGTTTGGGTCATATGAACGAGAAAGGTCTTCACATACTGATGAAACGTAAATCTCTTCCCGGTCTGAAATCCTTGAATTTAGATTTCTGTAAACATTGTGTGTATGGGAAACAGTGTAAACAGAGATTTAAAGTTGGCAATCATAATAGTAAAGATGTTTTAGACTACATTCATTCTGATCTGTGGGGGCCTTCCCCTGTTATGTCATATGGAGGTAAACGTAAATCTCTTCCCGGTCTGAAATCCTTGAATTTAGATTTCTGTAAACATTGTGTGTATGGGAAACTGTGTAAACAGAGATTTAAAGTTGGCAATCATAATAGTAAAGATGTTTTAGACTACATTCATTCTGATCTGTGGGGGCCTTCCCCTGTTATGTCATATGGAGGTGCATTGTATTTTTTAACGTTCATTGATGATTACTCTCGTAGAGTTTGGGTCTATATGCTAAAACGAAAAGCTGATGTATTCAATGTCTTTGAACAATTTAAAGTAATGGTAGAGAAAAGAATAGGCAAGTCTATTAAATGTCTAAGAACTGACAATGGTGGTGAGTTCACTTCTGTTGAGTTTGAACAATACTGTAAGGATGAGGGCATTGTTAGGCACAAAACTGCTGTTTATACTCCTCAGCAAAATGGTGTTGCTGAGCGTATGAATCGGACTCTTATGGAAAGAGCCAAAAGCATGATCAGCAATGCCAACTTGCAAAAGGAGTTGTGGGCAGAAGCAGTATCTACTGCTTGTTATTTAGTTAACAGATCACTTTCAGTAGCAATTGATTGTAAAATTCCTGAAGAAGTCTGGACAGGTCAGTCTTGTGACTATTCTCATTTGAGGATATTTGGCTGTGATGCTTATTCTCTGATTCCGAAAAATCAGCGTTCAAAGTTAGATCCAAAGTCGAAATGTTATGTCTTTGTTGGGTATGACTATGCAGTGAAAGGATATAGGTTGTGGGATCCTACATTGCGGAAGATAGTCATTAGTAGAGATGTAACATTTGATGAATCCTCTTTGTTAAAATCAAATGTTGAAAGAATTGAACAGGAACAGGTATCGCCGTGTCAACGAGTTCAGTTGGAGGCTAGATCTTTCGGTGACAGTCGAAAGGAAGGAGAGACTTCTGGAGACAAAGGTGTTGAAGACACAAAGGAAGCCGTTGAAGCTTCTGAACCAGTGCAAGTTTCTGAACCAGTTCAGCAACCAGTCACTCTGAGAAGATCAACAAGGGAAAGGAAAACTCCCAAAAGGTATGAAGATTCTGCTTCATTTTTTGCTTTGGTTACTGAAGATGGGGAATCGTCTTGTTATCAGGAAGCGATAGATGATACAGATAGCGAAAAATGGAAAAAGGCTATGGAAGAAGAAATGGACTCCTTAGCCAAGAACAATACCTGGGATCTTGTAGAGCTTCCTGAAGGGAGAAGTGTTGTTGGATGTAAATGGGTCTTCAAGCTGAAAAGGAAAGTTGATGGTAGTATCGAGAGATATAAGGCGAGACTGGTAGCAAAAGGGTATTCTCAGGTTGAAGTTAGATGTTAAAACAACTTTTCTACATGGTGATTTGAACGAAGAGATATATATGGAACAACCAGAAGGTTTTGTACGAGGTCGCAGCAGAAGATTAGTTTGCAAGCTCAGGAAATCATTGTATGGTCTGAGGCAGTCTCCCAGACAATGGTACAAGAAGTTTGATTCCTTCATGGTGAGCCAGAACTTTATAAGAAGTGAGTATGATCATTGTGTGTACTTCAAAAGTTTCAATGGCATATTCATTATCTTAGCTTTGTATGTTGACGATATGCTTATTGCAAGCAAAAGCATGGAAGAGATTAACAGGTTAAAGGCTCAACTCTCTAGGGCGTTTGATATGAAGGATCTTGGAGCAACAAAACATATCTTGGGCATGGAGATACATAGAGACAGGAAAAATGGTAAGCTTTGGTTATCACAGCAGAAGTATGTGGAGAAGGTACTTGAAAAGTTCTCTATGAATAATGTGAAACCTGTTAATGTTCCCCTAGCTTCCCATTTCAAGCTTTCTTCGGTTTTGAGTCCTAGAGCTGATGAAGAAAAGCAGTATATGTCTCATGTACCATATGCAAATGCGGTAGGCAACTTGATGTATGCGATGGTATCTACAAGACCTGACATTTCACATGCAGTTGGAGTTGTCAGCAGATTCATGGCAAATCCAGGTAAAGAACATTGGCAAGCAGTGAAATGGGTGCTTCGATATCTAAGAGGCACAAGAGATCATTGCATCGTCTTTGATGGTAGTGAAGGATCAGTCTGTGGATATGTAGATGCTGACTATGCTGGTGATTTGGACAAAAGAAGATCTACTACAGGTTACGTCTTTACTCTTGCAGGTGGAGCAATTAGTTGGATGTCAAAGCTTCAAGACACGGTTGCATTGTCCACTACCGAAGCTGAATATATAGCTGCTTCAGATGCCAGTAAAGAAGCAATCTGGTTAAAGGGTTTGCTCGATGAAATCGGAAGGACGCAGGAGAAAGTGAGTGTACTTTGTGACAGTCAAAGTGCTATTCACTTGGCCACAAATCCTGCCTATCACAGCAGAACCAAGCACATTGATGTGAGATATCATTTTCTGAGACATGTGATCGATGGTGGAAAAGTAGCTCTTAAAAAGGTCCACACACGAGAAAATTGTGCAGACATATTCACAAAGCCAGTTACAGTAGAGAAGTTGCGGTGGTGTTTAGCTTCTCTTGGCTTGCAGGAAAGATGATGAATGGGAAAGTTGTTGTCAAGGTGGAGTTTGTTGGTTTGACAACGAACTTGGTCAAACAGTTTTTGTAACCAATTTAGTTTTAGTTATGTAACGGGTAGTTTAGTTATGTGTAACGGTAGCTGTTCACATAATAAATCGAATACCATGTAATGAAAACTCATCATCGAATAAAACAGATTCACATATTCAGTTTCTATTTCTTGGTCTTTGGTCTTCTCTCATTCTGTTTCTTGCTATTCTTTCTTTCTTCCTCTGCTCTTAATTCAATAGGCTTCACTCCTATAGCTCTTGGTTTGTGTACCTTGGTTTCAGAATCGAACCCAACAAATATCACATTCAATATTGGGATTGGCTCATCGATCAATTTACACATCGGCTCTGTGGGTGAAAGCATCGATGGTTAACGTTTGGTGGTAGGATCACACTGATTAAATCTGTGTTTTAGAATCTGGTGATATATTGGATGCATCTATATGAACTTCCCATGGAGATGATACACAAGCTCGACACAATTATGTCCATATTTATGTGGTTGGGTACCCTCAATGAAAAAAAAAACCACTTGGTTCGGTGGAGTGCCATCATTAAGCCGATAAAGGATGGTGGTTGGGGCCTCCTAGATACTCATATTTTCAACCTAGCTCTGATCATCAAGAATAGCTGGAGGGCTATGTCTGCAGACAACATTTGGTCTCAAATTGTTCGGGAAAAATATATGTACGGGCTACCTTTTTTCTTATGGATTCTCAATCTCGTTTGAGACCTTTGAACATCTGAAGAAGTATGCAAGCTAATTTGCAATGGATGTTGCCCTTTCTGTATTGGGAGGTTGGGAACGACTGCGAAATTGAAGTTGGTTTGGATGTCCTCTCTGGTTTTGTTAGGATTCATACTCTTTCGACCCCTGTCATTACTACTCTACATGGTTCGGACATCTATTTTTCACAACAGATTCATACGCCTCCTCCATACCATCGTATTGGACTATATTGGAATTCGGCGACACACATTGGACTACAAGGTGGATTGGCTACCGAATGGGACACTTATATCGACAACCTTTCAACATCAGACATATTTCTTAGTGCACATGCTGATAAGATGATTTGCAATGGGGGACTAAAGGGGGGACAACCAATTGTCCAAGAACTTTACCACTCCATCCTGAGTACCATTCAAGAGCTAGATCCGTGTATTTTTTATCAGGTTGATTGGGCTTGGAGTATCCTTCTGAAAGTCATTTGGTTTGGATGGCTTGCAATCTACAATCGCATCCTCACCTAGAATAATCTCATCAAAAGGGGCTTTTGTGGTCTGGGTATCTGCTCACTTTGCAAACTGGGGGAGGAAGACGTGGATCATCTTCTTCACAACTGTCCTTTTTCCAATGTTGTTTGGGACGGAGCAGTGGATACATTGGGGATCATCCAACCGACGCCCTCCTCCTTGCTCAACAACCATCTATCAACCTGGTTCTCCAATAGATCTACTTTCTTCTCACTTTCCTTATTCGTCATTTGGTCCATTTTGGAAAGGCCAAAACACCCTTATTTTTTAGAATAAATTGTTACTGTTTGGGCTGTGGTTTCAAGGCATTTCCTATTTCCAACTCTACTGTATATTTAATGCGCTTGAGATGCAGGGGCGATAGCCACATACAACGCGCGCCGTGATGACTATCCTCCCTTAGTCATCACGGCGTGGGTTGTATGTGGCTATCGCCCCCTGCATCTCAACGTGCATTAAATATACAGTAGAGTTGGAAATAGGATCCGCCGTGGTTGTTTCTCACTTCTTGGAATTTGGGCTAACATTAAGAATGAAGTCGATCCGAAGATTCACTCTCTGAGACTTGGGACAAACATTCCCAGTGGGATATTTTGACAGGGCTTGCTAGAACAGACATTGTGGTTGTGGAGCGATTATCACATTGACTCCCGGTAAATATTTTCACTTTTGATGGGAAGGGGGACTTGGGACAAACAACATGGTTAAGTTCATTGCCCTTTGGGGTGTCCTCACATGTGCTATTTGGCTGGAACTTGATGACATATCCATTTATTGAAATGCGAAAAGGATTATAGACTGGGCAAAGGAGTACACTCTCTTACACCCCCAAACTTATCCAAATGGAAGCGGAAAATTAAGATTATGGTGTGCTCAATTTGGACACATCTATCGAAACAGAATCATATTGCTGACCTCCTTTCTAAAAGAGGTATATCACTAGAACCTGCTAAAATTCAATTTGTTTCCTATGAATAACGATCACTCGTAAACGCTGGCTTCTTGTATCACTCATTGTCTTTCTTTTCATCGCTTGAAATCAAAAGTAAAAGTTGATAACACTAAATTATACTTGTGGACAATCCACTGTTATGAATTTCGTAATTTCTCATAGTAAGTAGCCACATAGCTAGCAGATTATAATTTTGAAAGGTCAGCAGACAACACTCGTTCAAAAAGGTAAAAGATGAACACACTGATTTGTTGATATATCTATAATAGTATAGGAGACTTAGTAGAGAACAAACAATCCTCTATCTGAAATACGTATTTTCTTCTTGTTTCAATAATAAAAAGATAGCGTTTTGTTTTTTTTTTTTTAACCGTATCAACATCGTGAATGGGATTGATATAGTCATCTTATCTCAATTCAAGGAGAACAAGGTGAAATCCATTATACGATTAATTAACAAAATATCCAAATTTTAAAATAGCTCATAATTTGATTAGATAAGTTGTCACTTCTTCAATATCACCGACGAGTTTTCCTCCCATCGATGGAAGATATTTCTGGTGAATAGTTGCTAGTAGATTTGATTCCGTCGGAGTCAATTTCCCCCTTAGTTATATTTATTTTATGTTGTTGATGGTTGATTTGTTAAGGTGTTTAGCTTGTGTCTTTCGGTTTTCTTTACAAGGTCATTCCATTTTAGTTTCTTTCTTCGGTCTCCCTTGGTGTTCTTTCTTTGTACACTTTTACTGTTCTAAGCTTTTACATTAATTATGATGTCTGAGTGACTTATAAATTCCAAAACAAATAAATTGAACAGAGAGACAATGTTATGTTTTGCCACAGGACCTGAGCACAAGGAAGCTACAATTGATTTATGAGAACAGAGTATTACACATACTCACAAAAGCTTTGTATTCATTAAAATAAAACTGTTGTTACAAAATTATTCTTCCTCTGCATAAGGGATTACACCAAGAACATTTCAACAAAAAAAAATTACTCTGTCCCCTTTTGAAAATATTTACACTGTTGTGTGTAAATTTTTCATTTACATTTACTGCTGTAAATTAAAAAAAATTACATGGATTTACTGCTGTAAAATTTTCTCCTTACTTTTCATTCCTCACTCACGAGCTGCTGCATATTTCTATTTCTTCAACGAACACTGCATATTTCTATTTCTTCAAAGAACAACCATTTGCATTTTACACTGCTGTGTATATTTCACATTACATTTCAAATAAAACATTACATTATATTGGCTGATGCGAATTTTTTTTCATTGCTCAACAAACAAGGAACAATACCCACGCTGGTGCTTCTTTCTTCATTACATGCTCCCCTTGTGTTTTCTTAACAAAAAAAACTTACGCATATACTTTCATGCTTTTACCTATCATGCTCCCGTGAATAATTAAAAACAATAAAATAAAAATACTATTAGCTATGCCCATACTTCCGTCACTTAAAATTAAAAACATTTACCTACAATCTACGAACAACGTAAATACAATTAATTTCTTCATTGCAGTAAATGGCGGTCAAACAAAAACTTCACGCAATGTCATTCCCTGCAAGCCTGTATGCAGCTTTGGCTTTAATCAACGGACATAATCCATCTTTGCAATCGGACAAATATCGCTTGCCCAAACAAAACGAACGTTACGTCCCGATAAAAAGCTGTTTTGCAAAACGTACTGGGGACACGCGTCAAATGGTAATTGTATCGGGGGCGTTTGAGAGAATACTACCAACTTGTGAAAAGCGGTGCGATAAACGTACTAGTGGTTTCCAAAACAGCGCTGCAATAAATGCCGCAGTTGGAATTATTAATATTTTAACACTCCCCTTTAATTTCAACTACTGGATTATCAGTCATACCCAAACATTTCCTCAAAAATTCGAAACTTTTCTGTTCCAATGGCTTGGTCAGAATGTCTGCAACCTGTTCCTGAGTCCTGCAATGTTTTAAAACAATTTCTCCATTGCTTACCAATTCCCTGATGTAATGAAACCTTGTGTCAATGTGTTTCGTTCTCTTATGAAACACCGAATTCTTGGATAAAGCAATGGCTGAGCTATTGTCACAAAAAATCACCGTTCCTTTTGCCTGCTCTTGGCCTAAGCTCCTTAACATTCTTCTCATCCAAATTGCTTGACATGCTGCTGTTGTAGCTGCCACATATTTTGCGTCTGCTTTAGACAATGCTACAATAGGCTGCTTCTTAGAAGCCCATGAAATGGCTCCTGAACCCATGTGAAAGATATAACCGGATGTGCTTTTCCGATCATCTACACTTTCAGCCCAATTACTATCAGTGTATCCAATTAAATTTGAACATTCTGAGACAGTATATAAAATGCCAAACCTTTTAGTACCTTTAACATACCTCAGAATCCTTTTTGCTGCCTGCCAATGTGCTTCTTTTGGCCTCTCCATGAATCTGGAAATTAAACTAACAACAAACATTATATCTGGCTTAGTTGCAGTCAAATACATTAGGTTTCCAACTATGCTCTTGTATAAACTAGGATCAAAATCCTTGCTGCTGTCCTCCTTGCTGAGTTTTAATCCCATCACTGTGGGAGTGATTGCTGCCTTGCTGTCCTGCATATTAAATCTTTCCAATACTTCATTAACATATTTTGCCTGTGAGATAAAAATTCCATTTTCATTTTGATCTACTTCTATTCCTAAGAAGTATTTCAGCAAACCCATGTTAGTCATTTCAAATTCTTCTTTCATGACTGTTTTGAAAATTTCAATGAGATGATCATCGTTACCTGTGAAAATAACATCATCAACATATAACACAACAATCAGTATTTTACCATCTTTTTCTTTGATGTAGAGGGTGGGTTCTCCCTCACACTTGTAAAATCCATTTTCCAGTAAATAGGAATCTATCCTACTGTACCATGCTTTTGGCGCTTGCTTCAACCCATAAAGAGCTTTCTTCAATCTGCACACTTTGTGCTCTTGCCTTTCTTTTCATAGCCTAGAGGTTGTTCAATGTAAACCTCTTCCATTAACACTCCATTTAGGAATGCTGACTTCACGTCCATTTGGTAAAATTTCCACTTGTGTTGTGCTGCTATGGACAACACTGCTCTCACTGTTTCCATTCTAGCAACCGGTGCAAAAGTTTCTTCATAGTCTCTCCCATACTGCTGTTTATATTATTTGACTACAAGTCTTGCCTTGTGTCTTTCTATTTTGCCTTCAACATTACTCTTGGTCTTATAGACCCACTTAACTCCAATGACTTCCTTTCCTTTTGGTAGTTCAACCAAATCCCATGTCTTGTTTCTTTCTATGGCATTCATCTCCTCATCCATAGCTTCTATCCATTTCTTATCCTTAATTGCATCTTCGAAATGAATAGGGTCATCAACATGACAATATAAAGCAAACAAAGAATTCATACCTTCATCATAAATGTCACTTAAATTTCTGAACTTCTTACCTCTTTCATTTTGTGTACAAGTGCTTGAAGAAGCACTTGAATTTCCTCCTTGTGGTGTGCTTGTAGAAGCACTTCCATTTCTCCTCAAGGGTGTCTCTTGTTTCCTTTGTGTTGGCGCTGCTATTTGGGAATGTATTTCAGCCATCTCCTCATCATCTTCATCATGAGACAAACAATTTTTAACATTCACTGTTTTCTCTATGCTTCCATCCTAAGCTTCCTCCTCAATGAACTGAACATCTCTACTCACAAAAAACTTCTTGGTAGATGGGATATACAACCTGTAAGCTTTGGATTCCTCACTGTATCCAATGAAAATACATTTCTCCCCTTTGCTGTCCAACTTCTTCCTTAGCTGATCTGAAATGTGTGCATAAGCCACACATCCGAAAACTTTCATGTGGGTGACTCCTTGCTTTCTCCCACTCTATGCTTCTTTCGGCACTCTGTTCATCACTGCTTTTGTAGGGCATCTATTTAAAATGTATACTGCACAGTGTACAGTTTCAGCCCAATAATCATTTGGCAAATGCTTTGCCTTTAACATACTCCTCGCCATATCCATGATTGTCCTGTTCTTCCTTTCAGCAACTCCATTTTGCTGCGGGGTGTACCTAGCTGTAAATTGCTTATGAATTCCATTTTCTCTACAAAAATGCAGAAATTCTTTGGAGATATACTCACCTCCTCTATCAGTTCTTAGAACTTTGATATGCAGCCCGCTTTGGTTTTCTACAAGTGCTTTGAAATTTCGAAATTTTTCGAACACTTCACTTTTGTTCTTAAGGAAATAAACCCAAGTTTTTCTAGTGAAATCATCGATGAATGTTAGAAAATATTGGTTGCCTGATAATGATGGGGTTTGCATCGGTCCACATAAATGTGAGTGGACAATTTCTAAGGGTGCTTTTGCCCTTATGCTTTTCCCTGATGGAAAATTTTCTCTGTGTTGTTTCCCCAAGATACAACCTTCACAAAGGCTGTCTGGTTTCTCTATCAATGGTAATCCTCTTACCATTCCTTTTCTACTCAACAAGTTAAGACATCCAAAGTTGAGATGTCCAAATCTCAAGTGCCACAACCAATTTTTATCCCTTGGTACGCTTTGGAAGGCCTCTTGTGTAACTGCTGCAATTACTTCTTTATTTTTCAAATCTGCGCTTATTCTGAGAGGGAACATCTTGTTCCTCGTCATCTTCACTTCAGCAATACATCGTTTGTTGGGTGCTCTATCCATGATGGTGCATACACCATTCACAAAGAAAACATTGTATCCCTTTTGAACAAGTTGTCCAATACTCAAGAGGTTACATTTCATTCCAGGAACATAATAGACATCTGCTATAGTTTTTTTTTCACCTTTCTTTGTAAATATTTTAACTTCTCCTTTTCCCATAACAAAAATTTTACTATCAGTCCCAAGTGTGACTTGTGACTTCACACTGATCTAAAGCAGAAAACAAGGCTATGTTTCCTGTCATATGGTTACTGCAACAGGAGTCTAGAAACCATATATCTTCACTATTTGTTTCAGCCATGTTACAAGCTAAAAGCACATTATCTTGGCTGATATTTTCTCTAGTGATATTTGCACTAGATCTATTATTTATATCATGCTGCTTCTTCCTATATTCATTTGCATAATGCCCATATTTTTTACAATAATAACATTGGACATTGGATTTTTCATACCTTTGTCCTTGAGCATGATGTTGTTCACTTTGTTGACTGCTGCCTTGGCTTTGGTTTTGATTTGGATTGTTGCCTCTTCCTTGAGCATTCGCTGGACTGTTCCTTCCACCTCTGTTTTGGCTACTGCCTCTTCCTCTCTTGCTTCCTCTGCCTTGACCTCTTCCTCTTTCAATGGACATCTGGGTCTTAAAGGCCCGTTTTAGAGATGAGTTTTCATTTCTACTCAACTTCTGCTCATGTGTTATCAGTGATGCATGAAGTTCATCAACTGAAAAGTTTGTGAGATCCTTTGTCTCTTCTATGGTGGTGACAATCACATTGAACTTTGAGGGTAGGATCCTCAATAGTTTCTCCACAATCCTCATTTCTTCAAGAATTTCTCCATGAAATCTTATTTGCGTGACTAGACCAATAACATGTGTGAAGAATGAGTCAATATTGTCTGACTCCTTCATGCATAGATTTTCAAAATCTCTCCTCAGTGACTGTAGTTTTGCTGTCTTCACTTTCTCCATGCCTTGATAGGCTGTCTTGAGAGTTTGCCATGCTTCTTTGGATGTCTTGCCTGCTGCTATCCTTGGAAACACACTCTCATGCACTGCTTGATACAAAAATACGAGGGCTTTTGAATCCTTCTTTCTATTGCTCTTCAACAGATCTTTCTCTGTCTCAGTTAATCCATTAAACTCATCTTCATTTCCTGGTTCTTCAAACCCATATTCAACAAGTTCCCATAAATCTTGTGAGGCAAACAGAGCTCTCATGGTTATTGCCCAATAGTCATAGCTTTTCCAATTAAACTGTGGGAGCTGGGTACTAAAAATACCCATGCTAGTGCTAGTGCTGGCGCTGGAGCCAGCCAGTCTTGCACTCTAAAGTATGGTTCAAAATATTTGATTGTGTGTTTAAAAATCACTGACTGTCTTCAACAGCTACACAAAAAAACTTTGAGAAATACCTTGGATTCTTTTGACTGAGTCTTCACTCCGCTGGAGAAGCTGCTGCAACAAAAATCCTTCCTTTAGCTTCTTTGACACCTTCAAAGAGCCTGGACAAGCTCTGATACCATGTTGGGAATTTTCTGGTAAATTCCAAAACAAATAAACTGAACAGAGAGACAATGCTCTGTTTTGCCACAGGATCTTAGCACAGGGAAGCTACAATTGATTTCTGAGAACAGAGTATTACACACACCCACAAAAGCTTTGTATTCATTAAAATAAAACTGCTGTTACAAAATTATTCTTCCTCTGCCTGAGGGATTACACCAAGAACATTTCAACAGAAAAAATACTCTGTCTCATTTTGAAAAGATTTACACTGCTGTGTGTAAAATTTTCATTTACATTTACTGCTGTAAATAAAAAAAAATTACATGGATTTACTACTGTAAAATTTTCTCCTTACTTTTCACTCCTCACTCACGAGCTGCTGCATATTTCTATTTCTTCAACGAACAACCATTTGCATTTTACACTGCTGTGTATATTTCACATTACATTTAAAAAAAAACATTACATTATATTCGCTGCTGCGAATTTTCTTTCATTGCTCAACGAACAAAGAAAAATACCCACGTTGCTGCTCCTATCTTCATTACATGCTCCCCCTGTATTTTCTTAACAAAAAAAACTTACGCATATACTTTCACGCTTTTACCTATCATACTCCCATGAATAATTAAAAACAATAAAATTAAAATACTATTAGCTATGCCCATACTTCCGTGACTTAAAATTAAAAACATTTATCTACAATCTACGAACAAGAGTGAATACCATTAATTTCTTCACTACAGTAAACAACGGTCAAACAAAAACTTCACGCAATGTCATTCCCTGCAGGCCTGTATGCAGGCCTGTATGCAGCTTTGGCTTTAATCAACGGACATAATCCATCCTTGCAATCGGACGAATACCGAATGCTTAGACGCTTGGATTATCTGACTGCTTGTGTTGTTTACACGATTTCAATTTTCCTTTCTCACCCTAAATATATAGCCTTGGCTTGGTTTTTTAGATTTAGATTCAATTTAGGAATGATTTGTTATCAAGATTATGTTAAATTCACACGTCTTGTTATCAAAATTGTATAAGATTGGGTAAAAGTATGTTATCTTCATAATGGACTTCCAACCACTTTTCTCATAAATTTTAAATTTTAAATTTAATAAATATTCCAAATTAATAATAGAGTAAAAGCTTATTTTTATTTGAGGATGTTTTTTTACAAAGAAAATAACATCTTACTTTCATTAATATAAAAGTAGATACCTTTTCTGAAAAATATAACAGGATTCTTACTGGAACATACTAATGAAACTTTGTATCTACCGAAATTCCTAAGAATCTAAATTGACAAAAAAGGAATTTTTTAACGCTTTCTTCTCTTTTATAAGAAGGTATGCTAAGAGCATAATTCTGAGGACAAAATTTGCAGCAACGGAGTGGAAAGGATAGCAAGAAAAACAAGGACATTTGAAGAGAATATATCTCAAAATGTCGAACAAGAGATCGTCAAAAGATGAAGGATCTCGAACTATAGATTTGGCAACTATCGAAGGATGAATATAACAATTTTCCAGGTGGGAGATTGCATCCCTTCTTAGATAAGGAGTCAACCTCTATATTTTGTTCACTGAAGATGCGAATGAAGGTTATATTTTGAAAGGAGCTTGTTTGAAATTTGATGTGCTACAACCAGAAGAAGAGAGGGGGCTACAAATGATCGTTGTTGGATCCAGTCCAGAATCACTTTTGAGTCTTCGAAAAAAGCGAGGTCATCAATGGTGAGCCAACTGGCACAAGAAAGAGCTCCTCATAGAGCTAGTAGCTCGACTATGTTATTAGTGTCAATGCCACAATATCACTCAGATGTTGTCTTGTTATGGACAAGGGCGGTGAAGAAGATGAGAGACCTCTGTAATGCAATACAAAAAAAGTTAATTGATTGTGACTGTAGTTTATTCAATACTCAAATATATCACCATTAAGGTAAAAAATTAGAGAATGGGGTGACAAGAGCTCCAAGATTTATTCAAATAAATGTGTAAGTATGTGTAAATTAAAGGATTCAATATGAGATTTGTTAGAAAATTATATATTACAGAGCACTGGAACACATAAAATATTGCAGAAATATAAACACAGAACACACATAAATCAAGAGAGACATAGATATACGTGGTTTGCCCAATTTGGGCTATGTTCATGGAGAAACAACCAATCCTTCTTTTTATATTATCCAGAAAAATGAAGAGATACAACCTGCAACAAATTCGTTGTAATTTCCTCTTCGCTCTCACACAATCTCATTTATCTTTCTCACTCAGAATACACATATATACATAGCTACAATACAATTCCCTCATATATAGCGAGGGGTTTCCTTCTAGGGCAAAAAACCCTAAATTAAACATAACTTCTACCACCCAATCATCCGTCTAATTTATGGCCTATCAATACTTTGTTCCCAAAACTTATGTCTCCAAAAACTTCTTTACCAAACACAGTGCTTCTGAGTGAGGTTGGAAAATTCAGTTTTTGGAGGCCTTTCCCTAGGTATTTTTTTCTAGTTTGATGACTCAATAGAAAGTAAACATACGGGGCTACTTGACCCAACAATCAAAGTTCGAAATGGACACCTAAAAGTTGGTTAAAAACAATCATGAACCAACACAATGCTTCTGCAAGCTGGTGTGACCCTTCTGTCACTTGGCACGACCCATCTATCTCAGGCGCAACCCACGACGCAACCCATCTGCTCCTGCGCGACCCTTATGTCTCAGGCACGACCCACAATGTGACCCTTATGTGACTGAAGGTTTTTGTTTTCAAGAAGCGATTTCAAGCAAGAAAAAACATAGAAATTCAAGAATTATTTAGATCTATTATTGAGGAAACATGCAATTAGGATAAAAATACTCAAAGCACTGAGCAGATCTATAGATCAATCTCATTTTGGTGCATAATTCCCAAAGATACACAATTTACTGGATATCAATATAAAGGATTCCACCATTAAACTACAACAAAATGATTTTCATCAATTGAAGCAAACAATTTCTTGACATAAGATGATATAAAATACACCATGAAATTCCATTGAATCAATTATTAAAAGAAAAATAACTACACAGGAAATTGTTCTAGCCCTTACTAATCTAATCTACATTCAACTTTTTTTTCTTTCTAAAATGAGTTTTTCTCTTTTTTTAATGCTCCTCTCTAAATTCGAATTTCTCAAACAACCTACTCACTATTTAATTGGCCTAACACACACCTAAGCTAACAAACTCTATCACTTCACTCCTAATTTGGGCACTCCAATAACTTTTACAAACAAATAATAATTAATAACATTTAAGAGGTCCAACCCTCTTTAGTAAATAATTTTGATTGGTCAGGTCAAAGGTAATTTATCTCATTTTATGCTCCTACATCAAACTCCCGGGGAAGAAAAGAAGGTTCCATCAAGTCTTCAAGATTCCCTTGATATTTATTTAGCTCTGTTGTTGTCATCCAACTAGCATATTCGATTGGTTTTCCCTTCCATTTGATTAGATACTGATAATATGTTTGTCCTCTAGTTTTCTTTGTTACTCGCTTCTCCAAGACTACATCCACTTCTCCCTTTCTTGTCCTTGGCATATGTTCCTCCCATTTTAGAGTCCGAATTTCCTTATTTGCAATTTCATCTTGTGATTCTTACTCTATTTCCTTGTATGGATACAAATCTGCAACATTAAAGATAGGAGATATTCCAATTCCTTCTGACAGTTCAATCTCATAAGCATTTGAGGAAAACTTCCTTAAAATTATGCAGGGTCCTATCTTTTTCATTTTTAATTTGTTATAAGTCCTTACATGAAATCTTTCTTTCCTCAGGTAAACCATAACTAAATCACCCACTTGGAATTCCTTTTCTCTTCTCTTCACATCAGCCCTTTGTTTGTACTTCATGCTACTTTCCTGTAACCTTTTCTTGACATCTTCATGCAATTTCTGCATTTGTTCTACAAATTCTTCAGAATTTGCACTCCTTATCTCCTACTTTCCCAAATCTATAAGCTCATATACTCCTCAAGGATGAATTCCAAAAACAATCTAAAATGGGCTCATTCCTATACTCCTATTAAGAGTATCCTTGTAAGCAAATTCAGCTTGAGCAAGCGCTAAATCCCACTGTTTTGGATGTTTGTAAACCAAGCTTCTTAGTATGTTTCTCAAGCTCCTATTGACCACTTCAGTTTTCCCATCCATTTGAGGGTGACAGGATGAACTGAAACTGAGGTTTTGATTTGAAATCACTCGTAAATGATCTCAGTTAATTAATGAAGGTATTACAGACTTATGTGCTAGGGGGTGTCTATGTTATTTTATGCAACGGATCGATAAGATTGCGAAATACACAAACACTGAAACAGTAAGAGAACACAACAAGCAAACACATAAACACAACAAATTTAATAAGGAGTTCACCCAATCCTCCTGGGCTACGTCTCCTAGTCCAACCTTTAGTGGTGGCCTTTCTATTGTGTCTTAAAAAGTAGAGTTTTACAACAGTGAGCTCAAATTGAGTCTCACTTAACAGATAATGATCAGTAGGGTTGTACTTGGATCCCCCAAGTCTCTAGAGTACACAGACTCCCCTTACTGAAACTCGACCTCAACTAGTCTCAGTGGTATGAGTCCAATTTGGTACTCATTACCTGACAAGTATACACAGAGGAGTTGCTCAAACCTCTCAAGCCTTCTCTGGAGTTCACAGACTCTCAGACTCTCTCTCTCTTTGTCTGTTCGATGCTGCCTTTGCTCTGCAGGTCAGCTCGGCTTCTCTGTTCTCTGCAATTTTTTTGCTTCTCTCTCTCTCTTTGCTCTCTTTTACTGCTTCTTCTCCTCCCTGCTTTCTCCATCTGTTCGTGGCTTAAATCCAATCTGCTCCCTGACTGTTCATTTCTGCTTCCCGACTCTCTGGATCACCTACCTCTATCCGCTGGAAGTCCCCTGCTCTGCGTCATCATCACTATAACGCTTCACAGAGAGGTGGTAAGAAGGTTTTCAAGCATTGACTAAGTGAGGCTATAGTTGTCTCACTTGTCCAATGTCTATCCATTTTGCGCTGCTTGGCTTTGAACCCTTGAGTCCAATCCTGATGTAGTCAACATCTCCCCTGCGCGTCGTCCTCACCTTCCTATCTAGAACTGTGTCTTCCTGCTGTTCATTAAGATATTCAGGTAACAGATCATCAATAGAAGGAAATTGACTCTGCTCTTCGGGATCTTTAATTAATGAAGGTTCAAATAGTTTCAAACTGTCTGCATTAACGACTGAGTAGATGTGCATGTAAGCTGGTAAATCAAGGCGAAAAGCATTTTCAACAATTTTCTCAAGTATTTTGAAAGGTCCATACCTTATCGGCTTTAGCTTTTTACCTTCACCTTGCATTCTATCTTTGCTGATATACAGTCAAACTTGATCAGCAACTTGGAAACTATGCTCCATTCGATGCTTGTCATGCTTTGCCTTGTTTTTGGCTTGGCTCTTTTCCAGTTGTTCCTGTACTACCTGGTGAATCTCTTGGATTTGTTCAATGAATTTGGTTGCCTTGTCCACATCACTATGTCCATCAACTGCTATGTCTTTACCAAAGACAAAGTCCAAGGTAGACCTTGGTGTGAAACCAAAACAGGTCTCAAAAGGAGATCTCTGTGTAGAAGAATGTTTTTCTCGATTGTAAGCATGCTACACATAACACAAATGTTCATGCCAAAGTTTGGGATGCTTGCTACAATAGCCTCTGAGCAACTGGATCACTATCCTGTTGACCACTTCTGTCTAGCCATTTGTCTGTGGATGAAAGGTTGTGCTTTTCTTCAGTTTGGTGTCCATTAGTTCCCACAAACTCGACCAAAACTTCCCAACAAATCGGGTGTCTCGATCAGATACAATGGAAGTGGGTAATCCAAAATGAACCCATACATGCTGAAAGAGCAGCTTTGTAGTTTGTTCAACTGTAATATGTTTATTACAAGGTATCAAAATACACATTTTGTTGAACCTATCCACACCAACATATAAATAGTCATGACCTTTCCTAGATTTAGGCAGTCCTCCAACAAAATCCATGGAAATACTTTCCCAAGGATGAGAAGGAACTGGTAGTGGAGTGTAAAAGCCTAGTGTTATATTTCTGGGCTTGCTTTTAGCACACATGGTACACCCTCTTACATATCTAGAAACTGTCTCATTCATTTTTGGCCAATAACAAAATCTTTGCAGCTGTGAAACCGTTTTACTTACCTCAATGTGACCTGATATTAGAGAAGTGTGTGCTTCTCGAATTATCTTTACTCTTTCAGTTTGTGGAATGCATAGCTTCCCACATGATACAAGAGTTGGTCCTTAATGTGATAATCCAATTCTTCTACTCGTTTTCCTTGACTTAAAGTTGCATATACATCTTTGAAATCTATATCTTGAGCATATTGTTCAATGTAGCTCTCATGCAATACTGAGTTATGCTTAAGTATAGTAGATGCATTTATAATTGGTCTAGATAACATATCTGCAGCTTTATTGTGTAAGCCCTTTTTATATCTGATGACTAAATGAAACTATTGTAGAAAACACATCCATCTATAGTGTCTTGATTGCTGCAACTTAGTTGGGAGTGTAGATATTGAAGTGGTTGATGATCAATATGTATACTTGTCTCTTTGCCGATTAAGTAATGTTTCCACTTTTTCACACTCTGTACTAATGCATACAATTCTTTATCATATGTGGGATAGTTAACTACTGAAAAATTAAATGTCTCAGAATGAAAACATATGGGTTTATCATGTTGTATCAACACTGTTCCCATGGCATAGTCACTGGCATCCGTTTGGATCTCAAATGCTCTTTGAAGATCAGGCAGTGCTAGTACTGGTGCTGTACTAATCTTTTCTTTGAAGGTGTCGAAGGCTTTCTGCTGTTTGCCTCCTCACTGAAACACCTTGTTCAATCCTGTTAAAGCATGTAAGGGAGCTGCAATTAAGGAAAAGTTAGAAATGAACTTTCTCCAATATTGTGTTGCCCCTAAGAAGCTTCTAACTTATGTTGCATATTTGGGTTTATGCCAGTTTACAATGACTGCCACCTTAGAGGGATCTATCTTCAATTCACCACCCCCTACTGTATGACCCAGATAATCCAAAGATGTTTTGCCAAATTCGCATTTTGAGAGTTTAACATAAAGTTTTTCTCTTTTCAAAACATCTAGTGTCTGCTTAATGTGATTTAAATGTTCCTCCCATATTTTGCTAAATATAAGAATGTCATCCAGATATACAATAACAAAATCATCAAGAAAGGGTCTGAGTACATCATTCATTATTCTCATGAAAATAGAGGGGGCATTAGTTAAGCCAAAAGGCACAACCAACCACTCATACAATCCATGCTTTGTTTTGAAGCAGTCTTCAATGCATCTTGTTTTGCAACTCTGACCTATTGATATCCACTATGCAAGTCTAACTTGGAAAAATAAACAACTTCTTTCAATTGATCTAATAGATCATCTATGCGAGGAAGGGGATAACGATTTTTGATCGTTATCTTATTCAGTGCTTGGTAATCAATACACATTCTCCACGAGCCATCTTTCTTTCTTACCAAAACAATTGGAGACCCACATGGTGATGTGCTAGGTCTGATGAACCCCTTCTCGAGCAACTCCTACACCTGCTTCTTGATTTTTGCATTCTCTAAAGCAGACAACCTTTTATACCTGTGGCTGCAATGGTTGTTTCATCTCCTGAGTCCGACCCCAAATCTTTCTGAATAGCTGCAACAATCTTCTTCTTCTTGCCCTCGAACTTCTTAGGTCTCAGCTTCGGATGCAGAATCCAACAGTGCTCATCATCATGCCCATCCTTCTTACAGTGAGTGCATGAAGACTTGCTTTTCTGTGCAGTGTTGGCCTTCCTCTCTTTCCATTTCTGTTTTCTTTTCTCCTTATTCTTGCTTGCAATGGGCTTGGATGATCCCCCAACTTCTGGGTTCCCATTCTTTCCTCTAGCTTCTAGATGCGTAGCTTGAACAGATACCTCATCTATACTAGTGGGATTAAACATGAGGATAATGTGCCTCATGTAGCTGTGTAGACCACCTATGTACTTCAACAGAGTCTAAGGTGAGTTTAATGAAATTCCTAGAATCAAAGCTCTTTTCCTAAATTCTTGGGTGTAACCTTGGACACTTTGCCCTTTCAATTGGCGAAGATTTTGCCAGCTCATCATGGCTTGTTGCATGTAAGCTAGTGGATAAAACTGATTTTTGATTGCAAAAACAAATTCATTCCAGACAGAAAGAATCTTACCATGTTTCTTCATGTCAGCTTGTGTCCCGCCTTCCCACCATATCAAGGCAGTGCCTTCGAGGCGTAGGTTGGCCAGCTGAATCTTACTCTTGTCTGAGTTGATACTCTGCACTTTGCAATAAACATCAATTTGTCTGATCCAATTATCCAGCTTCTCTGCATTCAACTTTCCATCATATATTGGTAAATCAAATTTAACATCTAATTTAATCAGAGATGTATTCTTTTCACTTTCAGGGCTATTAAGAGGTGTGAGAAATTTTTCTTCTTTCCCTTTTCCTTTTGAATGGTCATGGAGGAGAGACTCTTCTTCTCCTTTTTCTTGTTTGGAGCTTGATGAATCTTCATCTTTATGTTTCCTAAAGTCCCTATACATTTCCTCTACCATGGACCTCATTGCTAGGGAACTATCTATAAATTTGGGGTCTGGTCCCAAGGGACTTTCTTCTGACATTTTCTTCTTGGGATACACTCTTCCAATTTTCGGGTTAGTTTCAACCAATTCTCCTTCTCCTAATTCAAGCTTTGATGTAGTTAGCATTCAACAACAAAATCCAACACAAGCTTGTCTAACCTTAAACAACCTAGAAGCTTTGATACCACTTGATCTGAAATCACTCGTAAACGATCTCAGTGAATTAATGAAGGTATTACAAACTTATGTGCTAGGGGGTGCGTTGAAAAGTGTGTAACAAGAAATGCTTGTTGAGATTGCAACAAGATGATGGAGCTTAGTGGAAAGGAGTCACCTTCACTAAGTGGGTCCGCAGGCAAGTTTTGGTGGAAAGTATATTTTTAGACTATGTCTATTTTTAGACATATGGATCATGTCTATGAGTTGCAGGATGTTGTTTATGGATGATTGGTCAAGTTGGAAAAAATAGATGGACTTCTATTTTTAGACAACAGCAAGAGTGACTGCTTAGTCTAAATATAGAACAATCGAATATTATTAGCCCTTAATAATATTTGGACTATAAACATTATTTTATTCTCTTGGAGCACTTCAAGATGAGCTACGGATGTGGCACATGCAGCTGACAGAAGGAAATACAAGTTTCCTATGGGTTGAATGAGCTATTGCATGAAGGACTTCAATTAGAACTCAGGTGATTGAGTTCTGTGGAGTTAGATGAGCAGTTAATGGAGTTGTGTTCAATTTGACTTAGTTGAACTAGTTGTATTTAGTCTAACTAATCAATAGAATAAGTGATGAGTTGTGTGAATTAAATATTAATTAATTCACTAATTATTAACTCATAATGCAACTGAAGAATACATTAGTGAACTCAGTGCATGGACACTTCAGTGGAGATATGTGTTAGAGATAAGTGAAAGGTTGAGTTGTGACTATCAGTTGTGCATGAGATTTGCACATGCAAGTCATGAGATTGAGTAATGCCTATGAGAATTGCCCAGTAGATAGCCTGTGCTCACGTGATTTCCAGTCTGAGTGATTTTCCAAGGTAAATAGAACTTGGAATGAGTTTGGATTTCATTCATTCTCTTGCAGGATTGTGCAGTGGAGGCAGGCAAGCAGCGGGGTAGATTTGGAGATCAGATCTGAGCTGTATTGTGTGTAACATGTGGAGATAGTACTGAGTACTTGTGAGGAGTATTGTACTATGTATTGTTACATGTTCTCAATCAATATAATATACAGATAGTTGGGGTTTTTAGCGAGATGCTTTCCCCGGGAAAATACTGTGTTGATATGTGTGATTGATGCTTCTATGTGTGCCTGTGAATGTTTCTGCTTCTGTAAATTGATGATCAACGTAGAGGAGGTTATGTATTATGCATGTTCCGCTTATAAGTGTATAATCAGGATAATCCTTGTGAATATGTGTCATATTATTCAAAATTTATACATGGTATCAGAGCTCTCTGATTTGTAGAAAAAGTTCTACATGATATCGGAGCGGTATTGATCATCAGATCTATTATTCAAAAAGTGTTTACATTTTATTTCTTCAGGCATAGTCTGTAATCGGGCCAGATAGCCTCTGGATTCATCCTTATTTTGGAAGGTGAGATATCTGGTGAATGCCCATACAGTCAATCTCTGTACGAGAAATACTTTGTTCTCACGAATTTTAGATCAGAAGCGGTTGAGTTTTGAGCTGGTGGAATTCGAATTTAGTTCCAAAGCAAGAGATAAAACTCAGAAACATTAAGTGTGAGAATGGAGACAATATGCCCCAGTATCTCACGCAGTTCACCCAATGCCGGGATGAGCTGGGAAGTGTGGGGGTGACTGTCGGATGAGGATGGTGAGTCTAGCACTCCTTGACCTTCTTAAGGGTTGGCATAGCTACCTGGACTCGGTGAATGGAAGGGAGAAACTGCCAGGATGGGAGAGACTTTGGTCGGATCTTGTGCAGGAGGAGATTAGACGGAGCACCAGAGACAATTCTTCATCCATGCATGATGAGGAGAACTATGCCTTAGTGAGTAAGGTGAAGAAGGGGAAGGAGAAGGTTTCTCTTTCTGAATCTTGTTCTTCTAATGATGGGAAGAAGGTTGACAAATCGAAAGTGCGATGCTTTCTTTGTCATGATGGAGACTTGGTGGTTGCGAGGGAGCGTATATTACCTCTCAACATGCAGAGCCAGAAGAAGTCTCAGACGATTGTGGAGGAGCCACGATTGGTGCAGCAGCTTCAGGAGGTTGTGGAGCAGCCACAACAGGGGAAGTTGAGTGGAGATGGAGTAGAGACATCTAGTCATCCAAAGACCTCCAGTAGGGGGAAACTTCAAGCCAGGTGAGCTGAGGGATTTCATGTAGCCATACCTCTAGGTAGGAGGTGGGGTGATATAGAGTGATCGTCCCAAGGAGGAGGGGCAGGATCCTTGAGGTACCCAACCTCGTGGATGAGACCTTACTACGGGAGACCGAATGTGTAGTAGCAAGAATTGACTGATTGGGTAGAGACAGATGCGGATGGAGCGGCAGAGAGAGCAACAGTGCAGGGAATCCTAGGACAACGCATAGCATTCAGGCTGCAGCAATGCGAGAGGCACAAGTGTTTTGCATAGTGTTAGGTGGCACAGAGAGGTGTGAAATGGTGCGAGATGCATGGAGATGTTGCAGTAGCGCAAATGTCAGAGAGGGAGCACTTGTCAGCAGTAGGTAGAGCTTCAGCATCAGAGTATGTTCCTAGCCCAACAGAGTGGTCAGTTGGGAGAGCAGTTGGACCGGCAGATGTGTTGCATGCAGAACATTTCAGAGTTACAGGATCAGGTTTGAGAGGAAGCCTTTCTTGTTGAGAGGGAGTGTTGAAAAGTGTGCAACAAGAAATGTGTGTTGAGATTGCAACAATATTATGGAGCTTAGTGGAAAGGAGTCACCTTCACTAAGTGGGTCCGCAGGTAAGTTTTGGTGCAAAGTCTATTTTTAGACATATGGATCATGTCTATGAGTTGCAGGATGCTGTTTATGGATGATTGGTCAAGTTGGAAAAAATAGATGGACTTCTATTTTTAGACAACAGCAGGAGTGACTGCTTAGTCTAAATATAGAACAGTCGAATATTATTAGCCCTTAATAATATTTGGACTATAAACATTATCTTATTCTCTTGGAGCACTTCAAGATGAACTACGGATGTGGCACATACAGCTGAAAGAAGGAAATACGATTTTCCTATGGGTTGACTGAGCTATTGCATGAAGGACTTCAGTTAGAACTCAGGTGATTGAGTTCTATGGAGTTAGATGAGCAGTTAATGGAGTTGTGTTCAATTTGACTTAGTTGAGCTAGTTGTATTTAGTCTAACTGATCAATAGACTAAGTGATGAGTTGTGTGAATTAAATATTAATTAATTCACTAATTATTAACTCATAATGCAACTGAAGAATACATCAGTGAACTCAGTGCATGGACAGTTCAGTGGAGACATGTGTTAGAGATAAGTGAAAGGTTGAGTTGTGACTATTAGTTGTGCATGATATTTGCACATGCAAGTCATGAGATTGAGTAATGCCTATGAGAATTGCCCAGTAGATAGCCTGTGCTCACGTGATTTCCAGTGTGAGTGATTTTCCAAGGTAAATAAAACTTGGAACGAGTTTGGATTTCATTCATTCTCTTGCAGGATTGTGCAGTGGAGGCAGGCAAGCAGCGGGGTAGATTTGGAGATCAGATCTGAGTTGTATTGTGTGTAACATGTGGAGATAGTACTGAGTATTTGTGAGGAGTATTGTACTATGTATTGTTACATGTTATCAATCAATATAATATACAGATAGTTGGGGTTTTTAGCGAGATGCTTTCCCCGGGAAAATACTGTGTTGATATGTGCGATTGATGCTTCTATGTGCGCCTGTGAATATTTCTATTTTTGTAAATTGATGATCAACGTAGAGGAGGTTATGTATTATGCATGTTACACTTATAAGTGTATAATCATGATAATCTATGTGAACATGTGTCATATTATTCAAAATATCTATAGGGTGTCTGTGTTATTTTATGCAATGGATCGATAAGATTGTGAAATACACATACATTGAAACAGTAAGAGAACACAACAAGCAAACACATAAACACAACAATTTTAATAAGGAGTTCACCCAGTCCTCCTGGGCTACGTCTCCTGGTCTAGCCTTCAGTGGTGTCCTTTATATTGTGTCTTAAAAAGCAGAGTTTTACAACAGTGAGCTCAAATTGAGTCTCACTTAACAGATAATGATCAGTAGGGCTGTACTTGGATCCCCCAAGTCTCTAGAGTACACAGACTCCCCTTACTGAAACTCGACCTCAACTGGTCTCAGTGGTATGAGTCCAATTTGGTACTCATTACCTGACAGGTATACATAGAGGAGTTTCTCGAACCTCTCAAGCCTTCTCTGGAGTTCACAGACTCTCAGACTCTCTCTCTGTCTCTGTCTGCTCGATGCTGCCTTTGCTCTGCAGGTCAGCTCGGCTTCTCTGTTCTCTGCAATTTTTTTGCTTCTCTCTCTCTTTGCTCTCTTTTACTGCTTCTTCTCCTCCTTGCTTTCTCTGTCTGTTCGTGGCTTAAAGCCAATCTGCTCCCTGACTGTTCGTTTCTGCTTCCCGGCTCTTTGGATCGCCTACCTCTGTCCACTGGAATTCCCCTGCTCTGCATCATCATCACTGTAACGCTTCACAGAGAGGTGGCCACCTGTTTCCTCGTGAACTGAGTGTCAGTTCTGTTTTGAACGGTCGTTATTTCCGTTGCTCCAAGATCACCCGTGAAACTGTTCCCTCTGCCAACTCATCGGTCATGCCGGATCTCAAATCTTATCCGCCTCAGCCTATTTCCCTGTCGAATCTGGTCACCCATCGGATTACTTCTCCGCCGTTGATCTGGGGCCTCCAGATCCTACGGTCTCCGTCCATATTGCGCGGGTAAGTAGCATTCCATTTACCCATGCGATGAGAGTGGTTTTCTCTCTCATCCGCTGGACGCGTGTCACCCATTGTATGGAATCGCGCAGGACTTGACCAAACCCACTTACCACTTGAGGGCCTTCCAATATCCTATTGGTTTTAGGGTGGGGTCCGTCTTCTAATGAAATCGGGGATTTCCATGCAGTTCTATGCTTTTCCCCGTGACCAAGCGCTCGGGTCTTTCCTTCACGAAGGGGGACGCCCTGCGATACGCGATTAGTTAGCGCTTTAGCGCTAATCGCGTATCAGAAATTGCCTCCGTTTCTGGATCTGACTTCCCGTTTTGCCAGTTTGTTTCAACACGCGGTTACCATGGGCCAATGGTCTACGCGCTTTGACTGAGGGTCCTCGTTGTTCCGTGCTGACCACAAATTGCCATTGTCCAGAGGTTATTTCTGATAAGCTCGACATCCATAGCACTTTGAAACTTTGGTATGAGTTTTACAGAGTTCAAGAAACTATAAGAGTGTTTTAAGGATCCAATTTGGTTTGGGTTTATACCTAAATTATTCCATAGATTCCTCCAAAAGTGACCCACGAACTTAGTATCTCTGTCTGAAACAATACTTACAGGCAACCCATGTAACCTTACAATTTCTGAGAAAAACAAATTAGCAATATGAGTTGCATCACTACTTTTCTTAGAAGCAATGAAATGAACCATTTTCAAAAATATATCCACAACAACGTAGATAGAGTCATATCCTCTTTGAGTCTTTGGCAAACCCAAAACAAAATCCATGCGGACCGCATCCCAAGGTTTGTTTGGTATTAGCAATGGCTGATATAACCCAATATTTTGGCTCCTTCCTTTGGCATGTTGACAAAACCTACATTTCTCAACAATGTTTTTGACATCAGTTTGCATTTTTGGCCAATAATAAAAAGCATTCACTTGAGCAAATTTCTTATCCTGCCAAAGTGTCCATACAATCCTCCACTATGCTTTTCTTTAATCAAATTTTCCCTCATAGAACATTTAGGAATACACAATTTATTGTTTTTGAACATAAAATCTCCTTGAATCAAGTAGTCTAACCATTGGCTTCTATTATGAACCACGGGATTCTGAACAACTGCATATATTTCTTTAAAATCTATATCTTCCTTGCACATGTTAATCATTTCTTCAAATCCCAAAATACCAATCTTCAGCTCTTGCATAACCAAATTCACTCTGCTCAAAGCATCAAAAACTTTATTTGACTTACCGCTTGTATTGTTAAAAGGTGAAACTATGTAAGTACTCCACCCACCTAGCGTGCTTTTGGCTCAACTTTGGCTGATTATTTATGAACTGCAGTGCATGATTATCAGAATACAAAATAAATTCTTTGGGCAAAAAGTAACGCCTCCATTTCTTTAAAGCTTGAATAACAACATAGAATTCTTTATTATAGGATGAGTACTTCTGCTTGGCCTCATTCAAATTTTCACTTAAATAAGCTATAGGTCTCTGCTCTTGACTCAGTTAAACTCCAATTGCTACCCCACTAGCATCAATCTCCACTTGGAAAGTTTTATCAAAGCTTGGTAGGGCTAAAACAGGTTTTTCAGTAATATTCTTTTTCAACATTTTGAAGTTTTGGTTTGCTACCTCTATCCACTTAAATGGTTGTTTTTTTTCCTTTATTGTTTCAACTATTGGTGCACAGATCTGACTAAATATTCATATAAACTTTCTATAAAAATTTGCAATACCATGAAAAATTCTTACCTCAAATACGCTCCTTATAGTTGGCCAATTCAAAATTGCTTGTATATTTTCTGGGTCCATCTTCAAACCTTCTTCTACGACTACAAATCATAGGTAAACAAACTCTTTCTTCATGAAACTGCACTTCTTCAAATTTATCACCAATTTCTCTTTTTGTAAAGTATTTAAAACCAACTTAAGATGCTCCAAATGATCTTCTTTACTCTGACTGAAAATTAGAATATCATCAAGATAAACTATCATGAATTTTGAAGCATATTCTTTTAATACCTCATTCATCAGTCTCATAAATGTACTTGGTGCATTAGTGAGTCCAAAAGGAATCACTAACCATTCATACAACCCACTATTAGTCTTGAACGTAGTCTTCCATTCATCCTCCTCCCTAATCCTTATTTGATGGTATCCACTCTTCAAATTTATCTTAGAGAAATACTTTGATCCACTCAAGCAATCCATCAAATCATCCATACGTGGTAAGGGAAATCTATACCTTAAAATAATCTTATTTATTGCTCTGGAATTGATGCACATGTGCCATTCACCATCCTTCTTGGGGCTAAGCACTGTTGGTATTGCACACAGACTTAGGCTCTCCTTTATTAGTCCTTTATCCAACAAATCCTGCACCTGTTTTCAAACTTCTTCATTTTCCTGAGGAGTTAGCCTATATGCTGCGTTGTTTGGTAAACTTGCACCAGGTATTAAATCTATGTGATGGTTGATACTTCTAATTGATGGCAATACACTTGGCAATTCATCAACAATAATGTTGACATAATCATTTAGCAGATTTTTAATTTCCACAGGAAAATTATCCAAATTAGTAGAAGTCAAAATTAGCTCGGGTTTACCCACAACAGTAAAATGCATTTCTTCCTCCTTTTTGACTTCACACAACAACTCTTTTCCACTGATCATCAAAACATTTTGCCTAGTTGTTCCTTTGTCCGCTTCATCGTTCAAAGGTAACAATGTATGCTTCTTCCCATCCTTCTCTAAGGTATATGTGTTCCTCCTACCATCATGAACAAATTTCCTATCAAACTGCCAAGGTCTCCCCAACAGTATGTGGCACACATCGATTGGCATTACATCACACAATAACACATCTTTATATGTACCAATTTGTATATCTACCCGGCACTGTTTTGTCACCAAGAGCTTATGTCCTTTCTGCAACCGGGACACTTTGTAGGGAGGAGGGTGTACCATCTTAACCAAACTCAATTTCTCCAACATCTCTGTAGAAACAAGATTGTCAGTGCTCCCACTATAAATCACAACCTTGCAACATTTCTCTTTAGACTTGCACACAGTCCTGAATATACTTTTCCTTTGAGCTGGTTCATTGGCTTCTTTTTCTACCTTTAGCAATACTCTTTTTAAGAATAAAGACTCTCCCACCTTAGGTGGCTCTTCTTTCCCCATGACCAGATGATTTTCATCTTTGGTCTCATTACATTTCTTGGATTTTTTGGATTCTTTTGAGGGCAGTTCCATGACCCTTGTCCTAATTCTCCACATGTATAACATCGAATTTCCCTTCCTTGACTTCTACCTCTAGATCCAAATCTTCCTCTACCAAAGTCTCCTCTCTGTGGTGGTCGATTACTGGTCCTCCTATTTCATTCAGAGAGTTCTGGAATCTTGGTCTGGAAGTGCCTCTTCCTCTTGCTGGATTTTTACCTCTGTTCTTCTGACTTTGCTTCCTCAACAATTTCTCCTCTGCCTTCAAAGTTGCTTGATAGACACCTTCAATTGTCTTCAGATTTAGCAGACTGATTTCATCTTGTATATCATATCTCAATCTGTTGATATATCTGGCTACTTTTTCCATGTCATCTTCAACATGTCTTGATCTAATGCTCAACTTATAAAACTCCTTTATGTACTCTCCAATAGTCATCCCTTTTTGCTTTAATTTTTGTAACTATCTGAAAAGGTTTAATTGGTAATCCTTGGGCATAAATTTACCTTTCAATTTGCTCACAATTTTATCTGACTGCTTAATCTTGAATTTTCCCTTACTTTCTCTGGATATTTGTAGCTCATCCCACCAGATGGTTGCATGGCCCTTCAATTTGGTAGCTACAAATTTCACCTTCTTTTTATCTTCGATCTCTTCATAGTCAAAATACTTATCTAATGCACTAATCCAATCCATCATCTCTTCCACATTAAGGTTTCCTTCATACAAAGGTATTTCTACCTTCGGTCTTCCACTTTCTTTTGCCAACATCTTGAGAACTTTGGTTGTTTCACTTTCTTCCCCTTCTTCTTCCTCAGAAGATTCTTCTTCAGCACTGGCATCTCCCTCATCAGGGACTCTTCTCTGGGCAGTTTCCATCGCCTCCATTCGTGTGCGAAGATGTCTAATTTCTTCAAGAAGTATTGCATTGGCTACAGGTCTTCCCCGACCTATGCCAACTCCTCCTCTCCTGGGTGGCATATTTGTTGAAGTTCTGAGAACAATACTCTAAACCTTGCTCTGATACCAAGTGATCGCAGAACGACCTACCAATACTATGTTCCCAAAACTTTTGTCTCCAAAAATTTCTTTACCAGACACAGTGCTTTTGAGTGAGGTTGGAAAATTCAATTTTTGGAGGCCTTTCCCTGGATATTTTGTCGAGTTTGATGACTCAACATAAAGTAGACACATGGGGCTACTTGACCCAACAATCAAATATTGAAATGGACTCCTAAAAGTTGGTTAAAAATAGTCTTGAACTGGTGTGACGCTTTTGCAAGCTGGTGTGACCCTTCTATCACCTAGTGTGACCCATTTGTCTCAAGAGTGACCCACAACGCGACCCATCTGCTACTAAGCTACCCTTCTATCTCATGTGCGACCGACAATGTGACCTTTCTATTCCTGAGTGACCTTTCTGTTCCAGTGCAACCTTTTTGTTCCATGCGCGACCCATGGCGCAACCCTTCTGTGACTGAAGGTTTTTGTTTTTGCGGAGCGATTTCAACAAAGAAAAAACATACAAATTCAAGAATTATTTAGATATATCATTGAGAAAACATGCAATTAGGATAAAATACTAATAGCACTAAGAAGATCTATAGATCAATCTCATTTTGGTGCAAAATTCCTAAAGATACACAATTTACTGGATATCAATCTATAGGATTCCACCATTAAACTACAACATAATGATTTTCATCAATTGAAGCAAACAATTTCTTAAGATACGATGATATCAAATACACCATGAAAATCCACTGAATCAATTATGAAAAGAAAAATCACTAGACAGGAAATTATTTTGGCCCTTATTGACCTGATCTACATTTAGCTTTTTTTTTTCTAAAATGAGTTTTTCTCTTTTTTTAATGCTCCTCTCTAAATTCGAATTTCTCAAACAACCTAATCCCTATTTAATTGGCCTAACACACACCTAAGCTAACAAAATCTATCACTTCACTCCTAATCTTGGCACTCGAATAAATTTTACAAACAATTAATAAATAAGAGGATTTAAGAGGTCTAACCCTCTTTAGTAAATAATTTTTACCGGTCAAGTCAAAGGTAATTTATCTCATTTGATGCTCCTACATCACTAATGAATAGTCCATATTGACTATGAAATTACAATATTTTACAAGGAAATTTTACATCTATTTTAAGCTTTGGGGCCGCTGCCCCTGAACCCCCACCAGGGGCCCACTAGCCCTGGGACCCCCTAGCCGGAGGGGAAAAATTCCCCCCTGTGTGGAGGGGTGTATAGTCTTCCTAGGGTATACATCTAGTTGAAACAAAGACCTCTGAATAAAAAAGATAATCAGGCTCCAGACCCAACAATATTTGTGTTTACTTAGGCTATGTACATATCAATAAAGGTTTCTGAAGCAATGTAATCATGATGATTGTTGTGGGAACTCTTTGTTAGAAGCCATATGGATAGATTTCTATCTGATACACTAGTTACATAGATAGAGTCACATTAAATGTAATAAAGCATGAACTGTAACTTGTCCAAAATTCATGAATTATGGCCTTTGTTCTGATTACATGTAATCTAATTACTATTGACTATTTCCGATATATGCGTTTATCTTAATATTGTAATTTGCAATGACTATAAAACCATAATAATTATGAATTAATTGTACTTTTTTCCATTACAATTGTTTCAATAACTATTGAAAGAAATGCAACTAGAGGAGAATGTAGATTTATCATGCATATTTAGTCTTGGAAATAGAAAACTAATAAAACAATTTCAGTTTTGTTATTGCAAATATTAGTTTAAGAGTTGACTTTGTTTCCTCGAAATAAAATAAAAAGGATATCGATCCAATTATTACTATCCAACTATATGTCAATATTGAGCAATTTTTATTTTTGTTTACTAATACTATTCGTGGTGATACATGGATGAATAATTCAATTGATAATATTTTACGACTGAAATTGCGGGAAGTGATCCATTATGTCTGAATCAAACCAATGGGGGTTTAATATTGAATAAGAAGCATCCATGATAAGGGAAACACGCGATTGGCTCTACTTCTACGTCTGCGAGTAGATTTTCTCCATAGCTAACATGTAGCATAAAAATCGTTCATGTGTGTGGTAGAAAAAAAATTGTTCATGTTTTTGTACATGCATTCCTCCGCATAACCTTTCTCTTGCACGTATTGGTATTTCAAATCAACCGTGCAAAGAAATCATACAACATAGTTTAGTTGATGAGCCTCAATATTGCAACAAGAGTGTTGCAACTCCCAAGGCTACTAGCTTTAATTATCAACTGGAGGTTCATACAAAATTAAGAGGTGGCAGTGCTATATGCATAGTAGACTAAGCTCTAATCAAGTTACTTTGAAGTGATGGACCAGATCAAGGTATACAAATACCACTCTATCAATTGAATCTAGTTTTGCAATAAAAGGGATTTCATAAAAGGAAAGTTCTAATCTACTTGTAGAAATGGAAATGTTAATCTATTTACAAAAATGGGAATGCTACTCTACTTTGCAGAAATGTAAACACTAACATATCTGATCAAATGTAAATGTTAATCTATTTGCAGAAATGTAAACACTAACATACTTGATCAAATATAAATGTTAATCTACTTGCAGAAATGTAGAGGCTACACTACTTGTAGGATGTGGAAATTTAATCCAGTTGCATAATATAAATGTTTCATCAAAGGAAAACCTAGTCTATCGATAGGAAACAAAATTGCTTGAAATAGAAACCATAGCTTAAGAAGCATGAAACAAACAAAGAAAACTTAATCTAACTTGCATAAAGTAAAGAGCATGAAATCATCCTTTAATCACTACATTCAAGAGATATTGTATCAACAGAGTTGATTAGGTGCTTCATAAAGTAATCGTGAAAATCATCATAATGTTATTCAATTCATGAACCTATCTACTAACTGTAATTGCTAAATGTGTTGCAGTGGTAGAAAGGCAAGTCCTAAGTGGTCTTTGGTCTTCCTCAACCATGGTTTCAGAGACTAAGAGACATTATTCAGGGGTATGAGGGAAGAATCAAGCTTTAAGGATGATTCTGGTCATGTTTGGGGGGCTTCTACAAAGTGCTACAAGATGTTACATGATTGCTACAAGATGTTACATGATTGCCCTGTTTTGCTATAGGACTGAATCCGTGGGAATTATGAGGCATAAAAATGAAATCTGAAGGTAGAAAAGGGTAGATAAATGTTGATGGGGCCCTTTCAAAGCTTAGTACCCTATAGGGGACCGTCTTACACAAATACCAATGCACACAGTGGCCTTCAACAACCTAGAAACATACTATCGGTCAATAGTGTTTTGAGGGAGTTGTTGAGGTATAAAGAAGGGATTTGGTAGTATGATGAGGAGTGTAAATGACAATGCTAACCATGCAAATCAACATTAGTACCTACACAACAAAAAAATTTACTCAATCTTTCCAATCATCTAGAGCATGTTAATCGTGAAAATTGTAGAAAAGTTGAAATAACAAAGAAAGGATGAGTTGAGTTTTATTCGAAATATGACCATTGCATTAAAATACAAGATATCTTGTAGTATGCATAAGAATGACAACCACAAGAGAGCATGCCTCCTATGCTTGAACAAAATCCGCTAAACCAATCACCAATTTGTACGAAAACAAAAATGCAAAAGGAAAATAACTATATTTTTGGCTTGCCTACGCAATATCCTCAACCACACTTCCCACAAGAGAGGTGATTGACAAACATACACAAGCAATTTCTCAAAAATAAGTCTTGCTAGAAAGGAAAGAAAATACTTCTAGGAAATAAAATGCATTAGAGCCTTTGGGTTGGGTCTTAACCCATGGGGACCCAACCCTATAAAGAATACTAAGATTGAAGATAACAATAGGCTTCTCATTAACATAAAATAATTCTCAAGCACATGATAAAGGAGTGAAAATAAAAAGTTTGAGCTCCTAACTCTTATTTGTCTCTTTGTGCTCCAAAAGTTCAAATCATGTTGGGCCCCCGGGCTTCCTTATATATACAAAATGACTGAGGAGAAACCTCCTTGGAAAAAAGGATGCTTCCCTCCTAAATCCCTATAAAGGTGGATCTAGCTCCCTGAGATCCTCGCAGTCCTTGAGTTCATCAACTCTTAGTAGATCCTCGAATAGTGGGTGAGAAAATGCAGGGAGCAAGTAGAGTTGTAGGTGAGTAAATGTAGGGGACAATCCTCCTACATCTTCTCCAGCTGCCTCCAACGTATCTATGCATAGTAAATGCACTCAAATGCACTTGTCCCTACACATTAATCATGTTAGGCCATAAGATATGATACACATCCTTTAGTCTTCTTAATAAACACATTGTCGTAAAAAGTATGTTATCGGAGATTCGAATGTGAGGATGTTGGCATTATGAGACAAGTGTTTTCCTTGATGGCAAATCACACAGATGATAAATTATAGTGCAGCAAAGTTATTTTCAAGTTCACGCACTTTCATGCAAAGAAAATTTTCTTTCATGTAGAGAAAAGTTCACGCACTTTCATGCAGAGAAAAGTTTCTTTCATGTAGAGAAAAGTTCACGCACTTTCATGCAGAGAAAAGTTTCTTTCATGTAGAGAAAAGTTCACGCACTTTCATGTAGAGAAAAGTTCCTTTCATGAAGAGAAAAGTTCATGCACTTTCATGCAGAGAAAAGTTCACGCACTTTCATGGTTGGCTCATGGTATTAGTCCGACAGTTTTTGATCCTATGGTTTTGGTCCGTGGTATTGCATCAAAAAGTGTTGATCCCAAGTATTGGGTCCATGGTATTGTTTTATTATGGTTTTGGACCGTGGTATTGTGGAAGGTCTAAGACTATAAAAGAGGAAGGAGATCGCTTGGCAAAGTATCATCTGAATTAATCGAATATCTAATATGTGCTAGATCTGAAATATTGGTGATTGAGGTTATGGTGCAGATTTGGATCTGAATGAAGGAGGAACCTTAGCGCAAAGAAAAGGATAAGTTCTATTGATGGGTCATAATCTTAAGGATTGAATGATAGTATCTTTGTGTGATTTTGATCTGTTATATGTGGCGCATACTTGATCTATAAATCTGCTAATCTGGGTTAATTAGTGTCTAAATATTTGAAAGAGTGAATTATCCTTTATAGATCTGTACGCAGGTTCAGTGAAGCAAAAGTGCGTATACACGCTGGTTCAGTGAATGAAAATAGCGTATAAGTAGGTTGTTCCAAACACAGAAGCATATGCACACAGGTTTCAGGTTGTTAAAGTAGCGTATATTTTTTAAGTTGTGATCTAGCTGCTTCTGTTTATTGTTGCAGTGTTCTGGGTTCAGAATTTGGTGTGTGGTTACTGTTATTGTGTACAGCTGTCAGAAAAGTGCATACTTGATTCAGTCCTAATTGGTGAAAAGGAGATTATTTGATGCATAAATTTTGATGATTGATTGATGTTCATGGATCCAGTCTGAAAATTTATGAAACGTGGTCCCTGGAAGAAAGAGAAGGTTGTAGCCTTCTATAGGCCAGCACTTACGTACTAGTATATTGGCTAGTGCAAGAGCAAAGGGGGTTGTAGCTCCCTTCCAGGAGAAGCTGGAAAACGAGAGAGGGCTGTAGCTCTTTGCAGGTTGTAGCCTGCGTACTGGTAAAGGACTGCACCAGTACATTGTAAAAAGAAGTTTCTAATTAAAAGAAGATAGAGACGAATTGTAGCAGGTGGTTTTCACCCACATTTGGTTTCCACCTTATATCTTGTGTTCTTGTGTGTGATTGTCTTCTGCTCTGTTTTACTGTTTCTGATACACAGATTAATAATCAACATCTGAAAGATAAAGTAAATTATAAGTTTGCATTGTATACGCGGGTTTCCTTCTACATAGTTGCGTATATACGCGGTTTTAATTAGCTGAAGTAGCGTATATTATCTGGATTTGAAAAAGGGAATAACTGACTTGATAATACTGATTCACCCCCCCTCTCAGTATTATTTCCAACAATGTGAATATGTGTTGAAGGATGGTTGGATGGGCCTTGTTATATACCTATTAATGGGACCCATCATTAGCCATATAGTTAGATATCGTTCTAAATACATGAATTTTATTGTCAACTAATATGCACTTGGAAATAGCAATAAAAAGTTCTTGTAGAATGGGGAAATACCCATGTAAAATAATGTGGGAATTAACATTTATAAGTGTTGTGCAGGTTGGAGGTGTGTAGAAGAAGTGTGCAGGCGAGAATATATGTGGAAATAAAAATATTACACATTTAGTTTAACTTTTCATCTCATTTACCTAATGTTATAGAGGCCATAAAATATCATGTGCATAT
Source organism: Pinus tabuliformis (assembly GCA_031772625.1). NCBI lineage: Eukaryota > Viridiplantae > Streptophyta > Pinopsida > Pinales > Pinaceae > Pinus > Pinus tabuliformis. The sequence continues at coordinate 81,944,469 of CM062806.1, read as the reverse complement.
TTACTATTTATACAAGATTAGTAAATAATATATATATTTAGAACACATGTTTATACTATGTTCTCAACTGCTATCTTCTCGCAAACTAGTTCTCCCACACATGCCTCCTATTTCACACATCCTTTGCTCCGCATTACTGAATATGTAAAAGTTTAAAATGAAAAAAGAAGTTAAACTATTAGAGTAGCATTTGATTTCTTTATTATTTATGCATTTCTCTATTTTAATTTTTTTGCTACCCTCTGTACATCCATCCTCTTTTGTACATTCTTTTTTCAACACATATTCTAGATTCTTATTACAATTCAATTTTCTAACATCAGGACTTGTCCATTTACTTCGAAAATCAATAGTGTGGGTCTAATTAAATTCCTGAAAATTAACGATAGAATTTGTATTAGAAAGAAACGTTTTGAGAATGTAGCGTTATCACAATTGCAACCCCTTGTAATGTGCATGGATCATAGATCTTTGCAAACCAAGCTTTTGCCATCAGATTGAGGATATTTGAAAATAAATCATGACAATTATCATAGCCACTATTAGAGTCTCTAGGGATACTAATCATATTATTCCTCTTTTTCCCGTTTTAAATTTATTTTGCAACATTTGAGAAATGTGGAAATTAAATTAAGGAAATATTTTTTGGTTTATGGAAAGATGGGAAAAATAAATTTTTTCACCTGAAGTATGGCAACCACTAAATTAGTGGCGATATAAATTGATGTAGGTTATAGCCAATGAATTAAAAATGGGTATAAAGATACATGCTACACATGGAAATTAAGCATTATTTATTCAGTAAGTTTGATAAGATGTTATTATGTTGTTTGTCAACGGGCATGCCAAGAAATGTGCAGTGACACTCTTCTGTTTTCCCAGTTCAATAACAAGGTAAGGTGGAATGATTTTATGGTCCGGTTTAATTTGATCTTTTTTGTTGTATTTCATCTTTTCAATTGCGTCATTTCACTATTCTTTATTATTATTGGGTGGTATAAAGATTTGCATATTTTTGTTCTTGTTTGGGTTTTGAATGTCCATCCTCAGTAGGCAGTTCCAAGAGACTGGATTTATGCTTATGTATATTTGTTTTGACTACATTCTTAGGGGTTCTGTATATTTTCTCTTGTAGTTTATGACTATTCATTTGGATAGTTTTTTTGGGAATGTCTTAGTTCATTGCACTGCAAAACTGGGTGGGTTGTTGTCATTCTGGGTTGGGTTAGTGTTTTGTTTAACATAAAAGGTTTTGTTAATTTATCCCATCCATAATTCCCTTGTATTCAAGTCCTTTTTGTTTTTTGCTAAAATACAAGATGCCAAGTCAACGAGGTAGAGTAAGGTGAGGGGTTGGTGAAACGAGGGGAGTCAACCCAACGCCACCTGGAAAGAATCAGTTAGGGTGAGGCTATAGATCCTAAAATTGTGAATAGAACTAATCTAGACATATGCATGAAAGAAAAAAAATACAAATATAACCATAAACACAAAGATGCTGTATAAATAAAACTTCATTTCATTAATATCAAAGAACTTAAATATGCTTACATACAGAATGAAAATAAACTAAGCTCGGGTGATGGTAGCTTATCTATGAGAAGAGATGTGGTGGCTACATGCCTCTGAAATATGTTACAATGAGGTTCAAGGGCCTTTTTATTATTGAAAAACAGGGGAAAACCCTAAATAACCAAAACCCTAACCCCAAGACACGAAACACCAAGATTTGTGGGCCCTGTTGGTGTTAGTTGGGAAGCCAACTTCCCAAGGTCGTAACTTGGTCATATGATCTCTATTTGGAGTGTAACATACCTCGTTGGAAAGATCTCTCCAAGTAATAAATCATTTGTCATAGGCCCTTGCCTATGGAAATGGGCCTGAAAAAAATGTCACTTAGGGGGTCAAAACAACTCTAGAAGTTCATGACCCAAAAAATTGCTAAAAATAATAAATGCTGCTATAATCAAGGATGAAAACAACCAGAGGTCTAGGTAGAATAGGTGGGTGACCACCAATATCCATCTGGATCAGTCCTCCCCACTTAGGAAGCAATGGTACCCATTTCATGTAGAGCCTCTATGAGGTGAGAAATTATTTGTTGAACCTAGTCCCTAGTGGACCACTTTCCCTAGTGAAGGAGTTGGCCTGATTTGACCACTCGATATAGCTGGATCCTTTTCTTGTGAGTGTTTTTAATTTGTGTGTCCATGATCCTGTAAGTTGTGGCCTACTCAATGCAACTTGGGTTGAGCTCTGTTGGTGTCAGCTGCTCTGCGACATCATATGTGTCTAACAATGGAGGAAAATATGATCGCAACCGATCCACATTGAATATTGGGTGCAGACCAAGGAATGGTGGAATGTTGAGCTCGAAGGAATTGTCCCCTACAGCCTTGATGATGGTGTATGACCAATATCGGAGCAAGTGAAGGTTGTAGCAGGGCCCAACGAGGAGCTCCTTCTGCAAATGTAACCACACTTTTTCTCCCACCTTGAACTTATGTGGAACTCAATGGTTATCATGATGTTGCTTGTACTTAGCATTGGCTCTGTCTAATATGTCATTGACCTGCTGGCATATGTGCTGAATGTGTTCAATGAAGATGTTAGCTTGGTCAACTTCGAACTGGACATGAGCCAAATCTACTTGAGTAGTTGCAAATGGTATGGCCACTTCAATCAGATATAGTAGCTAGAATCCCAACCCCAACTAAAAAGAGCCATGTCCAGTGGAGCTATGGAGAGCTCTATTATAGTTGTGTTGGACACAGGGGAGGATTTCATCCCATGTGCGTGGATGCTCCGAGTTGTACATGCATAAAATTTGCATGATATTCCTGTTGATGACCTTTGTTTAGCTATCAGTTTGGGGGTGGAAGGTCGTAGACTTAGTGAGCTTGGTATCCAACATCGACCAAAGGCTTGACCAAAATGTACTCAAGAATTTTCTCTCTCGATCGAAGATAGTGGATTTTGGGACCCCAAAATGTACCCACACTCATTCAAGGAAGAGCTTAGCAATGAATTCTATTGTGATACTCTTCTTGCAGGCTGCGAGAATGGCCATCTGAGAGAATCCTTCGATGACCATGAAAATGCATTCATTGCCATGCTTAGTAGAAGGAAGGCCTGGCATGTAATCCATGGAGATGGATTCCCAAGGCCTACTAGGAGTAGGCATAGGAGTATATAGGCCTTAATTCTTGATTGTTGGTTTGTAAATGGTGCAGGTAGTGTAGGATATGATGACTTCCCAATATCCTGTCGAAGGTTCCACCAATAAAAATACCTTTGCAACACTGCCACTATTTTCTATACTCCGAAGTGTCTAGCGACCCGAGTGTAGTGCACCTCCCAAATCATCTTGGCATGCTCACTTGTAGGAACACATAGATGTCCCATGTGGCATAATAGTGCGACTTGGAGGTGAAAATATGGAACTTTCTTTCCTTCCAGGATCATCTGGTAGGTGTTCCCAAATTTAGGATCGCCCTTTTAAAAATTCGTCCACCTTGAAGTCTTGTGTCCACAAGAGTCGAGAATAGTGGTCAATGCCACGATCGGTGGTCGACTGAGACACTCTGTAACATTATTGGTGTTTCCCTTCTTATACTTGATGTTTAAATCGAACTGTTACATATATGTGGACCATTTTTGATGGCGATCATTCTGCAACTTCCCTTGTGTCTGTTCTAACTTTAGGGGTCAGTGTTCTATGTGGATGATTATTTCCTTCCCCAAAATATAATTCTTCCATTGTAGGCATGCTTTCATAATAGAATACATCTATTTTTCATAAGTGGGATACTTTCAGACTGTATCTGAACGTGTCTCACTGTGATATGCCACTAGATGCCCCTGTTGGGTAAGAACTACACTAATAGCATAGTTAGAGGCGTCTGTCTTAATTTCAAATGGTTTTTACAGATCTGGTAGTCTGAGCATTGGTGCAGAGAAGAGGCGATGCTTCAACTTGACAAACACCTTCTATTGAGATTCATACTAAAAGAGATTTTCTTTCACTCAGCCCTTGGTGACTTGACACAAAGGCCAAGTGATATGAGATAATTCCAACACGAACCTGCGATAAAAATTAGCAAGGCCCAACATGTTGTAGTGCTCTTTTAGAGTGGTTGAGGCTGACCAATCTCAAATAACTTGTATCTTGGCTAGGTCCTTATGCACACCCCGCTCATTAATGGTGTACCCCATATATTGAACCTGGGCCATACAAAAAGTGTATTTCTCCGAATTAGCACACAATTTGTGTTGTCGTAGGGTTTGGAGGACCTGTAAGATATGGTGTATATGCTCTTCCAAAATTCAACTGAAGATCGGGATGTTGTCCAGGTACCCACAAACGAGTTGGTAAAGTACCGCAATATGTCATCCATCAATGACATGAAGGTTGTAGGGGAATTCGTCAACTTGAAAGGCATGACTAGCCATTTGAAAAGGCCCTCCTTGGATTTGAAGGCAATCTTCCACACATGGTGCAATAGGTACCTGATGCTACCCATAGTTCAAGTCAATATTTATGAAATATTTGGTCACTTTGATCTGGTCCAAAAGGTCATCAATCTGTGGGATTGAATACCTATTCCAGACTCTGATATTATTCAACACCCAATAGCCAATGTAGAGTCTCTAGATGCCATATTTATTCTGTACCAACATGATCGAGCTTCCACAAGGTGATGAAATTGGCTTGATGTGCCCTTTCTGCAACAACTCTGGAATTTTCTTAATTTGATCATTCTCCAGAACAGAGCGTCGGTAGATTGGTCCATTAGGTAGTAGCATGCCCAAGGTCACATTGATGGAGTGCTTGAACTGGTAGTGTAGGGGTACCCCTATGGGTGATGTGAAAATGTACCTGTACTCTTCCCCAACCTTATCCATCTATTGTTTTCGTGTGGAGGATACCTATCTTGAGGTTGTGGCTGTGGTCACAGTCTTCTTCTTTCCATGAGGACAAATCATAAGGAAGACAAATTTCGGGGTCTGGTAAATGAACTTACTACATTTCTTCACAAATATCAAAGATATGGTGGTAGGTGGTGCTACCTCCGGTATTCTATATAGCTTATTGCCTAAAGAAATAATGATAGTGTGAGGCCTAGATTCATACACAACATGACACTTCCACAAGTTTGGTTGGCCTAACAACACATCACAAACTTCGAGAGGAAAAAAATCACACAATACCTCATCTATGAAGGCCTTGATGTTGTAGATAAGGTGGCATTTTTGTTTGACATGGAGATCTCTCCCTCGGTGAAGCCACCCCATGGTGTACGATTATGGGTGTGGTGTGGTCAGTAGGCCCAACTGCTTCATGACCTTTGTTTAAATGAGGTTCTTTTTGTTCCCACCATCGACAATGAACTGCAGTGGAGAACCATTCATCCACATCTGTGAGTGAAAGAGTCGCTCCCCCTCCTCTGGATATTCGGGATCAACCTTCTAGATCTTGGTGGTGGCAACGGTGGCACTAAGATCTGCATTAATAATTTGTTTCCATTTTTCATTCCCCTTGTATGTTTCCAAATCAGAGTTAGAACATGCATCTTATTCAGAGGCCTTCAGCTCAGCCACCAGTGACTGCTTGGCTTGACACTCCCTTGTGTTGTGAGTCGGGCTCTTATGGAACTCACACAATTTCCCTGTGTCCTTGTCTGTCTTCATGGTGTTGTTCTTTTCTTGTGGCTTCGACGGGTTGTTCTGGGTTGCCCCACCTTAGGTTTGTCCTTTGTTATGTGGTTTAGGGGCGTCTTTCCTTTGCTTTGGATTTGTAAATTCAAAGTATCACTTCTTCTGTTTAATTTTTTGCTCGATCTTAACAATGTATCGATAGGTGGTGCTAAGCAAGGAGATGTCCAGGAAATCCATCTTATCCTAGATGTACTTGTGTAGAGAGTCGTATTACTTGAGCACCAAATGTCGCTCAGAATCCTTGATACCCAACTTTGTGTGGAGGGTATGGAAAATATTTGTCAACTTCAGCACATCTTGGTCCCTTCCTTGTCGCAGTGTGGTCCAATTTATGTATTTATCTTCACAGCTCCAGATATGGTAATATTGTTCCTTGAGGTTGTCTTGAAAACAATTCCAAGTGGGTGTAACTGAAAAGAGTGAGGATTCCCTCCCGTCCTTTTCTTAACATTAGCTTTCCCACTAGTCCTTGACATGTGGGGCGGCTTTGAGGAGTAAAAAAGTAATCTTTTCTGATTGGAAATTCATGAACCAAAAAATATCCTTCCAAAATATTTACCCATATAGCTATGACATCTACATCTATCTGGCCTTCAAATATGGGAATGTCAATGTTAAATTGTACCTTAAAAGGAGTGGCACCTCTAGAGTGGCTGCTGGATGAAGATGCATCAGCTGTGGCTAGTCACTGAAGGATATGGGCAAAGTTATCTATCATCATGTTCCTCTATCGCTCAAGGGCTTCCTCGAGCAATATTCTATAAGGATATCCTTCCCCCTCATATTTCTTCTCTTCCTCCATGGTAGATCGTCGGGGTTTGCAAGGTTGGTCTTAGAAAGGTTCAACCAACTCGATCGCTAAATCCTTATATGCTAACCTCATTGGGGGAATGCAAAGAAAAAAAAGAAAGAGAATATTACTATGATACCACTGATCCAGAATTATGCAGAAACACAAAAAATATAGATATAAACATAAACACAAAGATGCAACAGAATTAAAACTTCATTTCATTAATATTAAATAATTGAAATATGCTTACATACAGAATGGAAATAAACTAGCTTGGGTGATGGTAGCTTATCTCTGAGAAGAGATGTGGTGGCTACATGCCTCTGAACTGTGTTACAATGAGTCTCAAAGGAATTTTTATTATTGAACAACAAGGTAAAACCCTAAACAACCAAAACCCTAACCCCAAGAGATAAATTGCCAAGAGTTTGTGGGCCCTGTTGAGTTTAGTTGGGCAACCAACTTCTCGAGGTCATAACATTGTCATATGATCTATGTTTGGCACGTATGATACCTCGTTGGAAATTTCTCTCTGAGTATTACAAGATTTTCTGTAGGCCCCTACCTATGGCTATGGGTCTGCTACAGACCTAGAAAAAAAGATTAGGGAATCATAATAGCTTCAGAAGTTCAAGACCTGAAAAAATGTGAAAAACAGTAAATGCTGCTATAATCAAGGAAACAGACCAAACCGACTGGAGGTCTAGGTGGAATAGGCAGTTGGCCACCAATATCCACCAGGATCAAGAACTTATTTAATGATCCTGCTTCTAATCAACAAAACTTTTGCAATCATCTTGGTTATATCAAGATGCTTCGAGAACATCTCATCAGAGATAGACATGATGACCAAAATATGAGAATCTCATTCATGAATTGATCCAGGTGGATATTGGTGGCCACCTGCCAAGTCCACTTAGACCCCCACCATTGTTTCTTTCATCTTTTCAGTTTCCTTAATTGTAGCACAATTTACTATTTTTAGCAGTTTTTCGGGTCCTGAACTTTCGGAGCCGTTTTGAGGCCCTAAACAATGTTTTTTGGGAAAACTGGGAGCAACATGGGTCCATGGACCAATGTTTCTCTTTCCAAAGTGGTATTTCTCAGATAGATCTTTCTAACGAGATACTGTGCGCGTAAAACAGAGATCGTATGCCAAAGTTACGACCCCGGGAAGTTGATGTACCAATTTACCCAAACGGGGCCCACAATTTGGCGTTTTATCTTCTAGGGTTAGGTTTTGGATGTTTAGGGTTTTCCATTATTTCTCAACAATAAATAGGCCTTCGAGCCTCATTGTAACACAGTTCAGAGGCATGTAGCCGCCACATTTCTTCTCAGAGATAAGCTACCATCTCCCTCGCTGGTTTATTTCCATTTTTGTTTGTAAGCATATTTCAGTGTTTTACATTAATGAAATGAAGTATTATTTCCGCTGCATCTTTGTGTATATGGTTATCTCTGTATTTTGTTGCATTCCTGTTTAAATCTGGATTAGTGGTATCAGAGCGGTCTGCTTTTTTTTCTCTGTTTTTCTTTGCATGTCCCCAACGAGGTCGGGATATAAGGAGTTAGGGCTTGAACTAGTCGAACCTTTGCAAGACCAGCCTCGCAAATCCCGACGGCCTCCCATGGAAAATGAAAATAAAGATGAGGGGACAGGAGATCCTATCAAAATCTTGCTCAAAGAAGCCCTCGAGTGACAAAGGAATGCAACGATGGACAAATTTTCCCAGATCCTTCAACGACTACCCAGGGGCGACGCATCAGCTTCCAACAACTACTTTGGAAAAGCCACACTGTTTAAGGTACAAGTTAATTTTGAAATCCCCATATTCGAGGGTCATATAGATGCAAATTCCGTCGATAAATGGTTAAATATGCTAGAGGGTTATTTTTCTGTTCATGATTTTTCCAATCGGGAAAAGATTATTTTTGCTCTTCCCAAAGCAGGCCCCCATGTCAAGGACTAGTGGGAAACCTACGGTGAGCATAAGGATGAAAGTACAATCTCACTATTTTCAGCTGCACCCACTTGGAATTCATTCCGGGATGCCACCAAGGAGTAGTACTACCCTGTTGGAAGCTATGAGGATCAATACATAAAGTGGACCACGCTGCGGTAGGGAAGGGACCAAGACGTGCCAGATTTCACCAATATTTTCCATACCCTCTGCACAAAGTTGGGTGTCAAGGATTCAGAGCAGAATTTCCTACTCAAATACCACAGTTGCCTGCACAAGTACATCCAGGAAGAAATAGAATTCATGAACATCTCCTCTCTTGGCACTGCATACCGATATGTCGTCAGGGTCAAGCAAAAGTTTAAACGGAAGAAGCGAGACTTTGGATCTGTGAATCTAAAGCAAGGGAAAGGCGCCCCAAAACTACAGAACAAAGGACAAAGCCAAGGCGGGGCAACCCAAGACAACCCGCCAAAGCTACAAGCAAAGAACATCACCGCGAAGTCAAAAAAGGACACGGGAAAGTTTTGAGTTCCATAAGAGCTCCACTCACAACACAAGTGAGTGTCGGGCCAAGCAGTCACTGGTGGCTAACTTGAAGGTTTCAGAATCGGATGCAGGTTCCAACTCTGAGTCAGAATCCGACAAGGGGAATGACAAAGGGAAGCAAATTATCGATGTGGAGCCCAACGCCATTGTTTCCACCACGAAGATCCAGAAGGAGGAACCTGAAGATCCAGAGGAGGAGGAGCATCTCTTCCACTCCCAGATGTGGGTAAAGGGTTCCCCACTACAATTCATTGTCAATAGCGGGAGCCAAAAGAACCTCATTTCGGCAGAGGTCGTGAAGCGGCTGGGCTTACCGACCACATCACATCCACAACCGTACACCATCAGGTGGCTTTACCCAGGATGGGATCTTCGCGTGAGCCAACAGTGCTGCCTTCCATACAACATCGAGCCCTTCACAAATGAGGTATTATGTGACATTTCTCCCCTTAAAGTTTGTGATATATTACTAGAACAACCATACTTGTGGAAGCGACATGTTGTGTATGAATCAAGGCCCCATTATGTTATTGTTACTTTCGGAACTAAGTTGTACAAGATACCGGAGGTAGCACCACCTACCACCATCTCTTTGATTACTACAAAAAAATGCAGTAAGCTCGTTTCCAAAATCGGGAAATTTGTTTTCCTGATGATACGCCCTCAAGGAAAGAAGAAGACGGTGGCCATGACCTCCAGACAGGGCCCCTCCGCACGACAACTACAGGTGGACAAGGTCGTGGAGGAGTACGAGGACATCTTCACATCCCCCACAGGGGTTCCTCTACACTATCAAATCAAGCTATCCAACGATTTGATCCCAGGTGCGCCGCTGCCCAATGGACCAATCTATCGGTGCTCCGTTATGGAGAATGATGAAATCAAGAGGTAGATTCAGGAGCTACAGCAGAAAGGTCACATTCATCCAAGTTCATCGCCCTGTGGGAGCCCGATCATGTTGGTACAAAAGAAGGATGGGACTTGGAGACTCTGTATTGACTATCGGGTACTGAACAAGATCATTGTCCGTAATAGGTACTCGATCCCACGGATTGATGACCTCTTGGACCAAATGAAGGGGGAAAAATATTTCAGCAAGATCGATTTGAAGTCAGGACATCACCAGGTACCAATCAAACCCTTTGATGTGTGGAAGACTGCCTTCAAAGCCAAGGAGGGCTTGTTCGAATGGTTGGTGATGCCTTTCGGATTAATGAATGCTCCTGCAACCTTCATGAGGCTAATGGATGACATCTTGTGGCCATTCACCAACTCATTTTTAGTGGTATACTTGGATGACATATTGATCTTCAGCCAGAGTTGGGAAGAGCACCTCCACCACATCCGACAGGTTCTCCAAACACTGCAGCACCACAAGTTATGTGCCAATTTGGAGAAAAGCACTTTTGGCATGACCCAGGTTCAGTATATGGGATATATTATTGATGAATAGGGGGTGCATGTGGATCCATCCAAGATCGAAGTCATTTGAGATTGGCCATCTCCAACCACTCTGACAGAGCTCCGTCGCTTTCTAGGTCTTGCCAACTTCTACCGCAGGTTCGTGTTGGGATTTTCTCATATCACTTGGCCCTTGAGTCAAGTCACGAAGGGATGAGCGAAAGAAAAATACTTTTGGTCTGAATCTCAATAGAAGGCATTCACAGAGTTGAAAGATCGCCTCTGCATGGCACCTGTGCTCACATTACCAGACTTGCAACAACCATTTGAGGTCGAGACAGATGCCTATGACTATGCTATTTGGGCAGTCCTTACTCAACACAGACATCCAGTGGCATATCACAGTGAGACACTTTCAGACACTATCCGGAAGTATCCCACTTATGACAAAGAGATGTATTTCATTGTGCAAGTTTGCTGACAATGGAAGCATTACATTTTGGGGAAGGAAACGGTCATCCACATAGACCATCGACCCCTGCAGTTCATACAGACCCAAGGGAAATTGCAGAATGATCGCCATAAGAAGTGGTCCACATACCTGCAACAGTTCCATTTGAATATCAAGTATAAGAAGGGTAGCACCAATAATGTTGCAGATTGCCTCAGTCGACCACCGTTCATGGCGTTAACCACTATGCTCAACTCTTGTGGGCATGAGACTTCAGATTGGCCACTTCTCTATAAAAGTGACCCAAAATTCGGCTACACATACCAAACACTCTTGGAGGGTCAACATGTTCCAGATTTTCACCTCCAGGATGCCTTGTTATGCCACCTGGGTCACCTTTATGTTCCTTCAAGCAATTGTGCCAAGATGATTTGGGAAGCACATTACAGTCGGGCTGCTGGACATTTCGGGGTTGAGAAAATGGTGGCAGTACTGCAGAAGTATTTCTATTGGCTGAATCTTCGACATGATGTCGGGAATTACATCAGATCATGCACTGCCTGCGCATTGCCAAACCGACCATCAAGAAGAAAGGCCTCTATACCCCACTGCCTACCCCTAGTCGACCTTGGGAATTAATCTCGATGGATTACATGTCAGGTCTTCCTTCAACTAAGTATGAACGACTGTGTTTTTGTGGTTGTCGACAGGTTCTTGAAGATGGCCATTATGGCCACCTGTAAGAAGAATATCACAGCAGAAGCCATTGATAAACTCTTCTTTAAACGAGTGTGGGTACACTTTGGGTTCCCACAGTCTATCATCTCAGATCGGGACAACAGGTTCCTTAGTACATTTTGTTCCAGTCTTTGGTCGAAGCTCGACACCAAACTCACTAAGTCCACAACCTTCCATCCTCAAACTGATGGCTAGATAGAGGTTGTTAACAGGACGATCGTACAAATTCTTTGCATGTACAACTCAAAGCATCCACGCACATGGGACGAGAGCCTCCCTTATGTTCAACATAGCTACAACTGGGCTCTCCACAGCTTGACTGGCCACAACCCTTTTCAGGTGGGCTTGGGATTCCAGCCACTATGTCCCATTGATGTGGCCATGCCAGTTGCAGCTACTCACGCAAATTCGGCTCATGTCCAGTCTGAAACAAATAAGGCAAACAACTTCATTGAGCACATCCAACATATTTTCCAATAGCTCCATGACATTCTGGAGAAATCAAACGCAAAGTACAAGTAGCGACATGATCAACATCAGGTGCCACACAAGTTTTAGGTGGGCGACAAAGTCTAGTTGCATTTGCAAAAGGAGTGCCTTATCGAAACCTATCAGAAACTCAGACCACTTTGATATGGTCCTTACACCATTACCAAGGCTATGGGAGACAATGTATTTGAGCTCAGTATTCCCCCATTCCTTGGCCCGCACCCAGTGTTTAATGTGGACAGCCTTCGGCCATACTTTCCACCATTACTAGACACATTCGACATTGCAGAACAGCTTACACCCACAAAGTTAAATCTAGATTGCATGGAACAAGCTGCAACTGATCGGATTATGGACACATAGATCAAGCACACTCGCCAAGAGAATATCCAATTGTATTGCGCTGTCAAAGCAGGCCAACTCCTTCACTAGGGCAAGTGGCTCACTAGGGACCAAGTTCAACAGAAGTTTCCTTATCTCACGGAGGAACTCAACGCAATGGGGGTCATTGCTTCCTAAGGGGGGAGGAATGATCCAGGTGGATATTGGTGGCCACCTGCCAAGTCCACTTGGACCCCCATCATTGTTTCTTTCAGCTTTTCAGTTTCCTTGATTGTAGCACAATTTACTATTTTTAGCAGTTTTTCAGGTCCTAAACTTTCGAAGTAGTTTTGAGGCCCTAAACGACGTTTTTTGGGAAAACTGGGAGCAACATCAATCCATGGGTCCATGAACCGATGTTGCTCTTCCCAAAGTTGTATTTAATGGATAGATCTTTCTAACGAGATACTGTGCACATCAAACGGAGATCGTATGCCAAAGTTACGACCCCGGGAAGTTGATGTACCAATTTACCCAAACGGGGCCCACAGTTTGGTGTTTCATCTTCTAGGGTTAGGTTTTGGATGTCTAGAGTTTTCCATTGTTTCTCAACAATAAATAGGCCTTCGAGCTTCATTGTAACATAGTTTAGAAGCATGTAGCCGCCACATATCTTCTCAGAGATAAGCTACCTTCGCCCTAGCTAGTTTATTTCAATTTCTGTTTGTAAGCATATTTCAATATTTTACATTAATGAAATGAAGTATTATTTCCATTGCATCTTTGTGTATATGGTTATCTTTGTATTTTGTTGCGTTCCTGTTTAAATCTGGATCATGAATGATGTCCAGTGTAACTAGTGGCAGATGCAAGATAGATCAACGAATCTACAAATGGGTCAGTGAGATCTACAGGAAAAACTAGACCACTTTCAAGGCAGATTGGCTCACATTGAGAAACATGTACATTGTGTGTTTCAATGTGGAACTATGTGTATCAAATAACGTGAAAATTGACATTTTTCACTGTGTAGTGTAGGTTTTTACCCTGTACAGAAAGTATCTGCAAACAGATTCTTAAAACAACAAGAAAAATACAATGTCAAGAACATAAAGAAAATATACATAGAGATTTCCCCCTAGATCCCAAAACCAGGAATACCAGATATATTTTTCATTATATTCCTTTCAATGTTTGAATACATATATATACATTCTGAAGCATTCATAACCCCTAATCCACTAGCCTTGGATTAGAACATAACAATAGTTCCCTTAACCAAATCTACAAATACCATGGGAAAAAACCATTATGCCCAAAACCATGCACGGAAACCATGGGTAGGTTTTCCCACCATATTTAGATTTGTCTCCCATCCTTGGGTCTGCATAATATTTTTTTTTGTCTAGGGTGCTTCCCTAGACCGCATGATGTGTTGAAATAATATAACACACACCCAACATTCTACCACATGTTGTTTTGTTTCCACACCAAGGTTAATAGGAGAGCTTAGTCATTTGTGCAGGGCTACAATGCCCATTGTTTATCTACACCAAGAAAACTACTCAGTGCTCACAGAGTTTATCAATGCATCTACAACATTATTCAGAGTGCCCACCTTTACCAACAACACCCTTTTATCTTTAACCATATCCCTCACAAAGTGATACAAAACATCAATGTGCTTTGTATTCGAATTATAAGCAGGGTTCTTTGCCAAGAAAATTGCACTTTGGTTGTCACAATCTATCCTTATAGCTCGCTATACCAATCGCATACTTGAACACAATATTTGAAACCAAAATACTTCCTTTCTTGCATGAGTGGTTTCTATGTATTCAACCTATTTATTTGAAAGTGCCACTACAAACTATTCCTTGCTCATCCAATTGATTACTCCTCCAAATAGGTTAAACACATACCCACTTGTATATCTTCTCCAATCCAAATCTCTAGCCCAGTTTGCATCAACAAATCCATGTATGTCCAAAAATATATCCAATCCTGGTCTTCCTTGATAACACGGACCATCATCACTAGTGCCACACAAATACCTGAAAACCCGCTTCATCGTTGTCCAAGGCTCCTTCGCTAGTTTTGACATAAACCTGCTGAATAATCCCACTACATGTGTAATGTCTGGTCCAATACAGACCATTTCATACATTAGGCTACCAACTGCCCTCATATATCGAACATTAGACATGTCCTCTTCCTCTTCCTGTGTCTTGGGACACTGTTCAATGGATAACTTTACACCTACAGGAATAGGAACCTTCGCTGGTTTTCTATCCTGCATATTAAACCTCTGCAATGTTATCTCAACATACTTCTTTTGGTTTAACCAAAGCTTCCTCCTTGCCCGATCTCATTTAAATTCCATGCCCGAAATACAGTTTGCAGCACCAAGATCCTTCATGTCAAATTTAGAGGACAAATGTGTATTCAAACCCTGGATAATATCTTTGTCATTTCCAATCAACAACATATCATCCACATAAAGGACCAAATAAATAACATAGTCACCAATTAACTTGAAATACACATAATGATCTGCTTCTCTCCTTGTGAAGCCAAGTCCTAGTGGATATGTATCAAATTTTTTATACCACATCCTTGGTGACTACTTTAACCCCTAGAAACATATTTTTAACCTGCATACCAGTTCTTCCTTACCCTTCACTCCAAAGCTTTCAGTTTGGTTCATGTAGATCTCTTCTTCTAGATCCCCATGAAGAAATGTTGTATTCACATCCATTTGTTTTACCTCTAAATAAAAAACAACAACAACATATAAAAATAATCTAATAGAAGCTAACTTGGCATCAAGAGACACAAATATTTCCAAAATCAATTCCCAAAACCTGGGAATAATCTTTTGCTACCAATTTAGATTTGTATTTCTCCACCTTGCCTTCTGAATTCATCTTTTTCTTGAACACCCATTTTCTGCCAATGGGTTTCCTTCCAACCAACAACTCCAACAGATCTTAAGCCTCATTTTTTTCCAAATATGCGATTTCATCTGTTAGCACTCTATAGTTCCTCCAGGCCGAGTAGAGGAATTCAAAGGTAACCACTTGGAAGCTGCAATCTAGCCCTTATAGCTTCAGAGAGGGCTCTCTCTATCAAAAATTCTAGTCACTTAGATATTACGCTAGGTATGATTCTCAAAAGGATATATATTTTAAAGGTTTGTTGGCAGAAGAGAAGAAAAATCCATTGGGAAATACGATCATATAAGTTGATTTATTTTCCAGTGATAGGATGCAGAGAAAGAGGGATTTTCTACGCGGGCAAGGTAAGCAGTATTTTTGGAGTTTTTTAGTCAAATTAATTTTAGGAGGGTGAGTAGAAGATAGATGAAAATGACATATAGTGCATCAAACAATGGGACGAATTCTAAATTCCATTCAAGAAGAAAAAATAAATTATTTAGCAAACTGAAACAAAGCACTTTTAAAGTGAATTTTGAGACAAGTATTTGTTCATCTAAACATGAATACACACATTAAAAGCCTGATTGATAAAAGTAGATAAATGACAAAACAAAGAAGCACATCTTCATAGAGGCTGACATAGGAATCCTTGTAAAATCAGACCTTTGTCTTTTCATTCACTGAAAAATATATAAAAAAAGTAGTACACAATGTCTCTTCTTCTAAAACCTGACCAACGCTTTGTTTCATCAAAATTATATCATAAATAGATCATAAAAAATCAGCTCCCACCTCTAGGAACCAAATTCCCTAATAGGATTTCTGTTTCTACCTAATGTAGTGAATATAGAACTGTTTTTCTAAAAAATAGGAATTGTTTGACCAAATATTTCTTAGACACATTTACATTAAATTCAAATTATAAATCAAGATCTAAGGTCCTTATATGCCTAAAACTATTAACTAAGATCATAAAATTAAATTACGTAGCTTTTAGACATAAAATTCTAGGTCAAAAGGCTGACGGTGTGAAAGCGTAACACCGGCGCTGCACAACCTCCAAGTTCAGCAAAAATGCAGCATAGAAGCACAATGAATCGATGTTTGATGTAGCTCTGGTCACTCCCTAAGTTTCTTTATTAGTGGTACACGTGTGAAATGGTTTGGAAAACATCAATTCCTCCTTTAGAAACCTTCTTTCATCATGCAAAGCTCGCAACTTTTGAAATTCCTCCTACAACAAAAACGCAGTACCTGTCCTCCATGGGTCTTGACCAACATTGAGGTATCTTAACAATGTACAATCTACTAATGATGTCAAAATTCCTGATACCTCTTTACAAACCTCCAATCACCAAAAATATGACAAAATTCTTGATTTCCATCAAAACCCTAACCCTAATGCTTGGCCAAAATACAAAACTACTGTTTGAGCTTCTCTTTTAACAAAGTTTCATGGTTTCTTGAGTCTAGTTGATTGTACTCTCAATAATGACTCAAGTAGTACATGACCCCCTCACACAACCTCATCCAACCATAATTCTTGGAGAAAAAATAAAAAAGGCCAAAATTGCTTTGATTGACTTGTTCCAACATTCAAACTTTGGCTGCTTCAACCAACAAATCTAGATTCCATCTATCTTTCTCATGTATCTCCTTCAATTTCTTCTTGGAAGCTCTCAACTCCCTCCTCATGGTAAGGTTTTTCTTGCATATGTTTTCTATTTGTCTATATAAATGGAGAGTCCTCTTCAACATGTACTTGCCATTTTCCATTGTTGGCTCATACAAGTTCAAAAGATCATACGTCTTTTTCCTAGCCCTTTCATCCTTCTCCTTAAGTTCATCAATCCTACTGTGGGCTTTCTTCAACTACATCCTCAACCTGTTAAAAGTATGTTTCCCCTCATCTATCTTTTTTTTCTTCCCTTCTTGTATTGAACTTTATTCGTCTATCTGCAATTTTCTAGCTGAAGACCTAGTGACGCTAGCTGATGGAGCTTCTACCTCTTGAATGTATTCTCTCACTATCTTCTCCTTACCTTTATACTTAGCGATAGATTGTGCGACCTTTATCACTGATTCTTATTCATTAGCCTTAGTTGTCCTTTCTAAAGCAACCTTCTTCAATTCCATGTTACCATGCTGCAATTGGACTAGGACCAAGTGTGTTTTCTTTAATTGTTCTTGCAATTCAAAAATCTCCTTGCCTTTGTCACTTGGAACAATTTTCCCTGGTATAGCCCCTAAAGGTTTAGATGGCTGCTCAAGTGTTTGTTCTAAGGGAAGTTTATTTGCAGAAGATCTAGAGAGAGGCCTTTTGGAAACCTTTACTACTTCAGGAGAAAAATGCAACTTCCTACCTTTATTCTTTTCTGGTTGATCTATAATTACTGATGGTCTTTTGACTAAACTTCGAATTGGTGATTATATGTCTCTTGCCACATATGATGGTGTGTCCTTATTACTTAAAGAACTGGTTGGTAAGTCAACTGCCAAATTTGAAGAATCTATAAATGAATTCCATGATTGATTTCTCCTATTTAGTTCCAACAACACCAACAATTTAGTTAAAGAGAAGTGGAAAAGACTAGGTTCAACTTGGCTTTGTTTTCCTTGCACTTTGTATTCCATCTTGCTAAGGATTCTAAATAAATAAAAGGGAAGATTCAAAGGACTCCCTCCTGTGAAGTGCATCAAAAGCCTAAAATGATATTGATATATCCTTCGGAACCTTCACTCATAGGTATAGTATCTTCAGATTGCCTTCAAAAGGTTACTCTAGGGCTCAAGTAAGTATTCTCTAGGTAAAATGGCTCCATACCCTTCATTTCAGTATTTGGGTTTCAATAAATCTTTATAATTGGTGATGTCAAGAGGCATGCTCTTGAACCACTTCTCTCCTTGTAGAGGAATCTTCGTGGCAGCTGAGATAGTGACATCTAGTACTAGATAAGTGAGCCCTCCAACCTTAACATCTAATCCACTGAAGCTCAGGGAAAATTCTTTGGTGAGTTGTGCTTTATGCCCCTGGATCTTCTTGCAAAATCTAATGCAGCCAACTTGTTGAAAGGAAACTTTGATTGATGTGTCTCAGTTTATCAAAGTGAGGTCTTGAGGTTTAAATCTCACGATATCACTTCCCTTGTGCCTTTTCCTATTTGGGGTTGTCATTATTTTCACAACAAAGATGAATTCCAATGTTTATTGAATGAAACTTGGTGTATATAAATTAAGAACAACAAATGAGGTAGCAACGATGAAATGGAGCTTATATTAAGATTTTATGACAATTTCAAAATGAAAACCCTACATGGCAAACTCAAACAACACAACTCATCTCCCAAACCCAAAACAACAACTAGTATTTGCTTGGTAATAGTCGAAGAATTAAAAACACATGCGCAACACCAAAAGCGCAGTGCATGGGAGAAAAAAATATTCTTGACCTATGAGGAAAGAAACAACTAGGTATGAAGTTTCAAATCACTGGAATGATAAAGTAGACTTCAGTATCAAGGTGGAAAACGAAATGTGGCTGTTTGGAGGGGGCAAGAACATGAAAATGCAGCACAAAGGCAAAGCGTAGCATATTCTCCAGGAAACACAATGATCTAACAGTTTATAAGTTTACATAGTTTGAATGCATTTCCTCAACACATGGGAGTAACTTCAATTACATGCAAAACAAAGGGCTTCAATAAAACAAATAATTGGAAAAATGAATCTCCTTTGTGCAACGAATCTTAAGTCATGCTCAACGAACTCTCAATGGAAAAATGAATATCTCTGTGATGCTTTTGGAATTTAACCAAGAATTTGAGTTCCCAAGGTGGCTAGATTCGAATTTCAAGAATGATGATGTTAATCTTTGAACCTCAATCATAAAACGCAACAACTATCAGAAGCGCAACGCTATCCTCCTAACCGTTGTACTAATGTGATATCATGGAAAGTTGTGATTTGACATTCTAACTAACCCAAGTGACCCTAAAAATCTATGCCAATGATGATAAGACATGACACCATGACCTTACTCATGATTTTTTGGTGAAACATGACCCTAGACTCATTTAGCTTGACCTCTTTGGATATTTATGAATATTTTCATGATCCTGTTAGAAAATTATACATTATGGAGCAATGGAACACATAAAATATTGCAGAAATATAAACACAGAAAACACATAAAACAAGAGAGACACAGATATACGTGGTTCACCCAGTTTGGGCTACGTCCACCCTGAACAAACAGTGCTTCCTTTCTATTATCCAGCAAAATGAAGAGACACAACCTATAGCAGATCCACTGTATATCCTCTGTTTTCTCTCACAGTCTCACCTCTCCGTTTCTCGCTCACAGAATACACATCTATTACACAGCCTCAAATATAATGCCCTCATACAAAGAGAGGGGTTTCCTTCTAGGGAAAAAAACCCTAAACTAAACATAAGTTCTACTGTTAGATCATCTGCCTAATGAACGGGCCAAAATGACTAGAAATTACTATACTTTTACAAGGAAATTTTACATCTGTTTTTAGCTTCGGGGGTGCTGCCCCCGAGCCCCCGCTAGGGGATTGCTGGCCCCCGGACCCCCCAGCCGGGGGCATCGGCCCCCCTGGACCCTCGCGGGGGGGGGAAAAGTCCCCCCCGCGTGGAGGGGTGTACAAACTTCCTGGGGTATACATCCGGCTCAAAAAAAGACCTCTGAACAATCATGCTCCACACACAACAGATCCTTCACACTCTTTGACATAATTACATTGAATGATGAAATTGTTTATTCTATACTAAGACCAATATCTTGATCTCTACAAAATCATAGCAAGACCTATATATAATTTCCAAAATAATTTGAAAGACAAAACGTGTTTTCTGACTACTATAATTATAGGATACTAACATAATTAACCATGGCCTCCTTCTATATTTTTCCATATTCTGAATCCAATGCCTCCCTGAAAATTATGGGATCATTCATTAATAAATAAAGAAAAATTTAAACAGAAAGTAGATGGAATATATCTCTCTGGCTGCCTTCTCTCTCAAACTGATCTTCTCAAAATTGAAGTGTGTGGCTCTTCCTCTTGTTATTCAAGTTCTGTTTTAGAGTTTGGTTCTTCCCCCTTCAGTTAAAACTACATCATCTTAGTTTCCTTTGGTAGAACTTCATGTTTAATAACATCTTTCAACTCTCCAAACACCACATCTCGATTGTACATAACCTTGTTTCTGGGTTCCAAATATTTTAACCTTTTAAACCATCCTTGTACCCAATAAAGATGCACCTTTCAAATTTATTATACAACTTGGTCCTTTTCTCCTTTGGAACGTGTACATATGCATCACAACCAAATACCCTCAGATGTGTAAAAGATGGTTTCTTACCAGTCCATACCTCATGTGGAGTCTTATCCTCCAATGTTGATGAATGTGATATGTTAAATAGGTAACATGCAACAAGGAAAATTTTAAGAACCTCCCTAAATGTATATGTATAATAAATGGGCGAATCCCCATGATACATAGGAAAAATGGAAGGCGATTTTATTAATAATATAATAGGTATATATAATTTTTTTTGTGAATCTCTCACCAAATTATATTATCTTGTAAAATCATGGTGAATCACTAGTACAAAATGGCGAATCACTAAGAAATCCAAGGGTTGTTGCAGTCGCTCTTTAGAAAATATCTATAATAAGCCTCTATAAAAGGAATAAGTCACAACCATATTCAAAGCCTAACAATTTAGTGTGGTTGAGAGTAAAAATTCTCTCAAACCGCCTAGATATCAGAAACATTACAAATGAAAAAGAAAATAATAATAATAATAATAATAATAATAATAATAATATAATATCCAAGTGGAAACCTCATTAATGCACTTGGGATAGACCTTTGGCTAAAAACCACCATGGAGGAAACCTTAGGTCTAAATAAAGGAATTCCTCCTCATGAAAACCCTATTAGGATAAATGGGGTAAGGCACTAGTGAAAACCGGAAATGGCATCAATATCTTAACAAGAAAAATGAAAAAACAAAGGAAAAAAAGGAGGAGAAAAAAACTTTTGGTTCATAAATGTTTTCAAGTACACAGACACTAAATATGACTAGCAGTAGGTCAATGAAGATCTAAAACTAGATTGAGAAATAAATCATTCCAAGATACCTATACCAATAAAACAATTGGAAGGATTAATGTATCTATACAAAAGTCATCACAACAAAGCAACATTGTACATCCTATTACAATTTCTATTTGCAAGAATCATCATCATCATCTTCATACTCCATTGTTATCCTCCATTTCACACTTTCTCTATATCCTCCATTTCATCATCCTCTTTATTATCGATGCACCATACTAATTGTAGCAAGCACCATTTCCAAGTCCCATTAGCATTTTTCATATTCACCATATTTCTTGCAAAACAATTGTATGTTTCCATTACAAAACAAAGTGCTCTTACTATTGTCATGGAAAATCATATAGTACAATTTCTCCCATTGTTGAAGGTTATACATCACACAAATCATCACTGATATCATCATGGATGAAAACCTTCTTCAACAATATTCAACATACACAACCCCATGTGGTTTTCTCTGAACAACATTGATACCACCAACTCCTCCCAACACGCCATCACTGCTCATCTCCGTGATTGGCTGTCAGATGGGAGTTCACAAACGCCTACATAAAAGGGATGGAATGAAGGGAAATAATGTCCATCATCTCAAACAAAGGTATTCAAATATGGTTATGGAAACACATGACTATAATTATGGCCCTATTCATGAACCTCACCTTGTGAAGATGGAGAAGGTCATGGTTAGTTAATAAGTTGGTGCCCAAATTCAAGCCCATTTGGCTCTGTTGATATTATGGTTCCAAGTAGCTCTTCTTTATCTTTCAGGCTAGTGGACACTATTTTGTTGGTCTCTCCCACATGATCTTTTCCTTACGTCCCCTATCCCACTCCCCCCATACCTTGTTTTATCAAAATCCATGTCTCATCCTGGTTCTTCCCCTAGCCATCACATAAGTCAAGGTCAAGGAGTCTCCTTGCACATGAGAGCACAAGATGACATAAAAGACTTTGTAGTATATTATTTGGAGCATACCCCTAGGGTAGCTAGAGAGGAATTGAAATTATTGAAAATGAAGCAAGAGTGGGAATATTTCTACCAAATGGAGAGGTTGGAGAAAATATAGGATAGCGGAATCCAGACCTGGGTAATACTAGATCAAGGCACACCCAATATATGTAAACAACATAATATCTCTATTGGAAAATCAAAACTACCCTGGGTAAATTCATGTTAGAAAGAAGTGAGTCCCAATAGGAGATTCTCTTGTGCATAGATACTTTGCAATTACAAGTGTACAATTTGGATTACAAGGTGACTTCTCTTTCCAAGAAAGTAGTAGAATTAGGATTTCCTAAGAACAAGGAAGAGGAGGTTGCACCTTCACCCCAACAAGAAGATTCCCCCTAATGATGGTTGGGTTTTTTTATTATTATTATTATTTTTTAGATTAGGCTATACAACCTTCTCATTAGCTCTAGTTTTAAGTCTTTCATTGCTTTGTTTGATAGTCTTAGGATACATGACTTATTACGCCGTAAGGCGTTTCCCTTTGAGAATAACTCCCCCCGAATGCCACTCTACACCATTTGGCACTGTCGATCTTGTGTTAGACGATTGAATTATTATGAGCCATCAGATGTGAGTTTTAGTTAGTTAGGTGTGTTAGTTTCCCTATCAGTCATGATGAAGGAGGAGGCCGCTCATTCATCTTCGTGTTGTACCCAAAGCATGGCACCAATCAATTGATAGTTGTGAGTTCTTGGAGCAACGAAAGTTGCTTGGCTGCTCTGTCTTCGTGTTGTACCCAAAGCATGGTGCCAATCAATTGATAGTTGTGAGTTCTTGCAGCAACGAAAGTTGTTGGGTTGCTCTATCAGATGTGAGCAACCAGAAAATCCAAGCTCTTGAAAAACTAGGAAATTTTACTGGAGATGAGAAACCAGAAGATCGAGGGAAAGGGTTTAAGGTACTCTATAGAAGATGGTCGAGCACGACTGAGTTTGAGTAAACATAGTGTCCAAATGGATGAACCATGCCAACCTTTACCATCTCAATTGCACACATTACCACTTGATTTACATAAAAGTGTGTCTTCCATAAATGATTCTTTAGGTATTTCTTTCTTGCAAGAAACTCTATTCAATCTATAAGAAGGAGGTCACTCACTCGTCTTTGTGTTGTACCTAGAGCATGGTGCAAATAAATTAATAGATGTGAGTTTTTGGAGCAATGGAAGCTTCTTGGCTACTTTGTCGGATGTGAGCAACCATAAAAACTAGGCTCTTGAATAACTGGAACATTTTACTAGAGATGAGAAACCAGAAAATTAAGGGCAAGGATTAAGGTACTCTATAGAAGATGGCCGAGCACCACTGAGTTTGAGTAAACATAGTGTTCAAATGGATGAACAATTCCAACCTTTACCATCTCAATTGCACACATTACCACTTGATTTGGATAAAAGTGTGTCTTCCACAGATGATTCTTTAGGTATGGAAAGAGATAGATGTAGCACAAGCGAAATCCATGCGTCTGGATCTGTGCGCATCTTGTGGATCTTGTTTTAGATGGTAATGATTTGAGCAGTTATATACGAGAGCCTACTTTTCCTAATGTTACATGCAATAATTTGCAGATTTTAGACTTGAGTAGTAACAATCTGCAAGGGCCCGTGCCTCTGTTTCTTAGACAGTTTCATGGCCTGCAAGAGTTGGATCTGAGCAATAACTGTCTGGTACAATACCTGAAGCTCTTATCCAACTGAATTTATGAAGTTTGAATTTGGCTCTTAACAATCTCAGTGGACCCATTCCGGTGTTTTCACTAAGTTTTGGCAATGAGTCATTTGCATGAAACAGGCACTGTGGGCCTCCTCTTGCACCTTGTGCTGGAACTCAAGCTCATAGGCATTCTGGATTGAGCCCTGGGGCAGTTGCAAGAATTTTTATTGCATTGATGACATCCATTGTTGTTTGTGTGTCCTTGTTGATAGGAATTGGAAGTGCCCACAATATGAAAGTGTTGGGAGGAGGAGGGGACCCCTCTTTGAATGAATTGGAAGATGAAGAAACAGGGGAGGGTATATTAGTGGTTTTTGAAGGTGGGGAGAATCTCATGGTTGAGGATGTGCTGAATGCATTAGGTCAAGTACTAGGTAAGACCAACTATGGCACTGTCTACAAAACCAAGCTTAGACAAGGAGGAACTATTGCTCTCTTGACTTGCAAGGACCGAAAAAAAAAAATCTTAGCTGTAATTAAGGATTTGGGTGGCCTTTGACATAAAAATATAGTCCCTCTCAGAGAATTTTATGAAAGAACAAGAGAGAAGCTTCTTGTATATGATTATCAGAAGAAAGGAAACTTGGTTGACCTTCTTCATGGTAAGTTGTCATTTTGAAACCCAAGACTAAGGAAGATTTTCTCTGTTGTCCTTGCTTTTGCATATGCTCAAGGTGGGAGGCCCTCTTTGAACTGGGCTCGCAGGCATACAGATATAAAAAGAAATGGTATTTCAACAAGATCTTTAATGGAACAATATTTTAAAAAGATTTGGAATAAATAGTATTCAAAAGGTTCATGAAACAAACTATGGATAGACCATTATAGCAATGATAACATCACCTATATGAGCGCATTTACGATTACTTGCTCCTAGAACTCGAATACACATTATTTTTCGGGCTCCACTATTATCCACTATATTCAAATAAGTTTGAGACTGAATCATTTTTCCTGATGAAATAAATAGGTAAAGATGGAATGGATAGAACAGATTCTCCCGGAGAATTCCCTCCGGGAAGGTCGAAATATTGAAAAGTTTTTTCATTTTTATTGGAGCAGCAAGAGGACTTTCCCACCTTCATGTTGGGCTTGAAACACCCATCATTCATGGCAACCTCAAATACAAGAATTTTTTGGTGGATGAAAACTATGTGGCATATCTTACTGATTATACTCTAGATCAGTTAATGACCCCACCATCTGCTGCTTAGATGATGAATGAAGATACACTTGAGGGTTACATGACATTCTCCTGTTAGAAATACTCATTGGGAACAAACCATGGAAGAATGAGAGCTATGACGAATTTATGGATTTTCCTTCTATTGTGAAGACTACTGTATTGGAGGAGAGTAGGTTGGATATGTTTGATGTTGATACCTTAAAGGGATTAAGAAGTCCTGTAGATGATGGATTACTTTGAGCACTACAACTTGCCATGCGTTGTTATGCACCTTCTCCATCGGTGAGACCAGATATTAAGGATGTCATCCAACAACTAGAGGAGATAAGGCCTAAGTCTCAATTTGCTTTATATACTCCCACTGATACTAGGAGTGAACTAACACTTTCATTTTAGCTTCATGTTCATTATTTGTACTCACCTTTAGGCAATTTTATGCCTCTCCATTTGCATGCTTTACTCTTCTTTTTCTATTTCTTTGATGTATTATTTAATGTAGAAGACATCTTTCAAATCCAATGGAGTAAATACCTGAGCATGCAACAATAGAAAATTCCAAAATTTGCATGGTTACACCCTAGCAGTAGGGATGAATTTAATTAAGTATCCACAGAGTTGAGGTATTGGAAGGTATTGCCATTTTCTTTCCTTTTTGAGGACCCTGTATTTGGCTTTAGTGTCTAGGGTTTTTAGTGAACTTCCCCAATCATTCATATTTGTATGGAAGGTGAAGAAGTTCACCTAAAATGTTAGATTAAATGCCAACACAGGGTCCTCCCTGAATAGTAGGAGGACTAGAAAACATGATCTCCATTTTTGTTGCTTGTGTTATGCACTTCCGCATGAAAATATAGTCCCTCTTAGAGAATTTTATGAAAGAACAAGAGAGAAGCTTATTGTATATGATTATTAGAAGAAATGCAACTTGGCTAACCTTCTTCATTGTAAGTTGTCATTTTGAAACCCAAGACTAAGGAAGATTTTCTCTGTTGTCTTTTGTTTCTTCTCCAAAATTAGGAAAATTGATTAGATTACATCATCCATTCATAGGATATCAACTGTACATGGATTACAAAGATTCAAATAAAGTTTGGCCTTGAAATTTGTCTACATCCTCTATGACCAACAAACGACGTTCGCAAGGTCTTGTCAAATGGGCCATTGCACTGATATAACACATGGCCTTTTGGCCTCTACATTTTAGAGTTTTTATATTGTTCACAAGACATGAATTTCACTTCCAAAATTAATGTGGTTCTCCCAAATATATAGCACAAGTAGAAAATATTATCACTTTACATGGAAAGTATCCACAGTTTGCTTCTACTTACAAATTGATGTTAGGATTCCAATAATAAGATTCAAGAGGCCATGATATAACCATATATTAAATATGAAGAATGCACTAAAGTTATGCATCTCAAATACACTTAAGTTAGGTTCTACATTCAATATGAAGTCTTGCAATGCTCTCTTCTTCATTAAGGGAAATCCTCATCTTGTAGGTATGTGGGCTCGATCCTTGGTCTTACTCATGCAAAAGATCCTTGCTTTTGCAAATGCTCGAGGTGGGAGTGTTATAGACATTTTTGTGTCTAACAGCATGGAGCATGAAATGTCAATAATCTGAGGGATCCAAAGTCCCTAAACAGGTTGTTCTTACCCTTAGAGGAACAAGGTCAGCAAACCACAGCACTGAAAATCAGTTCTCCACCTGAAAACACTCAAAAACAGGCTATTTCTGGATCATGTCAGCTGTTCCACTGAGCATCCACGCTGAATGTCAACTGCTCCACTCTGTACCTGCGCTGAATGTCAAATCTAATGAAGGCTACCTGCGCTAGGCGAGATTGGCCAAGTGGCACAGTCATTCTGCAAGGTGTCAACTGCCCAGGAAGCTTCCAAACTGACACTTGGGTCAAGGAATTCGCCTTGTGATGAGTAAGAGGGTCTTGGTCTCCAAGTGGAAGCAAGAATCTCCAAGTGGACTCAAGAACTGAAGATTAACTGAAGTAGGAGAGGACACTAGTCAGCTTCATGTCAGTCTCAAGCTGACTCATGCTTTCTCCAAAACTTCTATATATAGAGCTCTCTCATGAGGTCTATGGAGGCTGGAATTTTGTGCAAGTAAGGAAGTGCTGTTGGTTTGAGTATAGAACTATTGGGTGATTTTCTTGAAGGAGGTGAAGAGGAGATTTCTTTTTGCTGGGAGGTGTTGCTGGATTGGGCCTATTATGGTTGTAACTCTCTCAGAACTTTGCTTCTTCTATTAATAAAGCATTTGAGGTTCTTCTATATGCATGTGTCTCTATGGTGAATTGATGCTTGTATATTTGATTTATGCTAATCCCTGAATCGATTATGGATGTATGCTTCTTGTAGTTTCCTTTTCTTGTGCTTTTACAAGATCTTTGTGTAGCTGGGCCGGTGAAAGAGCAAGGAGTTAGGAGCAAGCAGCAAGGAGTGAGGATTGGATCGACTATTAGCGCAAGATAACGGTTAGTAGATCATCCTTCTCTTCTCTCTCTCATCTCATAAAGAAGTAATCTTGAATAGCTTTCCATTCAGTTGTTGCTGAGGTACTATCACCCTTAGAGTGGGATAGGGTCATTCCGTATTGGATACTTTTCCCAACAACAAATTGGCGACTCCGCTGGGGATCGTATCTTGTTGGTTGTTTGTGTTTTTTCTATTCATTTCATAAACAAAGGGAGTACCGAATCGAACTGTATTTGGATCTATCAAATACAAAGTAGAGGGCAGCTACTCTGGCTCAGTTTCTGAGCAAGTTTATGATTTGAAGAGCTGATCCACAAGGACTCTAATAAGCTCTTAGTGATAGCTTTTCATCCTCCTTTCCATCCATTAGTGTGTCCTTGACTGATAGCTTCTGATTTGAGCAAAAACTGTGAATTTTTGAGCAATCTGTGACCCGGAAACCACCAGAAACGAAAGTTTCGTTCTTCAGTGCAGGCTGTACAAAGGCTGTCTACATTTTAGCGCAGTTCCCGAAGGGGCTACCTGCGCTGAAGGTCAAACAGGCAGTGTACCACCTGCGCTGGACCAGTCTTGCCTTGTGCTACTGGGGTTTCCTGCTATTTCTTGCCCTGTTTTCACTCTTGTTTTGCTGTTTGTTGCCAGTCAGTGTGCCTATCTGAAACCAACTTTCTTTGTCACTATTCCGCCTTAGTTGTATAAAGAAACTGTGTTTGTTCTTTTTGTATTTCTTGTGTCATTTACAGTTTCCCATAACGAAAGTGAACCAGTCTTGCTGTGGCCTCTTAGATCTAGACCTGTGATTAAGTGTCGTTTTGATCTTAAGAGTTAGTTTATTTGCTGTTCATAGCTGATTGAGCTTGTCGCTTTCGTCATATGGTTTGAATTTATATATTTCTAGTGTCAAAACAAGTAAATCTTAAGGTGTCTTTCGATTTTGGACAAACTTGTTTGCTTTCGCTTGAAATTGAATTCAAAGTTATACAACAGCTTTCTTTTTTCATTTCATCAACATTAAGAAAGAGAAAAGAAATACTTGCATTGTGCATGTGCATTATGACAGTTTTCATGTTGGTTTAGGAAAATGCATTAGTGTGTGCTCTATGATCTGTGTGAAAAGGTGTTATCTTCCTTCTCCCTCAGTAGTTAAGGTTTTCAAAGTTGAAAGATTGAAAAGCTTGCTTATCATCTTAGACTGCATTCAGGAGTGTTACTATACATCTCGTGGTGATCCATAAAGGAAAACTGCTAAACAAGATCAACCTTAAAATAAATTGAATTTACATAACAACGCATTGAAACATAACGCAAACATCTAGAGGTCTAAGCTAGAGACGTGTTCCGGCGTCGTTAAACGTAGTGACTGTCGATATCGACGAAGGTGGGTGATTCCTCCTGAGAGTCGGTGGCACTAATACGGACTTGTGCTCCCACGTACCTTCGCGTATATATTGGGAGACCCCTATAGGATCAAAGCCTTTATCCATAGGAAACCGTTTCGGCCGCCCTACTGATCACAATGCAGTGAACACAACATTCACGAAGATCGACCACTCGTACCGTAAAACGTATTCTGTGGTTTTGCGAAAGGTTTGGCACACCCTCTGCCTAGAACTCCAGAGCAGTTTCTTTTGGCCTTTTTCAAACTCTATAACTGAAAAAGTCCATCCGAGCATTTGTCACTTCGGGCTCGTTAAAACATCGAAGGAGACTAGAGTCATCTTTAGCTTTTTCTCGACTCTTAAAAAGTGAAAAAGCAAGTTGTGTCTAAGCGTCGTTATAAAATTTATTTTAAACGGAACATAATCACCTCCTATTCCCGCATTGATCTTTAAGTTGAGAACATGGAACGCCCCAACCAAGGAACTCCACATGATGGAAATCCTAGTCCTTTCTCCTCTTAGGGAGAAGTTGGTGCGCCCCACATGGCCACATTGTCGCTTCCAGGACTGACAATTGGCCTGCCTATTTGGCTTTTCTCAACTAATGTAGCTCAGAACACCATGGTTCCTGAGCAGTCGAGTCGGCGGTTAGATGAGTCTAGAGTCTCCCACCAGCCTTCTACTTCCTCCAACCCTTCCTCCAATCCTTCATCTTCAAAAGGTAGAGCCGACAAAAGCCAACCTCCCACGGAGAAGAAGGAAAAGAAGAAGAAAGAGAAGAAGAAGAAGGAGCCTAAGGCAACTGGGGGCAAGCAAAAGACATCTAACAAAAACCCACACACAGCACAGACCGGGCCTAAATCGCCATGTGTCATATGTAGAGGAGACCATTTCCATAGAGATTTTCCCTGTATTCCCCGGATACTAAGGGACTGGTCCCCTCGGTTGCACAATTCGGGAGCCTCAACCTCTGATAGCCAGGTTGAGTGCTTACCGTCAACCAGCGAAAGTGAAGGTTCAAGACAAAAAGGAGGAGCAAGATCCCCCTATAGACTGTGTGAAGGCGATCACGCCATCCACCGTTGTCCCTTCTTAGACGAAGCAAAGAGAGTTTTGGAAGATCGTCCGGTTTCACCGGTTAGACTTCCTCCTGGATACAAAAAACTCGTGCCAAGTCCTTCGTTGGTTGAAAACACAGCTGGCCCGCTCAAGTGGTCAGCTGAGGCGTCGGTCATTGAAAATGAACCTACTGAATCCAGACCAGACGAAAGTCTAAAGGTCGATACGGCAGTTGACCCGGTTCTTCCTTTAGAGGTTTCATCCTCAAATGACACCGTCACTAAAGATTCATCTTCAAATGACACCCTCACGGAAGAGAATAAGGATGACACCATCCAGATTCTTTTCATCAACACAGATTCTGATGAGCATCAGGGCAATGCGCCCATTCCTTTATCGCGGGAAGGAACATCGTCAGGATCGTATCCGGCCGTGTATTCGGTCCCACCACCGAGCAACCTGGTTGTGTCCTTTGATTGGAACCAACTGGGCAGACCCCGGCTACCAGCCAGTATACCATTCAGAATCATAGTCCAAATTTATAGAATGGTGATGGCTGGGACTATCATTGATGAAGGGGCATCTGTGAGTATCCTTTCCTCTGTTGCTTGGAAAGCACTGGGTTCCCCGGCGCTTTTGCCTGAGATAAGAAATCTCTCGGGCTTTGATAAAGGAACCAGTCGACCGTTAGGGATCCTCCCCAATGTGCCTGTTACGTTGAAAGGGAAGACCGTTCAAATGAACGTGATGGTCGTTCAAGGACCCTTGGATTATAACCTACTCCTTGGACGAGACTATATATATTGCATGGGAGCTATAGTCTCCTCACTCTTTAGAGTAATGTGTTTTCCACACAAAGGAAGGGTGGTCAAGCTCGTAGACCAACTTTCATTTCCAGGATCACGCATCGCAAATAGTCAAATACCAACCCTTAATGGTCTTTTCACTCAAGAAATGTCTCCACCCCCAGTCCTCCTTCCCGATGAATGCGAGTGATTCGGAAAGATGGGACTGGAACCCAGGGGGCATGCATCCTGGTCTGCTTCGGGCAGAGGAAACCCTGGGTATAGGGTAGAATTTCCGCGAAAGAATATGACTAGTCCGTACCCCGTCCGTATGTGGAAGAGGGGTTGTTCTGGGATAGGATTCTTTTGTTAAAGTTATGTGTTTGATGATTTCTAGTCATTCACCTTTGTCTAAATAGGTAGGCAATACCAAAGAAAGAGATTCCTTTGCGGCAGCAAATTGTAACCATCTTTGGGTAAAAAGGCAAGCCTCACCCATTAAAACAAATGTTTTGAAGGATAAGTAGGGGCAGCCTCCAAAGAAAGAGATTCCTTTGCTGCAACAAATTGTAACCATCTTTGAGTAACCTAATGATAGACATCGCCGAAGAAAGAGTTTCATTTGCGGCAGCAAATAAAACCATTTTTTGGATAACCTGAAAGAGGCAAGCCTCACCCTTTAAAACAAATGTTTTATCGGATAAGTAGGGGCAGCCTTGAAATTGTATTTTATACCTGGGGGCATGCAGACCTTTTGGAGTGCAAGCTAGGGGCGGTTATTTATCTGTTTTTGGGATTAGCCGTTTCCGAACTTGCATGAAGAAAGGATGAGAAGGAGCATAGCTTTGGTAAGGCGCAAGCTCTATAAAAAATGGGATCTTTCAGGAGACATTCTTATCTTATGACTGGTATATCGAGCAGTTTTAGCATAAAGTTCATGCTCGTTAAAAAATAAACGCAAGATTCGAGCAGTTTTACCGCAGAATTTATGCTCGTTAAAAAATAGAAAAGCGTGAGCAAGGGTTCCACCAGAGTTCAAGCTCGTTAAAAAATGAACCTATCCCGGTAAATAACCATTGTGATCGTAAATTTATTAGCCATAAAAAGCCTTGGTCGTGTTTGCACTTGCCACCTCCATTTCATTTTGGCCGATCGTTCACCCCCATATGATTGTTTACCCCTTTTGAGGAACAGCTGCGAAGAGTGATCTCACTTAGCCATCCTTGTGACACTGCCGTGATTGGAAAATTCCAACTTGTACCTGGAATCTGCTGCTATCCCTGTTTATCACTCGTTCCTCAAAAGACGAGTCTTCTTTGAGCTCTTTTCAATTGACTCGTAAAATATAAAAAGTTTGCCGAGTTTTGGCCTTCCAGCTCGTTAAAAGGACTGGAAGAGTTATCCCTCTTCTAGATTTTAATCTTTTTGGACCTGAGGGATTATTGCACAAAAAGATCGAGTGCTTGTTTTATTCGGCTCGTTAAAGTTATCGAAAATTCATCCCTTTTGTATTGTTTTATACTTTTTCGGACTTAAGGGATTAGATGACGAAAAAGGAATTTTGGAGTTAACTTTCTGTACCTTTTCAGACTCTCTAAAAATGAAAAGGA
Organism: Pinus tabuliformis; assembly: GCA_031772625.1. Taxonomy (NCBI): domain Eukaryota; kingdom Viridiplantae; phylum Streptophyta; class Pinopsida; order Pinales; family Pinaceae; genus Pinus; species Pinus tabuliformis. The sequence continues at coordinate 81,911,708 of CM062806.1, read as the reverse complement.
CCGAGTTGTCTTTGTCGCTAGACTCGTTAAAATGATTGAATAGCGACAAACTTGTCTTTAGACGAGAATGAGTTTCCCTATCGCTAGGCTCGTTAAAACATAGCGATGGGCTTGCCCGAAGGGCAGGTTATAGAACAAGCATATGTTATCCTCCTCAAGCTTGACAAAAATAAAGAGGTATTGGTTAGAAATGACTGGGGAAAAATTGGGAGAACCTCAAAGCTTTAATGGTAGCAAGTCGCTCTTGAACATGACACTTTGTCCTCCGTACCACATCGGGTTGGGTTGTTTCATTCACCGGTCTCATCACCATGGTCTTCGCCAAACCATCCGTATTTGGGGTAATGCTACCGATCCATCACATCAGTGTCGTTATATGTTCAAAATATGTGTTCAGAAAGAGTCAGCCGTGTCCCATCCACTGCCATACATTATCCTTCATCCGCCCATGATCGCCACCCTGAATCATATCTCACAGATTGTTTTCACCTCCACTAAAATCATTAGCTCCGTTCCGTGTCACTGATGTGGGATTCATTAAGGCCCTCCTTTGACGGATCGCTTCTTGTCGACTTCAGCTCATTATCCAAGAAGTTGATCTAGGAACACCCCCCCCCAGTACTTTGAAGCTTGCATGCCTCAATGGCAAGTTTCTCACTTCCGGCGACAGGTATACATCAATGACCTTCGACCAGAAGATTTTGCGTGGTGTTCGACGCCAAGTCCTTTATTCACACCACGTGAATTGTACTGCAGTACCTTGAGGGTCATTGTCATTATTGGTGATTCCTCTCGCGCTTGTTAACGATTTACATTATTGACTGGTAATCAAGCGATGTCTTTCCATGTTCGACTTCAGCGCAATTCTCACATGGATCGACTTGTACTTAGAGTGAAGATCGAACGAGATTGAAGACCCCGGATCTAGTTTCATCCATCCGGGTTGCGATATATATTCAGGAAATATAAAGACATTTGATATGTAAATTATTGCAGCAGATGATCATCCTACTCAAAGGATGATAATTTCAGTAGAGAATTATCAGTCTATCATCAGACGGTCGTCTGTTATATGTACCAAAATGAATTTATAAAGCTGAGCATGGGAATACCCGCCTCAGCTAGATCATGAAGGTAGAATGAAAAATAATGTATTGTATTGTATTTTATTGCAGGGCACCTCTCAGCGATTGAATGAACTTCGGATCCTCCTGATAAAGCATTTCACCCGATAAACGACCTCATACTTTAGGGGGCAACTGTTATAGACATTTTTGTGCCTAACAACATGGAGCATGAAATATCAATAATCTGAGGGATCCAAAGTCCCTAAACATGTTGTTCTTACCCTTAGAGGAACAAGGTCAGCAAACCACAGCACTGAAAATCAGTTCTCCACCTGAAAACACTCAAAAACAGGCTATTTCTGGATCATGTCAGCTGCTCCACTGAGCATCTGCGCTGAATGTCAACTGCTCCACTCTGTACCTGCGCTGAATGTCAAATCTAATGAAGGCTACCTGCGCTGGGCGAGATTGGCCAAGTGGCACAGTCATTCTGCAAGGTGTCAACTGCCCAGGAAGCTTCCAAACTGACACTTGGGTCAAGGAATTCGCCTTGTGATGAGTAAGAGGGTCTTGGTCTCCAAGTGGAAGCAAGAATCTCCAAGTGGACTCAAGAACTGAAGATTAACTGAAGTAGGAGAGGACACTAGTCAACTTCATGTCAGTCTCAAGCTGACTCATGCTTTCTCCAAAACTTCTATATATAGAGCTCTCTCATGAGGTCTATGGAGGCTGGAATTTTGTGCAAGTAAGGAAGTGCTGTTGGTTTGAGTATAGAACTATTGGGTGATTTGCTTGAAGGAGGTGAAGAGGAGATTTCTTTCTGCTGGGAGGTGTTGCTGGATTGGGCCTATTATGGTTGTAACTCTCTCAGAACTTTGCTTCTTCTATTAATAAAGCATTTGAGGTTCTTCTATATGCATGTGTCTCTATGGTGAATTGATGCTTGTATATTTGATTTATGCTAATCCCTGAATCGATTATGGATGTATGCTTCTTGTAGTTTCCTTTTCTTGTGCTTTTACAGGATCTTTGTGTAGCTGGGCCGGTGAAAGATCAAGGAGTTAGGAGCAAGCAGCAAGGAGTGAGGATTGGATCGACTATTAGTGCAAGATAACGGTTAGTAGATCATCCTTCTCTTCTCTCTCTCATCTCATAAAGAAGTAATCTTGAATAGCTTTGCATTCAGTTGTTGCTGAGGTACTATCACCCTTAGAGTGGGATAGGGTCATTCCGTATTGGATACTTTTCCCAACAACAGGGAGGCCCTCTTTGATCTCGGCTCACAGGCACAAGATTATTCTTAGAGCAGCAAGAGGACTTGCCCACCTTCACACCGGGCTTGAAATACCCACCATTCATGGCAACCTCAAATACAAGAATGTATTGGTGGATGAAAACTATGTGGCATATCTTACTAATTATAGTCTATACCATTTAATGACCCCGTCATCTGCTGCTCAGATGATGAATGCAGCTACACTTGAGGGATACAAGGCATTCTCCTGTTAGAAATACTCATTGGGAAGAAACTAGGCAAGAATGAGAGCTCTGACAAATTTTTGGATTTGCCTTCTATTGGGAAGACTATTGTATTGGAGGAGAGTACGTTGAGTCTTTTTATGTTGATATCTCGAGGGGATTAAGAAGTCCTATAGAAGATGGATTACTTCGAGCACTACAACTTGCCATGGGTTGTTGTGCACCTTCTCCATCAGTGAGACTAGATATTGAGGTTGTCATCCAACAACTGGAGGAGATAAGGCCTAAGACTTGTTTTTCTTTATATGCTCCCACGTATACTAGGAGTGAACTAGTGCATACATTTTAGCTTCATGTTCAATATTTGTACTCACCTTTAGGTAGTTTTATGCCTCTCCATTTGCATTCTTTACTCTGCTTCTTTTCTATTTCTTTGATGTAATATTTGATGTAGAAGACATGTTTCAAATCCATGGGAGTACATGCCTGAAGAGGCATGATGAGCACCAGTATTGCAGCAAGAATTTTGCAACTCCTGGAGCTACCAGCTTTACTTTATCAAGCTGGGGTTTGTACAAACTTGGAGGTGACAGTGCTGTATACACAAGTAAAAGTAATGGTTCTGCCTTTTGTCACTGTTCAGCTGGCAAGAGACCACTAGGGTTTTCAATCCAAACTTCTATGGATTCAGAATAATCTTGATTGTTGATGAAAGAAACATAAATCTACTCTAGGAGAAAGCCTGTCTACTGCAAATAAGGAAAATGACTGAAATCCTATGCTAGAAACACACCATTCTCTAACTAACTGTTGAGAAACTATGCTTTACAAGAATTCCAAGCCAACATGTATGAAATGATACTATATAAAGCATGGAAATTGAAGACATCAAACATCACTATTGTGCATGTAAAGGACTAAAATAAATCTGTTTTGTTCTTTTTATTCTTTTTCTAGAAAATCAAGTGTAAACCCTAATCTCTTTTGGTGATGTGGAAGGTGGCTTAGTGATGCTGGTGGATGGTTGGGAGGTTTAGGATATGGTTGGAAGGTTTTGGAGGCCCTTGGGTGACTGATGTGGCTTCCTAGAGGTTTTCCCTCAATTCAGCCTCAAAACAGGCCCCTACAGGATGTACTAGAAACCTACATGATTCCTCGTATTTATATAAGATACAACCGAGAGAAAAATGATGGTTTCTGGAGGTGATGGAAGGCTTAGGGAAGGTGGTGGATGGGTGGAATGGAGTGAGAAAATGTCTAGGATCACTCAGAACTCAAAACCAAGGTTAGGAGATGGTTGGATTTGCTCAACATGCTTGGAGGAATTTCTGTGTAAAATGATGAGATTGGTGAAGATCTTGGTGAAAGAAAGTAATGATTATGGATTGATGAAATTGGAAGGTGGTTGCCTGCAATGAGATCCCTTTAGATTTCTGAAGCACCCGCTCTACATTAGACATTCATAATTGCCAAAAAGTCATGTAAATAAGAAGAATTCTAACAAGCTAGAAAAGCAGAATTTAATGAACTAGTTATCTACTTCATGCATGAGGAAAATTGCTGAATAAAATGGAATCATGGATGAGATCTACTCTAAGACTGAAGATGGAAGAGATTACAATTAAATTCTACACTTTCAAAAATTATCACATGTTGGTTCAAGTACAGTAACCTCTAAATCTTATGAGAAAATGGAAATCTGTCTTTTTGGAGCCCCATAAGGGTCTTTTCCTCAAATCATGATCCATGAGGGAAGAGGTGAGGCCAAGAAACCTATTGATAGCTTTGTGGTGCTCCTTTTATCCCTTCTAACCTGCTACTGAAGTAAAACACAAATCGAAGCAAACTAATAAACAACTAATCAAATCCACAGTACTTGTAATGAAATACTTATAGAGACAATTTAACCATGAATCTATGAAACTAGGTTAAGCATACAGATACAAGAAGAGGATCCTTTGATGCTAAGGTTGGTCCCTAACCCAAGAGCTTCAGCCCTCTGAGTTAACTCAGTGCTGGACCAAGAAAAGGCTCATTTTCATTATCAAAGCAGAAAATTACATCAATGTCTTTCACAAGTCTGGAGCTCGAAAATAACTAGTGTTTTTACAACAATTAATTGAATCCTAATGAGGCTCTAGGCCTCTCTAATTATACAACTGAAGTCTCCAACAACTTCCTTAAATATAGGGAGGATTGGCTCCCAAACTCGAGATTAACTAACTCTTTGCTATCACTTCCTCGGCTGCCTTTTGATCTTCATTACTTGGCTGCTTGCACTCTGAGATGGTGTGATTAATGGAGGAATATTCGAATGGGGGAGGAGTAAATGAGGAGGATTTACCTCCTACAATCTCTCTCCCTTGTCCCATTTGAGTTTCAAACCTTACTCTTGCCAAAATTCCTTGATTTTCTCTTCCAAACCTGCATTAAATGCATATTAGTCTACTAGGCATAATATCTCACTTTAACTCTTCCCATGAAACAAAATATAATCAAAACATGTAATAAGTTGTGAGAAGAGTTGGTTTAACTAAGCCAGGAGGTGAATTAAGGCCCATATAATTACCCAATGACGAGGCTCATCATCACCCCACTACTGAAAGTGTTTCTCACCCTCTGAGCAACTCAATCAATATCCATGTCTTTCATAGCTCTAGTGGCCTCCCTGACATCCCATGCCTCTGCTGTGGTTTCCTCTTCTTGTGCATAGAAACCTTCCTTCTTTTCTACCTCCCCCCACTCCTTTCTTTATTCCTCTTCCTTCCTTCCTTCTAACATCCCCAAGAGTAATGGGGGACTGAGTCTTAGTCAATCCAATTGACTTTGAGCCTTTGGATGGATTGCTTGTACATGGCTGTCATGTTAAGTTCTTCTCTCATCCTTTGAGCAGAGTGGTACTCTATGATCTTAAAATTGTATGGCAATGTATTTCATCTCCTTAGGTAATATTGCATGCTATCATCCCCTCATAATTTAAACATGTCCTCAAAATGTGTAATTTCTTTCTCTTGGGAAGCAAGATACCTGGGTGGAAGTTGAGGATCATTTGTAATTAAATTATGTGTACTGATGAGTGCCATTGGATTGGATTGCTCATCTCTGATCATAAGAGGCTCTGTTTTTTCTCTTGCCAATATCTTCTTTATTCCTACAGCCCTTGCTTCCTCATGGTTCATCCATGATGCCAAAGCCATCAACTGTAATTCTACTAGCTTTGCATTAGATTCGCATGCATTCATGTCTGTCAAGTCCATGTTATGCAAATAAAACTCAGACATCTTGGCCCTATCTTCCAATGTGCTTTGATCAAAAAAATCAATGAATTATCTATACTCCTGGAATGGCATAGTGCCTCTCTGTGCTAGGGTCTTGATTTGGAACTGCAACCACTGTTCCGTAAGGTATAGTGCATAGGACTTAGTTGGAATCCTGCACTGGATTGCTTCCAAAGAGAGACTGGCCATGGATGCCAATTGATTCTCTCTTTCTTGTAGTTGTCATTTAAACCATGCATTTTCTACCTCTAACTGATTTTTCATGATGGCCTCTCTGTCTCTCAAGCTACTTAGTTCTCTGCCCATCTCTTTGATCTTCTCCTCCATGTGACCAATGTCCTCCACTCCCTTGGACTTGGAAATCTGCATCCATCTATGAGTTCTGACTCTCTCTTTCTCAAGCTAAAAGAATAATGGAATGGCAAATTTTTATGGAATGACCCTGCACCCCTCAATAAATCTATAGTAGGAGTCAAGGTTAAGTTAAGGACTAGGTTCCTTTAGCTCTGGGTCCTCTCTCTTTGTTTCTGGCTGCTTACTTCTTTCCTCAACCAATTTTTTAGTTTCTTGTAGGTTTAGTAGAGTTTCTTGTAGGACTACCTCTGCTTCTTATAGGTCCTTTTGTGTATCCTGTAGGATGCATTTTCCTTTAGATGAGGTAGACTTGGTTACAGGCCTTCTCACATAGGTGATAGGAGACTTAGGGGAGGTTTGTGCTAAGGATACTTCTTCTTCAGTTTTTATAGGAGGAGCCATTTTCTCCTGTTGTTCAGGTGAGTCCTCAATAACAATGGGAACCTTGGTTGGAGTTTGGGGTTTTCCCTGCCTTATCCTTGTGATTTTGCTTGTTCTGAAGTACAAGAGGGTTTGCCTCTATCTTCTGCTTTTTGTTTGATAGGGGTGCTAAGGGAAGTGAGGGCAGTTGTTGCCTCTCTCTCAGTGGGTTCTGGAGACACCCTAGGTGACTCCTCCTTGTCTTCTGCCTCCTCTTTTCCATTGCCCTTTTCACCTATGTTTTTCCCCTCTTCTTCTCCTTCTAGATCCTCATCTTGTTTATCAGTTTCCTCCTTGACATCTTCCTCTGTTTCTTCATCACCTTCTTTATCTTTCTCCTCTTCATCCATCTCTACTTCTTCTTCATCTGTTTCAGTTTCTTCCTCATCCTTTTCACTAACAATAGGACTAATGTCATATGTGAGGGATTTGATTTCCTCCTCTGTCTGCATGTCTCTGAAAATTTCCCATTGGATAGGAATTTTGAGGTTGTGGAAGGCATATTCTATGATGATTCTAATTAACCCATGGTGGGCTAACTGTTGGTGGTTTCCCTCCTGCACCTTTATGCTTGTATCTATCGGTGATTGCAGAAGGAAGTATGGTATGTTGAGGTCATGATGAGGAGGTGTTTCTGCTCCAAACCTCAATTCTTCAAGAAGCCTAAAGTGATATCCATAAAACACACTATACCTACCTTCACATGATATGTATTTAATAAGGTGGTAGCTTACCTCATTCCAGGGGTATGGTAGGCTTGTTCTCCTTACTCCATTCTTGTCCTTAATGGGCTCTTCTCCCTCTAAAAAGAATGTTTTCTTGGCAGTCTGGCTATCTCCCTTGTCTTCCTTTCTCCAAGGCACTCCTAGGGGAAGTGTGGTAATTCTACTTATGATCTTAGGGGTGAGCTCTATGGACAGGCCTCTCACCACAAAAGTGGCATGGGCTCTAGTTAGTGGAATGAGGGAGAGAGCAAGCTCTCGGGCCACTTGATCATCATACCCCCTTAATTTCTCAAAATACCCCATACAATTATGCCTCATGAAGATTTCTAACACAGGAGGATGTTGGTGGATTCTCAGTGTTAATGGGCCCCCTTCTATTAAACCCCCCTATTATTTTGGCTGGTGAATTTTGAGGAGCAGAGATGGTTGATACAAATTTTAATTCAGAAGTAAATGGGACTAAAATAATTGTGGAGATAATTCCCTTACACAACTTCCAAATTCACTCAAACTAGGAGATTTTTTTGTTCAATTCACTTGGAAAAAGGGAAGTAAATATAGAGCCTACCTCCTGATGGTTTTTGTTGTAGCCAACCCTTGTGTTTCCCCTTTTGAAACTGCTCTCGACCAATCCTGTAGACTGTCTGACTGTATCCTGTGTGATCCTGTAGGATTTCCTGTGTAATTCTGTAGGAAGTCCTATGTAGGAGAAAGATTGAAATTTTCTCTTTTGTAGGTTGCCTGGGTACGAGAGTGAATTTGCTAGAGTGAACCTCAAGGAGATGAATGCATGAGTGCATGGGGATCAACGATTATTTCATATTTTGGTCAAGTTGAGTGAGGTGGTGTGCTAGCAGCCAAGGTACATTTTCTATTTTTGGACCGTTGGTCCCCACTACCACCTCATCATTCCCCTCTCCTCATAATCAACTCCCACTTCATGCATCCGTAGCCTTAACTTCTTTTGTCCTTCTCCTCTCTTTTTTGACTTGACTGCTGCCACATGTGGGAGGACCAACTATTTTGTCTTTGTCGACTAAATGAAGGTGGCCAAGTTAACTGGCCACCTTTCGCTTATAAACCAACTCACTCACAACCTTTACTTCTTTTGACTACATAATTCTAATGAGAGAGTGAAGCAAGATACTTACCTATGGTGCTAATACCTTGCTGTAGTTGGTTGAAGACATGAGGTGCTTGATGTGCGTTGGTTGCATGTTATTTTTCCTTCTTTTTTTATTGCCCTCTGATCATTCCCTTGATGTGTAGGTACCTGGTGTTGAAGATGATGATGCTACTGCTGCTCTGGAGCTTCTTCTGCCCTTGAATCTTCATGCTGTAAGCTTGCTGCTACTCATGATTTTTATTCTGTGGGATAGGCTGCTACAGGATGTCCTGTAGCTACTTCTCCCTTAGAATTTTTAATCATTTCTTTTGCTTGGACTTTAAGGATGATGACATGGGTAGAGAGGAGGTCTAGGAGTGTGAAAAATGAGAAATGCACTTAGGTATTGTTCCCTTCTACTCTTTGTTTCATTTCCCTTTGTGTTTTCTCTTGAAGATTGTGAAAAAAATAAATTGAAAACTAATTTTTTTTAATGATGAATGCAGGGGTGATCAAGGTGGAGAGAGGTATGGTAATGAAGTTGTGATGTAGGGGTGTTATTTTTTTTGACACGGCAAGTCATTTTCTCACCCTAGGGTTACTTCCTGTAAGATTCCCGAGCCACTATAATTCCTACAGGATCATCCTGTAGGTTTACAGGGGATCCGATAGAGAACACAATCCCCTTGTAAACTGAAGCAAATGAGCGAAAAAAGTGAAAGAAATGGTGGAGCGATGAATGATGATGGGTGGAAAAATAAAAATGTGAGTGAAATAGATCCCTTTTTTATTATCCTTTGTTCTCTGATCGTCCTCCTAGTAACTTGCAAACAATAATTATTCATATATATATCTATATATATATATATATATATATTTTACACCATTGGGCCCCTAAGAGGTTTTCAATCCAATAGTGGGACTCAAGTGCCTCATGGAGGTTTTCACCTGAGTCTCCTTATTTTCCTTTCCTTTCCTTTTTTTTATTCTTTTTCCTTTTCTCAGTGACTTGATGAGGCAGGAGCTGAGACTTGCTCCACTACCATCATTGTTTTATTGATACCATCAATGAACTCTTGCTTTGACAATGGCCTTTTGTAAACTTTCAATCTGTGTCCATTAACAAGTAAAGGAATGGCCTCTGCATCTATGGTTCTGATCTACGCTAAACCATTATCATGGCATCTTTCTATAACATAAAGCCCTAACCATCTTGTCCTTAACTTGCCCTTAAAGTCTTCATATCTTAGAATCATATAACAAGGCCCAATCACCTTCTTGAAATTGCTTATCCTTGATGTTCTTATCATGCCAAATATTCCTATGAAGTTGAGTTACCTTTGTGCGTAGGAGGGCCTGCATTCTGAATTCATCTAAACCATTCAACTGGAGCAATCTCTCTTTTTGTGCACTACTGAGATCTAGATCTAGTTGGGCTGCCATCCTCAATGTGTTATACTCAAACTCAATGGACAGTAGGGATTTTTTCCCATATACCAGCTCATAGGGTGTGAATCCAGTGGTGGTCTTCCAAGTGGTATGATAGGCCCAGGTGGCCTCAAATAGTCTATCTGCCCAATCTTTCCTACTGCAACTAACCACTTTGGTCAAGATGCCCTCCAACGCTCTGTTGGTCACCTCCACTTTCCCATTAGCTTGTGGGTGATAGGGAGTGGAGATCCTATGCTTGATCTTGTGCTAGCTGAGCAAGTCTTCAATCATGTTGGAGGTAAACTGGCTGCCTTGATCAATGACCAGTTCTCTAGTGTACCCAAATTTGTAAAATACATTCTCCCTTAATAAATCAGTCACCTTTTGTTGCCTTAATTGCCTTGGTTTCAGCCCACTTCGTCAAATAGTCAGTGCACATAATGATGTACTGCTTTTTATTGGAAGGAGGGTCAATAGGTCTAATGAAGTCCATGCCCCACTTATCAAATGGCTCAAAAGTCACTTGAGGTTGCAGAGGCATTTCACCTCTTGGAGTAGGCCTTCCCATCCTTTGGCACCAATCACATTGACTAGTATACCTTTTCACATCCTGATGAAGAGTGGGCCAATAATAACCATCTTGTAACACTTTAAATGATGTCCTCTTTGTTGCAGAGTGGCCTCCACAAGGCCCATCATGACAGGTGAGAAGGATGTCAAAGACTTCCTCCTCCCTGACAAACCTTCTCAGAATTTGATCTGGGCCAAGTTTGAAGAGGTTTCCCCCAATCCAATTGAAGGGAGTGCTCTTCCTCACCATCTTGCTCTTCTCTTTGGAGGACAAATTTGGTGGGAACTATGCAGATACCAAATAGTTTGCTATGTCGACATATCATGGAGAGAGAACTTAAATGGCGAATAAGTGCTCATCCGGTAACTGATCATCAACCATTCCCTTCTCAGCTATAGGAAAATTTAATCTGGACAAAAAATATGCAACAACATTTTCCTTGTCGGCCTTATCAACAATAGTTAGATAAAACTGTTGTAATAAAAATAACCATCTAATAATCTGGGTATTCACATCAGGTTTATTCGTTAAATATTTGATTGCAGCATGGTCAGTATGTACAAATGTTTGATAGCATATAATATAATGCCTAAATTTGTTCAATGAATGCACAACAGCCAGGAGCTCCTTTTCGGTCACTTTGTAGTTCAGTTCAGCCTTTGACAGATTATTACTAATAAAGTAAATGACATAAGGCAGTTTCTCATCTATCTGGCCTAGGGTTGCTCCAATGGCTTTGTGTGAGGCATCAACATGAATATGAAAAGGAAAGGCCCAATTTGGGCCTCAGAGAATCGATGTAGTGGTTAATTTGGCCTTCAGGGTGTCTAGGGCCTCCTGACAACTTTTTGACCATACAAAATCAGAGTCTTTGGCCAATAACCCAAATAAAGGAGAAGCCAACTTGCTGAAGTCTTTTATAAACCTTCGATAGTATCCAGCTAACCCTAGGAAACTTCTGACATCTCTCTGCTTTTGTGGAGGTGGGACCCTTTGGATGATAGCTATTTTGTTTAGGTCCACCTGCAGTCCTTGCTGAGATATTGAATGACCTAGCATGGTCCCTGCAGTCATCAAGAATTCACATTTCTCGGGACTGAGAGACAAGTTCATTTCAATGCATTTGTGTAGAACCTTACCTAAGTTGGACAGATCCTCCTCGAAATCACCTCCATAAGGTGTGAAATCATCCATATAGATTTCTACCGCATCATGGACTAACTCGGCAAAGATACTTAGGACTGCTCTCTGAAAAGTGGCAAGAGAATTGCATAGGCCAAAAACAAGGACCCTATATATGAAAGTACCCCAAGGACAAGTGAAGGTGGTTTTATCCTGGTCTTTCGGGCTGATCTGGATTTGATTGTACCCGCTGAATCCATCTAGGAAAGAGAATAAATTTTTCCCTACCAGGCCATCCAACACTTGGTCGATGAAAGGTAGAGGGAAATGGTCCTTCTTTGTGGCTTTGTTTAACTCCCTGTAATTGACACAAATCCTCCACTTACCCTTTTTCTTTGGAACCAACACCAAAGGAGAGACCCACTCACTGTCTGAGATAGGGTAAATGAATCCTGCATTTGGCAATTTTTGTAGTTCTTCTTTGACTATGTCTTTAAGAGTTGGATTCATCCTCCTTTGGGGTTGTCAGACTAGCTTGAAACCTTCCTTGATATAAATATGGTGAATACACACCGAGGGGTGCACTCCCTTCATTTCTTGGTAATTCCAAGCAAAGGCATCCAAGTGTTCCTTTAACATGTTGCACAACTTTTCTTCTTGGAGAACAAAAAGAGATGGATTGATTTTCAAAGTTCTCTCGAGACCGAATTCTATGGTTTTGACACGGATAGGGTTGGAATCAGCTAAGCATAGCCAAATTTGATAGTTGTTTTGGGTTTCCTTACTACTTCTTCTAAGGACAATGTGCTGGGAGTTGGACTTTGGAGTATGTGTTCGATCAAATCATCTTCATCCTGCTGTCCCCCTCCCATGGTTGTTTCTAAAGTGTAGAGTTGGGCAGAATAAACTTCATCTTCCTCCTCTTCTTCTAGCCACAAATGTAAGTCATGTTCTAGAGATGGTTGAGCATGAGGGTATAGGACTAACTTCTTGGACATATGCCCATTCTTGATGGTCATATTTCCATATTTGCAGCTAATGTAAGCATCGACATTGGCTAACCAGGGCCTTCCAAGGATGAGAGGGTAACCAGTAGGCTTAGCCTTAGGCTGGAGAACTAGAAAATCTGCAAGGTATTCCCAAGAATCAATGGAGACCATCACATCCTCTACAATCCCCTCAGGGGTCACTGTGGAGCGGTTTGCAAGTTGTAGAACTGTTGTGGTCTTCCTCAATGAACCTTGGAGGTTGAGCTTGAGCATGGCGTCCTTGGTCATCACATTAATGGCAGCCCCAAGATCGATCAAAGTGTGTGGGACAATGGTGCCATTGATGTGCACATCTACTACATGGCTTCCAGGGTCCAAATACTTTGGACAGATTACCTGCCCCAGCATTAAGTCAGACAGTTGTCTAATGACATTAATGGTAGGGTCATCTCTTCTTCGCCTCCCTGGATGCTTGAAGCACTTCTCCTTAATAAACTTGTTTTAAATAGGTACATCCTTAATAGCTTGGAGAAGTGGAATTTTGACACATAGGTTTTTCAATTCTCCCAGAAGTTCAGTATCTTATTGGGTAGGCTGGAGTGGTTGGGTTAATCTCTCAGGAAAGGGTGGTGGGTTTAATTTAAGCATGCTTTCCTCTCTTTCTTCCTCAACCTCCCTAGGTGGAGGTAGATGTTGGTTGTCTAGGAGTACTCTCCCAGATATCAGGTTGATTTCTTGAATCTCCATAGCATAAGCTGGATATGATGTCTCTTCATTGTATACTTGTTGTTCTTGTCTGTTGTTCGGGTTCGGATTTGGCTGGGCAGGTATTTGGGGTTGTTTAGGTGGACTAGAGTGTAAAAGATGTGGTTGGGTAGGCGGTGAAGGCAATAAATCTGGAACATTGTTCTATTGGGGCCTCCACCCCTGGGGCGGTGCATTCCACTAAGGTTGTGGCGAAGCATATGGTTGAAATGACTAGTTAGCTGGTTGGGAATGATACTGAGGTGTGAAGGACCAAGGAGGAGGTGTAGACCAAGAAGGATGAGCAGGGGATCCCAAGAAGGTATGGATGTGGTCTGGTTGGGGTTGTAATATGCATGGGATGACCCTTGCATGCCCTGCTGGTATGGCCTAGGCCCATGAGGTCTCCTTTGGTTTATGTAGCAGAGCTGCTCAGTGACCCCTTCAGCTCCTTGATATACAACTTTGAGTCCAAGTAAAGAGGGGCACTTGTCTGTGGAGTGGTTTTCTTCACATACTGAGTAAATTTCAATAGAATTCAATGGACATTCATTCCAAGGGCGCCTCCCGGTGCATCTAGGATAGAAAATGGCCAAGGCTCTCTCTGCTTCCTCTTGCTTTCTCTTAATGTGCATAGTGTCCATTTGTAGGGAAAGGGTTTGAAACATATCACTTTTGAAATCCTCCAGCATATTTCCAATTTCACCCTTGATGGATGAATTGGAAGAGGATGGACTAACCATAGGTTGACTACCCCTACCCTTTTTCCTGGCTACCCTAGAATGGTTTCTAAATATAGTCTTGATATCATCATAGGGTAACTAGTAGATATCCCCTCCTGCTAACAGGTGTAGGGTATCCAGAAGGTCTTCCGTTACTCCTCTAAGCAGGACTAGCTTTAGTGACTCAGGGTCAAGCGTGCACTTAGCCCTTTTGTAGCTAAGTTGGAATCTTTCTTCATAATCCTCTAGGGATTCATCATTGCCTAAGATCATCCTAGAAATTTCCTCTTTAGTGTCTTTAGAACTATAGTAGTCTCGATAATTTTTGTTGAAGGCTTGCTGCATTTGAGCCCAAGTTGTGATGCTATCTCTAGGTAAACCCATGAACCAACGCAAAGCTACATCCTTGAGAGTGGATGTAAATAGTTTCAATTTCTACTCATCATTTGTATAGTCATAGGTTTGAAATAGGACAACAAACTCAAATAAGGAAGTATCTGGGTCTTCTGTGGTTGAGCCATGGAAATGAGGAAGGGTGGAAGGGCTGATATTTTCCATCTTAGTATCCCCATTGGTTTCCCTGATGGGGAAGGAACCCTCAACTCTTTCTCTATTTCCTCTGTCATTTCTGTTTTCAGCCATAGGTTCAGTAGGAATGGGTTCTCCTTCTTCTTCTTCCCCTGTAGGTTCTTCAAATATGTTTGGTTGCTCACCTAAGGGTTCCTCCAATTCACAGCCATCGAAGAAGAGGGAAGGTTGGCTGTTTGAAGCAATGGGGGTATTTGGCAAAAATTTCCCTAAGTTATCCTTATTCCTATGAGGCATGAAAATAAATTTTTTTGTTTGGTTTTGTGTTTTTTTCAAACTTTGAAAGTAATTGCAGAATTGAAATTGCAGACTGAATGAAAACTACTGACTGAATGAAAAATTAACTACTTGATTGAAATCTTACTTGCAGAATGGAAAGGAAAGCAAAGAATGCATAATGAAAAAGGAAGCAAACTAAATTACTTTTGCAAAAATGAAACTAAGAGCAGAATATTAGAAACAAGAAATAGAAGAAAGAAAGCAGTAATCACATATTACTCAAACACCTCCCCGGAAACGCCGTCAAAAAGTGATGCGCACCAATATTGCAACAAGAATGTTGTAACTCCTGGAGCTACCAGCTTTACTTTATCAACCTGGGGTTCGTACAAACTTGGAGGTGACAATGTTGTATACACAAGTAAAAGTGATGGTTATTCACTGTTCAGCTGGTGAGAGACCACTAGAGTTTTCAAGCCAAACTTCTATGGATTTAAAAGAAGCTTGATTGCTGATGAAAGAAAGAGAAATCTACTCTAGGAGAAAGCTTGTCTACTGCAAATAAGGAAAATGACTGAAATCCTATGCTAGAAACACACCATTCTCTAACTAACTGCTAAGAAACTATGATTTACAAGAATTCCAAGCCAACATGTATGAAATTATACTACCTAAAGCATGGAAATTAAACACATCAAACATCACTACTGTGCATGTAAAGGAATGAAATAAATCTGTTTTGTTCTTTTTATTCTTTTTCTAGAAAATCAAGTGTAAACCCTAATCTCTTTTGGTGATGTGGCAAGTGGCTTAGTGATGTTTGCGGATGGTTGGGAGGTTTAGGAGATGGTTGGAAGGTTTGCGAGGCCCTTGGGTGACCTGGTGTGGCTTCCTAGAGGGTTTCCCTCAATTCGGCCTCAAAATAGGCCACTACAGGAAAATCTACAAGATGTACTAGAAACCTACAGGATTCCCTGTATTTCTACAGGATACAGCCGAGAGAAAAACAATGGTTGCTGGAGGTGATGGAAGGCTTAGGGAAGGTGGTGGATGTGTGGAATGGAGTGATAAAATTCTTAGGATCACTCAGAACTCAAAACCAAGGTTAGGAGATGGTTGGATTCGCTCAACATGCTTGGAGGAATTTCCATGTAAAATGATGAGATTGGTGAAGATCTTGGTGAAAACAAGGATTGATTATGGATGGATGAAGTT
Organism: Pinus tabuliformis; assembly: GCA_031772625.1. Classification (NCBI taxonomy): domain Eukaryota; kingdom Viridiplantae; phylum Streptophyta; class Pinopsida; order Pinales; family Pinaceae; genus Pinus; species Pinus tabuliformis. The sequence goes on along the minus strand of CM062806.1, from coordinate 81,895,679 downwards.
GGAAGGTGGTTTCCTACTATGAGATCCATTTATATTTCTGAAGCACCTTCTCTACATAAAACATTCATAATTTCCAAAAAGTCATGTAAACAAGAAGAATTCTAACAAGCTGGAAAAGCAGAATTTAATGAACTAGTTGTCTACTTCATGCATGAGAAAAATTGCTAAATAAAATGGAATCATGGATATGATCTACTGTAAGACTGAATATGGAAGAGATGGCAATTAAATCCCACACTTGCAAAAATGATCAAATGCTGGTTCAAGTACAGTAAGCTCTAAATCTTATGAGAAAATGGAAATTTGTCTTTTTGGGGTTGCATAAGGGTATTTTCCTCAAATCATGATCCTTGAGGGAAGAGGTGAGGCCAAGACACCTACTGATAGCTTTGTGGTGCTCCTTTTATCCCTTCCAACCTGCTACTTAAGTAAAACACAAATGGAAGCAAACTAATAAACAACTAATCAAATCCACAGTACTTGCAATGAAATACTTCTAGAGACAATTTAACCATGAATCTATGAAACTAAGCTAAGCATACAGATATAAGAAGAGGATCCTTTGCTGCTAGGGTTGGGCCCTAACCCAAGTACTTCAGCCCTATGATTTAACTCAGTGTTGGACCAAGAAAAAGCTCATTTTCATTATCAAAACAGAAAATTACAATAATGTCTTCCACAAGTCTGGAGCTCGAAAATAACTAGTGTTTTTACAACAAAAATTCAAATTCTAATGAGGCTCTAGGCCTCTCTACTTATACAACTGAAGTCTCCAATGAGTTCCTTAAATCTAGGAAGGCTCGTCTCCCAAACTCGAGATGAAAGAACTCTTTGTTTATCACTTGCTCGGCTGCCTTTTGATCTTCATGACTTGGCTTCTTTCACTTTGAGCTGGTGTGATTAATGGAGGAATATTCGAATGGGGGAGGAGTAAATGAGGAGGATTTACCTCCTACAATCTCTCTCCCTTGTCCCTTTCATGTTTCAAACCTTAGTCTTGCAAAAATTCCTTGATTTTCTCTTCCAAACCTGCATTAAATGCATATTAGTCCACTAGGCATAATATCTCACTTTAACTCATCCCATTAAACCAAATGTATTCAAAACATGTAATAAGTTGTGATAAGAGTTGATTGGGCTAAGATATGAGGTGAATTAAGGCCCATATAATTACCCAATGATGAGGCTCATCAAGGTAGGAATGGAAAAATCCAAAATTTGCATGGTTAAACCCTAGTAGTAGGGATGAATTTAATTAAGTATCCATAGAGTTGAGGTATTGGAAGGTATTTCAATTTTATTTCCTTTGTGAGGAACCTATGTTTGGCTTTCGTGTTTGGGGTTTTGACTGAACTTCCCCAACCATTCAGATTTTTATGGTAGGTGAAGAAGTTCACCTGAAATGTCAGATTAAACGCCAACACAGGGTCCTCCTTGAATAGTAGGAGGACTAGAAAAACACGATCTCCATCTCTCGTGCATGCATTATACACACCTACGTGAAGGTGAAAGAGAAATCCCTGGCACTTGGTGTTCTCCAATTTCACTGAAGTGCAAGAATTTTTCACTCCATGGCATGGCTTATTTAGGATTTCATGAAGGGACAACAAAACAAACTTTGGTGCATGGACTAGAGAATGAGAGAATGTTGTGTAAGTCAGTCCATAGCTGAATGGGTACACTGATTTCCCTATGTAAAATCTGAAAGTTTGGCCTAGGTAACCAGTTGTAGTATCAGGACGCATGTTCATGTTTGTCATGGGTACTTTTGTTGCAAATTCTTCAGGATACCATGTTACAAGAAATCTCCAACATGTGTAAAATTCAAGAAGGAATTTGACTATTTCATCATGCTAACAATTATGACAATGATTATAAGCTTCTCCAATAATTGGTTGTAAAAACATTGAAATTGACATCTCTAGCAATTCGACAGTTCCAGGGACTCAATAGATTTGAGGTTAATATGAATCTATGGATTTGAGGTTAAGATGAATCTATGATAGTATAGAAAGGTCAAGATATACATGTCAATATACTTGGATTGTGTTGACCAAAAATTATGTCAGCCAATCCATCTCCTCCATCTTGGCCGAGATATCCCACCCACAGAATGCTGCATATCTTCATATTATATATAGAAAATGAAATATCCGTAGGCCCCCCTGACATTACTACTAATATCATTATTCCTCTTGCTGCATCTATTGTGTTTAATTCCAATTGTTCTTGTTGTCCAGGCATTAACAAGCTCACTCTGTTAAGCCCCTTTGATTCTACTATTTGGTCTGCTCCTATGATTATCACTATGGCATATTCTTGAGATTCTGCCTCAGAAGCCTCACAAAATCCGTCTTCCTTAATTCCCAAGTAGTGGAATGCACAAAATAGGAAATAAAGTGGATGAAGAGAATATGTCATTTTAGAAGTTATTTCCTCTTTTTTTTTTTTCTTCTTACAGAGATGAAAGAGGGCTCACTAGATAGATAAGGGTGAGGAAAGAAATTGATCTTATACTGCTATTGAAATGGGTTAATTATAGATATTTGGGTTATGTACTGTGATGTAAAACACGTCTTTGTAGTTTTTGAAAGTATGTTAGTGTCTATGTGTGCATGGATGCTAACATAAATGGGGAAATTGTATGAGAGAATAAGAGCGATGAAATGAAAAGGAAGGCCAACTAGTTATATGGGATCATAAGTTTGAAATATATGTACAAGAAGTGCCTAACAAATTCACCTCCATTCATAATGCCTTCACCGTGCTTTACTTGATGCATGTACCTTGCTCCCCATCTTGTAGATTCTGAGGCATAGTAGTCCTCTCTTTGTAAAACTCATAAGACAATTCCCATTTATTAAAGATAGATCAAATCAATATTATAAAACTCCAACATTAAAGGTATTGTTAAATGATACACTAATCAAGAATTTCATTCACTATTATCTTAAAAATTGATCAAAAAACATCATAGAAAAATGATGGATCCAATATTATGGAACTCCGGAGATAAAGGTACTAATGAGTACAACAATCTGATATTTTATCCAATATTACCTCAAAAATAATTGAAAATCATCAGAGAAAGGGGATTTCCCATCATTAAATGGGGGTGAAATTATACAATGTTTTTTAATTTATTAAGGAAAAAAATAAACAAAACATGTTGCCTTACATTCAGGGAAAACATATTTCATCACAAATTTGTTGTCAAATGACTTAATAAAGATGAATTATATCACAAATATCATGAATATTGTTTTTTCAATAATAAACCAATACCAATGGTACTTTCTTTTTGTTTAAAAGAACCACCAAACTGTTTTTTCAATTAGAGTGGAACTAAAACTCCTAGGTATTTCCACGTAGAGCTAACACTACTAATTTTTTTCAATTACAGTGGTGTCAAAACTCCTTGCAGAGTTCCAAGCAGAGGCAACAATGAAGCTCCACCAACTTCCACTAGCCTAACATGTGTAAGCTTCCAAATTATTAAACTACACCACAACAACCACACCTAATTTTTAGGAGTTGTTGCTCAAAAATTTCACTTTGATCTCTGATCTTAGATAATCCACTTAGGATCTTACTATTTTTAAAAACATATATTCATTCAATTTCAACACAAAGGGAATTCTTGGTATCACCAACATGAATAAGGTGAGAACCCAAAATCCATAGCTTCACACTACTCCTATCCACAATATTCAGATCTTTTCACACATCAATGTTGAAATGCACTCTTTCTCTGCCTCCTGCACCAACATGGGCTTTTCTAAAGCTCATCATGTGCTTTTGTGGAGTTCTTTGAAAATAAGGAGGACTAGAAACCATGAGCACAACATGATATCCATCTTTATTGCATGTGTTATACACGTCGGCATGAAGGTGAAAGAGAAATCCATGGCACATGGTTTTATCCACTTTGATCAAAGAGCATGAATTGTTCATTCCATGGCATGAAACCATGCAAGAATGAGAGCTATGCCAAATTTGTGGATTTTCCTTCTATTATGAAGATTGTTGTATTGGAGGAGAGTACGTTGGATCTGTTTGATGTTGATATCTTGAGGGGATTGAGAAGTCTTGTAGATGATGGATTACTTCGAGCACTACAACTTTCTATGGGTTGTTGTGCACCTTCTCCATCGGTGAGACCAGATATTAATGTTTTCATCCAACAACTAGAGGATATAAGGCCTAAGAATCATTCTACTTTATATACTCCCACTAATACTAGGAGTTAACTAGCGCTGCATTTGAGCTTCATGTTCATTATTTGTACTCACCTTTAGGCAGTTTTTTGCCTCTCCATTTGCATTCTTTACTCTATTTTTTATATTGCTTTGATGTAATATTTAATGTAGAAGACATCTTTCAAATCCATGGGAGTAAATGCCCAAGGAGGCAGCAATGGAAAAATCCAAAATTTGCATGGTTACACCCTAGCAGTAGGGATGAATTTAAATACGTATCCATAGAGTTGAGGTATTGGAAGGCACTTCCATTTTCTTTCCTTTGTGAGGACCCTGTGTTTGGATTTAGTGTCTAGGGTTTTAGTGAACTTCCCCAATCATTCATATTTGTATGGTAGGTGAAGAAGTTCACTTGAAATGTCAGATTGAACGCCAACACAGGGTCCTCCATGAATAGTAGGAGGACTAGCAAACATGACCTCCATATTTGATTCTTGTGTTATGCATGTTTGCATGAAAATATAGTCCCTCTCAAAGAGTTTTATGAAAGAACAAGAGTGAAGTTTCTTGTATGTTATTATCAAAAGAAAGGAAAATTGGCTAACCTTATTCATGGCAAGTTGTCATTTTGAAACCCAAGACTAAGGAAGTTTTTCTCTATTGTCTTTTGTTTCTTCTCCAAAAATAAGAAAATTGATTAGATTACATCCTCCATTCATAGGATATCAACTGTACATGGATTACAAAGATTCAAATAAGTTACGGCCTTGGAAATTGGCTATATCCTCTATGACCAACAAAACAACATTCATAGGGTCCTGTGAAATGGGCCATTGCATTGATATAACTCATAGAATTTTGGCCTCTTAATTTTAGAATTTTTATATTGTTGACAAGACCTGAATTTCACTTCAAAAATAAATACAGTTCTCCCAAATATATAGCACAAGTAGAAAATACTATCACTTTACCTGGAAAGTATCCACACTCTGCTTCTACTTGCAAATTGAATTTGAGATTGTAATAATAAGATTCAGGAGGCCATCGTATAACCAGATATTAAACAAATATGAATAATGCACTAGAGTTCTGCATCTCAAATACACTTAAATTAGGCTTTAGATTCAGTATGAAGTCTTGTAATGCTCTCTTCTTCATTCAGGGAAATCATCATCTTGTAGGTTTATGGGCTCAATCCTTACTTTGTCTTACTGATAAAAAAATATCCTTGCTTTTGCATATGCTCGAGGTGGGAGGCCCTCTTTGAGTTGGGCTCATAGGCACAAGATTGTTCTTGGAGCAGTAAGAAGACTTTCCCACCTTCATGTTGGGCTTAAAACACACATCATTCATGGAAACCTCAAATACAAGAATGTTTTGGTGGATGAAAACTATGTGGCATATCTTACTGATTATACCCTAGACTAGTTAATGACCCCGCCATCTATTGCTCAGATGATAAATGCAACTACACTTGAGGGCTACATGGCATTCTCCAGTTAGAAATACTCATAGGGAAGAAACCAGGGAAGAATCAGAGCTTTGATGAATTTATGGATTTTCCTTCTATTATGAAGACTATTGTATTGGAGGAGAGTAGGTTAGATATGTTTGATGTTGATATCTTGAGGGAATTAAGAAGTCTTTTAGATGATGGATTATTTTGAACACTACAACTTTCCATGCATTGTTGTGCACCTTCTCCATCTGTGCGACCATATATTAAGGTTGTCATCTAGCAACTAGAGGAGATAAGGCCTAAGAATCATTCTGCTTTACGTACTCCCACTGATACTAGGAGTGAACTAATGCTTTTATTTTAGCTTCATGTTCATTATTTGTACTCACCTTTAGGCAGTTTTCTGCCTCTCCATTTGCATGCATTACTCTGCTTTTTCTATTGCTTTGATATAATATTTCATGTCGAAGACATATTTAAAATCCATGGGAGTAACTGCCTGAGGATGTAGCAATGGAAAAATCCAAAATTTGCATGGTTACACCCTAGAAGTGGGGATGAATTTAATTAAGTATCCACGGAGTTGAGGTATTGGAAGGTATTTCAATTTTATTTACTTTGTGAGGACCCTGTGTTTGGCTTTAGTGTCTAGGGTTTTTAATGAACTTCCTCAGTCATACAAATTTGTATGGTAGGTAGGGTCCTCCATAAATAGCAGGAGTACTAACAAACATGATCTCCCTCTCTATTGCTTGTGTTATGCACGTTCGGATGAAGGTAAAAGATAAATTCCTGGCACTTGGCGTTCTCCACTTCGATCCTTGGCATTGATTAGTAGGATTTCATGAAGGAATAATGAAACCAAATTTGGTGTGTGGTTCATGTTTGTCATGGGTAATTCTATCGCAAATTCTTCAGGATACCATGTTACAAGAAATCTCTCACCTATGTAAAATTCAAGAAAGAATTTGATTGTTTCATCATGCTAGCATTTATGACAGTGATTATAAGTGTTTCACATAATTTCTTGTAAAAACATTGAAATTAACATCTCTGGGAATTTGACAGTTCCAGGGACAAAATAAATTTGAGGTTAAGATGAATCTATAGATTTGAAGTTAAGATGAATCTATGCTTGTATAGAAATGTCAAAATAGGCATGTCAATATACCTAGATTGTGCTGACCAAAAATTATGTCAGCCAATGCATCCTCCAACTTGGCCCAGATATCCCACCCACAAAATGCTGCATAAATAATTTACAACCTTTGTTAGGAAAATATTGTTAGTTCACATGTACCAATAGAGTTGACAAAGCATGAGATAAAAATTAGTGTATTATTCAGAAATGTTGTTACATGTGAAATAAAATCTAATAGAATTTATAGGGTGAGCATACTAGTATATCCCGTTATGCACCTATATGTAATACCATTTACGAATTAGTAGTCTTAGTAATTATGCTATAGAATCCTACATATTCAAGCTATTAATCCTAGAGTAAGATCTTTGTGATAAGTAAAATATTATTATGTTTTCTAGGCATATGAAATAGAATGCTTTAACTTTCATGCTTATTAAGGATGCATTCTTCTTTTAGTACTTAATATGTTCATGATAAGGCTCTGGTTAATAATGCAACTGAAATGGACTATTTATAACCAATCACTATGGCATCAGCTTGAGATGTTGCCTCAAAAGCCTCACTTATTAGTATAGAATTTCTCTGGCAAGCTACATTTTCACAGCCAAGCTTATGTATAGTTGTTGTGTATTTACCTAAACCTTGTAGAGGTGTTGTGTATTTGCATGGTATACCTATAGACATTTGAGAAGGTGAGTTGGAGAGTGCCTTGAGTTACCAATATTGGAATGAGAAAAATTATAATTGGGTTATTCATAAACTGCAATGTTGAAAATTGGCATGTGAACTACAACCACGAAGAAATAGATTTTAGGAGGTAATTTGGAGAGGGGCCCAAGTTACCAAGACATTATGAGAAAAATTATAATGGGGTGAGTTGCCATGATGAAAATTAGTAAGTTCCCTACCTCGGAAGACAACCCACAATGAGAATGTTGGTGACCAATAAACATAATTAAGTTGTATCACTAAGATTTTCAAGCTAAAAAACAAAATCTTATTTGATGGAATAACTTGGGTACTAAGAAATTTTCAATTAAGTGTTGGGAATACCTGCATAGTTTCCAATCATGACATTGGTGACATTTGCATCAGGTCCAATGACAACCAATGATTTGATTTGGGTTGGGGATAATGAAAGCACTCCATTATTATTTTTTAACAAAATTGTCCCCTATCTTGCAGCCTCCAAGGCCAAATGCTGATGTTGTTCACTATAAACATCCTGAGGTCCAAGATTACCATAGGGCTGCATTACTAGATTCCCATCAAATAATCACAGACACATCTGAATAGTGAAAGAGTTGAAAAGAGCAGTGTCTATAAAGGCTTCCTTCAACTTCCCAGCCTTCACTACTGCTTCTCCATGATCTGCAAGGAAATTTCCACATTTGACATCCAATCATGTCAATCAAACGCAAGCAATATTTTAATGGTTAATTAGTGCCCAACAACTTATTATTTACAAATCAATAACACAATAGTTTAAGCACCAGTTTAATCACCATAATGTAAAATTCAGAATGAATTATTTTTTAGAGAGTTGCACTACATTGAATATAAAATATCATTTTTGGGGATTAATTATTTATATAGTCATTTATCTATGTTCTATCCCCCATGAGGATCGACTGATGACAAATTTCTAATGAGCTCCACTTAGCCTTATGTGCATAAAAGAATAAGCGATGGCCATTTTGCAAGTCAGATCACTTATCACTTGGACTCTGCATTAGATAATGAAAGTAATGTTTATCTTGAGAAAAATGAGAATAAAGGTTCCTCCAAAAGTGTTAAAGAACCATTACCAAAGGGAAATGGAAGCAGTAGAATCTATAGCAAGTAGGAATGTTCAAAAATCACTGAAACCTATAAAGAAGGAATCAAAATAGGTGAATGGAATACTCAACATGATTCTTAGAGTTGTAGTAAGAGCATGGATGTGGTTTCTTTCACATTTTCATCTCCTATTAGGTATACGGGTGGATCCCAAACATGAATTCATTCAATGGAGATGAAGCAAGGTCAAGCAGTGGATGATTGGAGAGAAAGGAAGACCACCTGTTGGAGAGATCCTTGCACAAATAGTGAACCTCAGAAAATCATATCATAAGTAACATGCTCATCTTCATCTTCTTTCAAAGCTGCCATGTTAGGAGGAGATAACTTAAATGATCTTTCGGAACAAAGTTTGAGAGAGAAAACTATTAGTCATGGAGTTGACCTAGGCGCCATAAATTTTTTCAAGGATACCATTTCTAGTAAAACAATTGCATCTATACTTCATGACTTGATTATCACACTCTTTAAAGATGTGCTTTTTTGTTATAGTTACATTGGGTTGCAATATCTTCAAATTGTTCTGAATTTTAATGGACTTATAATGAGGTTTTCTTCTTTGCGTTTTCACCTTTATCTCATAGCTACCATCGAATTCTTGGTGGTTTCAGCTGTAACCAACATCTTTAGGCACATCAATTAAAGCACCATCATGTGGAAAATTCAGAAGCAGTTACTTTTTAGAGGCTTTCCCTACATTGAATATAAATATCATTTTTTGGGATTAATTGTTTATACAAAGTCATTTATCTATGTTCTATCCCCCATGAAGATCGACTGATGACAAAATTCTAATGAGCTCCACCTAGGATTTTGTGCATCAGGTAATGCTCACGTGAGTGATGAAGTGGGACTAAAACTACTAAATGAATCACATAGTGTCACTCATCAATTCTAGGACTTGTCCCTGGTAACCATGACTACTTGGGAAGGTTACCCATGTAGGTTGTAACCCCGTACATAAATTACCTGCATATGAATTCTAAAAACAAAAAATAAACAATGGCAAGAGCATAACACATAAACAAATATCCACAGATATTTTCTCCAGGATCCAAAAACAGGGACTACCAGATTGATTTTTCATTATGTTCCTTTCAATGTCACAATACATATATATACATGTCGAAGCATCCATAAACCCCAATCCATTAACCCTGGATTATAACATAACCATAGTTCCCTTGACTGGATTGTTGGCTTATTGGGGCCTGACCCAGGTTTGGAGGTGATTTAGCCAAACAAATCCTGGTACTACTGGCCCTTTCGAAAACAATCCATGAAGCATGGACTGAGGTATCACCCGAAGTAGTATGGGAGGGTGCTAGAACTAGGTTTCCGCACCCTGGAGATATCTGATGAGTTCAAGAGGTCCGCGGTTCGACCCTGCGCACACGTCGCTATGCACACTTTCCCTTACCTCGCAGCCTGAGATGCTGCTTTCGCGCAGCCCTACTCGGGGGCCGAATGTTGTTATTACCCAATTCCTTACTAGTATTCAACTGTTAGTTGATTATTTCAGCCTACTTGCGTGCTTTAAGTTATACTTATCAACAAAAACCATTCATATAGGTGCACATAGTAAATAGATAGTATATTTGCGATTTACATCAAACATGCATTAATCCAAGAACAGATACACGAATTGGTAACAAAAATTTTCTTTATTAATCTCTTCTTCAGTTACAGACTCGACTCTACCCTGTGCACTCAGCTGCAGGGGTCCACGCACTCAGCTACGGACTACTAGGCCTCTGCGCACTTAGCTGTAGAGCCTTCTCCTACTCTACGACCCAAGACACTTAGTCACTTAGACTCGATATTCTCTTCTCGCTTCCTTATTCCTATTCCTTATATTTTACACTTAGAGCCTCTCTCTATTTATACAATCCCATAGTCCGTGTACCATGGGTAGGCTGACATTACATTACAAAACTAGGGTGGACAACCCTGTGACTCTATCATACATTTCGCGCTCCGCGCCCGCAATTAGTGGAGTATTTACAATAATATTGGGTCAAAACTTGGGCTTTGAGCCCAAAAACATGCCTTGGGGGGATTCCATTCCCAACAGGCCCTCAACACAAACATCGTGACTCACCCTCGAGTCACTCTGTCAGTGCGACGATCTTGGCACGGAGTCCCTCCAACTATTATCGAACCGTGCTGAGGTCAACAATGCACTGAGCTGCTGCTTGTTGAATCTGATACATCCACTGTTTTGAGACCTCTATGTCATACATTTGTACTGGTATATGTTTATAGTCTCGCGCCTTTGTCTGGGTCCTTGGAGCGTGAAGACTATGCTTCCGCCAGCTAGTCAAATAGCCAGCCCACCCGTGTAAGGCTTCAAGCGGCTGCTATTCACTTTGCCTGGGAAGAGTTCTCCATTTAGTTTAACTAACTGGGCCTCACCTCCGTCTATGACCTCCTTAACCACGTATGGTCCCAGCCAATGCATTCTGAATTTTCCCGGAAAATTTCCAAACTTACTATCATACATTAACACTAAGTCATTTACTTTGAATGTGCGCAACTTAATATGGAAATCGTGCCAGGAATTTTCACGTTGCTTTTGTACCTACTGATGAAAACCAGCCAAGAACTTTTCCCACTCTAGTTCTTCCAATTGCGCGAGCCGTTCCTCCAGAGCTTCGTGATCCTTCATACCTATGAGCATGTCTATTCATAGACTAGGTACAATATACTCGATTTGCATGACAACTTCCACACCGTAGACTAATTGGAAAGGTGTTTGTCTCGTCAGTTTCTTGCACATTGTCCTATAAGCCCATAGTACTGCCGGTACGAGTAGGTCCCAATCGTTTCGCTGTGCGTTGCACACTTTGGTGAGTGCAGACTCTAGTATTTTGTTGAATGCTTCTACTGTCCCGTTGGCTTATGGGTGATATGGTGTGTTTTTTTTATGGTACATCTGGAACTCTTCGGTGAGTGCGCTGATGGTTTCATTCAAGAAATGTGTACCATGATCACTCATTAAGATCTTCGGACATCCAAATCAGGTCAACACGTGTTCAAATAAAAAATTTGTAGCTGTAGCAGCTGTGTAGTCTTTGACCGGTTGTGCTTCTGCCCATCGTGCCAGGTAATCTGTTGTGGTGATGATGTAGCGCGCGCCTGTTTTTCCCTGAGGTTTGATAGGTCCCACAAATTTGATTGCCCATTTCTCAAATGGCTGCAGTGTCATTTTTTGATTCAATGGCATCTCGTCCCTACACGATGGTTTTCCGGTCCTTTGACGTATATCGCAGGCCTTATAGTGTGCTTTCGAATCCTAGTGAAGGGTTGGTCACCATAACCCTGCACGAAGAATATTTTGTGTGGTCACTCGTCTTGCATAGTGTCCTCCTACAGCGCCCCCATGTGCTTCCGCAAGGATCTAACTTCGTTCAAATTCAGGTACGTACCTTCACAATATCTCATCATTTCCCATTTTATATAGGTGCCTTGCGATGACATAAAAGTCCGTCGCGTGCACCACCAATTCCTTCTTCTGTTGGATGGAGTATTCCTTCATCACAGTCCTCGTTGTCAGAAAGTGGATTATATATTTGAAGTGCCCGTCCGCGACGCATACAACAAAGAGCTATGTGTCAGGTAATCCTTCCTCCAAACTAGTAGGTTCCTCACCTATCTCAATACATGACAAGTGATCCGGTCCTACGTTCAGGCATCTAGGTTTTACCACAACCTCAAAGTCATATTCTTGGAACAATAAGAGCCACCTACATATGTGCCCCCCCAACACAGGCTTATTGACCAAGTACTTTAGCGTGGAATGGTCTATATACATTTTGAAATCTCCTCCTAGAAAATATTGTCGGTTTTTTTGGAGCACGTACACCATTTCCAACCCCTCGCGCTTAGTTGTGAAATAGTTCTTCTCGGATTTGGACAATCTATGACTTGTAAACGCGATAGGGTGATCCAAGCCTTCTCCGCCCTCCTGTGTGAGCACTGCTCCCAGAGCAATACACAACGCGTCAACATGGACATTAAACTACACATTCCATTTTGGGAAGACTAGGATTGGAGCGGAGGCCAATTTCCGCTTTAGAACATCCAAGCTCTTCATGCAATCATCATTCCAGAAAAATGTGACATCCTTTTTCAATAGTTTTTCCATCAGCATGGTGATTTGGGCATACCTTTTGATGAAATTCTTGTAGTACCCACTGTGTCCCAAGGTAGCGCGCAACTGTTTAACACTTTGCGGTGCTTCCAAATTTAGAATTACTGCAATCTTTGCAAGGTCCACCAGAAGTCCCTATTTGCAGACCACTTGTCCCAATAGGTTCCCAAAGGGAACGAAGAATGTGCACTTCTTAAGGTTCAGCGCAATCTGGTGTCGTCGGCAAGTATCCAGCATCAAGCGTAAGCTTGCTACGTGGTGCTTAACCAATCCAAAGACAGTCCAATCATCCAGATAGACCTCTAGGAACTTATGGATGTATTCTTTGAATGTGACAACAATGATGCGCGAAAAGATGGCTGGCGCATTCTTTAACCCAAATGACATAACGATATATTGAAAGAATCCCCATTCCGTCGTGAAGGTCATCTTGTTCCTATCTTTTGGCACGAATTTGATTTGGTGGTATCCTAAAAACCCATCTGTGAAAGAGTATGCTTCTTGTCCGCCAAAATTTTCCAATACTTCATCTGTGAACGGTGTCAGGAATGGGTCATGAACACAGGTGTTATTGAACTTCGTGAGGTCCATGCATATTCTTATCTCGCCCTTCTGCTTTTTCTCCTGTACTACCATAGGGCTCACCCAGTCGGATTCTTCCATCGGCTCAATAATTCCGGCTGCGAGCATTTTGTCTAGTTATACGTGGACATTTTCCTTATACTTCGGATTCAAGCGGTAAGGCCTCTGCTTAACCGGCTTCACATCGGGTTTTAGGGTGACCTTCATCATCCCTAAGTCACCAACGATCCCTTTTAAGACCATATCTTGGTCGGGAATAAGTCTTGGTACTCGCGGAGTAACTCAGCGACCTTATCCACCGTGGAATCATCCCAATAATCATCAAGTGTTGCATATTTGGTTGAGCCTCCGTCCCAATGTTTACCTGCTTTGTTTTAGTGGCGCGGTGATGTAAGGATCTTCGATCAATGGTCCCCAAACCTTGCGACAGCCTTCAGTTTCTGGAATGTTAATTTTTTGTGGATCCTCATCATCCTCCTCAATATTTACATTGTAAGACTCCAACGTGCAACTTAGCTGGGTCGCCCATTCTGGCTGAAGCACTTCCATTGGCTCCTGGGGTATTTTGAAGATAGATTCTTTTACTGCTTGTAGTGCATCATCAATAGTATCCCACCAATGATCCTCAAACATGAAGGTTAATAGGAATCGTTCGTGCAATATATCCATTCGTTCGTGCCATGGTGGAGCTCCGTCTCAATATACCAATTCATGGGTATGATAGAACAGATGCACCCACTCAGGTTGTGGCTCTTCCCCATAGACCTTGGTCCATTTCGCGAGGTGCATATGTGGGTCATCCTATTCGTCATACTTGTCTGTTATCCACATCTGAGGTTTTCCAAATCATATGAGCATCATCCTTCTGCATTCCCGCCAGTCCTCAAAATTCTGCTGGTGTGTAGTCCACCACCTTGTGGGCGTAGCGCGCAGTGCCCATTTCAGAGCATCGAAACATTGCTGTTTTGTTACTTCTCTTTCAAATTTGTTCAGGAAATCATCTACCGTGGTTAGTCCATCATACATAGGCATATCTATTGCCTCTATAGCTACACAGTGTAGTGAGCGTGCTTCCCTCGTGTAACTGGTTCTGCCATCTTTCTATCTCCTCATCTGAATTTGAGGTGCAGGAGCTTTCGTGCTCCCACGAAATCCTGCCATCCGCCGTTTCCCAAGCAGTTATCTTGTAGATATAGTCTAGATCGTCGTCGCTATTGCAGTTGCGCACCAGCTCTGTGTAGCATGATCCTTCCACAGGGTCTAGAGGTACCACTACGCGTAGTGACTTTTTCTCAAAAATCATCTTGCGCTTTTTTAGATTTATCACTCTATTCATATCAGTGGCCCATTCTATTCCTAGTAAAGTGAGATAGGGATTGCTGTCATTAAAAATCTCTATCACTTTGAAATCTGCAAGCGCGCTCGCACCTTCGATATCTACCATTATTCCCTGCAATCTTCCCATCGGTAGGATCTTTTGCTGCTTCGCCATTCTCAATTAAATAGGATACCATTACAATGTGGGCTTGCCCATGCACTCCCATGTCTACTTTAGCAGAATGTTTGTGTCCGATCCTAGATCCAAAATCACTTGATCCATTTCATATTTCCTGATTTGTGTAGTCAATCTCATCTCCCTTCCTGTTTGTGTTGTGTCCTTTCCAAGCTTCCAGACTACACGTGGTTCTCCGGGTCCAACACATCTAGTGATGAGTTCTTATAGCCCCTTCATCGATTTGTTGTCGCACAACAGCTTCATGGATGTCTCCAGAAAGGTAGTGAGCATTGATGGGTCCATCTCTAGTTCTAGTTGGTCTTTACTACCTGAAGTGGAGGCCTTCGTGAAGCTCTTCTTAGCTTCCATGAATGTCTCCTTCGCGTGCTCCAAATCGAACTCTGGTTCCTTTGTTGGAGCCTTGTGAATCGAGGCACACTCTTCGGGCTGCTTGCCCTTGTCATCTCCTGTTGTGATACCACTTCAAAGAACGATGTTTACATTGGGGTCCTCCTCGTGGCTCAAAACTCATCATTTGCAGGTTCTAAGTTAGGGGAGGCTAGAGTGTTCCTTTATCGCGCAACCTCGCTATCAGTGTGGGGAAGTCTTCCATCTCATGATCAAACTGGGTACAATATAAACATGATGCTCTCGTCGGATTTGTAAAATCGCAGGCATAATGCCATGGCCTTTCGCAATTGCAACAGATAAGCTATCCGCGACCCCTTCCTAGTCCCATTCCACCTTGACCTTGCCTACGCCCCTGAAACCCAGTGCGGGCCATCCCTGCATTTTGATCGAGGGCTCACGTTTCGGTCTAAACTCTGTAGGTAGGAATCTGATCCATCATCAGTTCATAACTTCTACAGGTACGCTCATCATGGCCTACTGACCTACATAAATTCTAGAACAACTGTTGGGACGTCTGCATATACTTCTGTAATAGATGACAGTTATCTGTAGCATGCTTCCCTCCTATCTGACAAATTGTGCACCATAATGCAAACGTCACGCTCGGCCCTGCTTGTGCTTCTACTCTCAATGGCATTGGCCCTCCTCCCGCTAGGTAGTTTGCGAAGACTGGACAATGGTCCTTGTCATGTCCTTGGCCTTTGCACTTTATGTACCATACCTCCTCGCACGCTTTTAGGCGAGTTGTCCTGTCTTGTTTCAAGCTTTGCATCTCAAGGCACAAGTTTTTCAACTGTGCGTGGATCTGTTGGACTCCTAAATTAGGATCTTGTATCAAGGTCTTGTGTAGTCTCATTGTGATCTCCAAAGCCTCGGCTTGAGTTAATAACTTCTGTTGTGACAACACTCCTTAGATGGCGGTGTTAGCGATGCTACAAACCATGGGTGGTGTTGCCCATCCGTCA
The DNA here is from genome assembly GCA_031772625.1 of Pinus tabuliformis. Lineage (NCBI taxonomy): Eukaryota > Viridiplantae > Streptophyta > Pinopsida > Pinales > Pinaceae > Pinus > Pinus tabuliformis. Next base: position 81,879,432 of record CM062806.1, on the reverse strand, counting down.
AGGTCATGTTGGCTTCAAGAATCATACACTTCAGTCTCTGATCTATCTTCCATGGGGTCTTTCCTAGAAGCATCGCGATTTCCTTAAATCCAATAATCGACCGGGTCTTTGATTTTGGCCTGCTAAATTCCCTATTTAGCACAGCTTGGATATCCGTGATCCCTACGTTTGGATTGTCATTGGAATGCTTAATCTACCACATCAGTGCGTAATCCTGCAAGATGATGACTAGTGTTGCCTTCTTTATATTATCATTTGTGACTCCTTGCACTTCCCATACAGCCTTTACTATGAATCAAAATTGGTCCAGATCTTCATTCCCTGCTCCTTTGAATACCGACAACTTTATTGCGCCCACCATACTGAACTGTGGTGGTGGCAGAGGTGGTGTGGGTGAAAATGGGGGTGAAGATGGTGAAACTAGTGGTGGTGCAGGTGGGGATGGTATGTGTGGAATTTTTTGTCTTATCAGACTGATCACACTTCTTGGTGAAACTTTCGCGAGCTCCTCCTCGCTCTCCTGCGGAGGTGAAATCAAGGGACTAGTTTGTAATTCTTCGCTACCTTCGTTTCTGTAGATCCTCCCACTTTGCATAGCCCCAAACATCAATTTATTTGCATAACCCATTTTTCACACAGTAGCATTTTAATCCAAGTGTTCAAAGATTTAATGTACTTACCTCGTGGTCCTTTGAGGAAGCATCGTTCCGCCTCGCTGTAGCTGACTGACGTATCTACTGTGAACTTGGTGATAAACCCTCCTATAATTCAATCGAGCCAATGGTCCACAATGCACGTGATCTTATCTCCTGATGCTTCTAGTCTGCGCACCAACTCTGGAGTCCACACAATAGGTTTGTCGAGCCTACACCTTCCTTGATTGTCTGCTAGCTTCGTGATCTACTCGTACAACTCAGAGGGGAAGGATGCAAAGAATATTTCATGGATTTCTGTATATAGGTAGCATTCTAACCACTGTTCCTTCGATATTCGCGGATTCCTATTTTACTGCTCTGTGAACTCGTGAAACTTTCTGTCCAACCACCCTTCAATTTCTTTCTTTCTCGGATTCCAATGACACAACATCAGACATCTCTTATGCAGATCCTGGTCCCGGTAACAGAACCATTTGTTAGCTTATTGGGGCCTGACCCAGGTTCGGAGGTGATTTAGCGAAATAAATCCCAGTGCTACTGGCCCTTTCAGCAACAGTTCGTGAAGTGTGGATTGAGGTCTCACCTGAAGTAGTATGGGAGGGTGCGAGAACCAGGTTTCCACACCCTGGAGATATCTGATGAGTTCAAGAGGCCTGCGGTTCGACCATGCACACATGTTGTTACGCGCACTTTCCCTTACCTCGCAGCCTAAGATGCTGCCTTCACGTAGCCCTACTCAGGGGCCGAACGTTGTTATTACCCAATTCTTTACTAGTATTCCACTGTTAGTTAATTATTTTAGCCTACTTGCATGCTTTAAGTTATACTTATCAACAAAAACCATTCATATAGGTGCGCACAGTAAATAGACAGAATATTTGCGATTTACATCAAACATGCATTAATCCAAGAACATATATACGAATTGGTAACAAAAATTTTCTTTATTAATCTCTTCTTCGATTACAAACTCGACTCCACCCTGCACACTCAGCTGCGGACTACTAGGCCTCTACGCACTCAGCTTCAGGGGTTTGTGCACTCAGCTGTGGACTACTAGGCCTCTGCGCACTCAGCTGTAGAGCCTTCTCCTACTCTACAACCCAAGACACTTCGTCACTTAGACTCGATCTTTTCTTCTAGCTTCCTTATTCCTATTCCTTATCTTTTACACTTAGAGCCTCTCTCTATTTATACAATCCCATGGTCCGGGGACCATGGGTAGGCCGACATTACATTACAAAACTAGGGCAGACAGCCTTGTGACTCTATCATACATTTCGAGCTTAGCGCCCACAATTCGCAGAGCTTTACAACAATAATGGGTCAAAACTTGGGCTTTGAGCCCCAAAACATGCCTTGGGGGGATTCCATGCCTAAAACAGATCTACAAAATACCATGGACCGAAAACCATCACACCCAAAACCATGTGTGAAATCCATGCATAGAACCATAGGTAGGTTCGCCCACCTAATATTGGGTCCAAAAAAAAAAATCTTCTACCATATCGCTCACAAAGTGATACTGAACATCAATGTGCTTTGTCTTTGAATGATAAGCAGGGTTCTTTGCCAAGAAAATTTCACTTTTCTGTCACAGTCTATCCTTATAGCTCGTTGTACTAACCCCATACTTGAACATAATCTCTGCAACCAAACTACTTCCTTGCTTGCATGAGTGGCTGTCATGTATTATTTTTCCGTAGTTGATAGTGCCACTATAGATTGTCTCTTACTCATCCAACTGACTGCACCTCCAAATATATTAAACATATACGCACTTGTAGATCTTCCTTGATCCAGATCTCCAGCCCAATTTGCATCAAAAAATCCACAGATGTCCAATACTGGTCTTCCTTGGTAGCACAAGCCATAATCACTAGTGCCATGCAAATACCTGAAAACCCGCTTCACTGTTGTCTAATGCTCCTTCCCTGGTTTTGACATAAACCTGCTCAATACTCCCATTGTATGTGCAATGTTTGGTCTATTATAGACCATCGCATACATCAAGCTACCAATTGCACTTACATATGGAACATGGGACATGTCCTCTTCCTCTTCTTGTGTCTTGGGACATTGTTCAACAGATAAATTTACACCTACAGGAATAGGAACCTTCACTGGTGTACTATCCTGCATATTAAACTACAATATTGTCTTGACATAATTCCTTTGGTTTAACTAGAGCTTCCTCTTTTCCCAACCTCCTTTAATTTCCATGCCAAAAATATAGTTTGCAGCACCAAGATCTATCATGTTGAATTTGGAGGACAATTGGGTATTCAAATCCTGGATAATTTATTTGTCATTTCTGACCAGCAACATATCATCCACATATAAGACTAGATAAATAACACGGTCACCAATTAATTTAAAATACACACAGTGATCTACTTTTCTTTTGGTGAAGCCAAGTCCCTGTATAAATGTATCAAATTTCTGATACCACATCCTTGGTGACTGTTTTAACCCATACATAGACTCTTTTAACTTGCATACCATTTCTTTCTTACCCTTCACCGCAAAGCCTTTAGGTTGCTTCATGTAGATCTATTCTTCCATATCCCCGTGAAAAAATGTTGTCTTCACATCCATCTGTTCTACCTCAAAATCAAAAGCAACAACAACAGATAAAAGTAATCTAATAGAAGCTACCTTGGAAACAGGATAAAAAATATCACCAAAACCAATTCCCGGCACCTGGGAATAACCTTTTGCTACCATCTGAGCTTTGTATTTCTCCACCTTTCCTTCTGCATTCGTCTTCTCCTTGAACACCCATTTTCTGCCAATTGGTTTCCTTCTAGTCGGCAACTCCACCAAATCCCAAGTCTCATTTTTGTGCAAAGATGCCATTTCATCAACCATGGCCTCTTTCTAGAGTTTTCCATCCTCTGAAGCTACTACTTCCTTCACAGTTCTGGGATCATCATCAATAATAGATAAAGAAAAATTTGAACAAAAAGTAGATGGGCTATACCTTTTTGGTTGCCTTCTTTCTTGAACTGATCTTCTCACAACCAAAGTTTGTGGTTCTTCCTCTTTTGATTCCTCTTCTGCTGTAGAGTCTGATTCTTCCTCCTTTAGTGCAAACTCTTTCTTCTCAGGTTCCTTTGGTAGGAATTCATGTTTAATAACATATTTCGCCTCTTTAAACACCACATATTGGTTGTACACAACCTTCCTTGTTATTGGGTTCCAAAGCTTATAACCATTTAAACCATCCTTATACTCAATAAAGATGCACTTTTCAGATTTACTATCCAAATTTGTTCTTTTCTCCTTTGGAACATGTACATATGCATCACATCCAAATACCCTCAGATGTGAAAGAGAAGGTTTCTTACCAGTCCATACCTCTTGTGGATTCTCATCCTCTAACGCTGATGAAGGTGACCCGTTGACCAGGTAACATGCAGTCTCCATCACCTCTGCCTAGAATTCCTATCCTAACCCGACACCATTGAGCATTATTCTTGCCCTTTCCATCAATGTCTTGTTCATTCTTTATGTAACTCCGTTTTGCTTAGGTGTGTATGGATTAGTCTTCTGCTGTGCTATACCACACTTCTTAAAGAACTCTTCAAATACCGTCTTGAAAAACTCTCCATCGTTATCTGTCCTCAGCGCCTTTATCTTCTTCTCTGTCTGGTTTTCCACCAGAGCCTTAAATTCTTTAAACCTGTCAAAGACTTCAAATTTCTTCTTCAAGAAATTTATCCATGTATTCCTTGAGAAGTCATCTATAAATGATATATAGTACACAGACTTACCCAGTGATGGAGCTGACACAGGTCCAAACACATCATTGTGCACACGCTCTAATATTTGTTTCACCCTCTTATCACAAGAGGGGACACTCACTCGATTATGTTTCCCATATACACAATTTTTACAGAAATCAAAATCTAGAGATCTATTAGACATACCTTCTACCATACTTGTACCATGAAGTATTCGAAGGCCCTTCTCTCCAATATGTCCAAGCCTTTGATGCCATAGCATGGTCTTTTCTCCGGAGACCACTAGATTTTCTGCTCCACTTTCAAGAACCATAAAACTATTGCACCCATCAATAACAGTGCTACCTTGCAACTTATATAGAGTTCCTATCCAAACTCCCCGCGTCAATACTAGTGCTCCCAAAAACCATCTTGCAGGTGTCTTTCTCGAACATTGTTTTTACACCTGCATCATCTAGCTTTCTTACATAAATCATATTTCTGGCTAATGCAGGAATATGTAGAATTCCCGGAAGTTTTCTAATCCTTCCACCTTGCAACTTCAACTTGAATTTTTCATGACTAAGGATTATAGCCTTCCTTTCATCCCCTAAGAAGATATCACCACCGTCATATTTCTCATACTCGCAGAACCACTCTCTATGTGGAGTGAAGTGAATGGATGCACCTGAGTCAATCAACCATGCCTCATGATCTACATGTTTACTTAAAGAAGAAGCCAAGTACACATCCCCACCTTCATCTAAGGTTTTTTTCACCTCTGCAAAAGGAGCATCATCAGATACCTTTCCTTTCTTAGGATTTTTAGATTTACAGTCCCTTCTGTAGTGCCCTTCCTTTCCGCATTTTCAGCACACCTTTACAGGTTTTCTTGGAGATTTAGATCTCCCAATCAAGGATTTAATTTTGTTTCTGTTCTGGGACCGTCCTCATACAGATGAGGCATCACCATTTATCTCTCCAAATTTTTCCATCTCATCTCCTTCGCTAGGAAGGATGAGACTATTTCATCAAACTGCAAGGCAGTTGCATTGCTACCCATAATAACAACCAGACTATCCCACGAATCTGGTAGATAACACAACAAACTGATGCACTTATCCTCATCTAAAATTTTAATATTAATAGATAATAATTGGCTTACCATAGTATTAAATGCATTCAGATGCTCTGTCACCGAGTCTCCATATTTCATCCTCAGGTTATACAATGTTTTCCATAGGAATAGTTTATTCACCGGAGACTTAGATTGGTACAAGTCCCTAACTTGTTCCACAAAGCCTTCGTCATAGCTTCCCCTGATACATTCAACAATACTGAATCTGAGACTCACAATCGTATTGTGCTTTTTTCCTTCCGATCCAACTTCTTCCAGTCTTGATCGGGCATTGTCATTAGTTTAGTACCTAGATCTCCTACGATCCACTAATCTTTATCCACCAACAGATCCTCCATCTTGAGTTTCCACAACTCAAAACTCTAACCATTAAATTTCTCGATCTATATCTTTCCGCTACTCACCATCTTCTTTCACCACAAGAATCGATCCCACAGATATCCCACTAAACAGGGTCTACAACAAGCCTGAACAAAACCCCTCAACAGCAAAAGCATCCCCTTGAAGCCAAAACAACTCTGATACAAAATGTAGGTTTTAACCTCGTACAGAAATTAGCTGCATACGAATTCTAAAAATAGAAAATAAACAATGGTGAGAGCATAACACATAAAACAAATGTACACATAGATTTTTCCCTGGATCCCAAAACCAGGACTACTAGATTGATTTTTCATTATGTTCCTTTCAATGTTACAATACATATATATACATGTCGAAGCATCCATAAACCCTAATCCATTAACCCTGGATTAGAACATAACCATAGTTCCCTTAACCGGATCTATAACATACCATGGACTGAAAACCATTGTACCCAAAACCATGTACGAAATCCATGCACAAAACCATAGGTAGGTCTGCCGACCTAATATAGGGTCCAAAAAGAAAAATCCCCAGGGTGCTACCTCGAACCCCATAGAGGGGGGCTACTGCCCCCTTCAAACCCCCCGACAGGGGGGGTTGTCGCACCCCCTATAACCCTCCACTGCACCCACCACAATGAAGGGGAGGCTCTGCCCCCATCTAACTCCCTGGTTTAGCTACTGGGTCTAAACGTGGAAAGATTATAACACAACGCAGCAGCCCATCCTAAAACACCTTTGGCTCAAATGCACTCAACCATGTAGATTTTCTCCATAGTGAAGCTCATTTAGCTTGCTACCCAATTTGCAAAATCTTAGCAAGTATTATGGTACCAACGGTAGTTGGGTTTTGTCAGTTTTCAATTTCTTCAATGGATGAGGAGATGTGCAGTCAATGATGATGATGACCAGAAAACATAAAATGCAATGTACATTGCCATTTTCTAATGAGTTAACTTATAAATATGTTAGTACTAGATATTAATGGCTTAGAAATATGTTATTGTTTGACATATTTATAAGCTAAAGGATAATTGCTTATGAGATGTTGTATTTTGTTGCTGACAGAGCTTAATAAACATCAACTTCCTCTTGCCAGAATTAAGAAAATAATGAAATATGATGAAGATGTGAAAGTGGGATGATTGTAGGTCTCTTCCTTATTTTTAAGCATTCTCTGCCAATGGCTTTTGTTCCTCATGTTGGACTACAAGAGCATAAACTACATGCTTTTTATTAATGTAGGTTGCAGATATTTATTATAGACACTTTTGAAAGTAGTCCCATGCCATCATATTTCCTGGGTGGAAGCTCAGAAATCACAGTCTCAACTCTATAGTACTTCCTTCTTTGTTTACAGATCACATGGTTCTTCAATTTCATTAGGATTTTATCTGTTGTAACCTTCTTTTTTGTTGTTTTCCCGAGGAAAATATTGTTGAACTTCATTGTCTTGGACAAATCCTTCTAGTGCCTTACATTTGATCAAGGATGCATCCTTTGCAGGCTGACTGGGCATAGGCCAAGAAGCCTTCCCACATTATTAGTTATATCCAATGTTGTAGATATGCCATTGATTTACTACAATTGTCAATTGTATCTACGCTTGCATTCTCAGGCTTTTCTTATGGATCCGTGTGCTCTGTGCCTATAAAGGGTTACTTCAACTGATTCTAGTTGCATACCTAATCGGGGAGGAACAATGCTAGATCCTACAGGTATTGACCCTAGTACTCATGGGTTGTTTCTAGAAAAATTGATGTCTCATGCCATCGTGTCGCTAATACTATTAGCTTAATATACCAGATTGTATTCTCATTCCCCCTATCTTGGATTGTTCTAAGGAATAATATAGGGATTGTCAACCTAGTAACTGACTCCCAAGATGCTTGTGTGGGAAAGAAAATACTCTCCTTCCCACGAAAACAATGCACATATTCTAGGTTAATGTAGGTCGAGGATTATGTCTGTCTACTTCCTTTGCATGAAAGTTGCTTTTCAATTTAACTGAAATAATTCAATGTTTGTGTTGGAGCCAAATTGAAAAGTCTGAAATGTTTTCCTTGAGGGATTTTCAAGAAAAATTCATAGAGAAATGTACTAAGAATCAAATTTTGGAATGCAAACTTCCACAGACTAGTGTGGGAAAGCCTTTATGCTTTTGTTGGGATTTTGATTATGCTTTGACATTAGTGGTGATGAGATCTTAAGACCCAAGTTTGTAAGTAGTGGCTAGGAAGGGCAGGTTCAATGAACAAAAAGTCTTTTGAAATGAAAAGAAAATGTCTATTGACATGAAGAACTGATGGTGTGTAGAAAGTTTGAATAATATGACACATATTCACAGAGATTATCCTGGTTATACACTTATTTGCGGAACATGAATAATAGATAACCTCCTCTACGTTGATCATCAATTTACGGAATCAGAAACATTCACATGCGCACATAGAAGCATCAATCACACATATCAACACAGTGTTTTCCCAGGGAAAGCATCTCGGTAAAAACCACAACTATCTGTATATTATATTGATTGAGAACATGTAACAATACATAGTACAATACTCCTCACAAGTACTCAGTACTATCTCCACATGCTACAAACAAACTAGCTCAGATCTGCCCCAATCCCTGGTTCAAATCTCCTTCGCTGCTTGCCTGCCTCCACTGCACAATACCTGCTGAGAATAAACTCAATGCCTGGTGAAAATCACGTGAGCATAGGTTATATTCACTGGGCATATACTATGCAATCCTCATGGGCATACTCAATCCATGCATGTGAAAATCTCATGCACAACTGATAGTCGCAACTCACCCTTTCACTTATCTTTAACACCTGTCTCCACTGAACTGTGCATGCACTAAGTTAACTGATGTATTCTTCAGTTGCTTTATGAGTTAATAATTAGTGGATTAATTAAAAATCAATTCACACAACTCATCACTTAGTCTATTTTCCAGTTAGATTAAATACAACTAGTTCAACTAAGTCAAAATGAACACAACTCCATCAACACCACATCCAGTCCACTAAACTCAACCACTTGAGTTCTAACTGAAGTCCTGCATGCAATAGCTCAGTCAACCCATAGGTAACCACGTGATTCATTTAGGCAGTTGCATGTGCCACATCTATAGCTCCAACTGAAGTGATCCAAGAGAATAAGATAATGTTTAGAGTCCAAATATTATTAAGGGCTAATAATATTTGACTATTTCTATTTTTACCTGGCAGTCTAAAAATAGACTTTGATCACACGCTGTGAACCAAAAATAGAAGTCCATCTATTTTTCCAAACATGACCAATCATCCATAAACAACATCCTGCAACTCATAGACCATGATCCATATGTCTAAAAATAGACTTTGTGCCAAAATTTTCCTGTGGGCCCACTTAGTGAATGTGACTTCTTTCCACTAAGCTCCATCATCTTGTTGCATTCTCAACACTCCCTCTCAACAAGATATGGATTATCAGCAATCCCTATCCTGCCTCAGTAGTATTCGAATTTGCTCCTGGTGAGCGCCTTTGTCAAGATATCAACATCCTGATCCTCCGTTGGAATGTATGAAAGTAACATGATTCTCCGTTGCACACAATCTCTGATATGATGGTACCTGATGTCAATGTGCTTAGATCTATCATGAAATACTGGATTAGCCGAGAGTTTAATGCAACTCTGGTTATCACAATAAATCACAGTAGGCTTCAAGTGAGAACCGAACAACCCGACCAGGATCTTCCTCATCCATATAGCCTCGCGTGCAGCCAAACTTGCTTCCATATACTTGGCCTCTGCTGAACTGAGTGCCATGGATCTCTACTTCCTATTGTACCAAGAAACTGCTGTCGAACTGATACTGAAGACCCCTCCAGATGTGCTCTTTCTATCCGTTGGGCTCCCTGCCCAATCTGCATCCGTGAAGCCACATAGCTTCACCTCATCCTCCTCTTTGTACCACAATCCATATCCCGATGTGCCTCTGAGATAACGCAATACATGCTTGCCTGCCTTCCAGAAGAGCTTGGTTGGCTTAACCATAGCTTGTGAAAGCTGGTTAATAACATAGCATATATCGGGTCATGTATTGACCAGATACATAAGCAACCCCACCAACTGTCGATAAACAGTGGCATCCACTACTTTCGCTGAAGTAGCATCCTCCTTCCTCGAACCTCCAGGAAGAGGAGTATCAACAGGCTTGTAGCCATGCATATTGAACTTCTCCAGTATCACCCGGGCATACTTACCCTGAGAAACAAATAGTCCACCACTGCACTGCCATATTTCCGATCCCAGGAAATAATGAAGGAGACCCAAGTCCTTCATCTCAAACTCCTTAGCAAGATCATCCTTGCATGAAAGTATCAATAGCTCATCACCTATTAGAATCAAATCATCTACATAAAGTACAATGATAAGCAACTTACCCTCCACCACAATCTGGTATACGTTAGGATCCGCCTCACTCTTGGAGAATCCAAGTCCAGTGAAATAGCTGTCTATCCGTGTGTACCAAGCACGTGGTGCTTGTTTCAACCCATACAACACTCTCTTGAGCCTGCACACATGCGACTCGTTGCTGAAGATCTCAAAACCTTCGGGCTGCTCTATGTACACCTCCTCCTCAATGACTCCATTGAGGAACACAGTCTTCACATCCATCTGATGAATGTGCCACCCCAACGACACTGAGAGAGCAAGAATCATCTGTATGGAAGAATACCTTGCGACGGGTGCAAAGGTTTCCTCAAATTTTATCCCCTTTATATGTGAAAAGCCTCAGGTAACAAATCTTGCCTTGTACTTCTCCACACTCCCGTCAGCTACCTACTTAACTTTGTAGATCCATCTCGAACCCACCACTGATTTCCCTTCCGGTCTTGGGACAATCTCCCATGCACTGTTTCTGACAATCGAGTCATACTCTTCCACCATGGCATCTACCCATGCGGGTTCCTCCACAGCTTCCTCGAAAGAGGATGGCTTAGTCACAACACATTTTCTCACAAGAGCCATGTATCTAGTGTACCGATCAGGTGACTGTCTCTGCCTACGTTGAGCTGTAGGTGGTCCTATAACCTTCTCTGCATCTTGAGCCAGTCGCTCAGCTTCTTTCAAGCGCTTTCTCCCTCTGATGGTTGGCGCTGCATGAGTGGTCTCTTCCACTCCATGAACTTTGTCCTGTGGCTCATCCTTAGGAACTAATAGCTCCTCATCTGCATGCAAGTGTGGCTCCCTCTCAAGTGAACACTTCATGGCTTTCTCCTCCTGAAATTTTATATCCCTTTGCACAACAGTCTTACCACTGTCTGGAAAATACACACGATAGTTGTGGGGCGTATCAGTGTACCTCACAAATATCCCAACCTCTACAGTCGGCTCCAGCTTCTTCCTGGCATCCTTCATCACATGCATGTAAACGTGAGAACCAAAAATCCTCAAATGAGAAAGATTAGGCCTCTTACCAGAATAAGCCTCCTCAGGTGTATTCATGCCAATTATCCTGTGAGGACAACGGTTCTGCACATATACTGCAGTATTGCATGCTTCTGCCCACAAGTGAAGGGGTAGGCTCTAATCATGCAACATCACCCGTGCAGCACCCACGATCGTTCTGTTCTTCCGCTCAGCAACCCCGTTTTGCTGTGGGTTATGGGGAGCTATGAGCTCTCTTCGAATCCCTTCTGCACTGCAGAAATCCTTAAACTCGCCAGAGATGAATTCACCACCATTATAGCTCCTAAGAGCCTTCACCTTCTTCCGCGATTCCTTCTTGACCAGTGCTTTGAACTCACATAACTTTGAGTATGTCTCGCTCTTCTTCTGCATGAAGAAGATCCAGCACTTTCTAGAGAAATCATTAACAAAAATCACATAATACATGTGCTTTGCTATCGAAGCAACTGAGAAAGGTCCACACACGTCTGTGTGAATTCTCTCAAGGATCATCGTGGTGCGACTATCCTTCTCGTGAAAGGTGGCTTTCACAAACTTTCCCAAAATACACCCCTTGCACTTATCTGACTGCGCAAGAGTGCCTTTAGGAAGCCCAGTAGAAATCTACTGTAGTATCTTCAAGGCTCCATGGTAAAGGTGACCCAATCTCCTATGCCACAACTCGCCATCATCCCTGCTCACCAATCCTTCAGCCTTGCATGCCATTGCTGCGCAACCATCTACATGCAACTGATAAAGGTTCTTGACTTGAACCCCTATCTTCCGGGTTTCTCCAGTTGTCTTACTACGCAAGAAAGCATTTCCCTCGCTAAAGACAACATCATATCCCTTGTCTTCTAACATCGCCACAGAGATAAGATTCTTCTTCAATCCTGGAACATGCATCACTTCCTTCAATACAAAGGGTTTACCGGACTCCCTCTCAAAGGAAATGGTACCGATACCGGTCGCATTGTATCTACAATCATCTCCCATCTCGATGTGCACTCCAAGATCTTTCTCCTCCAGATCAGAAAAAAAATCTCGATCTCCTGTCATGTGAAAAGGTGCACCACTATCCAAGAACCATACCGATCCCATCACACTTGATACCAAGCATGCGATCAATGAAAAATCAAGCTCAAACTGCGAGGCTAAGGCCTCTCTTGCTGTAGATCCAACAACTTGCTTATTTTTCTTCTTCATCGGATAATTTGTGGCATAATGTCCATGCTGGTGACAGTGAAATCACTTCATCTTGGACATGTCCTGCTTCTTGCCTTTCGCATCGGAATGAGAAGCTTTCTTGTTCTTCCCCTTCTTTTCTTTGGCAGCCAAAGTGCAATTCTCTTCATCAGATACCTTTGATGAAGATCCATTCTCACACTTGATGTTTCTGAGTTTATCCTTGAGCACCAGGTCGCTCTTGCTTTGGAATAACAATCGCAATCCATTGAAAGACATTTCAATAATACTGCTGCAAATTCGAATTCCACCAGCTCAAAACTCAACTGCCTCTGATCTAAAATTCGTGAGAACAAAGTATTTCTCATACAAAGATTTACTTTATGGGAATTCACCGGATATCTCACCTTCCAAAAGAAGGATGAATCCAGAGGCTACCTAGCCCGATTACAGACTCTGCCTGAAGAAATAAAATGTAAACACTTCCTGAATAATAGATCTGATGATCAATACAACACTGATATCATGTAGAACTTCTTCTACAAATCAGCTTGCTCCGATACCATGTAGAAATTTTGAATAATATGACACATATTCACAGATATTATCCTGATTATACACTTATTTGCGGAACATACATATTACATAACCTCCTCTAGGTTGATCATCAATTTACAGAATCAGAAACATTCACATGCGCACATAGAAGCATCAATCACACATATCAACACAGTATTTTCCCGGGGAGCATCTCACTAAAAACCCCAACTATCTGTATATTATATTGATTGAGAACATGTAACAATACATAGTACAATACTCCTCACAAGTACTCAGTTCTATCTCCACATGCTACACACAAACTAGCTCAGATCTGCTCCAATCCCTGGTTCAAATCTCCTCCGTTGCTTGCCTGCCTCCACTACACAATACCTGTTGAGAATAAGCTCAATGCCTGGTGAAAATCACGTGAGCATAGGCTATATTCATTGGGCATATACTACGCAATCCTCATGGGCATACTCAATCCATGCATGTGCAAATCTCATGCACAACTGATAGTCACAACTCACCCTTCCACTTATCTCTAACACCTGTCTCCACTGAACTGTGCATGCACTGAGTTAATTGATGTATTCTTCAGTTGCTTTATGAGTTAATAATTAGTGAATTAATTAACAATCAATTCACACAACTCATCACTTAGTCTATTTTCCAGTTAGACTAAATACAACTAGTTCAACTAAGTCAAACTGAACACAACTCCATCAACTCTACATCCAGTCCACTAAACTCAACCACTTGAGTTCTAACTGAAGTCCTGCATGCAATAGCTCAGTCAACCCATAGGTAACCACATGATTCCTTCAGGCATTTGCATGTGCCACATCTGTAGCTCCAACTAATGTGCTCAAAGAGAATAAGATAATGTTTAGAGTCCAAATATTATTAAGGGCTAATAATATTTGACTATTTCTATTTTTACCTGGCAGTCTAAAAATAGACTCTAATCACACTGCTGTGAACCAAAAATAGAAGTCCATCTATTTTTCCCAACATGACCAATCAGCCATAAACAACATCCTGTAACTCATAGTCCATGATCCATATGTCTAAAAATAGACTTTGCGCCAAAATTTGCCTGCGGGCCCACTTAGTGAAGGCGATTTCTTTCCACTAAGCTCCATCATCTTGTTGCATTATCAACATGGTGAAAGCCATGTGTTGAGTCCTTAACGGTCTTAATTCTGCTACAATGGTTGCCATGAAACTTGTGGATTAAGGCTCCCAAATGACTAATGGACTAAAACTTCAAGTGAGTGGCTGAATAATTCTCAACTTTAATCACCTCAACTCATCTAATTATTAAGGATTGATTGGCTTGTAGGATGAGGATTATAGAGGAAACTGGACTGGGATTCCTCCTCCAGAATGTATTTCTTATGGAGGGATACACTTTCCACATATGCATGCTCATATTTACCATAATCTTGTATATAGTAACTACTTTTTGATCATTAATGTATTCTTAATACATAAATAACCATGAGATTTTAGATTTTATATGGTAGTAGAATGGTAGCCAACTATTTTATCGATTGTAATGTGCATCTAACTATTTTATACCATTGATTTTCTTGTTTAGAATTCCTATATCTAGATTTGTAAGTGTTAATACTAGAATTGCGACTAGTTATGAAAGAAACATCACATGAGTTGAAAGACACCTGAATCCTATTAATATATTGATTTGTATGAAGTTTATGCTGCAACAAAACTTGTGAAGACAAAGACCCATTCAAACATCAAACCATCAAGTAGTTGCAAGAATGCTCACAAGAGTTTCCACATTAATCAATCCAAGAACTCCCCCATCCTTGGGCATAATGCAAACATTCTTGGGCATGACAAGGAGACATTGTGAACACATTGGTTATTATATATACATATGGTCTTCACAGTTTTCATCTTATCCAAGTATGCACTTTTTCATTTCACCCTTTGAGGATCCTGATAATTTGACATGTAAGATGAAATGAAAAATTACTTAAGGGAGATATAATTGACTCCTTAAATGAGGAGATGTAGAATTAGGCTCAACAAACAAGTATCAAGTTCCCAGTAGAGTCATTGGTTCATGAGGGTCCACAATGTCTAGGCAAGGTTTTCCGTGGGGACCATCTACACCCACGTAGAGGCTAAAAGATGTAGGAAAAAATCAGTAGGGCAAAGCAATGTGGTAGAAATTAAAATTCATCATTTAGTTCGAGGAAATATATAATTCTAAATTCAAAGTTATTCTGAACATAAACAAATTTTATCCAAATTTAATATTAAAGTAAATAAATTTAATCCCAATTTTTAAAAAACTAATCAAATTTAATCACTGAGTTTTGAAACAAAATTAATCATCAAATTTAAACAAATGTAATTATGGAGCTTGAACAAATTAATTCAACAACAGTGAATTCATTGAATTTCAACTTTTAGGATTAAATCCCGGATATGCATTGACTAGGGAAATCCAATATGAAAATATAATATTATGTTAGAAATAGGCTAATGAATGTTAGCTGTTGTAAATGCTAGTCATTTGACAAAATAAATGTTTTCTAATTAAAACTGTCAGGTAACTGATTATACAGTAATTTAAGAGGCTAGTCCATTAAAATAATTTATGGAAGTCCTTTTTATGCAAAATATTTTCTCATAATCCCAGTTCTTTGAATACAAATACTCTAAACAAGTCAAATATCAACTTCTCACCTTGCCTATATAAAAAAAAAATGAAGAAATACCAAATTTGTGTGTGCGTTTATATATATTGCTTCCTAAATCTTTTGAAGTAGAATTTCGATACTTGGATCTGCTTCAAACATTGTACCCATTCCCTCATTTCAAGCAACATAGGTTAGAAAGGTTAGCTGGCTATTTGAGAGGTCTACAAATACAATGAGAAGACATGGGATAATGGCAATTTTCTTTCTAGCCTTAAATATCTGCAAATGACATATGACATCATCAAAATCATTGCAAGGGAAGATGAAGTCACAACCATGAAGTAGGTATCTCCAAAAGTTTCTATGTATATAGTTCCAAGTTTTGCTCTTATCAATGATACATGTGATCCCAAGCAATTCGCCACACATTTGAAGTGGCCAGGAGGAGGCCTCTTCCTTTTGGACTCCCCTTGACATGGTCATACAAAATGTCACGTTACCAGTTGGGTGTATAAATGGTATTTATACTCTAATAAGGGGCTTACCTAGCCTAAAATCCCTAACTTATGGGAAAATCCACCCCTTTTCACTTAATTAAGGTTATTTCCACAACACAGGCCATCACTGTTGGCGCTAGAAATGTCATGGTGTTGGGAGTTACATTCAGCACTGGAAACACAACTAGTTTCTCATTCAACACTTAGATCTTAGCCACATGAAATTCCTCTCATAATGGAAGAAAGTCTATCCATCTATTGCATTGCTTGCTACCTCACACTGGACCAAAATAAAGCCTTCCCCTTTGCTTACTTAACCATCCTCCAAGATTTAAATTACTTTGAGAGGTTTCAGAGCCACTTCAGGGTTTGGAAAGCATGACAATATATACATAGTAATGGAGAAAGGAATCAAAGTTTGAAATTAAGTTATGTATACTTTGCCACAACACGAGCCTAATGACATGCATTCTATGTTGCTTAAGGCACCCCTACAAATTTCATTTCATAACACTTTCTAGTCCTATTGACCTATCCTTTAATATCATCATATCTCATCTGGACATATGCTTAAACAAGTTAAAACTCCTTCAGATGCGATGAAATTGAGTGAAGGGCATTACAAAACCTCAAAGTAACACTCTAAACACTCTCAAGAGAATCATATTCCACTAAAATGTAAGATACTTTAAAATTTGAGGGGGGAAGTGGCCAACCAAATATCATAAAATATAATTCAATACTTCTGGACTTAACAATTTTAATTTTGACCCATACAGGCTTCTCGTTCCCATGCATAGGTATTTTACCCAATAAATATCTTGATTCTAAATAATTAAAAAGAACTGGAAGAGAATAAAAATATTTGACCTGGAAATGGACAAATATAGATTTCATTGATCTTGTATTATGGTGAAAAGAAATAAAAATCCCATCCTTCTGGACAGGCTTTCACTCCTTGTGGGGACATAAACTTTTTAGAATCTCTTTAGGAACAACGTTAGCACATAGCTCTCTCAGTGTTTTCCCCTGTGTCTGTGACTACACATCACATTCATCATTCAGAACCTTTTCAATGTCAATGCAAGAATTACACATTATAAACATTGACATTCTTCTTATGCGTGACATTGACATGGTTTTTGAGGGTTTAAGGGCGTTGGCCCCGAAATATGGAGGTTTGTAATCGTGGATGTGATGACACACTAAAGACCACCATGGTGGTTCTTGCATATCACCTGACATTGAAAATTTACCCTGAAATGAGGCGAATCAAGCCAATCTGGGTTGCAAACAAAAAAATTACAGGCGAAAACCTGAGGAATCGGGTTTCGGGAAAAAAAATTATAGGCGAAAACATATTTTATGGTGGTATTTTTATTAGCTAAATATAATATTTATTTATTTTTAAAATAATTTTTGGGATAACTAAAGAAAATGGTATAATATAAAAAATTCGCCCCTCTAAAATATAAAAACCCTTAAATTTCGCCCATGGGCTAAGATTCACCCCTAAAATTTTCTATGACATGTAGTATCCACTGCCTTTGCCTAGAATTCCTTTCCTAATCCACTGCCATTGAGAATGCTTCTTTCCTTTTCCATCAATGTCTTATTCATTCTTTCTGCAATTCCATTTTTTTGAGGTGTGTATGGAGTAGTCTTCTATCGTTCTAGACCACACTTCTTACAAAACTCTTCAAATTCCTTATTGTAGAACTCTCCACCATTATCTGTCCTCAACACCTTGATCTTCTTCTTTGTGTGATTTTCCATTATAAATGAGTCATAGTACACAAACTTACCAAGTGATGGAACCGAAATAGGTCCAAGCACATCGTTGTTCACGAGCTCTAATATCCCTTTCGCCCTCTTATCACCAAAGGGAAATCTCACCCGATTCCGCTTCCCGTATATACAATGTTCACAGAAATTGAAATTTAGAGAGAAACTAAACATATCTTCTACCATAGCTTTACCATGCAATATTCGATGTCCCTTCCGTCCAATGTGTCCCCACCTTTGATGCTATAACATAGTCTTTTCTCCAGAGACCAATAATTTTTTGCTCCACCTTTAGGAGGCACAAAATTGTTGCACCCATCAATAACAATGCTACCGAGAAGCTTGTACAAAGTTCCAATTTGAACTCCTCGCATCAATACCAGTGCTCCCAAAACCATCTTGCAAGTATCTTTCTTGAAATGAATGTCTAGAAGACCAAGAAGTGTTCTAATCCTTCCACCTTACAAGTTCAGCTTGAATTTTCCACACCTTATGATTATGGCCTTCCTGTCATCCATGAGGAAGACATCACCACCATCATAGTTCTTGTACTCGCTGATGAGCCCCCAAATTGGGTAATCTATTGGGCTCATTTTGCCTAATTTCTCTTGTTCAATCCTCCATTTTTCATAGATTATGCATGTTTTCTTAGTATGTTTGTGTTTTTTGAACAAATAAGGGTGGTCACTTTACCTAGGAGGCTAATACGTGGTTATTTCAGGATTTTTGGACAAATTTTGGAGCAAAACCAAGCAATCATGGGTCAGCTGACAGCCAAGCTTGAGGGGAGAATTCGTAGGGAGATTGTCTCTTGCATTGAATGGCCTTCCTCTAATTCTCCACCCGCAACTCCGAGCTCCACAGGCCACCAAGATGAGTTTCAAAGGCAGCCAAGCAGCTTTGGGGGAAAAGTGACTGTTTTCTAACAGTTGGGACAGCCGAGTTCCTTAAATCTAGGAGGGCTGCTAGCCCCCTCGTATTGTATAAGTAAGAAGGCCTCAGCCTTCATAGGGTACTTTGGGAACTATTGTTATTTTTGCACTATAGTGCTGTCATCCTATTCAACTCGTTTTTCCTAGCTACTGCTGTACAAACTTTCTCATGATGGTTATTTTTGAATAATGATAAGCAGTCTCATTTGGCATCAGATCTGAGTTCTTTATAGGAGCCTGCAGCTCTTGGGGTTGGGCCCAACCCGAGTGCTAAGGTATCCTTTATGTATTATTTTTTTTTTTTCATGCATTTGCCAAATTATTCAGGTTAAGTAGATTAAAGTTTGTTGATTAATTAGGTCACCGTTAATGGTTAGAAATACTTTTTGAGTGCTCAGATTTAGTGATATGTTGTTAACAGGAAAAGCTCCAAGAAAAGGGCCATCAAACATCCCTGGTTTCACCTCTCCCTCAGTGGGATTAGGATCTGTGATGAGGATGACTTTGCTGCCCACAAAAACACTGATTTTGCCTTGCCAAGCAATCACTAGTGTTTGATTTTAATGTGTAGAAGTGGTTACAAGTTCAGACTTTCATTTGCTTAGTTAAATGAGTTAAAATACATGGTTTTCATTGCAGGTCACACTTCTGTTCATTCTCTTTACTGGCAACTAGCAGATTAGGTCTTCGAAATTAGGTTTTTTGAATTTACAAGTCTTCATTGTGTCAGTTGGAAAAACGCCTTGTAGAGCACCTGTGCCACTCCTTCATCTGCATATTCTCCATCAGTTCCATCCATTCCTCCCTCTACTTAGAATCCTTGCTTCCCATTTGCCATTTGCTCCCATAACCCTAGTTCGTGTAACATTGCTTCAGCCTTCTTTGAACCAAATCTAGCCATCTACACTTGTCCACAATTCCATCCACCAAGTCCTGGACCATCTCCAGTCCTCACCCTACCTTCACACTCACTCTTTCACCTTTCCCTCTTCATTCCTCCACCAAAAACCCCATTTCTGAACATCCTGTAGAAAATTCCAGACATCCTGTAGAAAAACGTAGACATCCTGTAGAACCCCAGCAGACTTCCTGTAGAGGCTCACGAATGAGATTTCTTGATAGCCAAACTTGGTGAGACTCTATGGGAGGGTGTTAGGGACCCCTTAGGCCCTCTCTGAGCCTTCTTAACCTCGTCCAAGCATTTCCCCTTGCACATCCACCTCTGCACAACCAAAACCAGTCAAATCATATGCATAATTACTCTGGTAACTTATTCAAAAATACAAAAAAGATGTTTTCTCCAGATGTTACTGTAGAAGTAAATTAGATACATGTGTTTACCTTTCTAGACATCAATGACATTTCTTTCAGTAGCTTGCACCCACTTTCTTGCATCAGTAGGGTTAACTGGTAGAATTAGGGTTTGCTAGGATTTACATTTCCTTTTAGCTTTCCAGTTTCTTTCTACAAATAGATCAGCCTCCTTTAAGTTAGCTTTTGTCCATCAGTTAAAAAGCTTCTTCTCAGAGCTCATAGAAGTTGGCTTAGGCCCTAGCGGACTTGAGCCAGCTGACTAAGTGACAGCTGCGGCAAGAGCTAGTACTTGTGCATATAGCACTGTCGCTTCCAATTTTGTTACGAACTACCAGGTTGATAAAAGTAAAGAAGGGAGTCCCAGGAGTGCAGCATTATTGCTGCAATACTGGAGCTCACCACTCTTTTTAGCGCCGTTGCCGGGGAAGCGTTAGAGTATTTGTGATTGCTGTTTTTTTTCTATTTTCCTACTCTAACCTTCTGCTAAGTAGTTTATTTCATTTCCATTCTGCAATTTCCTTTCTGCAAAAGTAAAGTAGACATTTCGTGCCTTCATAGATTAGCCTTTCAATTCTGCAAGCGTAAAATAGAATTTCAATTTTGCAAGCGTAGTCTAGTATTTCCTTCTCGCAATTTGATTTCAGCAGAGTAGATTAGTCCTTTCCTGCTTTCATTTCAATTCCACATTTTCATTTCTGCAAGATAAACTTTAGTTAGCTGCAATTCCATTTGTTTCAGTTTTGCAGGTACAGGCAGAGAAAAAAGCAAAAACAACCAGAAAAATCTTTTCATGCCTCGTAGGAACAGAGATAACACTGGAAAATTCCTACCCAACACCCCCACCACTTCACTGAGTCACCCTTCACTCTTCTTTGGTGGCAGTGATCCAGAAGGAACTATAGGTGAACCTCCTGAGATATACGAAGATCCTATAACAGAAGAAGAGCAAGAAAACATTCCTTTTGAGACCATGGCCGATAACAGAAATGGTAGAAACAATGATGAGAGAATAGAAGGTACCTTCCCCATCCGAGAGACTAATGGGGACATGAAAATGAAGAACATAAGTCCCTCAGCCTTACCCCATTTCCATGGATCGACCACTGAAGACCCTGATACTTTCCTGTTTGAGTTCGCTGTCCTTTGTCGAACTTATGACTATGCAAAAGACGAGAAAAAGTTGAAACTCTTTCCCTCTACCCTCAAGGATGCAACATTACGCTGGTTCATGGGGTTACCTGGAAATAGTATCACTACTTGGGCTTAGATGCAACAAGCCTTTAACAACAAATACCAGGATTACTGTAGGTCAAAGGAAACCAAGGGGGAAATCTTTCGGATGACCATGGGAAATGATGAGTCTTTAGAAGACTACGAGGAAAGGTTCCAACTTATCTATAAGCAGGCCAGGTTCACACTTGACCCTGAATATTTAAAGCTGGTTCTGCTCCGAGGAGTCCCTGAAGACCTTCGAGATACCCTTCACATGCTAGCTAGAGGAAACATTTACCAACTGCCTTATGAGGACATAAAGACTGTGGTTAGAAACCACTCTAGGGCAGCTCAGAAAAGAGGTAGGGGAAATCCACTTACAGCTAGTACTACCTTCTCCAAGCATGAGTTTGCTAATCAGATGGAAGACCTCAAAAGTGAGATGAGACAGACCATTGCCATGCAACTGGATACTTTCCAAATCCAACAAAAGAAAGAAGAAGCTGAGAGGGCTTTGGCCATTTTCTGTCCCAGATGTACAAGGAAGCACCCTAAGAATGAGTGTCCATTGCACTCAGTAGAGGTATGTTTCATTTGTGAGGAGGAACACCCCACAAACCAATGCCCAACCTTACCTGGATTCAAAGCCATGTACCAAGGGACTAAGGCAACCACTGAACCTCTCTATTTCCTCAACCAACGGAGGCCACATGGACCTAGACCTTACCAGCAGGGGATGCAAGGTACATCCCAAAATTATTATAGCCCCAACCAGTCTACTCATATGCCTTCATGGGGTCCCCCTGCTCATCCTTCCTGGTCTGCACCTCCTCTCTTATCCACCTCAATACCATGCTCAACCCACTGCTCGTTCGTTTCACTCACATGTCCAGCCACAGCCTCAGTGGAATGCACCTCAACCGGGGTGGAGGCCCCAGTACAACAATCCTCCCGCCATTCTGCCTCCACCACTGGCTCAGCCACAACCATTACCTCCTGCTCCTCCAAGACAACCCCAGATGCCTGCTCAATCGAACCCGAACCCCAACAACCGATAGGCCCAGAAGGTCTACACTGGGGAGACATCATGTCCTACCTATGCTGTGGAGATCCAGGAGATCAACCTACGATCCAAGAAGACCCTTCCAGATCGCTAACCTCCTCCCCCAAAGGACGAGGAAGACAACCAGGAAAGTGAACCCAAATCCATTCCACCCTTTCCTGAGTGACTAACAGTAACCACGCAACCAAACCCAGAGGAGACTGAACTTCTGGGAGAACTAAAACAATTGTGTGTAAAAATACCTCTCCTCTAGGCTATCAAAGATGTACCGATATACAACAAATTAATTAAGGAGAAGTGTTTCAGGCACCCAGGCAGGAGAAAGAGAGATGCCTTGACTATCAATGTCATAGGACAACTGTCTAATCTAATGTTGGGGCAAGTAATCTGTCCAAAGTATTTGGACCCTGGGAGTCCTATAGTTGATGTCCACATCAATGACACCATTATCCCCCATACCTTGATCGATCTAGGGGCTTCCATTAATGTGATGACCAGGGACACCATGCTTAAACTCAACCTTCAGAGTTCCTTAAGGAAGACCTTGACAATCCTGCAGTTGGCAGATCGCTCCACCGTGACTCCTGAAGGATTATGGAGGATGTCATGGTCTCTGTTGACTCTTGGGAGTATTCCACAGACTTCTTAGTCCTTCAGCCAAAGGCAAAGCTTAATGGATACCCCCTCATTATGGGAAGGCCTTGGTTAGCCACTGCAAATGCTTACATCAGTTGCAGAGCTGGAAACATGACCATAAAAAATGGTCCTATGTCCAAGCAGCTAGTCCTATACCCTCCTGCCCAACCTCTGCTAGAGCATGACTTACCACTCTGGTTGGAAGAAGGAGATGAGGATGAGGTCTACTCTACACCCTTGTGCATAATATAAACCACTAGGGGAGGTCCTCAAACCGAGGATGATTTGATTGAGATGTTGATTCAAAATCCACCTCCCAGTGCACTCTCCTTAGAGGAACTGGTGGAAGATACCCAAGCCAGCACCTTAGTGGACCTTTGTGTGACTGATCCAACCTCTTCCAGAGTTAAGAATGAGGAGTTTGGTCCCGAAATAACTCTAAAGATCAGCTCCTCCCTATCTCCTTCCCAGGAGAAGGAGCTGTGTAGCTTACTGAACAATCACTTAGATGCTTGCGCTTGGAGCTATAAGGAGATGAAAGGAGTCCATCCTTCGGTCTGTACCCATCATATCTACATCAAAGATGATTGTAAACCAGTCAGGCAGCCTCAGAGGAGAATGAATCCAGCCCTTAAAGACGTTGTCAAAGAAGAGATGCAGAAATTATTGGATGCAGGATTCATCTACCCTATCTCCGATAGTGAGTGGGTTTCGCCTCTAGTGCTTGTGCCCAAGAAGAACGGGAAGTGGAGAATCTGTGTAGATTATCGAGAACTTAACAAAGCCACCAAGAAAGACCATTTCCCTTTGCCTTTCATAGATCAAGTCTTGGATGGATTAGCAGGGAAGAAGTTCTTCTCTTTCCTAGATGGGTTCAGCGGGTATAACCAGATCCAAATCAGCCCGGAAGACCAAGATAAAACCACCTTCACTTGTCCATGGGGTACCTTTGCCTACGGAGTCCTTCCTTTTGCGCTATGCAACGCTCCTACCACTTTCCAGAGAGCAGTATTGAGCATCTTTTCTGAGTTGGTCCATGATTCGGTAGAAATCTATATGGATGACTTTACTCCTTATGGGTCCAGCTTCCAAGAAGCATTGACTAATCTGGGAAAAGTTCTAACCAAGTGCATTGAGATGAACTTGTTCCTCAGTCCCGAAAAATGTGAATTTCTGATGACTGAAGGGACCATGCTAGGACATACCATTTCTCGTCAAGGATTACAAGTGGATCCTAACAAAATTGCTATCATCCAAAAGGTTCCACCACCTCAGAAGGTAAGGGATGTCCAAAGTTTCCTAGGCTTAGCAGGATATTATCGAAGATTCATTAAAGACTTCAGTTAGCTAGCCTCGCCTTTGTTTGGACTCCTAGGGAGGGATGTTGAGTTTAAATGGACTGGCAACTGTCAAGGGGCACTGGATGAATTGAAAAATAAGCTGGTGTCCACCCCGATCCTGAGAGGTCCAAACTGGGCCCTACCTTTCCACATTCACACTGATGCCTCAAACAAAGCCATAGGGGCAGCCTTAGGACAAGTTGAGGAGAAACTCCCATATGCCATATACTTCGTTAGCAAAAACCTGTCCAAGGCAGAAATGAACTATACTGTAACTGAGAAAGAGTTCCTGGCTGTAGTCCATTCCCTAAACAAGTTCAGAAACTACATCACTAGTTATCAAACATTTGTACACACTGATCATGCTGCGATTAAATATTTAATGAATAAGCCTGATGTCAATGCTCGTATTACTAGATGGTTACTTTTGTTACAACAATTTGATTTGACGATTGTTGAAAAACCAGGTAAGGAAAATGTTGTTGCTGACTTTTTGTCTAGATTGGACTTGCCTGCAGGTGAAGAAGGAACAGTGGATGACCAGATGCCAGATGAGCATCTATTTGCTATCTCTGTACTCTCTCCATGGTTTGCTGATATAGAAAATTACTTGGTCTTAGCACAGTTCCCCTCCGCATCTATCCTCAAAAGAGAAGAGCAGAATCGTAAGGAAGAGCGCCTCGTTCGCTTGGATCGAGGGCAACTTATTCAAGCTTGGCCCAGATCAGATCTTGAGACGTTGTGTTAGGGAGGAGGAAGTCTTTGACATCCTCCTAACCTGTCATGACGGACCTTGTGGAGGCCACTTTGCAGCAAAAAGAACTGCCTTCAAAATTCTACAGGCAGGCTACTATTGGCCTACTCTCCATCAGGATGTCAGAAGATACATCAGCCAGTGTGACCGATGTCAAAGGATGGGGAAGCTGACTCCAAGAGATGAAATGCCTCTCTAACCTCAAGTGACCTTCGAGCCATTTGAGAAGTGGGGCATGGATTTTGTGGGTCCTATCAACCCTCCTTCAAAGCAACGGTCTTACATCATTGTGTGCACCGACTATCTGACCAAGTGGGCAGAAACGAAAGCAATCAAAGCAGCAACAAAAGAAAAGGTGGCTAAGTTTCTGAGGGAAAACATTTTCTACAAGTTTGGCTACCCAAGGGAGTTAGTCATCGATCAAGGAAGCCATTTCACCTCCAACCTGATTGAAGATTTGCTTGCTCATCACAAGACTTCCACCCCCTATCATCCTCAAGCAAATGGGCAGGTAGAAGTCACTAATAGAGCATTGGAAGGCATTTTGACTAAGGTTGTGAGTAGCAGCAGAAAGGATTGGGTAGAACACCTGGTTGAGGCCACCTGGGCCTACAACACCACGTGGAAGACCACAACCGGTTTCACACCTTATGAGCTAGTCTACAAGAGAAAGCTTTGCTGTCCATAGAGTTCGAGTAGAATACATTGAGGGTGGCAGCTCAGCTGGACCTAGATCTTAGCCATGCTCAACGTGAGAGATTATTGCAGTTGAATGGATTAGATGAGCAAAGAATGCAGACCCTTCTCCACTCAGAGGTAGTTCAACTCCAGAGGAAGATATGGCATGACCGACACTTTAATGAAATGCAATTCCAGCCAGGAGATTGGTTGCTGCTATATGACTCAAGATACAAGGATTTCAAGGGAAAGCTGAGGAGAAGATGGTTAGGACCATATATAGTGGAGAAATGCAATGACAATGGTTTAGTCCTCATTAGGACCATTGATGAAGAGGCCATTCCCATGCATGTCAATGGGCATCGATTGAAAATATACAAGAAACCCCTTTCAAGGCAGGAATTCATTGAAACTATGGAGAAACCAGTGCTGGTAATAGGGCAGGGTTCTGCCTCTGTTCCGGCCACACCTTCATCATCAAAAAAAAAAAAAACAACAAGAAAAAAAGGGAAAAAAATAGGTCTGATCTTTGAAATTATTGCAGGTTGCAGGGAAATAATGTAGATAAAGAGGATCGTGCAAATCGAGGATAGGAGTCCATCCCAAGCTACCAAGCATCCTCACAGACAATACCTCCATGGCCACTCATTCTTTTCAAGATTTGGACACATTCGGGTCAAGATTCAACCTCCTACAGGAAGTTTCAAGGCTTTCTACAGGAAGTTCTGTATTTCTACAGGAAACATCCTGTAGAACCTTCGGGTAGGCCAAAATCGATTTTGAAGAGGGATTCAAGGCTTGGAATCTGTTGATGAGACATGGATCCACCTTTTTTTCCCATCCATCACCTGTTTCATTTCTTGTCACCACCATTACCACAATCTGGACCTGTTTCCTGCACAGTCATGCAAAAAGCCCTGATTTCCTCTGATTGCAATTTTTTTCCCCTCGAAGGGAAAATCAAGCACATAAAGGCCACACACTCTACCTGTTAAAGATTCATCAAGACCCTTCAATCGTGAGTACACTCCTGTTCGTTTTAGCATGCAGCCCAAGGGGAGAAGCAGCTACAGGAATCCTGTAGCAGCTGATCCGCCTGGAATACACACTATGGAGTTCAGGGCAGTTGAGATCAACAAAGGAAGCATGCAATCAGCTCTGCGTGAATGTGAACGCCTCCTCGACAGCAGAGGGAAGTCAGAGCCATGCATGCAACGTTCACCACCATTGGATCGAATTCCGGAGCCTGCATTCAGCTTCAACCAATGAATGAGGGAATTCAAACGCCCGAGCACGAAGTAGCAGGAAGCAGAGCCATTATTTCACATCTAAAGACCTGCGAAACACATCCACGGTCGCACAGGTAAGTGCCTAACCCTATTTCGTCAAATTGCATGAACTATACTATGAAACATGCATGTCTGTGAATGTGCGGATTGAACAAATGCAATGGCCA
The DNA here is from genome assembly GCA_031772625.1 of Pinus tabuliformis. Classification (NCBI taxonomy): domain Eukaryota; kingdom Viridiplantae; phylum Streptophyta; class Pinopsida; order Pinales; family Pinaceae; genus Pinus; species Pinus tabuliformis. The sequence continues at coordinate 81,852,027 of CM062806.1, read as the reverse complement.
GTTGACTAGCCACCCACAGCCAATAGGATTGCCTCGTGGGATCCGAATGAGCATGGTTACGCTTGATTCCGCCGGAAGGACGTGGAGACGACACGTGGGAAGTGTCCAGTCAGGGATAATTAGTAGATTTGCAGTGAAATCAGCGCACTGACAGGGATGACGGCGGGTAATGGCAGAGATAGATATTGGCGGTCAGAGAGACGCCGAAGAATGATGACGTGACGTTGTCTAACGGCTCAGCCTAGACACCTCACCCCCCGCGCCATGAATTACGCCGTATTTCAAAATCATTCAGCCATAGCACGCACCTCAACTACTGTCATTTACGCCTGCACCCGGTTTTCAACAACGTGAGCGTTCTCCTCCTCTGCAGTTCATTAGCCTGTGTTTCTCAGCCTAGTTCAAACTCTTCCCGCGTCCAGAACTTGCTCCGCACCACCGTGACACCCTCCAGAAGCAGCAGAAGCTCTCTACAGGAAGCAGCTCTACAGGAAGCAGAGTGAAAGCTCCCGGAGCGGAGAAACCGGTGTCTGTTGCGTCGGAATTGGAAATTTCGAGGAGAGGTAGGCTCGAACATGCCATCCCCATGCTTAATTTTCGAAAGGTGGTGAATTAGCTTGTTTGAAGTGGGAAAATTGAAACCAGTCTGCCTGTGGGTCAAAAATGATGGTTTGCTGATATAATACACAGAGTTTCTTTTGAATGATGTTGCGTCGTATTCACCTCCATGGTTCCTGTTAATCAACTCTCCCCATTGTAATGACCAACCGCTGTAAGGCTCACCTGTGCACATATCAAATTTCTTTTTTTTGCAACTGTCACATGGTTGGTGTGAAAATTAGCTCTACACTCGGTCCGTGAGAGATTAATTCCTTTTGACTAGTCGAATTTTGGGCGACAACAGTATTATAACCCGTGAATTGGTGAAAGGGGAGATACACACAGCGAAGAGACCCTGTCCTAAGAACCAAGGAGAAAAACCCCATCCGAATTTCCATTCTAACCAGAGTTCAAGCCGGAAACAGGGTATTTTCACCATGCCTGGAGGATTTATCAGAAAGGAACCCTCGGATTCCAAGAATTTGAGAGAAACTCCTGAGGTGGTAGACCTATTTACCCATGCAAAGTGCATGACCTTCTGTGATAAACTTCAAGGTCACGATGATGAAATCACAAAGGAGTTCCTTAAGTCCCTGCAGCCCAAATAAAAAACATTTGCAACTGTAAATTTCAGGGGATTGACCTTGAAACTCACCCACAACTCATTAGTCGGGTCACTGAATTGCCATTGGGGATGCCCTAGGATAAAGAGGAAAGGAAGTGTTGATGCCTCGAAAATTGCTGCATCAACATCGGGGGATAACCACCCAGTCCGGACCTTAATACAGCTCCTTTTACGTTTGGGATGGTGGCTCCGACTGGATATAATGGGACCAGTTTCCCAGTAATGAATAAAAAGGGATGGATGAGTGACTGGTTTTCTAATAAGTGATAATGAATGGATGACTTAATCTAAAAGCGAAAATACAAATGACTATTCTATCCCGGGAAGCTTCTATTCTTAAGTGCAACGTTTGATGATCTCTGTTCATTAATAGGCATATAGATGACTCTATTCAATAAACATAGACATTCATTCATATAATAATTGCTTTGTTCAAATAGTTTAACAAAGTAATTAATAAAACATTGTTACACTTATCTTTTTATATTACTGATACATGTATGATTAGAAGAAAAGCACGTTGTAAACATCCAATAGTGGAAAGTATAAACAATGCTGTTAAAACACATGCATATATTCAATAATAGCAAGAATGATCAAATAACAATTCACATAAAAAGAATGAATTCAGACATAGATAGTAGTACCATATGAGCTGCAAATCATTCCCAACATCAATCACAATTCGAATTCCTTCTTCCGACTCAGAAATACTTTTAAATAAAGGCAGTAGTGCAGATCTACATAAAAGCTTCGTTATCAAAATTGGAATAATTGGCCCAGTCTTTATAAAAAAATATACCTGAAGTACAGTAGTGCAACTTCAGGTTTCAGTCCTATACAAAAACTTATGACCCTTTCTAAATACATGAAAGGGTCTATAAATACTTAATTAAACTAACTAACTACAAAATTAAAGTGCTACTAAATTGGTACAATTTGATCTTGAATATCTCCCCCAAAGCAATCTGGTAGTCGGCAGCATGAGTCATCACTCTGGCTGTTTGCCTTTCGACCTGAGTTGGCATATCTCTAGCATCGGTTCCACTTCTTGAGGGCGGCTGAGACGAGAATTGAGTTGAGTAGAATAGGTGGCATCTTTGATTTCGGGAATAATGCAACTAATAGCATCAGTTAGACATTTGAGTGCGGCCCTCTGACTGTATGGCTTGATTAGGAAAAACCAAAAGGCATCCCAAGTTAAACTTTGGATGCCAGCGATTAGTCTTCCATTCTTTTCTATCTCCTGATTGCATGCTTGTTCTAGAGCTTTGGCTGATGTCAATTTACCTGGATTACATTGTGAAATCATATTAGATAAATAAAGGGTATCATTGACAAATTCAATTAAATTGTTAGTAGATAGCCGACATCTAGAGGTTTCTCTTTCTACGTTCATTAGTTGCGTTTGCCATTCCAGGAACAGGATGTCTTTATGTGCCTCTAGAATTTTTTGCAGATTTGAAACCTACCCTTCACTAGAGTCTTGCCAAGCAAGGAAATTAGTTATGGTTTCATCGTCCTGCTCTAAATCTTGCCTAGCCTCAACCGATTTATCAATTATCGATGCAGTAATTTCACAAAGAGGTTCCGCTAGCGAAATGTTATGACATAGCAATTTTAGTTGTGGCATCAATGCCTTGTTGATCTGGAGAGCCTCTGTTCTGAATTTTGGCACTTGTGGGAGGCTCCTGAACTTTTCTATTTCTTGTGATAGTTGAGCGATTCGCTCATCCTTAGTCTTGCTCATTTGTTCATTCATTGCCTTTAATTTAGCCAATGCCTCGGACAATTCTTTCTGTTTCTGTACTGCACTTGAATCTATCCTTTGTTTTTCTTTGAGCAATTGCTCATTCAATTGACTATTTGTCTGCCTCTGTGCTGATAATTGTTGTTCTAATTGTTCCATTTTCCGCTGTGCTTCAGATACCTGCAATTGCAATGAACCAATGATTTGATCCTTTTCTTTCAGGAGACTGCTTACTTCTGAGGCTTTATCCATGGTGGTTGTTGAATAAGCTCCAGCATACTGGGAAAGCTTCGTAAGGTCATCGGAAGGGCTAAATTCCTCCTTCCACACCACATTAGCTATCTCTGATTGTTCTGGCAAAAGGGAAGGTTGATCAAGTCTCCTCCTTTTCCTCTGTCTTTTCACCACAGCCCTGTGTTTGGGGCTGTAGAAGACATCTAATGGTGGTATGTCTTCTATTTGTAAAACAATTTGATCAGAAGGATCTTTAGGAATTATTTCCGTGTCTTTAGTACTGGGTTGTTCGCTGGTCCCTTCACCTAGAATCGTAGTTGTGGTTGTTTCTTGACTAACTATCTCTTGGGGTATGCCGAATCCTGGAGGAGTCTCCGTATTATTTATAATGGAGTCAAATTGCTGCCATTCTTGGAGGAGTTTGGGATCAATTTGGGTCTCCAAATCAATCACTTCGCTGCTCTGCTGTCTTGCTTCCTGCTCTTTTCCCTTTTCGGGTTCCTGCTCTTTTTTGGCTTCTTGCTCTTTTTCAGCTTCCTTCTCTTTTCCCTTTTTGGGTCTTTTTTCTGTTGCGAGAGGCTCATCACTGCTTTTTTGTCCAGGCTCGCTTGACTTGATTGTTGGCGTAGTAGCCAATAAGTCCAGAGGTAGAGTTTACAACCTCTGTTCTCTGAGCCTATTGAATTCCACTAATCCTTCATCATTATATCTCATTTAGGCCAATGTTTTAACTTGAGACAGTGATTCTACCGAGGAGAATAAATCATCAAAATCATCTTTTTCATGGTCAAACTTAGTAAGTTTGGCCTGTTCGAGCACATTATAGGCAACCTTCCGGGGGTCGAATTGCCTACTAGGAATAGTTGCAAGGTTGAGCATATTTATTTTCCCTGCCTCCTTCTCAGCATGTTTCCAATCAAGTATGGTATAAACACCACATCTTAAAGGAAATATGGGCCATAGGTGCTTCTTAGAAGTCCTCAAGGTCTTAGATGTTTCAGCAGTAGTGATCTGGTAAGCCAATTGTTGTGCCAATAATTTATTGGGTATGTACAATGGGAGGACGTGAGGTCTTTTGGCGCTACCAAACACCCGTATATATGTGAATTTATCTTCCCCGAAACAATTACGGACAGAATTCAAGTCCACTTTTGCGTCCTCAGAAATCCTTGGGGCAGGCTTATCAAAAATGGCGTAATAAATGGGTAATATAAAATCATTGCAAATTTGATATAAGTGGTCTTTGTAATGCGCCTTCCATAACATCTAATGATAGATGTGGATTGGCTTGGGGTCCTGTGGCGTCCACCTCCACCCAAGTATTGGGTATTCGGAATTAAAACAAAGCATATCCATCACATAAGCACTATAATAGAAGGGAGGAATAGTTTTGGTAGTTTTGCGTGATTTGAATCTAAAATCAAGAATTGCAGTGGCTAGTTTATCCGAAAAGATATTCTCCCAGTCCATAACATAACTACTAGTTGCCGCTTCCATTAAAGGAACCATTTCTATATCAAATTTGGATGAATCATGTAATCCCCATATTCTACACATCATTGCCCTAGCGTAACAGTAAGGAGATGCCAAGGAATCGACTGAGTACTTACCCGATGATTCATGTTTGTGTTTTACAGGATTCTGTCTCCACTGTCTAGTCGGAGCTGATTCTGTCTTGTTCTCGTCTGCAAATTTCTTCAGAAAATATTTGTTGTACTTTTTCTCAGGTTCGGGCAGATGATACATTTTCCACAAGTCGTCTGGTTGAAATGAACCAAACACTCTTACATCAATTGTGCAAAATGTCCTGTTTGAAATAGGAATCTCTTCAACCACCCACCGGATGACATCTGTGTAAGGAAGAATGTTCTCCCTGGCTGCTATTCTATGCAGGAATGAGTCGGCCAAATCTTTAAGGGAGGCTTCAGATTTACTGGTTCCACCTGCAGTAGCCTGTTCTTCTATTTCCTTTGGTTCCTCTGCTTCAATTAGATTATAAATACTCTGCCAGCTTGTGTTTCCAAAGCCGAGACACGTGGTGTCTGAAATTAGGCCTTTCTTGCTTGGTCCTGGATCACTGGTGGGCTGGACAGTTGCCGCAGAAGCCGCTGTTGTAGCAGATCTTTTAGATTTCTTTCCCATTTGCATAAAACTTGGTTGGTCAATGAAATTCTGCACAGAAAAGAGAACATCGTGATACAGAGAAATAGATAGCCGAAACCAAAATGAAAGAGTTATATTTGAATAATCAACATAATAACATCGCCGCCGATAGAATCTGAATGGAAATCTGGGCATAACTGCTTCATTAATTGGCCACTTCACTCATCAATCATAATAAGGGAGCCTTTAAATGTTTGTCATAACGTCCATATAATTCAAGCATGGCCTGGATTTTGGCGGCTAACCGCATTTGATGATTGGTGACGTGAAGTGGAAGATTTTAATATATAGCCCAAAATATCGTCTAATCACCAAAGGTGGTATAATGCATGGCAATCTTAAATATGCTTCGAAGTACACGCCATGAATTAATGCATCGCAATCGGGACATGGCTCGGGCCACTTTATTTTTGGTATTGCGAAATCGTCGATTGCCGATACCGATCGCCGATAGTGATACGCCTCATCGCATCGGGGATTTTGAATGTGTCAGTGTTAAGCTGTTGGTTGTCACTGCCGATTGCTGATAACCGATCGTCGATAGTTTTGTCGTGTCGGGGAATGGAAAGGGTGGCTTTTAAATGGTACACTTTACCCTGCTCCGATATCTGATAGCGATTTGCTTTTTTGGATCGGAGTAACCCAACAGGCCTTTTTTGCATGCTTTCTTTATTATTGCGATATGCGATCTTGCAGTCGCTTTAACATAATAATGAAGGGTTTTATGATTTATTTTAAAAAGACCCAATTTATCATTATTTTAAAAGGTATATCATCACATTTCATTTGGACTTTTTAATGAGGGCTTTACTAATAATAAGTTGATACCAAATTATTCACACATCTATGTTTAAAAAGGACCCATTTCATATGATGATTTTTAAGAAAAAATTTATGAAATGGGGGGTTGTTGTATAGCACAACAATTGGCAATTTACTGGGAGAAATAGTTATCTCTGGGAAAAGTTAGAATACTAAACTTTTAAGTTTGAAAATCTTTTTTGATAGAAAAATTCTAGTATAGCTAGGCAAACTTAATTTCTGAATAATGATAACTATTTTTGCTATTCTCTTCTCATGTTATAATTAAATACATTTGATGTTTAATTTTAGCCTTTATTGGTTGATAATGATAAAACAAATACTTTTCAATCTTAGCTTTAAAATTACTCCTCTGCCATAGGTAGAGCCACTGCTGCCAGCAAACGTTTATAGTCTCGACAGGGATACCTTTTAACCATTTGATTGTTCATTATCCCATTCATTTTGAAGTATAATTAGAAAGAATGAATCCAAAAAATATATTTTTATATTTTTGTATCATTTTTTCTTTTTCTTTTGGAAGATAAAAAGCCATTGTCCTGGTTTGGTGGCCAGCTTTTTGACAATGCCATTCACTGGTAGTAACTTAACTGAACAAGCTGGCTCGTGATGAGACCCCTTGTCTTATAATTATAAGCCATTACCCTGTTTTGATATGCAGTATTGGTAATGTTAGTTGAATTATTTCCCTATGGTCATGGTAAGCAGGCTTGTAATATGACCTCTTATCTTTATATCACGTATATTTTAGAATTACACTCTGAGTAATTATAATCCTTGATGAATGGGGTGAACAATTTTCTCCTTAAGAGAAGCTGGATGACAGGACAAGAGTTGAAGATGCTAAGATTGAATTAGTATTTGTTTTGTATTGATAACCTTTTTTTTTTTCTCAGACTAGTTTAAGAACATCAAACTGATTTACAGTAGTTCTAATCTTTGAGAAGAGTTTGCAAAAATAAAATGGGGTTTCAGAATTTAAATAAACCTAGTTTTGCAGAAATTTTCTTTTCGCTTCAGGCTTTCATTCCAAAAATTAATATCACAACTTTTCTTTTAAGAAAATTTTACTATAAAAACCAATGGAAGGCTAATGTTATTTTCTATGGTCTAAAAATCTTAAGCTATGAATAAAAATTTTAACTAAAAATTGAATATTTACAAGGGAGAAGGGGTTACCTCCTCAATTGAAGAATTTTTTTAGGATGAGGCCATTAACAGGAAGAGAGTCTCTCTTTCCTGATAGATCTTGCAAGATGAAAGTAGAAGGGCCTATCTTCTCATTGATCTGAAATGGTCCAAGCCACATTTTCTGAAACTTTGTGTGTTTTCCTTTATCTTCATGGGCTTTGTCCCACTTCAAAACTAGATCACCAACTTGTAATTATTTTGAACTGGTTGAGGTTGTGTCGAAAAATGACTTTATCATTTGCTGATGTTTAGCATGTATGTCTTTGGCTTTTTCCCTTTCTTCTTCTAATTTCAAAATTTGATCATGTCTTAGTTGAATAGAAGATGAGGGGCTTTCTTCAATAAATTGCACAAAAGCTAAGGATGGAAGCACTAAGTTGGCTGGTATGACAACTTCTTTTCCATACACCAGATTGAATGGTGAAGTGCCTATAGAAGCTTTTTGAGTTATTCTATCAGCCCATAGTGCAAATATCAAAGATTTATGCCAATTTTTATGATTTTGTTCTATGGTTCGCTTAATAATTCTAATAAGGTTTTTGTTGGTGGATTTTGCCAAACCATTTCCATGAGGGTAGTAGTTTGCAGAATATCTCAATTTAAATCCCCTTTTGATAGCAAACTCAAACATAGAATTTCCAGAAAAATAAGATGCATTATAAAAAACGAGAGCATTCAGAACACCAAACCTGGTAATAATGAATTGGTCTATGAATTCTATAATTGCCTCAGAGTTGGTTGTTTCTAAAGGAACTGCTTCAACCCACTTGGTAAAATAATCAGTGGCAGTAAGGATATACTTATGCTATTTAGATGAATGTGGAATGATCTCTCCAATGATGTCCAGTCCCCATTGTTCAAAAGGTTGCTCAATATTGACTGGTTGCAAAGGGAAAGCTGGCTTTCTCTGTCTTCCACTAGATGTTTGATAATTTTGGCATTTCCTTACATATTCATGAGTATCTTTGAACAAGGTGGGCCAATAATACCCAACATGAATGATTTTATGAGCTGTTGTGTCAGCTCCATAGTGTCCTCCTGCTGGTCCATCATGTAGTTCCTGCAAAACTTTTTGTGCTTCAGGTTTTTCTAAGCATCTTAACAAAATTGAATCATAATTTTGTCTAAATAATACATCATCTATAATCGTGAAATTCTTTGCTTTCAATCTAATGGCACGTTTGTTTTTATAGGAGAGATTAGAAGGAGCGTACCCATTTTTTAGATAGAAAATCAGATCTGCATATTGTGATTTAGGATCTGTAGTACTTATCTGATTGATTTCTTTAGTTTCCTTTGTACCTTCAGGTTCATGAATATTGGATGCTCCTACTAACAATTTGCAAAAACCTTGGCCTTTGACAATCTTTGTTGGCTTAATTTCCAAGTCATATTCTTGTAACGCTGTGACCCAATTTGCTCTTTTTTCTCCTAATTCCCTTTGAACTAGTAATTGTCTTACTGCTGAAAAAGGAACTACAAATTTGGTATGAGCTTTTAAAAGGAAGGTTTTGTAGTGTTTAATGGCTTTGTATACAGCAAAGGCTTGTTTTTCAACTTCTGAATAATTTAGATCAGCACCTCGAAGATTTGAGCTATAAAATGAAATTGGTGCTTCCAAGTTTTGATCATTAATCTGAGTCAATACTGCTACATATGATGAAGCGGATGCAAGGGTATATAATATGAAATGATTAGAAAATTTGGGAGTGCTTAAAGCAGGGGCATTTATTATTGATTGTTTGATAGAATCAAATGCCTCTTTTTCTTGGGATCCCCACTTGAATACTGAATTTTTCTTAATCATCATTTGTAGTGGTAAAATGATCTGGGAAAAATCTGGAATGAACCTTTTAACAAAATTGATTTGACCCAAAAATGACTGCATGGATTTTTTATTATGAGGAAATGAAATTTCGGAAATCTCTTTAATTCTATCTGGGTCAATATAGATACCATCTTTTGACACAATGAAGCCTAAAAGTTTTCCTTGATTGAGAGCAAAAAAAGACTTCTTTGGATTTAGGGAGATACCATATCTTCTGCAACGTTCAAAGATTTGTTTTAAATCATGCAGATGATTGGATCTTTTCTTGGAAAATACAGTAATATCGTCTAAGTAGACAACTACTGATTTATTGAGCAATCCTTTGAATGTTGTGTCCATTGCTCTCTGAAATGTAGCTCCTGCATTGATAAGTCCAAAAGGCATTTTCTAGTAAGCATAAGTTCCCCATTTAGTTCTGAAGGTAGTTTTGAGCCTGTCATCAGGATGAACCAACACTTGGTTGTATCTGGAAAAACCATCTAAAAAGGACATTAGTTCAGAACCAGCTACTGAATGTAGTGTTTGTTCCATAGTAGGTAAAGGGAAGTTATCCTTTTGGCTTGCCTTATTAAGATTTCTGAAATCTATGCAAATCCTGATGTCACCATTCTTTTTCCTTACTGGCACCATATTGGAGACCCAGTTTGAATGTCTAACGGGAAAAATTATCTTAGCCTTTAAGAGTTTATTTAATTCAGTCTTTATTTGACTCTCTAGGTTAGGATGAATTTTCCTCAATTTTTGTTGCACGGGTTTTTGTTCAGACAACATTGGAATGGTATGTTGAATAATTGATGGATCATATGTCTTTAAATCATCATATTTCCAAGCAAAGACATATTTATTTTTTGTTAACAATCTAATGAATGCTGCTCTTTCTTCTGAAGAAATTCCTAGTCCCAAATTGATGTTTTGAGGATTTTCTTCAGTACCTAGGTTTATCAATTCAAATCTTAGAGTGGAACTCTGGAGTTTTGAATTGGTTTCCTGTTTAAACCTGTCTTTAATATCATATAGATCTTCAAGCTTGACTACTGGTTTTGGTATTGAGTTTTCCTCTTGTTTTTCTTTCATTTGCAAGTCATGATCACTTTCATCAATGATTTGGTCATCATAGGACTTATCAGAAGTCAAGAAGTTTAGAATGTCTTCATCATGATTGAATACTCTCCAATTGGTAACATTGTCAGGAATTGATGGTCTAAAAATTAACTCAACTGAAAATCTGTCTGGACTGTAATCTTCGGAAGGTAGGAGTTTAGAAGCAACATTGGCTAGCAAGTCAGCTGCTGAATTCTGAGACCTAGGGATGGGAGAAATATTGAATGTTAAAACTGAGAGTTGAGTTCCTGTACCAAAGACTGATAGTGTTTGAGATGACCAGAGAGGCAATGGATTGTATTCCTCACCTATTTAATAACAATCTCTGAATCACCAAACACTTTCAAATATTGAACCTTGAGGCCAATCGCTTTGTAGAGTCCCTGGACTAGGGCCTCATATTCAGCTGTATTTTT